>CM055897.1:892500-2092500 GCA_029582155.1 Panopea generosa | reverse complement strand
GATGAGTAGAGCAAAAGCTGACATAGCATATACCGCAATAATATATCACTGCGATTTATGCTGTGGATGAGTAGAGCAAAAGCTGGCATAGCATATACCGCAATAAAATATCACTGTGATTTATGCTGTGGATGAGAAGGGTAAAAGCTGACATAAAATATCACTGCGATTTATGCTGTGGATGAGCAGAGCAAAAGCTGGCATAGCATATACCGCAATAAAATATCACTGCGATTTATGCTGTGGATGAGAAGAGCAAATGCTGACATAGCATATACCGCATTAAAATATCAGTAAGATTTATGCTGTGGATGAGAAGAGCAAAAGCTGACATAGCATATACCGCAATCAAATATCAATGCGATTTATGCTGTGGATGAGAAGAGCAAAAGCTGACATAGCATATACCGCAATAAAATATCACTGCGATTTATGCTGTGGATGAGAAGAGCAAAAGCTGACATAGCACAAACTGCAATCAAATATCACTGGTGTTAAACTGTGACTTTTGTTGGATTTAGATTTCATTTTATTTAAAACATAGAGCAAAATTAATCTGTGTAGTGTGACCTGGCTGGCGAGAAACATGTGGCAGAAAACACCATTACTGTGATCCGTTATCACGAGTAACCGGTATTTCACTTTTTTTTATTTTAGATAATGAATATTCATTAGCGAATAATGACATTTGTCTGGTGTTTTGTTTAAATAATTAATGGAATCATAACTCATGGATGATTATATCCCAAGTTTGAAGCTGCACAGTCTAACAGTGCGATTTGTGTATCATTAAACATAACATTTTAAAGCGCTGCATCTTGTCTTAGATATGAATATTCAGACACTGCAGGTTTAATCTGGAGGTATAAGATTGTAGATAAAGTGTTTATTCAGTGAACAATATGTCTCTCGATGGTGCAACACTAGAAACACCAGAAACCTCCTAGGAAATTACACTCAAATAATCTTCAGGTTCATATCGCTAATAGATGAAATTGTAACGATACAAATCGATGGGAAATGTTACTACCACCTCAGTTTCAATCAATTTTCTTTCTCTACTAAAAACTAGTGATCTTTGGGGCAGATTGATATAAGAATTTCAGAGATGAGAACCAGGGCTTAGTTTCACTAAACATCTTCGACTAAGATTTTCCCCAACTCAAAAATGTCAATTTCTCTAAATTATTTGAATACATCACACATTAAATGGCCATAATACCTAAAGTCTGGACAAATCTTTACTTATTGGTAGAGGATGACTTGCAAAATAACTTTACAACAATTCAAAAGTTTGAGATGTTTAACGAAACTTGAGACAGAATGTCTGAATCGTTATTCTATTTAAAGACTTCCAAATGCCCTTTAATCAATCGTGTTGCTTAAACTGAAACGTTATTACTACTACTTTTACATTGCAAACAAATCAATATTTCCAAAACAAAATCTGATGCTCTCAAATCCTTATGAAATACGGGTGGTGTGACAACCTCTATTTTAACTTTACGAGTGTAACAAACACAAAATTTGACAGACAGACGATTGATTACAGATAGATGTATGGAGGTTTTAGATTATAATATATAAATATTTCAATGGGTGCATTAGGGATAAAGCAGTTATCCTTATAAGTTTAAGAATAAATGCAAAAGACAATAACAAAAAATTACAATCAGAGCTATTTTCTATTATCTAAATGACATGATAGTCAAATAATCAAAGTCGTTATTTCATCGGCAAAAGATACAACTTGGGAGATGCTTGGAATTTCCAATGATCACCACATGATATTAGACCATTAAAAATACAAGGTTCTCCTCGCCTAGTGTAGATTTTGCTCCCTCTGGTGGGGATTATCGACTGTTTTACAGAACAAGAACAGCGATATTAGTTGAACAATATTCACCGAGACGCTCTCCTTGGTAACATGAACGTCATTTTCCAGCGTTTGTAAACCATATCAAAAATAAAAAATTCCAAGAAATCGAAAGTAGCTTGAATATCGAGAGTGAATGGTTCTTCAGGTCCTGAGTGGTGTCTGATTTCACAAGAGCTCCAGAGAGTTTGTATTCGGAAATGGTAAGAAAGGTGCAAGAAAACCGAGAATAATAATCCGCAAAAATATAAGATGGCCACTAAGATGACAATCAAATAGACCATGTCAAAATATGCATATTTCTTTCATGTTTTTACCCTTTTTCAGCTACATTTGAGGACAATTCCTTAGATTTTACTTTAAATTTAAAAAAACTATGTATTTCGTTTTGCAAGAAACTAACTTAAATTGTTTATAATATTGCTTAAGTATCTTGGTACTATTTTTGTATAGTATATACATGACGCAACACATTCAATTGCTAGTACATAGGTGTAGTGATGTAAATATAGACATGTCTTTCCTGTCAGTTTGGTAAAATCGTAGTATACAAACGGAGGGTAAATTAATAGAACACAATGATTTCAAAAACAAATGAAACATAAAAATAATGCATTTATGCTTGAAAATTATAACTATTCAAATATAAATTATTTGTCTGTCATAATAAATGGCTTTATAATCAACTGTATACATTAAAAAATAATTAAATAGACGTCTATACAAGTGGTGAGTAGATAAGGTAAAATCAGTGACTGTCTAATCGGATACTTAATGTCAGAGATAAGGTTTTGAATAGCCGATATTTGCATTATTTGACCTTTTTGCGCAATTAAGCATCCACAGTGTTCGTTGGATCTCAACCAAACTTACATAGTAGTAATATGATATCCAAATCGAAATATTTATATTTACATATACATAAGATGGTAATTCTCCTGTATACAGTATATTTCTGTTTGTCTATGCTAGTAGCTGCAGTATATGCAGCAGGGTACGCAAATTGTTCACACGATCTGGTTGATCGCCATGAGCATTTAATTTATGGAAACAGCAAGTAGTGTAAAGTTCGTCGAAGACAACCTATACATATTTATCATAATAAGTTGGTACTACACTCAAGAAATTTGAAAACACAACATAGGAGGAGACGCAGCATATTTAGCACGGGTGGATATATTCATACTAGTATCCTTGGCAATGTCATTATTGTCTGTTGATGTTATTGGTTAACAATTTGGTCCCTCTGACATTGGTGTCAATGTTTTTACATTTCCAAGTCAATATTCTCTCAACACTGTGTCATATATCTTCCTGTGGTGCGTGTTTAAATCCTCTTAACACTGTGTCATATCTCTTCTTGTGGTGCGTGTTTAAATCCTCTCAACACTGTGTCATATATCTTACTGTGGTGCGTGTTTATATCCTCTCAACACTGTGTTATAAATCTCCCTGTGGTGCGTATTTATATCTCTTGAGTATATATCTATATTGCATACCAATGTCGTATCGCTACAGTTTGCCAGTGTGTGGGTAGCTGAAAGAATCATGCCAAACTATTGATTATAATTTAATCATAAAACGTGAAACGGATATTAGACTATAAGTATCTTTTTTTAACCAAAATACAATAGCCTACATCCAGATTTCGTCTAGGGTTAAAAGTACAGAATCATGTGATAACTCTTTTCCCTATCTGTTTATAAATGGATTTATATTTTCATATTTTGGAGTCAATGTTTATTATTATTTCTGTAATGCAATTACATTTATTTGATATTCAATTATTTTCTTATTGATATTGATTTTTATAAAAAAAAAATGCAAAACAATCTCAATGAATTCAATGTTTGTCTTTCTGCCAAGCTACTTGCTTTCCTGATTTTAAAATTTAAGATTTGGGGAGACCCAACAAACATTCTATAAACATTCGAGCGTTAAGTGTACTCAAAATGTACAGCGCCGATACCATGTCGTCTGCTTCTTCAAATAGGAAAAAACGAAACCATTTATGTAAGTAATCTTGAATTGGCACAAAATCATTTGCATGGAAGTTACACAGAAAGCACCTATTACGCCTAGCCATCACGTCAACGAGACATACTATCTTAAATTCTTTTCAAGTGGAGAAAGGTGCTTCATCTCCATTTATCAGTGATTTATCTTGTGACAAAGGGTTATTTTGCTGGTTTCTTTTTCCTAGTTCCTTCTCACATGTTGGACAAGATAGTATCAGAATTTAAACACTGTAAGTTGCTGGCATGAAAATATGTAACAACAGACTGGCGATAACCTCTTTATCACACTTGAAATTCATGGCTTCAACACAATACTGATATGAAATGAGTGTTGTGGATGATCCAACAGCACGTTATATCCCAGTGCCACCGATTGCTGGAAGGCATTTGTATGTTTTACCAGCTACCCATACACTAACAGTACAATTGATGCTAAAGTATATTCGAGACCGTGCGCAATGATTCATGTTTAAAATAGTTATTGTTGAAATATCATACATATATGTAACATCTGATGGTATGTACATGTAACTATGTAATATCTGATGGTATGTACATGTAACTATGTAACATCTGATGGTATTTACATGTAACTATGTAACATCTGATGGTATATACATGTAACTATGTAACATCTGATGGTATGTACATGTAACTATGTAACATCTGATGGTATGTACATGTAACAATGTAACATCTGATGGTATTTACATGTAACTATGTAACATCTGATGGAATGTACATGTAACTATGTAACATCTGATTGTATGTACATGTAACTATGTAACATCCAATGGAATGTACATGAAACTATGTTACATCCGATGGTATGTGCATGTAACTATGTAACATCTGTTGGAATGTACATGTAACTAAGTAACATTTGATGGAATGTACATGTAACTATGTAACATCTGATGGTATGTAATATAACAATGCAACCTCTGATGGAATGTACATGTAATTATGTAACATCTGATGGTATGTAATGTAACTATGCAACATCTGATGGAATGTACATTTAGCTATGTAACATTTGATGGAATGTACATGTAACTATGTAACATCTGATGGTATGAACATGTAACTATGTAACATCTGATGGAATGTACATGTAACTATGTAACATCTGATGGTATGTAATGTAACTATGTAACATCTGATGGAATGTACATGTAACTATGTAACATCTGATGGAATGTACATGTAACTATGTAACATCCGATGGTATGTACATGTAACTATGTAACATCTGATGGAATGTACATGTAACTATGTAACATTTGATGGAATGAACATATAACTATGTAACATCTGATGGAATGTACATGTAACTATGTAACATCTGATGGAATGTACATGTAACTATGAAACATCTGATGGTATGTAATGTAACTATGTAACATCTGATGGAATGTACATGTAACTATGTAACATTTGATGGAATGTACATGTAACAATGTAACATCTGATGGAATATACATGTAACTATGTAACATCCGATGGAATAAACATGTAATTATGTGTATCATCCAATGGTATGTACATGTAACTATGTAACATCCGATGGTATGTACATGTAACTATGTAACATCTGATGGAATGTACATGTAACTATGTAACATCTGATGGTATGTAATGTAACTATGTAACATCTGATGGAATGTACATGTAACTATGTTACATCTGATGGAATGTACATGTAACTATGTGACATCCGATGGAATGTTCATGTTACTATGTATCATCCGATGGTATGTACATGTAACTATGTAACATCTGATGGTATGTACATGTAACTATGTAACATCTGATGGTATGTACATGTAACTATGGAGCATCTGATGGTAAATACATGTAACTATGTAACATCTGATGGTATGTACATGTAACTATGTAACATCTGATGGAATGTAATGTAACTATGTAACATCTGATGGTATGTAATGTAACTATGTAACATCTGATGGAATGTACATGTAACTATGTAACATTTGATGGAATGTAACTATGTAACATCCGATGGAATGTACGTGTAACTATGTATCATCCGATGGTATGTACATGTAACTATGTAACATCTGATGGTATGTACATGTAACAATGTAACATTTGATGGAATGTACATGTAACTATGTATCATCCGATGGTATGTAATGTATCTATGTAACATCTGATGATATTTACATGTAACTATGTAACATCTGATGGAATGTACATGTAACTACTGTGTATATTTGAAGAAGCAACAATTGTTAGTGTCGGTGTATAGAGTACACGATATGAAATAGATAACTATTGTATAACGTAAGGAGCCATAACTCAGACACAGATAATCTGATTTGACAGATATAGTAAAGTTATATCAGTTTGACTTGTCAGATATAGTAAAGTTATATCAGTTTGACTGGTCTCAGATAGTATGGTTATATAAATTAGACTTGTCAGATATAGTAAAGTTATATCAGTTTGACTTGTCAGATATAGTATAGTTATATAAAGTTGACTTGTCAGATATAGTATAGTTATTCAAATTTGACTGGTCAGATATAGTATAGTTATATCCGTTTGACTTGTCAGATAAAGTTAAGTTATATCAGTTTGACTTGTCAGATATAGTTAATTTATATCAGTTTGACTTGTCAGATATAGTAAAGTTATATCAGTTTGAATTGTCAGATATAGTAAAGTTATATCAGTTTGACATGTCAGATATAGTAAAGTTATATCAGTTTGACTGGTCTCAGATAGTATGATTATATAAATTTGACTTGTCAGATATAGTTAAGTTATATCTGTTTGACTTATCAGATATAGTATAGTTATATAAAGTTTACTTTTCAGATATAGTAAAGTTATATCAGTTTGACTGGTCTCAGATAGTATGGTTATATAAATTTGACTTGTCAGATATAGTAAAGTTATATCAGTTTGACTTGTCAGATATAGTAAAGTTATATCAGTTTGACTGGTCTCAGATAGTATGGTTATATAAATTTGACTTGTCAGATATAGTAAAGTTATATCAGTTTGACTTGTATCAGTTTGACTTGTCAGATATAGTATAGTTATATCAGTTTGACTGATCTCTGAAAGTATGGTTATATAAATTTGACTGGTCAGATATAGTAAAGTTATATCTGTTTGACTGGTCTCTGATAGTATGATTATATAAATTTGACTTGTCAGATAAAGTATAGTTATATCAGTTTGACTTGTCAGATATAGTAAATTTATATCAGTTTGACTTGTCAGATATAGTAAAGTAATATCAGTTTGACTGGTCTCTGATAGTATGGTTATATAAATTTGACTGGTCAGATATAGTAGAGTTATATCAGTTTGACTTGTCAGATATAGTAAAGTATTATCAGTTTGACTGGTCTCTGAAAGTATGGTTACATAAATTTTACTGGTCAGATATATTAAAGTTATATCTGTTTGACTGGTCTCTGATAGTATGATTATATAAATTTGACTGGTCAGATATAGTAAAGTTATATCTGTTTGACTGGTCTCTGATAGTATGATCATATAAATTTGACTTGTCAGATATAGTAAAGTTATATCAGTTCGACTGGTCTCTGATAGTATGGTTATATAAATTTAACTGGTCAGATTTAGTATAGTTATATAAATTTGACTTGTCAGATAAAGTAAAGTTATATCAGTTTGACTTGTCAGATATAGTAAAGTAATAGTTTGACTGGTCTCTGATAGTATGGTTATATAAATTTAACTGGTCAGATATAGTAAGATTATATCAATTTGACTGGTCAGATATAGTATAGTAATTGTGTGTTATGGTAAATAAATTCATATGTAAAATTTTAAAAATTCTTGTTTTGTAATATATGTTAATCAATTTATCACATATTACGTCCAAAACATATACAGAAAATAAGTTTGTACATGATCAACACACATTACGTCCCAACCATACACAGAAAATATGTTTGTACATGATCAACACACATTACGTCCCAAACATACACAGAAAATAAGTTTGTACATGATCAACACACATTACGTCCCAAACATATACAGAAAATAAGTTTGTACATGATCAACATACTTAAGCTAATTTATGGACAATTATATCTAGTTTCTGGCGGCATAAAAAGATAAGTAACTAGTCGGACTCAAAAGCCCTCTATAACCAAATATGTCCTTCCTATTTTGTATGAAAAAGAAAACTGTTGGTAGATAAACATATTCAATATTTAATGTTTCATAATTTTGGATTTTTTGAAACTGCATCATGATGCGAGAGTATCGCCTTCGACTTTCTTGCAAGATGTTTCTCTAGCAATTTCCAAATACATTTCCCTGGACACCTCTCCTGCAAACAGAACCCCCCTCAGAGACTGTGGCAATTACATGAAATTTGATTATGAACAAAACACCAATAAACAAAATTGCGCGAATGGCAGATACGTTGTTCTGTTCAAACAAAACTGCGTAAAGCAGTATCATCTCGCTGCACATGTTGTTGGAATAGTCAGATATTCAGAGTAGAACATTTTTTAGGAAATGCAATCAGCTAAATTGACACAGTCAGATCGCCTGGGTTAAATGTAACTGTCACTAATGAATTTGCTTTTGTTAATCGTTGAAAGAGCAATATTAATCTTTACTTGCATAGAAATATATCGATACTGTAATAGTCCAGACTCTCTCCATATATCATATACACAACTGTAAGTGTTACATGTTTATTTGGACTTTGTTCTACTTACAAAAGATGTAAACATGTAATTTAAGACAAGTGGTAGAGACAGAGCGGAAAACAAATTAGCTAATCAATGATCGACTGAACTTCCAAGAAGGACATTTAGTGACAGCCGTTAATGCGCGTTGGGCGGTCTAACTTGATTTTGTTATGGATAGTTTTACTTGTCTACATCTAGTTTGCAGCTATATCAAATAGAATTTATTACATGGTGTGTTGAAATTGTGTACGTAAATCTCTTCCAAATAAAACCAAGCGTCAATGGTTATATTGCAAACAAATGTAGACACAAATCAGCGTATGAGTGACTTACACTCCGACCAGGGTCTACACAGTTTGTCCCTGATAACGTAATTTAAAATCAACCCTATTCTAAATGGTTACTTAAGCGTACAAAAACAAACAAGCACGAGAAAGTATATGAAGCAAGAAGAAGGTTATACAAAGTGAAACCTGCCTTAAGCAACCTGTTAATGAAATGGCAAAAGTGACAGGTTGTTGCTTAATACAGGTTAATTTGCTTTGGAAGCTTAGAAATGGGAAATAGCAAATGTAGCTGCTTATGTACGTGGCTGCTTTCCAGAGGTGATTAGATGTTGGACTGTATTGACAGTTATATACCGCTTAATATCGCTACTTAACCAGATGCCTTAAGAAAGACCCATTACGTTTTTTATTATAACCTTTGGACAAGCTTTACGGAAAGCCATTATTTGATAGATAACCAAATAAATATTGATGTTTGTAACGGAAACTCTGATAACACTCCGATAGCAGCGATGATTCTCCGAAGAAAACTTTGAGTTACAGTTTTCATGCAACTCAAATAAACGCTGTCAATACAAAAAGTCAATTATCCAGTTTGTTAACGGCAAGCGTTTGTTCATTGTTGGTAATATATAATTTCGGTCGATTCAACTAATAGCTGAATAATCATGATATTTATAACGGCATATAGCAGAAAGTGAAGAGGCGTGGGAACTGTTATAATATAATTTTATACTCGACACATTAGACAGATTGATATATTGTATACCCCATTGTGAAAATTTCCAACTGTATCAGTAGTGACTATAGCAATGGCAACTGTATCAGAGGTGACTATAGCAATGACAACTGTATCAGTAGTGTCTATAGCAATGACAGCTGTATCAGTAGTGCCTATAGCAATGGCAACTGTATCAGTAGCGACTATAGCAATGACAACTGTATCAGAGGTGACTATAGCAATGACAACTGTATCAGTAGTGTCTATAGCAATGACAACTGTATCAGTAGTGTCTATAGCAATGACAGCTGTATCAGTAGTGCCTATAGCAATGGCAACTGTATCAGTGTTGACTATAGCAATGGCAACTTATCAGTTGTGTCTATATCAATGACAACTGTATCAGTAGCGACTATAGCAATGACAGCTGTATCAGAGGTGACTATAGCAATGACAACTGTATCAGTAGTGTCTATAGCAATGACAGCTGTATCAGTAGTGCCTATAGCAATGGCAACTGTATCAGTAGCGACTATAGCAATGACAACTGTATCAGAGGTGACTATAGCAATGACAACTGTATCAGTAGTGTCTCTAGCAATGACAACTGTATCAGTAGTGCCTATAGCAATGACAGCTGTATCAGTAGTGCCTATAGCAATGGCAACTGTATCAGTGGTGACTATAGCAATGGCAACTTATCAGTTGTGTCTATATCAATGACAACTGTATCAGTAGCGACTATAGCAATGACAACTGTATCAGTAGTGCCTATAGCAATGGTAAATGTATCAGTAGCGACTATAGCAATGGCAACTGTATCAGTAGTGCCTATAGCAATGGCAAATGTATCAGTAGTGACTATAGCAATGACAACTGTATCAGTAGTGCCTATAGCAATGGCAAATGTATCAGTATCGACTATAGCAATGACAACTGTATCAGTAGTGTTTATAGCAATAACAGCTGTATCAGTAGTGCCTATAGCAATGGCAAATGTATCAGTAGCGACTATAGCAATGGCAACTGTATCAGTTGTGTCTATAGCAATGACAACTGTATTAGTAGCGACTATAGCAATGACAACTGTATCAGTAGCGACTATAGCAATGACAGCTGTATCAGTAGTGACTATAGAAATGGCATCTATATCAGGAGTGTCTATACCAATGACAGCTGTATCAGAGGTGACTAAAGCAATGACAACTGTATCAGAAGTGACTATAGCAATGATAACTTTATCTTCAGTGACTATAACAATGACAACTGTATCAGTAGCGACTATAGCAATGACAACTGTATCAGTAATGCCTATAGCAATGGCAGCTGTATCAGTAGTGACTATAGCAATGACAACTGTATCAGTAGTGCCTATAGCAATGGCAACTGTATAAGTAGTGTCTATAGCAATGGCAGCTGTATCAGTGGTGACTATAGCTATGACAGCTGTATCAGTGGGGACTATAGTAATGACACCTGTATCAGTAGTGCCTATAACAATGGCAACTGCATCAGTAATGACTATAGCAATGGCAACTGCATCAGAAGTGACTATTAGCAATGGCAATGCATCAGTAGTGTCTATAGCTATTACAGTTGCATTGGTGGTGACTATAACAATGGCAGCTGCATCAGTGGTGACTATAGCAATGGCAACTGCATCTGTAGTGACTATAGCAATGGCAATGAATCAGTAGTGCCTATAGCTATGACAGCTGTATCAGTAGTGCCTATAGCAATGACAACTGTATCAGTAATGTCTATTGCAATGGCAGCTGTATCAGTGGCGACTATAGCTATGACAGCTGTATCAGTGGCGACTATAGTAATGACAACTGTATCAGTAGTGCCTATAGCAATGGTAACTGCATCAGTAGTGACTATAGCAATGGCAACTGCATCAGTAGTGACTATAGCAATGGCATTGCATCAGTAGTGTCTATAGCTATGACAGTTGCATCAGTGTTGACTATAGCAATGGCAGCTGCATCAGTGGTGACTATAGCAATGGCAACTGCATCAGTAATGTCTATAGCTATGACAGCTGTATCAGTGGTGGCTATAGCAATGGCAGCTGTATCAGTGGTGACTATAGCGATGGCAGCTGTATTAGTGGTTTTCTATAGCAATGGCAGCTGTATCAGTAGTGACTATAGCAATGGCAGCTGCATCAGTGGTGACTTTAGCAATGGCAGCTGCATCAGTAGTGACTTTAGCAATGGCAGCTGTATCAGTAGTGACTAAAACAATGGCAGCTGTATCACTAGTGGCTATAGCAATGACAACTGTATCAGTAGTGACTATAGCAATGGCAACTGTATCAGTAGTGACTAAAGCAATGACAGCTGTATCAGTAGTGACAGTAGCAATGACAGCTGTATAAGTAGTGACTGTAACAATGACAACTGTATCAATAGTGACTGTAGCAATGACAGCTGTATCAGTAGTGACTAATGCAATGGCAGCTGTATCAGTAGTGTCTAAAACAATGGCAGCTGTATCAGTAGTGTCTATAGAAATGGCAGCTATATCAGTAGTGTCTATAGCAATGACAGCTGTATCAGAAGTGTCTATAGCAATGACAGCTGTATCAGTGGTGTCTATAGCAATGGCAGCTGTATCAGTGGTGCCTATAGCAATGGCAGCTGTATCAGTGGTGACTAGAGCAATGGCAACTGTATCAGTGGTGACTATAGTAATGACAGCTGTATCAGTGGTGACTATAGCAATGACAGCTGTATCAGTGGTATCTATAGCAATGAAAGCGGTATCAGTGGTGACTATAGCAATGACGACTGTATCAGTAGTGACTATAGCAATGGCAGCTGTATCAGAGGTGACTAATGCAATGGCAGCTGTATCAGTAGCGCCTATAGCAATGACAGCTGTATCAGTAGCGCCTATAGCAATGGCAACTGCATCAGTTGTGTCTAAAGCAATGGCAGCTGTATAAGAAGTGACTATAGCAATGGCATCTATATCAGGAGTGTCTATAGCAATGGCAGCTATATCAGTGGTGACTATTGCAATGACAACTGTATCAGTTGCGACAATAGCAATGATAACTGTTTCTTCAGTGACTATAGCAATGACTACTGTATCAGTAGTAGCTATAGCAATGACGACTGTATCAGTAGTGACTATAGCAATGGCAACTCTATCAGTAGTAACTATAGCAATGACAGCAATATCAGTAGTGACTTTAGCAATGGCAGCTGTATCAGTGGCGACTATAGCAATGACAACTGTATCAGTAGTGCCTATAGAAATGACAGCTGTATCTGTAGTGCCTATAACAATGGCAACTGTATCAGTAATGTCTATAGCAATGGCAGCTGTATCAGTGGTGACTATAGCTATGACAGCTGTATCAGTGGTGACTAAAGCAATGACAACTGTTTCAGAGGTGACTTTAGCAATGGCAATGCATCAGTAGTGTCTATAGCTATGACAGCTGTATCAGTGGTGACTATAACAATGGCAGCTGCATCAGTGGTGACTATAGCAATGGCAATGCATCAGTATTGTCTATAGCAATGGCAGCTGTATCAGTAATGTTTATTGCAATGACAGCTGTATCAGTAGTGACTAATGCAATGGCAGCTGTATCAGTAGTGACTAAAGCGATTACAACTGTATCAGTAGTGGCTATAGCAATGACAACTGTATCAGTTTTGTTTATAGCAATGGTAATTGTATCAGAAATGTCTATAGCAATGACAGCTGCATCAGTTGTGACTATAGCAATGGCAGCTGTATCAGTGGTGGCTAAAGCAATGACAACTGTTTCAGTAGTGACTATAGCAATGACAACTGTATTAGTAGTGACTATAGCAATGGCAACTGTATCAGTAGTAACTATAGCAATGACGACTGTATCAGTAGTGACTATAGCAATGGCAGCTGTATTAGTGGTGGCTATAGCAATGACAACTGTATCAGTAGTGACTATAACAATGACAACTGTATCAATAGTGACTATAGCAATGGCAACTGTATCAGTAGTAGCTATAGCAATGACGACTGTATCAGTAGTGACTATAGCAATGGCAACTCTATCAGTAGTAACTATAGCAATGACAGCTGTATCAGTAGTGACTATAGCAATGGCAGCTGTATTAGTGGTGGCTATAGCAATGACACTACTTAATCATATCACTTTGTATTATTCTGCATAATAAAGCGGGAGTAAGATTAACGTTTGCTTTATAGGCATGGAATGCTAATAAAGGTCAGCTACCACCATTGACACAGGGTTCTTGATTAGCTGAAAAAAATATATGGATGTTCAGGCATATAGCATGGCTGTAAGCTTGTTTCCGATTAGATATAAATAAAACAATGAATGTGTTTCTTCTTAATTTGTAAAAATATGGTGTTTTCATCATGGCAAAAAAAAGGATAGCATATTTGCTTATTTTGGCTTTTCAATGGAGCAATTTGCACTAGCGGTCAGTTCATGGAAATGCAAATGAATTCAGTCCCAGACTAGGGTCATGACATACAGATAATCGAAAGTAGTAACAAGTGAAACTTTTTACTTGTTTTTTTAATCATTTTTAATGTATTTAGATTGATACTCGTCTGCAAAGTAAGTAATTTTCAGGAACGAATGTTTTAAAAGTAGGTTTTAAGCACAAAAGCTATAATATAAGCGTATCGGAAATGTAATGGTGGTAACTGACCTATTGCAGCAACAAATTGATGACGTCATTGTTTTGTTGTTGTGTTTAACCCACGTTTTAACCCTTTTCTAACGTTAATTAACTTAAATTATATCAATAAATGTATATATAAATTAATATTTATAATTGAATCGAACAGTTTTAAAAATAAAGTTCATTCGTTTGGTAATAATATTATCAATAAAATTGAACTAAACAAAAAAAAATATTTTTAGTGGCAACTGTACACACATGCATTTGTTTGCTGTACTAAAGCAGTTGCTTTTTTTTTTAATATTTACATGACGTTTGCCGTAAGTTGCCATACAAATGCGAGCACTTATTCAGTATGTTGTTAACGTCGCCGTTACATTCATGACATTGACTTTGCTGTTCAATGCGTATAATTTGCTTTTTATATATCAAAAATGGCAAAAATAACTTAACAGTTTTATCTAAAATATTTGTAAAATATATTGTTAACATAAGGATTTAAAACCGAATTTTAAGTTTTCATCGGGTGATGAAAAACATTAGGCTAGTTTAATGTTGCCAAGAAGCCCTTCAGGCTTCACGAACTTTAAACAGGTCTAATGATTTTCATCACATGATGAAAACCAAAATTCGGGTTTTAATCCTTAAATAGAATTAAATAAAACAACACAATCAATGACAGTTTCAACAATACAATCAATGACAGTATCAACACAATCAATGACAGTATAAACACAATCAATGACAGTAGCAACACAATCAATGACAGTATCAACACACTCAATGACAGTATCAACAAAATCAATGACAGTAAAAACACAATTAATGACAGTAACAACACAATCAATGACAGTATCGACACAATCAATGACAGTATAAACACACTCAATGACAGTATCAACATAATCAATGACAGTATCAACACAATCAAGGACAGTATTAACACAATCAATGGCAGTATCAACACAATCAATGACAGTATTAACACAATTTATGACAGTATCAACACAATCAATGACAGTATCAACACAATCAATTACAGTATTAACACAATCAATGACAGTATCTACAAAATCAATGACAGTATAAATGGAATACCGAGTAAGTGCCTGATATTCTCAAATTCATTAGAACCGGCTTGAAAAAAGAACGAAGCACCTGCCTCACCTGCTAAATGTAATACAATTAGGCAGCTAACATTGTATTTTCTATCTGTTAATATATATTATATCCTGCCATTCTCGCATTATTTCTCGATTTCTTCTCTGTTTTTTTTTTACTTTATCTCCTCTCTCTCTCTCTCTCTCTCTCTCTCTCTCTCTCTCTCTCTCTCATTAATGTGTTTGACAATTATATCAGCCATAATTCAATGTGCATAGGGTATTGCTCTCTCTTCCAATGACATACTGTTACAGTACATTTCCCACTAAAAAGCATTGTCGGGGATGGGGTGCTCTGCCAGTAGTGACTTTACAAGTGTAAACCTGTCGGCATTGTTCTAAGGTATTGCTATATGAAGGTTACCTCTGTCTGTCTGAATTTTTATGCACATTTATGTATTTCATGTCAATTGGCCTATTTGAGTTATGGTTGAATGTAAATATAAATTCTGTTTAAAAAACATTGCATGATTATTTTTGTAATTGTTTTATGTAGTATTTTATGTGAGACATTTATATAATGTTTTATTTTCATTTGGGACACCAACGTTTTGTCTTCACTATAATTTGCACGCTTTCAATTTGACTAGCTGTAGTATACCTTTCTTCCCTGTTTCATTCCGTATAATGATAAATAATCAAACAGATGTTAAAGTATATTTTTGCTTCTCCGGCATTTTATCTTTTTAACAAGAATGTTTCTGAAAAAAAATAGCGATACCATTCTTTATTCAATTTCTATGTGGGTAACAGTCAGGCTCTTCTAGAATTCCCATAGGATTTTCCTTTTCATATTTTGTCATATTCATATCGTTCGTCAATTCTAATTCCTATCATTTGTTATGTGTCACATCTGCATGGTGCCTGGTTAAACCCCTTGGAGATGCAATTATAGTAAATAATCATATTATATATAAAGCTATGAATAGCTATTCGCCGATATTTATCAATACAGTTTAGCATATAAATCAGGTTGAGAATCAATAAATATCCTGTAAAAAATATCAGTTATAGTGAAAAATAAAAAGATTAAAAAAAAAGATGTTCACTATGTGTGATACAGTCAATCATTTATATCATTATCAGTATTATAAAATTATTTCTGAAAGAGATCTGATCTGAGATGCGTGTTTTGGATGATCCAACAACATGATTTAATCCATTGCTACTGATTGCTGGAAGAAAGAAATGAAGTCACTGGCATATTTTATGAGACGCATATGCTAATAGGCTGTGAAACAACGCGTACAATTGATGCAAAAGTGTATTAGAGACCGTGAAAAATAAAGCATGTTTCATATATTTATTATCAATCCTTTTACAATATTATACATATATGTGACATATTTTGGTATGTACATGTACATGTAACTACGTGAACATAGATAATCCGATTTGACAGGTCAGATGTAGTAAAGTTATACAAATTTGACTGGTCAGATAAAGTATAGTTTTATCAATTTGACTGGTCAGATATAATTTAGTTTTATCAACTTGACTGGTCAGATAAAGTATAGTTTTATCAATTTGACTGGTCAGATAAAGTAAAGTTTTATCAATTTGACTGGTCAGATAAAGTATTGTTTTATCAATTTTACTGGTCAGATTTAGTATAGTATTATCAATTTTACTGGTCAGATTTAGTATAGTATTATCAATTTTACTGGTCAGATATAGTATAGTTTTATCAATTTTACTGGTCTGATAAAGTATAGTATTATCAATTTTACTGGTCAGATAAAGTAAAGTTTTATCAATTTGACTGGTCAGATATAGTATTGTTTTATCAATTTTACTGGTCAGATAAAGTATAGTATTATCAATTTTACTGGTCAGATCAAGTATAGTTTTATCATCTTGACTAGTCAGATAAAGTATAGTTTTATCAATTTGACTGGTCAGATATAGTATAGTTTTATCAATTTTACTGGTCAGATATAGTAAAGTTTTATCAATTTGACTGGTCAGACATAGTATAGTTATATATACTTGACTGGTCTCAGATAGTAGTGTTATATAACTTCTATGTAAGATGAGTGAAGATCAAATGACAAATGTGGGGATGCTTGAGTGCACACACGTCCGAATAATACAATCACCATGACTCTGACATATTAGACCTGGATTGTTGAAAAACTTGAACATAACATTATGGTTACATAACTACTGTGAAGATACATGTACAACTAAAAGTGTAGGTTCTAGAGTGCACACACGTCCAAATTATGCGACCTTTGGTTATTGAAGGACCATAACTCAGATTTCTAATATCCGGTTTAGCCAATTACAGCATGTCAGATGTATCATGGTGGTATACATACTGTGCTAATTTAATACAGTTCAAATACAAAATGTGGTTGTAACACAAAGTTAACAACAATTGATGAAAATATTTCATCTAAAGTTTTCCTCTGGTGATCAAACATCTTCATGTTGTTTTTTCTTTCCACTACCTCTTTGTGAGGGGAACCTTACTGCTGTCTACGGTGAAATGAATGCAAGATTGTATGGAAGGGTATCACCGCCATAACTCAGTCTGAAATTTGTCGTTTGATCTTTGTGTAAAGGGTGTAAATGTTTCTTTCTTCTTAGTTCTTTGTAACTCTGCTATTTGTTTATCCTACTATATCCTATCATTGTAAAAGTTACGTCTTGTCTCTTCATGTCAGATTAAACATTACTTGCTGCGTAAAATGTATTTTAAGAATTTGATGCATGTTTCGATATGTGTTTCGGCTGCAATCAGTCACGAATATCTTTTTTATTCCAATGTTCACTCCCTTTGTAATGAGTGTAGGGAATGTATTTGGACAGGGTACCGGACTGTGCTGCCGCTAAACGTCATCATTGTAATAAATCCTAACTTCCCATTATAACGTTCAGTGGCGCTGCAAAATTACACACAGGTCCCCAGTAAACAACCCAAGAAGTTGTGAATGGAAATAGTTGCTGTAAACAGTCATCAGAATTCGCGACTCTAAATACAGCCTTACACATTTAGGTCAGCTACCACCTTTGCGTTTTTCAGAGACTTACATTATAACGTTTGACTTTATTTTCACTATTTCTACCATTCGTGGACCAAAACGTCCTACATCATAGTAAAGTACTATCCTAGACTCAAATTAAAATGTCCCAAAAATGGGGTCAAAAGTACCCCTTTTTACCACTTTTTTGGCCCCTGAAGTTGGGTACCCCAACTTTCAGCTTGAAAAAAACACTAAATTTCACCAATTTTATTTTCCATACAGTTTCCTTAATAAAATGAATTTAGTCAGTCACAGAAACATAATTTTAATTTTTTATTGACACAGACATAATAAACTTATATTTTATTGTGATCATTTGCTAGTTTGACATTTTCATCCAACCAGAAATAACCTTACCATAAAAATATATCCCCTGAACATCCCGATACTTTTTTCAGCCAATCAAAGAGCTCCTCTCAATGGTGGTAGCTGACCACAAGATGTGTGAGGTTTCTTTAGGTCAGCCGCCACCATTGCGTTTTCCATATACTTACATTATAACGTTTGACCTAATTGTCACTATTTCTACCATTCGCGGACCAAAAAGTTTAGTTTTAACTTATTTATTTTATCACAACTTAGGCAAATCACGCTCGAAGTCTTCCTGGTTAGTAGCTTTGATTGTAATCTGATGATACTTATACCGTGTTGACATTATACTCTGTCCCACTTAGTCAACATCTCTATCAACATGTATTTCATTAAATTTAATGTGTATGTTTTTTTTAATGACGCATTTTACTATAAGAATCTAGTAATATATATTTGAATTGTAAGTTAGCAGGAATAAATTACTCATATGCATACATTGTTTAAGAAATCCTTGTGCTCTAATATGCGCTATTCAATTTATCACACACACACACACACACACACACACACACACACAATCACTAGTCGTCCTTAAAACCTCTCTATAACGAAATAAAACTTCCTATATAATATAAAAAAAATCTAGTATTAATACAGTTGGTAGATATAGATACTGAATAATTAATGAATCACAATTTTGGAGACCGTCTTGGAATTTTTTCGAACCGTACCATGATGTGAGAGTATCCCCTTCGACTTTCTTACGCCTAAGATGTTTCTCCAGCAAGTTCCAAATACATTTCCATGGCTACTTCTCGTGCAAACAGGACCCACCTCAGACACAGTGAAAATTATATAAAATTTTATTATTGGTGTTTTACCAATAAAATAAAATTGCGAAAATAGCAGGTGCCGTGTTGTTTAACAAAGCTGCGTCAAGCAGAATCATCTCCTTGCACATGTTGTTGGAATAGTCAGATATTCAGAGTAGAACATTTTGTAGGAAATGCAATCAGCTAAATTGACACAATCAGATTGCGTGGGTTTAATGTAACTGTAACTAATGAATTTGCTTTTGTTAATCGTTGAAAGAGCAATATTAATCTTTATTTGCATAGAAAAATATCGATACAGTAATAGTCCAGGCTCTCTCTATATATTTTATACACAAATGTAAGCGTTACATGTTTATTTTGACTCTGTTCTACTTACAAAAGATGTAAACATGTGATGTAAGTCAAGTTGAAAACAAATTAGCTAATCAATGACCGTCTGAACTTCCAAGAAGGACAGTTAGTGACAGCCGTTAATGTTAGTTTGTAAAACGGACATACGCAATAATGGTCTAACTTGTTTTGGTTATTGATAGTTTTTCTTGTCTTCATCTAATGAATTGATTGCATGGTGTGTTGAAAATAGTGTTGATAAATATCTTCCAAATGAAACCAATCGTGGTAATTCTGCGAAAAATGTAGATATAACTCAGCGTATGAGTGACTTATATTCCAACCAAGGTCTACAGAGATTGTCTCTGATAACGTATTATAGAATCAAACCCATTCTAAATGGTTACTTAAGGGTACAAACACAAACAAGACGAGAAAGTATATGAAGCAGTTAGCTAGTGGATGGTTATATACAGTCATTCCTGTCTTAAGCACTCAGTTAAGGAAAGGGGCAAAAGTAATCTTTAAGGCAGGTTGTTGCTTAATGCAGATTTATTTGCTCTGAATGCATAGAAATGGGAAATCGCACATGTGGCTTCTTTAGACAAATGGCTGCTTTGAACAGGTAACCGCTTAAGCAGTTTTGACTGTATTTACATTTATATAACACTGTCTAATCAGATGCCCTTACAAAGAAATCGAAAACCCATTACTTTGATAATTTAACCTTTGATCAGTCTTCACAGAAAGCCATTATTTAATAGATAACCAAATAAATATTGATGTTTGTAAAGGAAACTCTGAGAGACCTCTGATAGCAGCTTTGATTCTCTTAAGATAAACTTTGTAATAGAGTTTTCATGCATCTCAAATAGACGCTGTCAATACAAAAAGTCAATTATCCAGTTTGCTAACGGCAAGCGTTTGTTCACCGTTGGTAATATATAATTTCGGTCGATTCGATTAATAGCTGAAAAACATAGTACTAAAACCGGCACAGCAGAAAGTGGAGAGGCGTGCGAATTGAAGCAATATGATTTTATGTAAAAGACACTTGGCATATTAGACGGTTGGATATAGTGAATACATCATTGTGATAGTCGAACTATGGAACGCCATAGCTGTCTTATATGGTCCATTTTCTATGTATTATGTGCACACTTTATTATATCATGTGCATTCATCATTATATTATGTCGATACTTTATTACATTATGTAGATACTTTATTATATTATGTAGACTGTTTGTAACATTATGTAGATACGTCATTATATTGTGTAGATACTTCATTACATTATGTAGATACATAATTACATTATGTGGATACTTTATTATATTCTGTAGATACTTCATTATATTATGTTGATACGTCATTATATTGTGTAGATACGTTATTACATTATGTAGACTGTTAATTATATTATGTGGATACTTTATTATATTCTGTAGATACTTCATTACATTATGTAGATACTTTATTACATTATGTAGAAACTTTATTATATTATGTAGATACTTCATTACATTATGTAGACACTTTATTATATCTTATCGAAACTTTATTATATTATGTAGAAACTTTATTACATTATGTCGAAACTTTATTACATTATGTCGAAAGTTTATTATATTATGTGCATTCTTCATTATATTATGTCAAAACTTCCTTATGATGACGAGATCATTTTGACGTGGTGATTTATATACTGACACCGTGTCAAAATAATAATGTTGTTTTTTTATAGCATAAATGTCTGTATATAGCAATTATTATAAGAAGAGGTAATAAACTCTATTTTTTTCGCTATTATTATACAATATTATACCAGATATAAGTTTTAAAAGATAATTGATCATAAAAAGATGAATGATACAATTATAGTTAATGATTCATGATTCAATATTCATGCATCATGAACTGGACACCATTTTTAAATAGGTGTTTTCCTGAATATAAGGTCAGGTTATTATAACTTAGAGAAGGACGGATTATTGCTTACATAGAAGTCTGATTCGACGTGTACATGAAAGCTGAGTATTGCGTTGGAGGGGTATACTACGACAAAGATTCTTCTAGCGATAGGCACTGGAAAGGCTCGTTTGAAACTCATAGGAATATTTATTGTGTTGGAACTGGGGATTAGTTAAGTCTGATGCTTTTAGTTTGAAACTGTTCTTAAACAACAGTTTAGTTTTTTGCTGGAACTGGACATGTATCTTAGTTCGAAGATTTAGGTTTGGAACAGTTTCCAAACATATAAGTGTATATTTATGCTGGAACTGAGCAGTGTTCCAATCATACAGTTTTGTTATTAGTTTGAACCCGTTCTCAAACAATAACTTTATTTTCGTGCTGAAGCTTGGTTTTGTTTCATGGACTTTAGGTTAGTTTGAAACAGTCTTCAAACATATAGGTGTATTTTTATGCTGGAGCTGAGCATTGTTCCAGACATACAGTTTTGGTTTGAGTTTGAAACAAGTCTCAAACAAATGCTGTCCAGACACGTTGTTAAAATTATTAAAATAGTGTTGAACAACAGTTCAACTCTACAGGGTTTGAAACATTATACTGTAAATAGTTGATTGATATGATTGTCTGTATGATTTCTAAATATTAGAATCATTATATATATTATACAGTTTGAACAAAATTATTTAACATAGTTTCAAGCTAGGCTGTTTTTACAGCTTAATCCAGTGAAGACACAATCGCCTTACGAAAAAATATCGCTTCCTGCAGTGCGTGTCCATATCTCTTCCTGCGGTGCGTGTCCATAGCTCTTCCTGGGGTGCGTGTCCATAGCTCTAGCTCTTCCTGGGGTGCGTGTCCATAGCTCTTCCTGGGGTGCGTGTCAATAGCTCTTCCTCGGGTGCGTGTCCATAGCTCTTCATGCGGTGCGTGTTCATAGCTCTTCCTGCGGTACGTGTCCATATCTCTTACTGCGATGCGTGTCCATATCTTTTCCTGCGGTGCGTGTCCATAGCTCTTCCTGCGGTGCGAGTCCATAGCTCTTCCTTGGGTGCATATCCATATCTCTTTCTGCGGTGCGTAACCATATCTCTTCATGTGGTGCGTGTCCATATCTCTTCATGCGGTGCGTGTTCATATCTCTTCCTGCGGTGTGTGTCCATATCTCTTCATGTGGTGCGTGTCCATAGCTCTTCCTGCGGTGCTTGTCCATATATCTTCATGTGGTGCATGTCCATAGCTCTTCCTGCGGTGCGTGTCCATATCTCTTCCTGCGGTGCGTGTCCATATCTCTTCATGCGGTGCGTGTCCATAGCTCTTTCTGCGGTGCGTGTCCATATCTGTTCATGCGGTGCGTGTCCGTAGCTCTTCCTGCGGTGCTTGTCCGTATCTCTTCATGGGATGCGTGTCCGTATCTCTTCATGCGGTGCGTGTCCGTAGCTCTTCCTGCGGTGCGTGTCCATATCTCTTCCTGCGGTGCGTGTCCATATCTCTTCCTGCGGTGTGTGTCTGTATCTCTTCCTGCGATGCGTGTCCATATCTCTTCCTTATCTCCTCTTCCTGAGGTGCGTGTCCATATCTCTTCCTGCAGTGCTTGTCCATATCTCTTCCTGTGGTGCGTGTCCATATCTCTTTCTGTGGTGCGTGTCCATATCTCTACCTGTGTTGCTATTTTTTCCCGTTGAAAGGAAGGGATGTGTCTATCCACGCTGAGATTTTAAAGAACAACTTCCAATTTCTCTTCCGCCATGTTCAATAATCTTTCTGTCAAAGAAGCTTGTTGTTTAAAGCGGTGTCAATTTAGAAATCACCTAGTCAAAATGATCTCGTCATCATAAGGAAGTTTCGACATAATATAATGAAAAATGCACATAATATAATAAACTTTCGACAAGATATAATAAAGTTTCGACATAATGTAATAAAGTTTCTACATAATATAATAAAGTTTCGACAAGATATAATAAAGTATCTACATAATGTAATTAAGTATCTACATAATATAATAAAGTATCTACATAATGTCATAAGGAATCTACAGAATATAATAAAGTATCCACATAATGTAATAATGTATCTACATAATGTAATGAAGTAACTACACAATATAATGACGTATCTACATAATGTAATAAACAGTCTACATAATATAACAAAGTATCTACAAAATGTAATGAAGTATCGACATAATGTAATAAAGTATCTACATAATATAATGATAAATGCACATGATATAATAAAGAATGCACACAATACATATAAAATGGATCACATAAGACAGCTATGGCGTTCCATATCGAACGGTATAAGAGGTGACTATAACACGACTATTATTACTATGTATTACTCTAAATAATTAAGCGGGGGTAAGATAAATGTTTGGTTTATCGGCATGGAATGCTTACCACCACTGATACAGTGTTCCTGATTGGCTGAATAATGTATAGGGGTGATGAGGGCATATAGCATGTTTGTAAGCTTATGTTTAATAGATATAAATATCACAATGAATGTTTTTCTTCTTAATTTGTTAAAATATGATATTTTCGGCATGAAAGAAAACAACATATTTTTTCATTTTGGCTATTTAATGGAGCAATTCGTACTGTTGGTAAATCTATGGAAATGCATATGAATTCAGTCCGAGACTGAGGTCATGAACTTCGGAGAACCAAAAGTAATTAAAAGTGATACTTTAGAACCTTTTTGTTTTTTGTTGATGATTTTTTATGTTTTATATGTTGGTACTTGACTGCGAGGTAGGTCGTTTTCATGAACGAATGTTTTAAAGTATGTTGTAAGAACAAACGTTATAATGTGAGTCTATGGGAAATGTAATGGTGGTAACTGATCTATTACGGCAAAAACAAACTGATGACGTCATTGTTTTTGTGTTGTGTTTGACCCACTCTTCTTCACTGTGAATTATATCAATAAATGTTTAGATATAAAAATAGATTTATAGATTAGTCGAACAGCTTTCAAAAATAAATTCATTCGCTTTGAAATGATATCAGCAATAAAATTGAACTAAACTAAAAAAAAAAACTATTTTCAGAGGCAGGTGCATTTAATTGCTGTACTAAAACAGTAATTGTTGTTGTTGTTTTTTAAATAAAATCAAATGAAACAACACAATCAATGAGATTATAAACAGAATACCATGTAAGTGACTGATAGTCTTAAATTCATCAGGTTCGGCTGGAAAGAAACGAAGCACGTGCCTTTTGTCTCTGCTTCACCTGCTAATTTTAGGCAACTAACATTGTATTTTCTACTACATCCTATTATTCTCGCAATAATTGTATATTTCTTCACTTTTTCTTTTATATCACATCCTCCCTTTCTCGTTCTCTCTCTGTCTCTCTCTCTCTCTCTCTCTCTCTCTCTCTCTCTCTCTCTCTCTCTCTCTCTCTGTATCTCTCTCTCTCTCTCTCTCTCTCTCTCTCTCTCTTCACATTGGACCAATGGCATGCTGTTACAGTACATATTCCACTAAAAACTACAATTGTAAACCTATCGGCATTGTTCTAAGGTATTGCTATATTAAGGGTCCTCTTCGTGTACGTGTTTATGCATATGGTGTTATTTCATTTGTATTGGACTATTTGAGTTATGGTTGGATGTAAATATAAATTATATTTCTCATTTTTCTGTTTAGAAAACATTGCCTGCTTACTTTTTGTAAATATTTTTTATGTGTCATGTGAGTTTTTTTCATTTCGGACACCAATGTTTTGTCTATTTGGCAATCGGGATTATATCCTTCACTGCTTCATTCCATATAATGATAAATATCCAAACAGATGTTAAATTCAAAGTATATTTTCAAAGTAAGATTTAACCCCGTCAGCACTACAATTCCCTCATGTGTTTCCCTTTGATATTTTGTCATTTCGTTCATCAATTCTGATTTCAATTATTTGTTATGTGTCACATCGCATGGTGTCTGGTTGAACTCGGCCTTAGAGATACTGTTATAGTCGGTATGGAACAACAAACGTTAACTATTTATAGCTTTCGCCGATAAATACAGTATAAGCATTTAAGACAGGTTAAAAATCAATGTGAACATTTGAATTATTAGCATGTAAAATTAATATATTGTAGGAAACATGAATTATGAAAGAAATTAAAAACTAATGGCCATGTGTGATATAGTCACTCACTAATAATATTATTATTGTCATTTATTGTTTCCAATGTTTTCACTAAAACATTAGTAGCGTTATTAAAATTTGTATACAACATTTACTTACAATAATGTTTTCAGTTTATAGACAGCGGTTTAAAACACGGCTAATTTAAACACTTTTTTGTCATTGCATTAATGGATAGATGTTATCATTGTTTTGTTTTTTTTGTTGTTTTGTTAAAAACATTCATGTAAGTTTCTTTATATTTGTGTTAAAGTTATTCCAATTTTAATAAAATAGTAACTGATAAGCCTTATTAAGCTGGGTATTTTCTAACATTTAATAACATATTTGCAAATGTTGTAAATCTTTACATGTATTGTACCTGTCACTTAAATAAATAAAAGATATATCTATGAACAGTCTTTGTCTCTTCGTGAATACCAAGTAAGGTAAATGTAAAATGTAGTCGAATAAAATACATACGAAAATACCGCCAACTGATTGATTGATTGATTGATTGATTGATTGATTGGTTGATTGATTGATTGATTGATTGATTGATTGATTGATTGATTGATTGATTGATTGATTGATTGATTGATTGATTGATTCTTTTGTTCCTCCATAAATGTATACAGGAGAGTTTAAGCATACAGACAAGGTTAAATAATGTACATGCACTTACAAACACATATTTACATAATTACAAATGAAAAAAAAACATAAGTTATACACATATATTAAAACATCCCTTGGCGTATGTAAATTTAATACAGTATTATTACAGATAGTGTAACAGTTAGTCCGCCTTCGCATGTAATTTCAAAGAAAGAAGAAATTCGAAGAGAATTATGTATCTTTTCGAAACGAAATGCTAGATGACAAAACATGCGAGACATGCTGTTTGTGAAGCAATATAAATGTATTCAGTCTGAAGCATCAAGAATATGTGCCTTGTCGAAACGAAATACAATGCCACATAATACGATTAGCTCCTTGAGAAACACATTCATTCATTAATTGGAATATTTAATGTCAAATACATATATGATGTATTGTTGTATATTATATAAATGTATTCAGTCTGAAGCATCAAGAATATGTGCCTCGTCGAAACGAAAAACAATGTAACATAATATGAGTAGCTCCTAGAAAAATATATTCATTAATTAATTAAAACAATTAATGTCAAATACACATATGATATATTACGGTATATTACATAAATGTAGTCATTGATATATTGACTATAAAGGAAAATATGAATATAAAGCATGAATGAATCAATAAAATTTATGTGAAAAACACAATAATTTGCTAATATTTTTATGCTGTTGACAATATTAATTTTGTTTATGAAACAACATTTACTTAACATTCAGGATCCTGTAGTTATTTTACCTTTCGGACAACTAGATATGTATTTACGTGTTAATAATTTACTCACTATAAACATTACCGTTCTGCAGTACGGTAAATAGTCACGATACAATTGACAGAAGCACCATATACTGCTTGGGGCGATTTCGCTATTTATGCATAGAAAGGCACCAAGACTGCCGTGATTTTTGGGTTCTGTTAAATGACATTGGGAGATGAAATGCCATGATCATAACACAAAAAATGTATTAATTTCAAAAAACGTATTCAATTCTAAAATCCGAAGAGCTAAGACAGTTGAATATATCATCATTTGTGAGGTGTCTCAAACGACTGAGTAACTATTTTTTATGCAAATACATATAAAGAACAATTGCACACAATAAAAATAATTACAGTTTAATATGAATGACAGTGTACGTAAAGCCCACATGTATTGTAATAAAATAACCAAAAGATAAACAGATACATGTAGCTAATTATAATTTAGATCATCCAACGTAATCATGAAGATGTTTCCAACTGACCTGACGAGAGCTGTCACTCACACAAGTCGATAACCCAATCAGCGATTAATATTGGTTGCTACGTTACCATTTTTCTAAGACAAACTAATGGTCTTTAAGTAAACGCTACATTGTAACACCACGTGGCAAGACGCCGGAGCGATACCTGCTGCCGCGTCAAATTGTCATTATGTATATTTCACAAGTTTACTTCTACATTTTTTCTAAAACCAAAATATTTTAAACGGACATACAAGTATTTGTTTAAAGGGATATGTCAGTAATATAATTATTATTGCTTCTTAAAAAGCGAATAGTCGAGCCTCACAGCTCTCGGACAACCCTTGTTATTATTGTATCTTCAATTTTACTGTAAAGATTAATGTGTGCTTTGTATGAAAATATGAAACCGCCAAGTGTTAATTCAACTTGACTGAATGAAACAGACGACAAATAATGATTTTTCTCATGATTAAACTTTTGGTGTCATTTAATGTAAATTTCAGTCAGACTGTTCCCAGTAATACGATTTAGAACGGCGCCAGACGACCATTTCCGAACAGCGCTGTCCAATAATCATCTAATTGTCACAGTGATATGCTTTATAGGCACGATATGTGCACAGTTGTGTATAGATTGAGGCTAAGATAAGTTCTTACATTCGTTTGCAGTAATGAATAATTATAATAATATTTTTTAGCACAAACAGGTTGTTGTAACACCGAAAGGAAATATTATTCTTGGCTGCGGCATTCCTGTTATAAACTGTCCGTTGCCGTCGTCAGTAGCAATTTCATTAAATCATTTAATCTCTGGTCGTTCTGTGTCCCGTCAAGGCTAAACGTTGACTTTGATGAGTTTCAGAAAATGCATCCCACTACGTTAGTATTACATAGACGTAACGCATTACCATTTAATGCATGCCACAACGTTAGTATTACGCAGATGTAACGCATTACCATTTAATGCATACCACTACGTTAGTATTACCATTTAATGCATGCTACTACGTTAGTATTACGTAGTCTTAACGCATTACCATTTAATGCATACCACTACGTTAGTATTACCATTTAATGCATGCTACTACGTTAGTATTACGCAGACGTAACACATAACCATTTAATGCATGCCACTACGTTAGTATTACGTAGTCGTAATGCATTACCATTTAATGCATGCCACTACGTTAGTATTACGTAGACGTAACACAAAACCATTTAATGCATGCCACTACGTTAGTATTACGTAGACGTAACGCATTACCATTTAATGCATGCCACTACGTTAGTATCACGTGGACGTAACGCATTACCATTTAATGCATGCCACTACGTTAGTATTACGCAGACGTAACGCATTACCATTTAATGAATGCCACTACGCTAGTATTACGCAGACGTAACGCATTACCATTTAATGCATGCCACTACATAAGTATTACGTAGACATTACCATTTAATACATGCCACTACGTTAGTATTACGTAGACGTAACGCATAACCATTTAATGCATCCTACTACGTTAGTATTACGTAGTCTTAACGCATTACCATTTAATGCATGCCACTATGTTAGTATTACGTAGACGTTACCATTTAATGCATGCCACTACGTTAGTATTACGTAGTCGTAATGCATTACCATTAAATGCATGCCACTACGTTAGTATTACGTAGACGTAACGCATTACCATTTAATGCATGCCACTACGTTAGTATCACGTAGACGTAACGCATTACCATTTAATGCATGCCACTACGTTAGTATTACGCAGACGTAACGCATTACCATTTAATGCATGCCACTACGCTAGTATTACGCAGACGTAACGCATTACCATTTAATGCATGCCACTACATAAGTATTACGTAGACGTTACCATTTAATACATGCCACTACGTTAGTATTATGTAGACGTAACGCATAACCATTTAATGCATCCTACTACGTTAGTATTACGTAGTCTTAACGCATTACCATTTAATGCATGCCACTATGTTAGTATTACGTAGACGTTACCATTTAATGCATGCCACTACGTTAGTATTACGTAGACGTAACGCATAACCATTAATTGCATGCCACTACGTTAGTATTACGTAGACGTAACGCATAACCATTTAATGTATGCCACTACGTTAGAATTACGTAGACGTAACGCATTACCATTTAATGCATGGCACTACGTTAGTATTACGTAGTCGTAACGCATTACCATTTAATGCATGCCACTACCTTAGTATTACATAGACGTAACGCATTACCATTTAATACAGGAATGCGTGTATGAACAACCCGTATTTCTCGTAATAAGTTTATATCTTTATTTTTAACTCGATTGCAATGAGAGCTCAGGGCTTTCATGAAGCGCACTTAAGACCGCTTCCAGGGTAGAACCAGTACTGAGTGTTGTTTTATGAGAGGTATCGGGTCGAGCTGGGGATCGAACTAACAACCTCTGGCGTTGGCGGCCAGCACTCTGTTCATAACACTTCAAACCCGCTTAATTTCTAATTAAATCATATTTTGTCATTTAATAATATTATGTTATGTGTGCGCATTTCACATTGACGTATATTGATAGTTTTATCCACACAGAAGTGTTGGCTCTCGTAAACACATACTTCTAGAACCAGCTGTTTTATTTTTGCTTAATGTTATAATTATAAAATATGAGATAGTGAACAGCATCCGACGTTGCTATGGTGATACGTGTTCAGTAAAGTGTTTTTCGCTGTAACTAACGTACATACTGCATATGTTATCATGCCAGATTGTGTGCCGTAGTCGTGTTACTATGGCAGTCAGTGTACAATGTCGCATATTTTTTAATAATGGGTTTAGCCCATATCATGTTTTTTGTATTGTAATTTTATTTAAATATTTTACACTATGATTTCAATTTGAAGTTCAGTGTAACATTATGCCTATGCAACAATTATATGAATTAATTTGTTATTGTGGTAACTACTGTACAGTCTCACGTGCTATCATGACAACCCGTGCACACACTCATGTGTTGTCATGATAATCATTTACATCTGATCATGTTAACCGGAACATAGTACCACGTGTTGACATAACAACCAATTGGATCTCCGTCTTTTCTTGAGGTGGGTTGTGACGGACAACACATTCTAAGCACGGGGTCACGTTTAAATAGGTGTTGATCTGCAGTCGAAGAGAACAACGTTTCTGTTTTAGCTATGATTCACATAAAATAATAAAATAATCAGAAATATATATTTTCAGGGTTATCTACTGCTATGGGAGACTGTGACACGCCCCCTCCTGTCATCGGCAATGCTAGTAATAACGTGACTGGTACCCCTCCTTATCCAAACGGCTACACTGTACACTACACATGCAGTATAGGATACAAGGAAGCAGGTATCAGCAGAATATATTCATGCAACGGGGACAACTGGGAAGGTGGTCAATACAGTTGTGATATAATAAACTGTGACTATATCCAACCTCCGAAAAATGGCAAAATCGAGAATGAGCCAAATTACAAGTATGGATCTATCATAACATTTGTTTGTGATGATGGGTATGAACTGTTCGGCAGTCGCAGTCTGTCGTGTAAAAGTAATGGGAAATGGGAACCTAGTACTAATGTTGCTTCTCAGTGTTTGTTATTACTATGTCCGGAATTTGAAAATGTGAATAACGGCACGACGACTCAAGTGTCACGTAATGGTATACGGAATAGCGTCGGAAGTGTTACCACGGTTACATGTTCACCTACTACAGTCCTACATGGAACCCGCGACGTTACGTGTGATTCTACGGGACAATGGGGTTCGAAGCCCACCTGTGAACCAAGCACGTGTAAACCATATCCAACGAATTCATCGTGCGTTAAATCGTCACCGGTTGAGAATAATGTATATTCTTTGTCGTGTGTGGAAGGTCAGCACGTGTCGGTGACCAGGGTTGGTCCAAATTTTGCAAGATGCATTAATAATAGATGGAGTGACCTCACCATGGCGTGTTACTGCGACTGTAAAATTACTCCACCAGAGTCGAGCAGTATTAAATTGCTGAATACAGACAGCAGAGGGTTTCTTAAACACAAACACAATCTTCATTGGGATTGCCTGCAAACATTTTCATATGAAGCCAAGGTCAATTTTGTTTGTCTTGATGGTAAACTGCATCGTATTTCAGGTGACAATTCTGATGAAATGTACCAATGTAATATTCATAAAGGGATCTTAGCTGTTGTGGTTTTGACCATAGTTTGTTCAGTAATGTTAATGATATTATGCATTTTATTTAGGAAAGAACTACCTTGCTTTTCAAAAAGAAGTTTAACATTGTTAGACAGTGAGTCTACGAACCATTGCAGAGGCGGAGAGAGTGAATTCGTGGATGTGACTGAAAGTACAGGCTTGCTTAACAAAGACAAGGATATTCCAATACAACAAAATACAACAAAGAACATGACAGTCGTTGATGAGACAAAGAAAGATCAAACAAATGATACCTGTGTGAATGATGTTAAAGAAACTAAAGTAGAAAACGATACTAATGTGCAGGAAGATCAGATCATTACCTTGACAAATGATGCAGATGCAAAAATCACAAAGACATATGACACGAGTATAACAACTGGTACGATTGACGATACAAATAAACATATTGATAGTAAAGATGATGCTTGTGTAAAGGAAAGCATTACGGGGAAACCTGAGAATGATATTGAACATGATGTAACTAATAAGAAAGATGTTAATGAAATGGATGATGTTGGTGTTAAAATTAAAGTTAATGACAAAAGTGTAAGAAAAGACGTCAGTGGACATGCAGAAGAAATTGCTGATACGAAGAAGACTAAAAAAAATGTTCCAATAACTGATTCTATCTTTATAGAAAATGATTCAATGGGCGAAGCAATAAATCATCCGGTGGATACAACAAAGCACAATGTCCGTGAATTGGAAAATGAAACTGGTATGTCCAAAAAAACTATCGATGGAACCCAGAATTCGCATTTTGTTGTAAACCACAGTAATATGAAAAAGCATACAGACATCTCTGGAGGAGATGAACTCGATGTTAACGACAGTTCAATAGAAATGACAACTAATGCAATCACAGTAACAAGCAACACGGATTCTGTTCTATAGAGACGCTCATTATTGGCATAATGCTTTATCTGTGATTTCAAGGATTGCATAACAGCTGGCGTTTTATATCATTGTCTTATCCATATATACTAGCCTGTAACACGGACTCATCTCTCCTGATTGAGTCCGTTAAATAGCAATGTTGGGAAAGCCAATTTTGAGCACGTTGATTTGTTGAAATTCTTATGACGTCACAGTTTAGTAAGCTATGAATTGTGGGACAGGCGGCAAAGAATTCCCTGCTATTTCATTGGTGGTTTTTAGACCTGATTCGGAAGATATCAGGTTCTGGGATAGACTGTCATATATACGCAATTGTCTTCCATTGAAAAATACAATTATGTGTGCCAGTCGGATGCTATAGCGTCATTAAACCATTTTATAACGCTGAGAATATGCGAATCTCGTATGTCAGCAAGATATTGTAATTATCGTCATTCGGCGGTGCACATTTAGATTTACGTTTGGTTGCTAGCCATAATACACTACGAACGTTGTCTGTCATTTTTTATTATATTAGGAACCTCTATAAGACAACCAGTTGCTTACATTTGCAATTACAGAACAAACTTTATTTAGATTTATTTATATCAGCATTATTTTAACTAAACGGCATATTCTTTTTCTCATATGACGATGTGTAAAAATTTAATTTTATACTGAAATATATTGAATCAAAGATTCTTATAATGCTTTACTATTATATAGTTAGCAAGAGCAGGGACGTACAAACACAATTCTCTCATCTGAACAATTTTCCCGTTTAGCCACGGTAGTATACAATTCAGGAAGATCTAACACTTTTCCAAACACGTACATCTGCATCCAATAAAACATTTTGAACTGTTTTTGACGATAATTATAACGATGATGGTATGTTATGTGTATATGTGTTTATTATGCATTATGTTTGAATATGATATTGTTAAATAAAAATAACATTTAACAGTGTTATGCACGTCAGCTGGACTCGTACACGGTATGCATAATTCATGTTGAGAATCAGCTATTGTCTCGTTCAAATATGGATATAGTCTCCTGGGTACGCGTCCAATTATGGATATTGTCTCCTGGGTACGTGTCCAATTATGGATATTGTCTCCTGGGTACGCGTCCAATTATGGATATTGTCTCATGTGTATGTGTCAAATTATGGATATTGTCCCGTGTGCACATGTTAAATTATTAATATGTAAGTACCGTGTACTCGTATATAATATATAGATATTGTCTGCAAAGCATCGTCCAAATATAAATATTGTATATTGTAAACCTTTCCAAATATAGAATATATCTGTCGAGTAAAATCTAAATATATAACATGTCTGTCAAGTACATGTCCAGATACAGAACATTTCTGTCGAGTACATGTCCATATATAAAATATGTCGGCCGAGTACAGGTCAAAATATAGAATATATTTGTCGAGTACATATCCAAATATAGAACATGTCTGTCGAGTACATGTCCAAATATAGAATATGTCTGCCGAGTACATGTCTTAATATAAAATATGTCTGCCGAGTACGGATCCAAATATAGAATACGTCTACTGAGTACATGTCCAAATATAGAACATGTCTGTGGAGTACATGTCCAATTATGGAATATGTCTGTAGAGTACATGTCCAAATACGGAACATGTCTGCGGAGTACATGTACAATTATGGAATATGTCTGCGGAGTACATGTCCAATTATGGAATATGTCTGCCGAGTACATGTCCAAATACGGAATATGTCTGCGGAGTACATGTTCAAATATAGAACATGTCTGCCGAGTACATGTACAATTATGGAATATGTCTGCCGAGTATATGTACAATTATGGAATATGTCTGCCGAGTATATGTCCAATTATGGAATATGTCTGCTGAGTACATGTCCAATTATGGAATATGTCTGCCGAGTACATGTCCAAGTATGGAATATGCCTACAGAGTACATGTCAAATAATGGAATAAGTCTGTCGAATACACGTCTTAATATAGAATATGCCTGCAGAGTACATGTCTAATTATGGAATATGTCTGTAGAGTACATGTCCAATTATGGAATATGTCTGCAGAGTACATGTCCAATTATGGAATATGTCTGTCGAGTGCATGTCCAATTACGGAATATGTCTGCAAGGTACATGTACAATTATGGAATATGTCTGCCGAGTACATGTCCAATTATGGAATATGTCTGCGGAGTACATGTCCAATTATGGAATATGTCTGTCGAGTACATGTCCAAATATAGAATATGCCTGCAGAGTACATGTGTAATAATGGCATGTCCAATGTCTGAAGCAGAATCATCTAAACATAGATATTGTTACCGTTTACTCAGCAAATAGAGAACATCATGTTAGTTACTAATAGTCTAAAATGTTTTGGTGAGATAAAGAAAAATACAAAGCATTTTTTTTAGAAAATAGGCAACAACTAATTTTATTCAAGGAAACAAACGCATGTGTTTACAACTGCGTAAAAATTTCAGATTTTATTAATACAATCCAAACAAAACAAATGTAGTTTATAATGGAAACTTTTCTACTCATTTATAGTTATTAGTTCATAGTTATTCACATATTTAACAGTTCATCAACGGTCGAGAAAGAATTTAAACGTGGCTTGAACACAACGCAAAAACAATGACGTCATCAATTTACGTGTTGCTGCAAGTTAAACATTCCCTTCCGATAAAGAAACGTCTACCTTACCCCTGCTTCATTATGTAGAATAATGCATAATGATAATGATAAAATTGATACTGTCTACTGTCAACTGATCCAAATATGGACTATGTCTGACATGCACTTGTCCAGGAGATTTCAGAACTGTACACAATATTGTTAAATACTGGGATATAATCTATAATATATATGTTATGCGTTGGCTACTATTAATAACATTTCAAATTTATTTATAGAATGTCAATCACTCAGTGGTCTGATCTATCAATGTTATCAGACTGTGCCGTAATACAATGTCCATGGGACTTCATAACATGATGCTTGCTGTACCAGTCATGTATAGTTATAAAAACTAAGCACGCCACCGCCATGCATTGGTGAATCTGTAAATGAAATAATATTCGACGAATCCTTTTCGGAATCTTATGGTCATTAAACCATTTTTGTTTTTGCAATTTGAGCTTGCTTTTCACTTTTGCTAAGTTGAAGTATGATGTGTATCGTTCTTACTGTTTATAAAACATTAATGTAACATATAGATTTTGAAATAAAATTTGTTCAAATTAAATATGATGAAATGTTGCAACGTTCAATGTGAAGACAGTAATGACACTGTCAGTACAGAAAATAAGTTTCCATGGGATTATTTTATATAGTTAAACAGAACATATCCAAAACCGCTCTCTATACTACTGCTTAGTAACTGCTGACCCATACCAAGATGCATTAACTATAACTTGTTGTTCATTAAATGATGGAAAATTTATTGAATCACAAAGAGGAGGGTCCCATTCGAAAATAATGGTTGATTCCGTCCTTGTAGTTTATCTGATTTGAAAGATTCGTGAATTCACAGGTCCGCATTTTCGGTTGTATTCGTCAATGTTTTGCAATAACCAGATACTGGCAAATTAATGACTTTATCGTGGGCCGCGTTTTAGTATTTGGTAGACAAATTAAAAGAACTGTATAGACAAAATTCAATATAACTTATTGGACAGAACATCCATTATATATTATATTTGATTTAAAAGTGCAGATTAACTGCTAAGGTAAAAGATATCGACAATATAGGTGAGGCCTCTTTAATTTGAGTCGGACATGAGCTAAAAGAAAATATCATTTATATATATATATATTGCAAATGACAGCTGTTACTAAGATTGACAACTTCAAACAAATTTCTTTATAAAGCTTTAATTACTTCATTCATGTACCATCTTTGTTATTGCACTTAGTCACGTTAGAAAATATTTGTCAATCTTGATAGAATATTTTATAACCATACTAGTATAGTGCCTTCTTGACATCTGTAAATGATCGCATCTTTCAAACTGATGAGGCAATAGCCATAGAAGCTGATCAAAACATTATTGTGGAGAAGGCCGTTATGGTCGCCGTAGATGAAACGTTATATACGCATTTGAACTAAAGCTCGTAAGCGCGGGAAAATGAGAAAACTCTGCCAACCTGGTGTAAACAAACAGTGAATTTAAACACGCCCACCTACATGGATATAAATGTTCAAATAATATAAACTCTGATCGGCCACTGAATAAATTTATCAATCGGGTCGATGATTTAAATGCACAAGCCAGAATAGCATTGCATAACGCAATTATAGTTATTTGCATAATTATTTTTGTTTTGATTTAAACAATATTAGGTAATTTGTATAAAAACAATCGTTGAAAAAGTGTGCAGAATCCTGTAAATCTCCATTTAATCAATTTGCATTAAGTGAATATCGAATATTGAAAATTGTAAATAACATTTAAATAATAAAGTTAAACTCTTTTATTCATCATTGTAAAGAGTGAATGAATGTATTATATTTCTTCTCTATACGTATATATTCGGTAAACTACCTTGTTTAAGGCAATAAACATGTATATGTTACGGCAATAAGCTATTGAATTGATTTAATTGAACTTACATATACCTGATACGAGTATCGTAGATGTTTGTTTTTCATCTGTCGATATCAAAGTGCGTAACTTTTCAAAATTAGAGGCTGAGAAGATGTGTGGTTAGTTCCGTGTATAATATCAAATAGCGAAACATGAAAATGAAACAAACATCAATTTGTCTTGTTCCGGGATTTAACATTCTAAGTGCGCGTCCCTGTGGCATTCGTTTGTTTAAATTTATTATTTAGATGTCATTTCTTAATAGTTTCAGTTTTATTGGCATAAGAACACAAAGTTAAAGTTTGGTTATATTTTATTATTTGTTTGCAACACATTTTTTCGCCAATTTGGTACATTCCGCTTCACCAGGAAAGTCGGATAGAAACAATCTGAGAAAACTACGCACGTCCACTAATCTGTAGGCGTGTTGTTCATTTATTTTGAAATAAGTTATTGGATATCATGCTGTGTTGTTTTGTTTGTATTTTTTCAATCTTTTTCTTAAGACGGCTTTGATAGCAACATTTAGAATGGAATTGATTTAAAGCTACGAATGATATGGCAAAAGGATTATGAAACATATAATGGACTGACACGCGCTTAACAGCTATCAGTACAAGTTGCTTATGTTTGCAGAGAAGAAAAATATAACGGACACATCTGCTGATAATTGCTCAATTACGAGATCACAGACGACATTACTTGAGTAATCAGCTGTCACTCAAACACTAGCTAGTATAATAGCCGATTTCCGGAGAACTCGCGCCAATTCAGCAATCACCGGAATATCCAGTGCTACGTGCAATATTTGTATAACTGGCTTCGAGTGGTAATTTATCCTTTTTTAAGCAACGCTTAACTCATAATTGTTAAGTGCTCTGGTACCTTAATGTATAAGTGCTTTTATGCCAAAAGACAATATTTGGCATCACGTATATTGGTCAGTATGTCCAGTATTTGTTCCTGAGTAACTTTAGTCATGGACATGACGTATATTGATCAGTGTGACTAGCATTTGTTCTTGAATAGCTTAAATCATGGACATGATGTATATTGATAAGTGTGATGAGTATACATTAAACCAGTAACAAGTGCAGAAATATAGAAATAAAATGATTTGTTGTATCAATTTGTTAAATTGTTAAATTTAATGTGTACTATTTCCTCTCAAACAACACTGGACTCCATATTAAACATATTAAATTTAACAATGGCTTTAAACTCGATTAGAATATGTCCACAAAACAATCTAAGGTGTTAATTGTCTGGAAGATCAAACGTTATTGCATTGTACCATCCACATATTCAAAGTACGTTAACCTAGCCCTTAATCTACTTAACTTGGATCAGTTCATGTTTTTAATATTTAAATACATATTTGGATGATATTAAGTTATCCTATCACTACATTATTTCTCTATCATTGCATCAGTACAGATAAGAGTGGTTAACATTTACAACCATGTGCAGCTAATGTCAAGATTTAACGGTTGTGCATCAGTGTGATTTATGTATGTGCCATATCTGTAAGTATATCGACCTCCGCTATATATTTCATTCGGAGTAACACTGGCGATAATAAGTTGGTTTACAGATTTAGGTGAACGTGAGCTGTTAAGATCATCGAAACAAATGTGTCATTTCCAAAAAAGTTGTCCAGTAATTGCCATATAACTGCCATCATACTAGTATTCAGACGTTTGCGGATTGGAAATTTCAGGATTTAATTGGTCATCGTGAATTTAGTGTGTAAAGTCATTAACGATACCAAACGTTTTCCATGGCTGAATATGCTTTTTAGACAAATCATTAACATAACAAACACGAAGGTTAACGATGTGATTAAATGAAAAGTTCACAAGTGATAATATACATTTTCAACTTACAATTATTATATTACTCTTTTAAAACGTGTTTAAGCAAAACTAAACATACTCTAAGATAAGTGTGTGGGGTCTTCTGTGGTTTCGCACGATGTGTACAGATCCCTCTCCGATGATATCGTTGTTCGAGCCCATCTCAGTACAATAAAAGTTATGTTATGTGAGGAAGATGGCATTTACTTGCGGAAGGACGGTAGTTCTTCTTACATCCAACTTCCCCTACCAATAAAGCTTAATGGCTTATATTAAAAATGTCCTTGAATACTTCTCTAAGCCTGGTGGCGACTCTGTATCTGTATGCTTAATGGTACATGTAGTTGAACCGTAGTATATGCACAGGCTTTCCTAAATGATCAATTTCGGGAAGAGGCAAAATAAATCGGTAGAAGAAATTCTTTCAGCGATTAAATCAATGAAAGTCGGTATTGTTGAATACGCTATAATGATCGCCGATACGTGCCTACAACGTTATTTCTATAATTATCGGAGTTTTTTCCTAACGAATCAAAGATAAATATGTCGTTTTATTGCCAGGTAAGTGTGTCTTTCATGATATTTATCTGTCCCAGACTGCAGAATAAACTTACTGCATTTAGATCCCTTGCAGTGTTATTAACCTTTGTGTCAAGTGCTTACATAATAAAATCAATAACAGAAAGGAAGTATTTAAGAGGGAATATTCGAATACTTTAAACAACACGCAACCAGCGCGATCATCTTCCTCAATTTAAATGTACCAGATTACATTGCAAGTTTCCCACAATAATATAAAATGAAATGTACTGGCAGCACCTATTTCCATTTAAACACTCCCGTCTTCATTTTCTCTCTTAATTACACTGTTCAAAGTGTTGAAAATATCTCTGATGAATCAGTCTATTCAAATTGTCTGTTTTTACAGCAGGCAATATAGCTCTAATTACGAATTTTATGTAAGATTCGCCGCATTCAGCTTTTTTGCATGATTGATGCAATATACAAATAAAATCTTGACAAATTAAAGACATGTCCATTTATATTGTTCATTAAAAAGAAAGTAAGTATATGTCCAACTGTAGACTTAGCATTCAAAGGTGGGAGCAGCCGCCATATCAGCCTTGACATAACCCTTTTATTACAGTATAGAAGTATCAATATCAGCCTTTACATAACCCTTTTATTACAGTATAGAAGTATCAATATCAGCCTTTACATAACCCCTTTATTACAGTATAGAAGTATCAATATCAGCCTTTACATTACCACTTTATTACAGTATAGGAGTATCAATATCAGTATTTACATAACCCTTTTATTACAGTATAGGAGTATCAATATCAGTCTTTACATAACCCCTTTATTACAGTATAGAAGTATCAATATCAGTATTTACATAACCCCTTTATTACAGTATAGGAGTATCAATATCAGCCTTTACATAACCCTTTTATTACAGTATAGGAGTATCAATATCAGTCTTTACATAACCCCTTTATTACAGTATAGAAGTATCAATATCAGTCTTTACATAACCCCTTTATTACAGTATAGAAGTATCAATATCAGCCTTTACACAACCCCTTTATTACAGTATAGCAGTATCAATACGCATAGCAAATAAATATACATACAGGCGTACAAACAGTGGTTATCACCTTGTAACAGTCACTTATATACATACATACAGAAGAACTTACAGTGGTCATCACCTTGTAACAGTAATTAATATAAATACATACAGAAGAACTTACAGTGGTCATCACCTTGTAACAGTCAGTTATATACATACATACAGAAGAACTAACAGTGGTCATCACCTTGTAACAGTCAGTATTATACATACATAAAGAAGTACAAACAGTGGTCATCACCTTGTAATAGTCAGTAATAAACATACATACATACAGAAGTACTTAGAGTGGGCATCGCCTTGTAACAGTCAGTAATATACATACATACATACAAACATACATACATACATACATACAAAAGTACTTAGAGTGGGCATCGCCTTGTAACAGTCAGTAATATACATACATACAGAAGTACTACAGTGGTCATCGCCTTGTAACAGTCAGTAATATACATACATACAGAAGTACTTACAGTGGCCATCGCCTTGTAACAGTCAGTAATAAACAAACATACAGAAGTACTTACAGTCATCATCGCCTTGGAACGGTCAGTAATATACATACATAAAGAATAACGTACAGTGGTCATCAACTTAGAACGGTCAATAATATACATACATACTGAAGTACTTATAGTGGTTACGCCTTGGAACGCTCAGTTATATACATACATACTGAAGTACTTATAGTGGTTATCGCCTTGTAACGGTCAGTAATATAATTACATACAGAAGAACGTACGGTGGTTGTCAACTTAGAACGGTCATGATTATACATACATACATACAGAGGTACTTACAGTCGTCTTACAGTGATCATCGCCTTAGAACGGTCAGTAATATGCATACATACATACATACATACATACATACATACATACATACATACATACATACATACAGAAGTACTTACAGTGATCACCGCATTGGAACAGTCAGTAATATAAGAAGTACTTACAGTGGTCATCGCCTTGGAACGGTCAGTAATATACTTATATAAGAAGAGCGTACAGTGGTCATCAACTTAGAACGGTCAGTAATATACATACATACAGAAGTATTTAAAGTGGTCATCGCCTTGGAACGCTCAGTACTATACATACATACTGAAGTACTTATAGTGGTTATCGCCTTGGAAAGGTCAGTAATATACATACATACATACAGAAGTACTTACAGTGATCACCGCATTGGAACGGTCAGTAATATACTTACATACAGAAGTACTTCTAGTCGTCATCGCCTTGGAACAGTCAATTAGTACTTAAAGTGGTCATCGCCTTGAAACGCTCAGTAATATACATACATACTAAAGTACTTACAGTAATTATCGCCTTGGAACAGTCTGTAATATAAATACATACAGAAGTACTTACAGTGGTCACCGCATTGGAACAGTCAGTAATATACTTACATACAGAAGTACTAACAGTGGGCATAGCTTTGTAACAGTCAGTAACATACATACATACAGAAGTGCTTACAGTGGTCACCGTCTTGTAACAGCGAGTAATATACATACTTACAAAATTACTTACAGTGGTCACCACCTTGTAACAGTAAGTAATATACATACATATAGAAGTACTTACAGTGGTCGTCGCCTTGTAGCAGTCAGTATATATATACAAACAAAAGTACAAACAGTGGTCACCACCATATAACATTAAGTAATATACATACTTACAGAAGTACTTACAGTGGTCACCGTCTTGTAACAGCGAGTAATATACATACATACAGATGTACTTACAGTGGTCACCGCCTTGTAACAGTAAGTAATATACATACTTACAGAAGTACTTACAATGGTCACCACCTTGTAACAGTAAGTAATATACAAACATACAGAAGTACTTACAGTGGTCACCGTCTTGTAACAGCGAGTAATATACATACATACAGAAGTACTTACAGTGGTCACCGCCTTGTAACAGTAAGTAATATACATACATACAGAAGTACTTACAGTGGTCACCGTCCTGTAACAGCGAGTAATATACATACATACAGAAGTACATACAGTGGTCACCACCATATAACATTAAGTAATATACATACTTACAGAAGTACTAACAGTGGTCACCACCTTGAAACAGTAAGTAATATACATACATACAGAAGTACTTACAGTGGTCACCGCCTTGTAACAGTAAGTAATATACATACATACAGAAGTACTTACAGTGGTCACCGTCCTGTAACAGCGAGTAATATACATACATACAGAAGTACATACAGTGGTCACCACCATATAACATTAAGTAATATACATACTAACAGAAGTACTAACAGTGGTCACCACCTTGAAACAGTAAGTAATATACATACTTACAGAAGTACTTACAGTGGTCACCGCCTTGTAACAGTAAGTAATATACATACATACAGAAGTACGTACAGTGGTCACCACCTTGTAACAGTAAGTAATATACATACATACAGTAGTACTTACAGTGGTCACCACCTTGTAGCAGTCAGTAATATACATACAAACAGAAGTACTTACAGTGGTCATCGCCTTGTAACAGTAAGTTGTATACATACAAACAGAAGTATTTACAGTGGTCACCACCTTGTAACAGTCAGTAATATACAAACAAACAGAAGTACTTACAGTGGTCACCACCTTGTAAACGTAAGTAATATACATACATACAGAAGTATTTACAGTAATCACCACATTGTAACAGTAAGTAATATACAAACAAACAGAAGTACTTACAGTGGTCACCACCTTGTAACAATAAGTAATATACATACAAACAGAAGTACTTACAGTGGTCACCACCTTGTAACAGTCAGTTATATACATACAAACAGAAGTACTTTCAGTGGTCACCACCTTGTCAACGTAAGTGATATACAAACATACAGAAGTACTTACAGTGGTCAACGCTTTGTAACAGTCAGTAATATACATACATACAGAAGTACTTACAGTAATCACCACATTGTAACAGTAAGTAATATACATACAAACAGAAGTACTTACAGTGGTCACCACCTTGTAACAGTCAGTAATATACATACAAACAGAAGTACTTACAGTGGTCACCACCTTGTTAACGTAAGTGATATACATACATACAGAAGTACTTACAGTAGTCACCGCCTTGTAACAGTCACTAATATACATACAATCAGAAGTAGTTACAGAAGTCACTGCCTTGTAACAGTAAGTAATATACATACAAACAGAAGTACTTACAATGGTCACCGCCTTGTAGCAGTCAGTAATATAACTACAAACAGAAGTACTTACGGTGGTCACCGCCTTTTAACAATAAGTAATATACATACAAACAGAAGTACGTACAGTGGTCACAGCCTTGTAGCAGTCAGTAATATACATACATACAGAAGTACTTACAGTAGTCACCGCCTTGGAACATTCAGTAATATACATACATACAGAAGTTCTGACAGTGGTCACCGCCTTGTAACAGTCAGTAATATACATACATACAGAAGTACTTACAGTGGCCATCGCCTTGTAACAGTCAGTAATAAACAAACACACAGAAGTACTTACAGTCGTCATCGCCTTGGAACGGTCAGTAATATACATACATAAAGAATAACGTACAGTGGTCATCAACTTAGAACGGTCAATAATATACATACATACTGAAGTACTTATAGTGGTTATCGCCTTGGAACGCTCAGTTATATACATACATACTGAAGTACTTATACTTATAGTGGTTATCGCCTTGTAACGGTCCGTAATATAATTACATATAGAAGAACGTACGGTGGTTGTCAACTTAGAACGGTCTTGATTATACATACATACATACAGAGGTACTTACAGTGGTCTTACAGTGATCATCGCCTTAGAACGGTCAGTAATATGCATGCATACATACATACATACATACATACATACATACAGAAGTACTTAAAGTGATCACTGCATTGGAACAGTCAGTAATATAAGAAGTACTTACAGTGGTCATCGCCTTGGAACGGTCAGTAATATACTTATATAAGAAGAGCGTACAGTGGTCATCAACTTAGAACGGTCAGTAATATACATACATACAGAAGTATTTAAAGTGGTCATCGCCTCGGAACGCTCAGTACTATACATACATACTGAAGTACTTATAGTGGTTATCGCCTTGGAAAGGTCAGTAATATATATACATACAGAAGTACTTACAGTGATCACCGCATTGGAACGGTCAGTAATATACTTACATACAGAAGTACTTATAGTCGTCATCGCCTTGGAACAGTCAATTAGTACTTAAAGTGGTCATCGCCTTGAAACGCTCAGTAATATACATACATACTAAAGTACTAACAGTAATTATCGCCTTGGAACAGTCTGTAATATAAATACATACAGAAGTACTTACAGTGGTCACCGCATTGGAACAGTCAGTAATATACTTACATACAGAAGTAATAACAGTGGGCATAGCTTTGTAACAGTCAGTAACATACATACATACAGAAGTGCTTACAGTGGTCACCGTCTTGTAACAGCGAGTAATATCCATACTTACAAAATTACTTACAGTGGTCACCACCTCGTAACAGTAAGTAATATACATACATATAGAAGTACTTACAGTGGTCGTTGCCTTGTAGCAGTCAGTATATATATACAAACAAAAGTACAAACAGTGGTCACCACCATATAACATTAAGTAATATACATACTTACAGAAGTACTTACAGTGGTCACCGTCTTGTAACAGCGAGTAATATACATACATACAGATGTACTTACAGTGGTCACCGACTTGTAACAGTAAGTAATATACATACTTACAGAAGTACTTACAATGGTCACCACCTTGTAACAGTAAGTAATATACAAACATACAGAAGTACTTACAGTGGTCACCGTCTTGTAACAGCGAGTAATATACATACATACAGAAGTACTTACAGTGGTCACCGCCTTGTAACAGTAAGTAATATACATACATACAGAAGTACTTACAGTGGTCACCGTCCTGTAACAGCGAGTAATATACATACATACAGAAGTACATACAGTGGTCACCACCATATAACATTAAGTAATATACATACTTACAGAAGTACTAACAGTGGTCACCACCTTGAAACAGTAAGTAATATACATACATACAGAAGTACTTACAGTGGTCACCGCCTTGTAACAGTAAGTAATATACATACATACAGAAGTACGTACAGTGGTCACCACCTTGTAACAGTAAGTAATATACATACATACAGAAGTACTTACAGTGGTCACCACCTTGTAGCAGTCAGTAATATACATACAAACAGAAGTACTTACAGTGGTCATCGCCTTGTAACAGTAAGTTGTATACATACAAACAGAAGTATTTACAGTGGTCACCACCTTGTAACAGTCAGTAATATACAAACAAACAGAAGTACTTACAGTGGTCACCACCTTGTAAACGTAAGTAATATACATACATACAGAAGTATTTACAGTGGTCACCACATTGTAACAGTAAGTAATATACAAACATACAGAAGTACTTACAGTGGCCACCACCTTGTAACAATAAGTAATATACATACAAACAGAAGTACTTACAGTGGTCACCACCTTGTAACAGTCAGTTATATACATACAAACAGAAGTACTTTCAGTGGTCACCACCTTGTCAACGTAAGTGATATACAAACATACAGAAGTACTTACAGTGGTCAACGCTTTGTAACAGTCAGTAATATACATACATACAGAAGTACTTACAGTAATCACCACATTGTAACAGTAAGTAATATACATACAAACAGAAGTACTTACAGTGGTCACCACCTTGTAACAGTCAGTAATATACATACAAACAGAAGTACTTACAGTGGTCACCACCTTGTTAACGTAAGTGATATACATACATACAGAAGTACTTACAGTAGTCACCGCCTTGTAACAGTCAGTAATATACATACAATCAGAAGTAGTTACAGAAGTCACTGCCTTGTAACAGTAAGTAATATACATACAAACAGAAGTACTTACAATGGTCACCGCCTTGTAGCAGTCAGTAATATAACTACAAACAGAAGTACTTACGGTGGTCACCGCCTTTTAACAATAAGTAATATACATACAAACAAAAGTACGTACAGTGGTCACAGCCTTGTAGCAGTCAGTAATATACATACATACAGAAGTACTTACAGTAGTCACCGCCTTGGAACATTCAGTAATATACATACATACAGAAGTTCTGACAGTGGTCACCGCCTTGTAGAAGTCAGTAATATACATACATACAGAAGTACGTACAGTGGTCCGAACCTTGTAACAGTAAGTAATATACATACAAACAGAAGTACTTACAGTGGTTACCACCTTGTAGCAGTCAGTAATATACATACATACAGACGTAATTACAGTGGTCACCACCTTGTAGCAGTCAGTAATATACATAAAAACAGAAGTACTTACAGTGGTCAACGCCTTGTAGCAGTCAGTAATATACATACATACAGAAGTACTTACAGTGGTCACCACCATATAACATTAAGTAATATACATACTTACAGAAGTACTTACAGTGGTCACCGTCTTGTAACAGCGAGTAATATACATACATACAGATGTACTTACAGTGGTCACCGACTTGTAACAGTAAGTAATATATATACTTACAGAAGTACTTACAATGGTCACCACCTTGTAACAGTAAGTAATATACAAACATACAGAAGAACTTACAGTGGTCACCGTCTTGTAACAGCGAGTAATATACATACATACAGAAGTACTTACAGTGGTCACCGCCTTGTAACAGTAAGTAATATACATACATACAGAAGTACTTACAGTGGTCACCGTCCTGTAACAGCGAGTAATATACATACATACAGAAGTACATACAGTGGTCACCACCATATAACATTAAATAATATACATACTTACAGAAGTACTAACAGTGGTCACCACCTTGAAACAGTAAGTAATATACATACATACAGAAGTACTTACAGTGGTCACCGCCTTGTAACAGTAAGTAATATACATACATACAGAAGTACGTACAGTGGTCACCACCTTGTAACAGTAAGTAATATACATACATACAGAAGTGCTTACAGTGGTCACCACCTTGTAGCAGTCAGTAATATACATACAAACAGAAGTACTTACAGTGGTCATCGCCTTGTAACAGTAAGTTGTATATATACAAACAGAAGTATTTACAGTGGTCACCACCTTGTAACAGTCAGTAATATACAAACAAACAGAAGTACTAACAGTGGTCACCACCTTGTAAACGTAAGTAATATACATACATACAGAAGTATTTACAGTGGTCACCACATTGTAACAGTAAGTAATATACAAACAAACAGAAGTACTTACAGTGGTCACCACCTTGTAACAATAAGTAATATACATACAAACAGAAGTACTTACAGTGGTCACCACCTTGTAACAGTCAGTTATATACATACAAACAGAAGTACTTTCAGTGGTCACCACCTTGTCAACGTAAGTGATATACAAACATACAGAAGTACTTACAGTGGTCAACGCTTTGTAACAGTCAGTAATATACATACATACAGAAGTACTTACAGTAATCACCACATTGTAACAGTAAGTAATATACATACAAACAGAAGTACTTACAGTGGTCACCACCTTGTAACAGTCAGTAATATACATACAAACAGAAGTACTTACAGTGGTCACCACCTTGTTAACGTAAGTGATATACATACATACAGAAGTACTTACAGTAGTCACCGCCTTGTAACAGTCACTAATATACATACAATCAGAAGTAGTTACAGAAGTCACTGCCTTGTAACAGTAAGTAATATACATACAAACAGAAGTACTTACAATGGTCACCGCCTTGTAGCAGTCAGTAATATAACTACAAACAGAAGTACTTACGGTGGTCACCGCCTTTTAACAATAAGTAATATACATACAAACAGAAGTACGTACAGTGGTCACAGCCTTGTAGCAGTCAGTAATATACATACATACAGAAGTACTTACAGTAGTCACCGCCTTGGAACATTCAGTAATATACATACATACAGAAGTTCTGACAGTGGTCACCGCCTTGTAACAGTCAGTAATATACATACATACAGAAGTACTTACAGTGGCCATCGCCTTGTAACAGTCAGTAATAAACAAACACACAGAAGTACTTACAGTCGTCATCGCCTTGGAACGGTCAGTAATATACATACATAAAGAATAACGTACAGTGGTCATCAACTTAGAACGGTCAATAATATACATACATACAGAAGTACGTACAGTGGTCCGAACCTTGTAACAGTAAGTAATATACATACAAACAGAAGTACTTACAGTGGTCACCACCTTGTAGCAGTCAGTAATATACATACATACAGACGTAATTACAGTGGTCACCACCTTGTAGCAGTCAGTAATATACATAAAAACAGAAGTACTTACAGTGGTCACCGCCTTGTAGCAGTCAGTAATATACATACATACAGAAGTACTTACAGTGGTCACCGCCTAGTAGCAGTCAGTAATATACATACATACAGAAGTACGTACAGTGGTCCCCAGCTTGTAACTGTAAGTAATATACATACATACAAAATTACGTACAGTGGTCACCGCCTTGTAGCAGTCAGTAATATACATACATACAGACGTACTTACAGTGGTCACCGCCTTGTAGCAGTAAGTAATATACATACAAACAGAAGTACTTACAGTGGTCACCGCCTTGTAGTAGTAAGTTATATACATACAAACAGAAGTACATACAGTGGTCACCACCTTGTAACAGTAAGTAATATACATACATTCAGAAGTACTTACAGTGGTCAACGCCTTGTAGCAGTAAGTAATAAACATACAAACAGACGTACTCACAGTGGGCACCACCTTGTAGCAGTCAGTAATATACATACAAATAGAAGTACTTACAGTGGTCACCACCTTGTAGCAGTCAGTTATATACATACATACAGACGTACTTACAGTGGTCACCGCATTGTAGCAGTCAGTAATATACATACATACATAAGTACTTACAGTGGTCACTGCCTTGTAGCAGTCAGTAATATACATTCATACAGAAGTACTTACAGTGGTCACCACCTTGTAACAGTAAGTAAAATACATACATACAGAAGTACTTACAGTGGTCACCACCTTGTAGCAGTCAGTAATATACATACATACAGAAGTACTTACAGTGTTCACCACCTTGTAACAGTAAGTAATATAAATACATACAGACGTACTTACAGTGGGTAACGCTTTGTAACAGTAAGTAATATACATACACACAGAAGTACTTACAGTGGGTAACGCTTTGTAACAGTCAGTAATATACATACAAACAGAAGTACTTACAGTGGTCACCACCTTGTAACAGTTAGTAATATACATACAAACAGAAGTACTTACAGTGGTCTCCGCCTTGTAACAGTAAGTAATATATATATATGCATACAGAAGTACTTATAGTGTTCAACGCTTTGTAACAGTCAGTAATATACATACAAACAGAAGTGCTTACAGTGGTCACCACCTTGTAACAGTTAGTAATATACATACATACAGAAGTACTTACAGTGGTTACCACCTTGTAACAGTAAGTAATATATATATACATACAGAAGTACTTACAGTGGTCAACATTTTGTAACAGTCAGTAATATACATACAAACAGAAGTACTTACAGTGGTCACCACTTTGTAACAGTCAGTAATATACATACATACAGAAGTACTTACATTGGTCACCGCCTTTTAACAGTCAGTAATATACAAACATACAGAAGTACTTACAGTGGTCGCCACCTTGTAACAGTCAGTAATATACATACAAACAGAAGTACTTACAGTGGTCACCGCCTTGTAACAGGCAGTAATATACATACATACAGAAGTACTTGCAGTGGTTACCACCTTGTAAATGTAAGTAATATATATACAGACAGAAGTACTTACAGTGGTCTCTACCTTGTAACATTCATTAATATACATACATACAGAAGAACTTACAGCTGTCATCACCTTGTAACAGTAAGTTACATACATACATACATACATACATACATACATACATACATACATACATACAGAATAACTTAAAGTGGCCATCGCCTTGTAACAGTCAGTAATATACATACACACAGAAGTGCTTACAGTGGTCATCGCTTTTTTACAGTCAGTAATATACATACACACAGAAGTGCTTACAGTGGTCATTGCCTTGTAACAGTCAGTAATATACATACATACAGAAGTGCTTACAGAAGTCATCGCCTTGTCACAGTCAGTAAAATACATACACACAGAAGTGCTTGCAGTGGTCATGCCTTGTAACAGTCAGTAATATACATACACACAGAAGTGCTTACAGTTGTCATCGCCTTTTTACAGTCAGTAATATACATACATACAGAAGTACTTACAGTGATCACCACCTTGTAGCAGTCAGTAATATACAACACACAGAAGTGCTTACAGAAGCCATTGCCTTGTAACAGTCAGTAATATACATACACACAGAAGTGCTTGCAGTGGTCATCACCTTGTAACAGTCAGTAATATACATACACACAGAAGTGTTTACAGTGGTCATCGGCTTGTAACAGTCAGTAATATACATACACACAGAAGTGTTAACAGTGATCATCGGCTTGTAACAGTCAATAATATACAAACATACAGAAGTGCTAACAGTGGCCATCGGCTTGTAACTGTCAGTAATATACATAAATACAGAAGTACTTTCAGTGGTCATCGCCTTGTAACAGTCAGTAATATACATATATACAGAAGCACTAACAGTGGTCATCGCCTTTTATCAGTCAGTAATATACATATATACAGAAGCAATTACAGTTGTCACCGTCTTGTAACAGTCAGTAATAAACATACATACAGAAGTACTTACAGTGGTCATCGCCTTGTTACAGTCAGTAATATACATACACACAGAAGTACTTACAGTGGCCATCTCCTTATAACAGTCAGTAATATACATACACACAGAAGTACTTACAGTGGCCATCTCCTTATAACAGTCAGTAATATACATACATACAGAATATGTTACAGTGGTCATTCCCTTGTAACAGTCAGTAACTTACATACATACAGAAGACAGACATACAAACAGAAGTACTTACAGTGCTCATCGCCTTGTAACAGTCAGTAATATACATACATACAGAAGTACTTACAGTGGTCATCCTCTTGTAACAGTCAGTAATATACAGAGATACAGAAGTACTTACAGTGGTCATCGCCTTGTAACAGTCAGTAATATACATAAATACAGAAGTACTTACAGTGGTCATCGCCTTGTAACAGTAAGTCATATTCATATATACAGACGCACTTATAGTGGTCATCGCCTTGTAACAGTAAGTAATATACATATATACTGAAGCACTTACAGTGGTCATCGCCTTGTAACAGTCAGTAATATACATACATACAGAAGTACTTACAGTGGTAATCGCCTTGTAACAGTAAGTAACAAACATATATACAGAAGCACTTACAGTGGTCATCGCTTTGTAAAGTAAGTAACATACATACATACAGAAGTACTTACAGTGGTAATCGCCTTGTAACAGTAAGTAACATACATACATACAGAAGCACTTACAGTGGTCATTTCTTTGTAAAGTCAGTAACATACATACATACAGAAGTACTTACAGTGGTAATCGCCTTGTAACAGTAAGTAATATACATACATACAGAAGCACTTACAGTGGTCATCGCTTTGTAAAGTCAGTAGTTTACATACAAACAGAAGTACTTACAGTGGTAATCGCCTTGTAACAGTCACTAACATACATAGATACAGAAGTACTTACAGTGGTCATCGCCTTGTAACAGTCAGTAATATACATACATACAAAAGGACTTACAGTGGTCGCCTTCTTTTAACGGTCTGAAATATACATACATAACGAAGTACTTACAGTGTTCGTCGCTTTGTAACAGTCAGTAATATACATAAATAACGAAGTACTTACAGTGGTCGTTGCCTTGTAACAGTCAGTAATATACATACTTAACGAAGTACTTACAGTGGTCGCCGCCTTGTAAAAGTCAGTAATATACATACATACAAAAGGACTTACATTGTTCGTTGCCTTGTAACGGTCAGTAATATACATACATACAGAAGAGTGTACAGTGGCCATCACCTTGGATTAATCGGTAGCTAATCTGCCACTGGGGAGTTTAACTCCAATAATATCTTATGAAGATATGTCTGGCATATATGTTTGGTCCTTACCTCGCTGAACATTTCTCAATTTTCTGTTTTGATGATATATGTTATGTTTTTAAGATTTTCAACCACACTGTGCGAGTAAATTTTATTGAAAACTATTTTGCAATTAAAATCTTATTATCCATAAATCATGTGATATCCTATGGACCAATTAAAGTGTATAACATATAACTTCCTCTTTTTCAGTTACTATTTTATTGTGTCAAAGCATGCGTCTTGTCTACGATCTCAACTTATATATTGTATGCGTCAGTTTTATATAGCATGTGACATCGTAATTCTCACACAGATACGTTTTCTTCAAGTATTCTGTATAACGTTGTGTAGCAGAATAGCTATAATAGAAGATATGGCATTGTTTGTTTGTTGATTCCTCCACAATTCGACATCCATGTCTGCTGTAGATGTCATCGGGAAATACGCGCGTGAGTTGAATGGCACAGATAATCAACACTTGGCCATTTTTCGCTAAGAATTATCGTTATTATTTACTAGTGAAAAGACAATATTTCCAGAACAAATCTGATGGAAAATTGGCAATAATAAGATAGGAGACCGATATTTGTTCCTGATATATTAATATCTCGGCAGCCGTAACATTGAAACTTATAAACTAATTACATTGTTTAGCCATTGTTGACAACCCGGTCATTGAAACTGAATAGTAAATTATTCTTTGTATGGTGCTATGTTTATCTTATGACATTCGTCATGGTCTATGTTTAATTTAAATGTTTTAATGCCAACTGTACAATTGAGCTAAAGCACACGTTCAAAAGACATTCGCAAGGTTTATATCTAAAGAACTCGTAACAATGTTGGTAACGATAAACTGGGAGGACTTCGAATAACTGCATTATTATTATTTTAAACGTATTCATAATAATGTTGTTATATACATGCCTAGTTTCTACGTGTGTATTTCTGATTCCTTTGTATCATGGAATCTAATCAGTGTTTCCCGAGAATACAAAACCGCTTAAAGATGCATCACCTATATATTTCTGTTCAGTTTGTCACGGGTGTATTTAAATAAACTCGTATTATTTTGATTTGCCTATTATGTATTGATTTTTTATCCTTTAATACATAATACATTTATATGCCTCAGTTATTCAAGTTTTGCTTTGCCGATATTTAATCAACTGTGAACTTGTATACCCAGGTGTTGTGACATGTATAAATCATTGGCTAAACTGGTCAGTGGAGAGAAGTAATTTGACGAGTGAGTTCTATCAGACTCAACTAAGGAATGTCAATCATGTAAATTTAAGTGTGATGTCCATGAACCTGAGGACCGAGGTAATTAGTAAACATTGTATCAGATGTGTTTTACTTTCATAACAGCAGACGTGCGTGTTAAGTGGCGGCCGTAAATAATATCTCCATGTTGTTTTAATTCTGATTGCTAAATATAATGGAGCTCCATTAGTGTTGCTCGAGAATATAACATACATACCGCGGGTGTTACGCGATACGAGGAATCTGCCATATTTCATGACGTCTGGTGAACACTAAGTCCGCTTTTTGATATTTTGGTTGCGTAAGATATTTCCGTGGGAATATTTTATCAATGACTAAGTTACAATGTAATGACTTTTTCCAAAATCGCTCTCGTTACTACCGAAAACTTATTGTTTACCCATACCATTCATTAAATTAAGTCGGCTGACGTCATTACATTTGAGTAATCGAAACACCTTTTAGTATTTCAGTTAAAATGGAACATAACTCTTCAATATTGGAGGCTGTGAAGATTTGGGGTATTTACATTTATGATATTGAATAATGAAACATGAATATGAAATAAATATCAATCTGTCTTATTCCAGGATTTAAACATTAACATGCACGTCCCTTGGGCCATCGTCTCTTTATATTGTTTGCTTAAATGTCATTTCTTTTAAAGTATTTTATAACAGCACAAAGTTAACGTTAGGTGATATTTCTTTTTATATCTGTACCACTTTTTTCAACTTTGGTTTATTTTGCTTCGATAGGAAAGTTGGATATTGAAACAAATTGGGAAAACAACAAACGTCCAATACTCTGAAGGCGTATTGTACAATTCCTTGGAAATAAGTTATTGGATCTCATGCTGTGATACTTTGTTTGTATTTCCCCAAGATTTCTCAATATACTGCTTTTGTGACAATGCAGCACTTGGAATGAAATAGAGTTAAAGTTGTGAATGCTATGGCAGAAGTACATGTATTAGGTATTACCTAATTGACTGACACGCGATGGCTGAACAGCAATCAATACAATTTGCTTACGTCTGCAGAGAAAAAATAACATAATGGATACACCTGCGGATAATTGTTCAATTACGAGATCACAAACGACAATACCCGAGTAATCAGCTGTCACTCAGCCGGTTTCCGGGGGACTCGCGCCAATTCAGCAATCGCTGGAATATCCAGTGATATATGCAATATGTATTTGCCTCATTGGCTTCGAATGATAATTTGTTCTTTTTAAAGTAACGCTCAACTTATAACTGTTAATTTGGTACCTAAATGACAAAGTGTTTTATGACATATTTTGGTCATGCGCATGATGAATCTTAGTCAGTATGGCTAGTAGTTGTTCTTGAGTAACTTGTATGGGGTATATTGGTGAGTGTGATTAACATTTAATAAACCAATTGCGAATTGAAAAACCTGATTTGTTGTATCAAGAGCCCGTGTGGTTCCGGCTAAGAATAGAATCACTGCCGATCTCTGCAGAGGGGTTGGATCCTCCCAATGGTAGTCATGTTCATTTTATCTTTTTTTGTTATGTTCACTATTGTGGTTAAATTATCAACCCCTGTGTGGTTTCAGAGAGCCATATGAGTGATGGCAAGAATAGCACCACTGTGGTTCTTACATGTCGTAAGAAGCGACAATTTGAGTAATACAATAGAATTTGCTGAAACTCTGCAGTTCTACAGGTATCGAGGTTCTAAGGTCATTCTGCATATTTTTGGTGTATTTTTTTTAAATCTGTATGTTAATTTGTTTTTTTTTTGTACATGTAGAGTGAACATAGAATCTTCCTTCCTGTTGGCGTCGAATAACCTATAATGTGTTGGTACTCCGTAAAACCCTATTCATTCATTATTCATTGTTGTATCAATGTGTTAATTGTTTAATTAAATTCATATAATTTCCTCTCAAACAATAGTGGACTCTCTATATATAACATATTAGGTGTTAACAATAGCCTTAAACCCGATTAGAATATATCATCAAAACAATCTAAAGGGTTAATTGTCATGTAGGCCGAACATGCATAGTTATTGTAGTGCTAACTTTTCATGCGTACCAACCACATATTCACTGTACTGTACGAACAGTACGCTAGCATAGCCCTTAACCTAATTCGCCTGAATCAGTGCATAAGTTTAATATGTAAATACATATATGAATAATATAAATGTATCCTATCACTACATTGTGTCTCTATCATTGTAACAGTGACAAGAGTGGTTAACATTTGCAGATATGTGCGGTTGATATTAAGATTTAACGGTTCTGCATCAATGTAATTAACGTATGTGTCATATTTGCAACTATATCAATGGTCTGTATTTCATGAATAATGGTAATGCTCTCATATCCCTGCAAAGTATTGATACATATTCCGTTTTGGTCGTTCGTAGTAATTCCGCTATATATGTTATTTGGAGTAACTTGGTGGCGATAATAAGTTGGTTTTCAGATTTAGGTGAATGTGAACTTTCAACGTAATGGAAACAAATCTTTTCATTCCGATCGAAGAAAGTTCATTAATTACACTCAGGCTAGAATTCAGACGTTTGCGGATTGGAAATTTTAGGATTTAATTGGCCATCCATCGCGAATTTGGTGTGTAATGTCACAAACGATATATAACGTCTTCCAATGGCTGAATATGTTTTCAGACAATAACATTTTCGCATATGGTGCATTGAACACAACAAACACCAAGGTAAATGATGTGAATAAATGAAACGTTCACAATTGATAATATGCATTTCCAGCCAACACTGTTTATACTTTTCTATGAAAACTTGTTAAAACAAAAATGGACATACTCTATGATTATGTTGTGGGAAAATCTGTGCTTGAGTGGTCTCACACGTGGTATAAAGAACCCTCTCCGATGATGCCGTTGGTTCGGGCCCAACACAGTTAAAGAAACGTTCTTAAGATTTCATTTCATTTTCCCTATTAATAAAACTATATGACATATTGATATTAAACCCGTATCTGACGATACATGGTGCATATTGTTGAGCCGTTGTAAAATATACACACGGATTTTTTATTTAACTATTTTAGGATAAAGTTAAATACATCTTGAAACGATTAAAGCAATGCAAGTCGATATTGCCGAGTATGCCAAAGTGCCTATGTCGTTATTTCTATAATTACTTGTGTGTTTTTTTCTCCACAAATCAAAGATAAATATCTCGTTTTATTGCCAGGTAAGTGTATGTTTAATGATATCAATCTATCTCAGACTGCATAATAAACTTACTGCATTTATAACTTTATGGTAATTGCTCACATATACACTTGTGTTACATAGGATTGAAATGTGAATAAAACCAATCACTAGTTCCACAAAGGAACTATTCAACAAGAAATAATCGAATTATCTAAACGGCAATGCTTAATTCTTAAGTGTTCTTAGACACGCAACCAGCGCCAACATCTTCCTAAATTTAAATGTACCAGGTTATGACGATAATAACTGGCAATAATTTAAAGTGATATGTACTGTAATCATTTATTTTAATTTAAATAATCCTGTCTTCATTTTCTCTTTTAGTCTAAAGCTATTCAAATATTTTTAATAACGGACAATACAGGTCTTATTGCAATATCTCCAAAGATGCTGTAAGATACTCTTCATTCAGCATTTTTTCGCGATTGTTGCAATATTGACCTCTTCGAAATCCCGAATTCTCGTCGCGTGCGAGAGCGAGATTTCGTGCGAGATTATGAGCTCAGGGGAATTCGTTTCGAAAATATGCTAGTATCAATGATGAACTTAAGAAATGATGCGGTTGTGACCATGTTTACCTTTTTATTGTGACTTTTATTACTGTTGTAAGTTGGTGGTGTTAGCATAATGTAAAATGGTGTGTGTGTCTGGTATATAAGTGTAAATTATTAAGAAAAGTTATTCTTGCAGAAGAAAGTAATTAATTTGTTTCAAGAACATAATTTATTATAGATATATAAAGACGAGTTAGAAGTTTAAAAATCCGTCTCTGAGGCTGTTGCAGTAGCCTAGTTTCAGCACAGAAACATTCCCGTGTAATTATACTGTACATGTTTCATAATATTTTTTATGCCCCCCAAAATTTTTTTTGGATGGCATATAGTAATCGCAGCGTCCGTCCGTCCGTACGTCTGGAGCGGCAATTGTGGGTTGCGTTGCCAGTACAGAATGGCATTGTGGTTTTTTTTTGGTACTTGTGGGGTGCAATGTTTACCCCACAAGTGCGAAAACGCGTCGAAATGGCATTGTGGGGTAAATTCCATTTTTTTCACATTTTTCTTTTACTTTTTTTTCACCTTTTTTCATTCTTTTTTTGTGTCATTAGGGTTGGATTTCAAGGTTTGTGACATTAGGGTTAGAAAGAAAATAGGTTTTGTTTTGTTTTATGAAAAAAAAGATGTTTTATTACATATAAAAACCGCACCCCATAACATCACTTCCACCAGAACGTCCGTCCTTCCGTCCGGTATTTCGTTTCCGGCCTGTAACTTTGTCATGCATAGATGGATTTTGTTGATACTTGCAACAAATGATCAACAGAACATGACGACGTGTTGCGAGTAAGACCCTCACCCGTACCTCAAAGGCCAAGGTCACTATTTCAGTTTGTTTGACAACACTTTGAGTTTATGTGAGATTTTGTTTCTGACCTGTAACTTTGTCATGCATAGATGAATTTTAATGATACTTGCTACAAATGATCAACTTAACATCATAACATGTTGGAGGGCATGTGACACTTAACATTGACATTTCTTGTTTTATTTTATTTTTTTACTCATCAATTATTTATTAGTGACTTAAGTTTATTGTTATATGAATTTTATTTCAGTTCAATTAAAATGCCGTCGGATGACTATTGCTGTGTGTCCTTGTGTAACCACCAGAGAAGTAAAGTTCCACCACGTTCTACATTTTACACTATTTAAAAAGAGCCCAACAGTGGCAGACTAGGATCAAATGGAGTTATAAGGATTAAAATGGCAAATTTAAGCCATGGATACCCACAGACAACTGATGAAGAAAACCCAACTATCCTCCATTTCAAATGCCGACAGTCTGAAAAAAATTGTACGGCCTTCCATATTTCCAAACAAACGGAATATGCTTGTTTTTCATGTTTAAGTCTTAAAAAAGAATTAATTTATTCATCTGAGATATCTGAATTAATATATAAGCATCATTTTTAAAAATGTACCTGTATGGAATTTTTTACGCATCTAATCCAATAACACAAATCTAACCACAATTTTATCTTTTCTTAAAAATAGGTTTTGCTTGTTTAACCTATTTAAAACTAATATTGAAATAAAGTACTGACATAAAAATGAACATTTATTAGTCTCTTTTTTATATCAGAGACGAATAATAATGAGACGCAATATGTATATCAACCATCACGGAGATTGTGACCGGTGGGGATTCAAACTCGTGACCCATGGATTAATCTTCAGACACGCTAACGACTGAGCTAATCGGGCCCGGCAGTCATTACAAAAGCAAGCATGACTGAATTTGTAAAATATGAAAATAACCCTCCGCTTGATAAAGAAAACAAAAATAATATTACGGTTAGTGTCGATGTAGACCCAGATCAGCCTGCACATCAAAGCCGTGTTATCAAAGTATGCACTGTTTGCTTACGCAGTCAGTAAATTATCAAATTCACCATTTTAAATCGGGAATGGAATTTAAGCAAAAAATGTTCCATTATATATATTTATCGGGCTAATAGAGAATAATAAATAAAACCTTATTAAGCGAAAAAAAGAAAACGTGTTTAACAGCTTTTTTATTTATTATCATGTTAAACTGGTGCATCCATTGCTGTACACAAAGAAATGACTGATAATATGTTAATTCCATACCCTTATAAAGTAAATTTAGATGAAGCGTTGTTGAGTAGTATTTTTAATATTTGCATAACTTGCGCTGTTTTTATTTTGTTTTATCATATTGTGTATTTTACCTATAACTAGCCCATATGACATCGTTACCCAATCGACTAGTTACCTAGACAAATATGATTTTTTAACCTTTGATCGATAGTGTCATATGGAAAATATTTGCCTTCAGGCATATCGACAAAATGTATGCTACTGTTCAGTTACTGGCATCCTGCTGAGCTTTCATAATTCACCAACACTACAGTCACACCATGTGGTAATGAGAAAAACATGCATATTGTACCCCAATTTGCATAATTCACCATAGGTTTTATGACCACAGGGTTTAAGATAGGGTGTATGATATATTGCATAGTATTATGGACAATTACTTAATTTAAACATTTTCAGTTATTTAGGGGGTTAATACCAATGGAAAGAAATTATGTAACGTCCGTCCTCTTATTGAAACGTTCATCCCCTATATTAGAGTTACATTAAACAAAATCTCTTAATTTTTGTATATTTTTTAGGGGATAAATTATTCTTATCTTAGTTGCAAACATTTTATACTTAATACAAAAAAAAAGTGAAATTGATTCTGTCAATTCAAAAAAAATAGAATGTACATGAAATAGAATGTACATGTATATGTAGATGGGGGAGGGGGAGGCGGACGTTACGGGGACGGACGTTCCATTTCCGTGTATTTCTTTCCAAAATGACCATTTTTTTACATTTTATATAGTACCTCGGTATAACAGCAGGTGAATGTGTATCATTGTATTTATCTTCTACCAGGGATGCATACGTTACAGTTTTTTTTGTCACAAATAGAAGTTTTCTGAGTTTATGTATTATTTCACAAATACACTATCATTAAAGCAAATATATCTCGTCGTGGTCATGCATTACAATGAGATACACGTAAATGTTGTAACTATGCTAAAATCAAAATTGTATGTAAATTATTTTGTGTAAATTTATAATAAATATATCAAATTTCTCGTTAATACAATAAATGTATAAACAAAATAAAATGTATTTTAGTTCATTCACCCCAAATAATAACAATCCAATACTATCACACACTAATTAAAAACAAATACCGTAAGTTTATGATTGTGACACCTAATCATGGTGTGAAACACTGTAAAGTTTATGCATTAACCTGTTGTACGAAACCTCAGTTTGGTGGTACGAAACGTCTGTAATTCATTCAAAGCTCTCTTAGATAAAAGAAAATCATAGTTTTTCTGCAAAAAAATACATTTAGGTTATGTTGATATGTTATAGTAAAAATGCTTTTTTTAAATCATTTACCCACGTTTTAAACAAAAAAGGCCCATTAACTGTACAACATGCATGTCGTCAGTTGGGTCCGAAATTTGGTAGATAATACATCTATAAAAAAACAAGAATTATTAATAAAATCCGTCATATCTCATGAACTATTTAACAAATAAAATATAACCATTCACTATTTGTAAATGATAGTAGGGATATTGATAAAAAAAATCAATACTAAACTCCTCAAGTTTACAAATTACCCCACCCATCACCAGAAATTAATAATTTATTAAAGTATACAAAACACGCACAAAACGATAAAAAGTAGTTTTATTTTATCACGAGAAACTTATTTTATTATTCTCTTTCATATCTTGTATTGTTTACTTTTGTTTTCATGGCTGTTTTATGTAACTGTGTTGTAATTAACTACTGTCAGAAACACCACCGCGGTTTGTTATGGTGTGACACGATTCCCCTGAGCTCAAGTCACGCACAGATCTCCTCACGCACGAGAGTGAGATTTCACCTTTTCGAATTGGAATAAACAAATAAAATTCTTGACAAATTTAAGACATGTCCATTAAACTGTGTGAGCTTTATATATACTGGATTTAAAATCTAAACAATCCATTTGCTTTTCATGCATTAGCCATATACATGAATATGCAAACATAGTCTAGGAAAATTGTACCATGTAGGTATAATTAAAATTAGAAAAAAAATGAGACAGCTCGTATTGATACAGGAACAACTAAACTAGTGTGACGTATATTTCTAGCAGAGTTATTCCCCTTGATTTGTTCGACGCCATTTGCAAGACCCATAAACACAAGTAATTCTAGTTAGTATTTGATCTTATAAAGTTGTATTAGGGACGGACCATTTTATTCTCGGGGGATGGCCTGGGATTTTTTTGAAAAAAATAATCGAGCCCTCAGTTTGCAAGAAAAAATATATCCCAGCTCGGCTGTGAAGTGAAAAAAAAACTAGCTGCAGAAATAATGAAAAAAAAATCAAGCCTTCACCCATATTCTTGAAAAAAAATGCTGCGTGTCCATGGAGAAGGAAAAGTTAATGCCACTGCCCAAATGTATTCAAACCGTTTCGATAAAAAAAAAAGCCGGAGAAAGAAGTGTAATGTCCAACAGCACAAAATTGAAAGAATCAAGGACACGATCAAGATGATTTCAGAAGATATCTGACTCAAAGGTAATGTAAGAAATATAAAAATTGGTCACCGATACTAAACACAGTCAATAAAAAAGTTATGACTATAACTTTCAAGTCAGCTGACACGTTGCAATACCATCTCTTTAAATATTTAACATATTACATTGCCATTAAAACAGAGGAAGTACTTTGCACCTAACCTAAATTTAAGTAGGCATTACTATTGTTTGCATTACCACAACACATGACATTATATTCTACTTGTATATATTTTCTATTATTAACTTGATTGTGTAAAAATTTATTCAAAGCTTTGAAACGTCATGCACTTTAATAGCGAAAGTTCAGATAGACTGTATGGTTTATGGTATACATGTAGAACTTGTAGGGAAGATGGTATTTTCCTTGCTATTCTTTTTGTTGTTGTTTATGTTTCAACAATGCATAGTGCTCTTTATATCAAAATGAATATGGTTTCATAATAATATAGTGCCCCCCCCCCCCCCTCCTTTTTAGTCTGCTTGTTTACATTTATACTTATCTTTACATTGAACACAATTTCTTTTCAGGTACTCCCATCTGGCAACAACCTACGGCAATGGGGGTCACTTCAATTGCAGTATCAGCATTAATGGTTCATGGTACTTCTATGATGTACTACAGGAGTACCACAATATAATCTCTGGACTGAATAAACAAATAAATCCACATCCACTCCCTGGATACAGGCAGAATTATTTTCTATACAGCAGAGTTAACATAAATTGAACAGTATATTTCATGCCTTCTGTTCATTGTTTTTGTCTCGCCGCAACGAAAGAGATGTTACTTTTCCTTCGACAGCGACGGCGTCAACATTTATATTTGGCTACAATGTTAAGTTTTCGTTTTTACACTATTTCTCAACAAGTACAAGTGCTAGGACACTTATACTTGGATCATAGTTACAGCTAACAAAACTACACCCTGCATAACATTATATACTGCAGATGCTGAGTGTGACCTACATTTCATGGTCCATTGACATTATTTGATGCTGAATTTTGCATTTAGCTCCAACGTTAAGTTTTCGTTTTTACACTATTTCTCAACAAGTTCAAGTGCTAGGACACTCATACTTGGATCATAGTTACAACTAACACCCTGCATCACATTATATACTGCAGATGCTGAGTGTGGCCTACATTTCATGGTCCATTGACATTGTTTGATGTTGAATTTTGCATTTAGCTCCAACGTTAAGTTTTCGTTTTACACTATTTCTCAACAAGTACAAGTGCTAGGACACTCATACTTGGATCATAGTTACAACTAACACCCTGCATCACATTATATACTGCAGATGCTGAGTGTGACCTACATTTCATGGTACATTGACATTATTTGATGCTGAATTTTGCATTTACCTCCAACGTTAAGTTTTCATTTTTACACTATTTCTCTAGGACACTTATACTTGGATCATAGTTACAACTAACACCCTGCATTATATAATGCAGATGCTGAGTACTTTTCTTTTTTTTTAATTTATTTAAAAAAAAAAAAATATTTTTATTTATTTATTTATTTTTTTTATTTTTTTTTTAAATATGTTTCATTAGAAATATTTTTTTTATTTTTTTTTTAAATATGTTTTACTTAGAAAAATATTTTGGTTTTACTTAGTAATACTGGTTAAAGTTTTGTATGCAACTACCATCAAGTTCATATCTAAAAAATCACTTAATGTATTTGATCGATACTTCACACAATACTTCCTACAATATTTCTTAGTCATTAAACCTACTACATTAACCAAGTTAGATAATACTTGCATGAATATATTTTTTTTTCTCCCATGTGTGTATTAACGGTCAAAGCGGACACGGCGAGACATATTCTGCAGAATTCTTGTTTTTATTGAAGCAACTATTATATGAATTCTTAAAAAAGAAAGTTCAATTTTGTATGAAGGGTTATTCTTTAAACTGCAAAAAATATCTAGCCTGGGTTTATCTTTAAAAAAATCATCTAATCAACCTTTCCAGTCAACAAAATATTTTGGCTCTCAAGAGTGCACGCTACACTACAATCAATTGAACATTTATATAACGAAACAGTCTGGGAATCAACTAACAAGCCGACGTAAGAGTCGTATCAAATTAATCATGTTTTAAAACATAAAAATGATCTCAACCCTTAATCACTAGCACCCTTAATACCAAACTCAGTGGTTAAACTCATCAAGATATAACTTAAGAAATGCAAATGATATCCAGACAACTGACTGTCACTCCCAGCTAAAGTTTAACTCGTTTTACTATCAACCATTCGTCAATCACCGGAATCCACTTCTAAAACTTTCGTAGCGAAACATCACTTTAACCAAAATATAAGAAATTCTACTTCGGAACATTATTACTTTTCGTACAATCGCAAAGCTCAAGCATGTCATACTAGACCCAGAACTGGCTGTAGTTCCCTAAACCACGAAAAGTATCATAAATGACCCAAACTGCAGTAACTGTGGTGGTGATATTGAAGATATTTATCACTTTATTTTTCCATTGTTGTAACTATAGATTATAACTTCAAGTTTTTATGAACAAATAAATCCAAATTTGCAATCTAACCCGTGACACCATTTTGTATGGAAGCCAAAATTGTATTACTGAAGCAGACGTACTGAAGTGTTAAAATCGTGCAGGAAAGTATAAGTAAAAGTTAACGCTTCGAATAAAGTGTTTAGTGAATTGCATTAATTGTTATTCAAGTAAAAATCGTCAACTATATGTCAAATATTAAAATTTATTTAAAATGATTATTTTTAAACTCAACTTTTAGTCTACAATGAATATAAATCAAACATACCCATTTCTACTCGTAAACTACTATTCCCAGTTATAAATTTTGTCACACTATGTACAGAACTAAATGTGGTATTGGTCAGCGATTTAAAATTAAATGCGGTATTAATTAGTTATGTACGCGCAGCTTGTTACTGTATACATGCAGCTTGTTATTGTGTACATGCAGCTTGTACATGCAGCTTGTTACTGTGTACATGCAGTTTGTTACTGTGTACATGTAGCTTGTTACTGTGTACATGCAGCTTGTTACTGTGTACATGCAGCTTGTACGTGCAGCTTGTTACTGTGTACATGCAGCTTGTACGTGCAGCTTGTTACTGTGTACATGCAGCTTGTTACTGTGTACATGTAGCTTGTTACTGTGTACATGCAGCTTGTTACTGTGTACATGCAGCTTGTACGTGCAGCTTGTTACTGTGTACATGCAGCTTGTTACTGTGTACGTGCAGCTTGTTACTGTGTACATGCAGCTTGTACGTGCAGCTTGTTACTGTGTACATGCAGCTTGTTATTGTGTACATGCAGCTTGTACATGCAGCTTGTTACTGTGTACATGCAGCTTGTTACTGTATACATGCAGCTTGTTACTGTGTACATGCAGCTTGTAACTGTTTACATGCAGCTTGTACGTGCAGCTTGTTACTGTGTACGTGCAGCTTGTTACTTTGTACACGCAGCATGTTACTGTGTACATGTAGATTGTACATTCAGCTTGTTACTGTGTACATGCAGCTTGTTACTGTGTACATGCAGCTTGTACGTGCAGCTTGTTACTGTGTACATGCAGCTTGTTACTGTCGCCCTCCTTTCTAGAGATTAATGTATTTAGAAAACTTTTCTAGAGATTAATGTATTTAAAAAACTTTTCTAGAGATTAATATATTGCTTGCATAATTGCCTACTGAATTTGGTACAAATGTAAATATCTTATTTGAAAAAAAACACAATAGGCTAGTCAGTCCACGAGCCATATGTTTACAACTTGGTCAACATTCTGAATTGAACGTCTGTGCATTGGACTATTTACCAACTGGGTTGTCGGATTGGCCTGTCAAAACTGTGACACGAGGATTATTTCTGCATCCCTTTCAACATGTTCTCTTGTTACTGTGATTAATGGTATATGTATCAAAATAATGTACTCTTTTTTTTATAAAATACTGTTAAAACAAAAAATGATATTATTCATTCAAATATATGATACTGTTCCGTTTTTGCTAGGTTCCGATCCCAACGCTGTTACCAATTGTAACGTTTATTTATTTCACAGAGGTAGGACTCTTAAACAACTTTGTCTGTCGGCCGAGTAGACTGATGGAGACTTAACACAAGTTAAGTGTATATAATTTCAATAACACAATGAAGTATTAATTTCTCTATCCAGATGTTAAGTTACAAATATACCGATGCTCAATATTATATTTCACGCAATGATGTTTTCAGTTACTAATTCACAATTTAGAAGAAATATTACCTTATATATTACATTATTTTAGAAAAGATATCTTAATTTCAAAGACAGAAACTCAAAAAAAAATAATCCTAGTATCCCGTTTTAAACAAACACAGAACCGACTGTGTTACCAATACAACACACTCGACTGTGTTACCAATACAACACATCCCACTGTGTTACCAATACAACACACCCGGAGCTCTGCACACAAGGGGCTGGCTTGTAATAATTTAAACTTATTTACTTATTTACATCCGAAGAAATAGACTCTGATTCTGCTAGTATTCTTTTATCTAACTTAGATAAAAAAAAAGTGAATCCGAACACTGCCCGTGATCTAGAGCTACACTTAAACGAAACGGAAATCGAAACTGCAATTTTTAAATTTAAAAACTGTAAATCCCCCGGTGAAGATGGCATCATTGCAGAATGGTACCAAACATTTTAGCATCTTATTAAAAACGAATTCATCATTGTTATTCATGAACTTCTAAACGAAAACAACCTCTCTTCGTCTCAATATAAAGGTTTATTATCCTTAATTTATAATAATGGCGAACGTGAAAACTTGAAAAATTGGCGACCATTAACACTACTAAATGTAGATTATAAAATAATTGCAAAGTGCTTTGCACTCAGATTAAACCCTGTTCTACCAACGCTCATTAATACAAATCAAAAAGGAAATGTAAACGGTAGATTCATAAATGAATCAAACAGGCTGATTCAAGACATCATTAAGTATGCAGATACAGAAAATTTGGATGGGTTAAAAGTCTTTCTTGACCAGACTAAAGCATTCGACAGGGTCGAGTGGTCTTGGGTCAAAATGTGTTTACAAAGATTTGGATTAGGTGTAAAAACGATAAACTGGGTGCATATGCTACTAAAATCTTCTAAAACGGCCATACAAACTAACGGTTTTATTTCCGAATGTTTCAATATCTCGCGTTCAATAAAGCAAGACTGTCCGATCGCACCGATTGTATACATCCTTCAAGCCGAAGCCATGGCATGCGCGATAAGAAAGGATAACAACATCGAAGGTTTAAGTCTACCAATTCACGAAAATAAACAGTTTAATATCAAGCTAAATCAATATGTTGATGACACACAACTTTTTTTAAAAAACGAAAGGTCTTTACCGCACCTTTTTAAACAGTTGAAACTATACGAAACTGCGCCCGGTGCAAAAACGAATAAGGGAAAAAAAAACGGCCTTTTTATAGGGAAATTAAAAAAGAATAATCCGACATTTAACGATATAAGTTGGACAAAAACCAACGTGAAAACACTGGGCGTATGTCATGGTTACCAAATTGATAACAACGCAATATGGCTAGACAAAATAAACAAAATAAAAAACTGTCTACAAGTATGGAAGTCAAGAGATTTAACATTTATAGGGAAAGTCCTTATTTTAAAAACGTTTGTATTATCGAAAATAAATTATGAGCTAGAAATGTGAGGAATACCGGATAATATAAAAAATGATCTTCAAATGATTATGCTCAATTTTTTATGGAACAATAGAAAACCGCTAATAGCAATGCAAACAGTATGTCAAAGTTCACGACACGGTGGTCTCGATATGATCGATCTTGATAGCGTCATACGATGTATGCAAATTAAGACAATCTATAAAATTTTAAATTCAAAACTAGACCACTGGAATTCAGTCGGCAAATTTTATTTAAAAACAGCGGATTCTACTTATAATCAACAATATTTTATATGTAACTACTCTTCTATCGAAGGTCTTAACTGGTCAAACCAAAGCAAAATACCAAAATTTTATAAAAATGCCATTTCAGCTTGGGCATCTTTTAGACAATTATTCACACCAAAGAATTTGAATGACGTAAAAAATCTACCGTTGTTCGGAAACCATGAAATTTGCTTCAGAAAAAAAAACACTTTTCATTCAATCTTTCTCAGAAACCAACATCATGATAATTTCTGACATATGGGATTTTGAAAAGAAATCCTTTATCACTGAAACTGATCTATTAAGGAAACTAAAATATAAACAAAATTGGATAGCTGAATAGCTAATTATTAAAAGCGCAATTCCTCAGAAATACGTCAACACTTTAAAACAACAAAATATTGATACCTCCATAAAATGCTTGTATACATTAGATATAGAGGGAACAAAACTTCTAAGTTCTAAAAAAAAATAATCTCGCCATGCAAATTAAAAACGAAACTAATACAAACGTACATCAATTCCAAAAGTACGACTCAACCAAAAGCACAACGAAACTGGGAAGAAACGTTAAACTTAAATAATATTGATTGGTACTACGTTTGGATAAATATCAAAAAGGCTTACTGCTCAAATAAAGCAAAATAATTTCAATGGAAATTTCTTCACAATTTAATTTTCACTGAACACGATTAAATTTAATCGGAGTATCTAACGGTCTTTTTAATATATGCAAACGGGAAAGAGAAACTATTGTTCACTTATTCTTTAGCTGCAAAATTATAAAACCCGTTTTAGCGAACTTTGAGATTATACTTAATAAAGTAATTAACTTACTAGATATAGGCTTGCGCAATTAGCAAATTGCCGACATTGTACTTGGTTATTACTATATTCCGAATAAATGTAATTTATTAAACACTATTGTATTTGAATTGAAATGGAACATATGGAAGTACAGGAATAGCTGTAAATTTGATAAACAAATACATATTTCAGAGACATTATTTTTTAATACAATACGTTATATAAAAAAAACAGATTGTATTTTTAAAACCAAGAAAAAAACAACAACAATGCCGCTATAAATTATTTATTGAGAATTGACACAAACAATTTTTGATTTGTTGAATATTGCATTCCTTAAAAACATCATCTCTTGAAATATAGCTTAACTCTTCTGTTTCGTTTCGTGAAGGTTGCTTTACACACGAGAGGCCTGTGCAAACGTTATCTATATAGGGCGACATTGTTTGCTTATAAGTATTATTAGATTACCCCTTTGTTCTATAGTTTATATATATATATATTTATGAAATGTGTAAAAGCATTAATTCAACTAAACATTCTCGCTATATGCTGAGATGTCGGTAAGGATCAGCTTGTATGTTTTGTTTGAACCGATATTTCAATATATAGTGATCATTAACGTATTGCAATTATGCAAAATCGAAAAGAACGAAATAATAAATTCCCCAATGCTTTCGTTTCGCTTTTTTTCAAGTTTACATAACTTCTATGAAATGTGAAAAACATTAATTATAATGAACAATTTCGATATATGCTGGGATATCTGTAAGGATCAGCTTTTACGTTTTGTCCGAGCCGATATTCCAGTATATATAGTGAATATTCAACGTATAACTTCCTGTTTTGAGATATGTATGGTTAATTTTTTACATCTATGCAATATGTTTTTCAAAATGTTGCTAAACTTTTATGCATGCTATTATCGTGCGGTTTGCAGCGGATGGCCCCTGCCCCTGCAGACCCATTACGGGTTAATAAACGGGCAACCTTACGGTAGCTCAAAAAAAAAAAACTTATTTATTTTACTTCGATTGTGAAACAAGTTCTTACAACTTGGACAAATCACTCTCGGAAAAACAGTTCTAAGCTTATGTGGAAAAGTTGTCTTGCTCATGGACACCACACATAGTTGTGGTGGGTCTTGTACACAGGTAGTATCTACATTACATTGACACAGTCATGTAGAAACCTTAAAGCTTTAACGTGTACATACTAGTGTTGACATACACGCTGGTGTTTACATGTACACACTAATGTTTACACGTACATATGTCAGTGTTAACCCATGCGCAATGGTGATTTTACATAATAAACACAACTGTGTATAAAGTAAGCACATAATTACCACCAAGTATAAATACGAATAACCCCAATATTAATTATAGTTGCTGAAATATCCTCGCTCATACCTACAGAAGAATAAACATATTTTGGTTTAAAATGATAATTATCATCATATTTGGCAAAATCGAAACCCTATCAAAGCAATCATTCAAAGTGTATGGAATTATAACTTTCTCCCATTTACAATTTGTCCAACCATGCGTCTCCTTTGCGAGATTAATCAGACTATTTTTTTAGTATTTTGTATTTATTTTATCCTCATCTTTCTACAATGTTCAGCGTCAATCTCTTTGTCCCGTCTGGAAGGGGTGTAATTTATCGGAATATACATTAATGAAGTTATAGTGAAAAATGTAAATTAAAATGTGAACTGTCAAGAACTACATTTTAGTTAAAATTTTGACTGATGGGCTAGGATATGAATTAAAACGTCAAATTTATCAACAACAAAAAATGTTGAAGACAAAATAATACTTAAAAGTTTGCACACGAAGCAATCAATGTAAGATGAATATTCAGCTTATACATTGTATGTGTCAGTTTTTTAGCAAATGTGACGTCTTTATTCTCACATAGATGTGTTTTGCCTAAATTCTCCAATAACAACATTTTGTATTAGAACAGCTCTGCAATAATGGATGGTATGGCATTGCCAGTTTGTAGAATGCTACAAACACCACATCTATGTCTGATGCAGTTGTGTTTGGGAACACACAGGGGAGACAAATGCCATGCAAGAGAGGCATACTCTTGTTACTGATAGCAACATAACAACGACGACCTGTCTGGGAACGCTGATAAACTGCAGGCCATAATTAAATGAGAATTATCTTTATTATTTACTGGTGAAAATACAATTTGTATTTATTATTGCGAGAATAAAACTAATTGAAAACCAAGAATAGCGAGATATGAGACCGAGATTTGCTCTCTAAACATTAATAAGTCATATTAATAACAATGTTCCGCCTTTATGTAAATAAATAAAAATAGTTAACATCAGTGCCATAATTAAATTTAGTGAATTACAAATAACGGTATATATTGTGTAGCTTTAAGTAGAACTAGTAGTTTAGTAATCTTTATCACTTCCCTTAAGCCCGATATTCTAGAAATAGCACAGTGCACGGACCCACACTAACTATTGACACTCCAGATTGACATAACGCCATTACTTTTTATTTTGTGCGCAACTAAATTATCGTTGTAGGATATATCCAATATACCGGTAGATAACTTTGTTATTTTTGTTTATTTTTATTATTTTCTTGAGTAAACTTATTGTTTTACTATGTAATTGAAATGTCTAAAATATATTAGATGTAATTTAACTGTCACAAAACAAACTCTGTATTAATTGTTTTACTTAATGTATCAAGATAAGCTGAAGAGCGAATGGATGAATATTAATCAGCATTGACTTTGCCCCTTGTAGCTTATTTGGGGCTGCTGGCAAGGTGATATCACAGTAAGCAAAGATAGTAATTATGATTAAAAGATTGCGTTTTCATCTGTGTGTGGCATTCTATGCTTCTTGGGGATCATTTTATCAGATTTTGACTTTCACACCAGCAGTCTTCCGTAACGTGTAGCGGCCGTAAAAAAGTTGATCCGTGTTGTTATTATTTCTTCCGAATCAAGGAGCTTTTTCAATGTTTCTCGAGAAGACAATACCGCTTCAGAGATTTAGAATTTTAAGTACAATTCCCTCGGTCCATCGTCTCTTTATATTGATTGCTTTAAAGTTATTCCATTTAACGTCTTTATAAGAAACAAAGTTAACGTTAGGTTATATTTCGTATTATATTTGTCACACGTTTTTGTCTAATTTTCTCTTAATTTGGTTCATTCTGCTTCAGCAGGAAAGTCGGATATTGAAACAAACTGAGTACAACAAACGTTTAATATAAGCATGTCATTCACTTCCCTTAAAATAAATCGTTGGTTCTCAACCTGCCTCCGTTTGTTCGTAATTTTTTAGGTTTTCTCCTTAGACGGCATCTCTTGAAATGGCATTGATTTCAATTTGATAAGGCAGAAGTAACACGTAACACACAATGTTCTGACATTCGCTGACTAAGCAAGAATCAATATAAGATTCTGTCATCGAAACCTTACGTTTAAAAAGAATAAATGACATAACGGACACGTCTGTGGATAATTGCTCAATTACATGATCGCAGATACCCGACCAAGCAGCTGCCACTCAAACAAAGATTGGTAAGTGCTTTTATTAAAACAGCAATATTAAGCATGGCGTGTATTGCTCCGAGTGGCAAGTGTATGCTCCCGAGTAGCGTTTGTCGCGACTATGCCATATATTGGCCAGTATGTGTTTCTGAGTATCGTTTGTCGCGAGCATGTCGTACGTTGATCAGTATGTGTTCCTGAGTAGCGTTTTTCGCAAGCATGTCGTATAGTGGTCAGTATGTGTTCCCAAGTAGCGTTTTTCGCAAGCATGTCATATATTGGTCAGTATGTTCCCGAGTAGCGTTTGTCGCAAGCATACCGTATATTTGCCAGTATGTGTTCCCGAAAAGCGTTTGGCGCGAGCATGTCGTTTATTGGTCAGTATGTGTTCCCGAGTAGCGTTTGTCGCGAGCATGTCGTTTATTGGTCAGTATGTGTTCATGAGAAGTGTTTTCGCAAGCATGTCATATATTGGTCAGTATGTGTTCCCGAGTAGCGTTTGTCGCGAACATACCGTATATTGGCCAGTATGTGTTCCCGAAAAGCGTTTGTGGCGAGCATGCCGTGTATTGGTCAGTTTGTGTTCCCGAGTAGCGTTTGTCGCGAGCATGCCGTATATTGGTCAGTTTGTGTTTCCGAGTAGCGTTTGTCGCGACCATGTCGTACATTGGTCAGTATGTGTTCCCGAGTAGCGTTTGTCGCGAGCATGTCGTATATTGATCAGTATGTGTTCCCGAGTAGCGTTTGTCGCGAGCATGTCGTATATTGATCAGTATGTGTTCCTGAGTAGCGTTTGTCGCGACCATGTCGTATATCAGTCAGTATTTGTTTCTTAGTAGCGTTTGTGATGAGCAATTTATACATTGGTAACAATAACTAGTATATGCTCCCGGGTAGCTTTTGTCGCGAGCATGTCATACATTGATTAATATGTGTTCTCGAGTAACAGTTGTCATTAGCAGTATATACATTGGTAACAACGGCTAGTATATTCTCCCGAGCAGCATTTGTCGAGACTATGCCTTATATCGATCGGTATATGTTCCTGAGTACAGGATGTCATGGGTATGTCGTATATTAGTCAGAATTTGTTCTTGAGTACAGGATGTCATGGGTATGTCGTATATTAGTCAGTATTTGTTCTTGAGTATAGGATGTCATGGGCATATCGTATATTGGTCCGAATTTGTTCCTGAGTAGAGGATGTCATGGGCATATCGTATATTGGTCAGTATTTGTTCCTGAGTAGAGGATGTTATGGGCATGTCGTATATTGGTCAGAATTTGTTCCTGAGTATAGGATGTCATGGGCATGTCGTATATTAATCAGTATTTGTTCCTGAGTAGAGGATGTTATGGGCATGTCGTATATTGGTCAGAATTTGTTCCTGAGTATAGGATGTCATGGGCATGTCGTATATTAATCAGTATTTGTTCCTGAGTAGAGGATGTTATGGGCATGTCGTATATTGGTCAGAATTTGTTCCTGAGTATAGGATGTCATGGGCATGTCGTATATTAATCAGTATTTGTTCCTGAGTAGAGGATGTTATGGGCATGTCGTATATTGGTCAGAATGTATTACTGAGTATAGGATGTCATGGGCATATCGTATATTAATCAGTATTTGTTCCTGAGTAGAGGATGTTATGGGCATGTCGTATATTGGTCAGAATTTGTTCCTGAGTATAGGATGTCATGGGCATGTCGTATATTAATCAGTATTTGTTCCTGAGTAGAGGATGTTATGGGCATGTCGTATATTGGTCAGAATTTGTTCCTGAGTAAAGGATGTCATGGGCATGTCGTATATTAATCAGTATTTGTTCCTGAGTAGAGGATGTTATGGGCATGTCGTATATTGGTCAGAATTTGTTCCTGAGTAAAGGATGTCATGGGCATATCGTATATTGGTCAGTATTTGTTCCTGAGTAGAGGATGTTATGGGCATGTCGTATATTGGTCAGAATTTGTTCCTGAGTAAAGGATGTCATGGGCATATCGTATATTAATCAGTATTTGTTCCTGAGTAGAGGATGTTATGGGCATGTCGTATATTGGTCAGAATTTATTCCTGAGTAAAGGATGTCATGGGCATATCGTATATTAGTAAGTATTTGTTCCTGAGTAGAGGATGTTATGGGCATGTCGTATATTGGTCAGAATTTGTTTCCGAGTAGCGGTTGTCATGGACATGATATGCATATTGGTAACTATAGCTTGTATATTCCCCCGAGCAGGGTGTTGGTGAATTGTTCAACTGCTTGCAAATAAAAAAGCCTATAGAAAAACCATGAGTCGTGTTTAGTATTGAATACTATAATACATCTCAACAAAAACAATGAAAACTCATTTGTCCCGTAGGCAGAACATGCATGGTTATTGTTCTGTATCAATCATTCAAATGCATTAACCACATATCCACTATAAGAACAGCTCACCTAACCCAAACTTCATCTGCTAGGATCAGTGTAGATGGTTTATGTTAAAATCCATGCTTGGTTGATAAAAAGTTAAACTTTCACTGTACTACTTCATATTTTATTAAATCAATGCTTGTTAACGGGATTATTTGCATATCACCGTCAATTCCCTGTCCTAAATACACACGCCCAACATGAAGACGCATTTATAACTTAGAGATATACGCGTCTAAAGTGTCTAATTGCACAACGTCTTTATTACAAACGTCGGGTTTCTGAAGCCACGTTTTTGTTTTTGTTTACATTCGCCATTTTCAACGAACCGATCACTCATTGGATAATATCGTGAAGACTCGTACCCGATTTCATTTTCGAGGCTTTGTTCGGGAAGTTTACGGAGTTCAATGTAAACATTGCGCAATACTTTATTGCGGGACGTATTAAAGTTTTCAATTACTGTTTATTTGATAACTTTCAAGTATATAAAGGTTATACGTCAATACATAAGCATTATTTTGTGCACACTGTATACAGGAAAAGTCTGGATTAACAGCGTGTTTGTGTTATTTGCCAATATAATCCCTTTAACATTCATTTACAAACACGAGCGGTTGATATCAAGATTTAATGGTTTTACCTTATTTTACGTATATACCATAGTTGTATATTTGATAACGTTATGTTAGGATTTAACTGTTCTGCATCAATTCAATTAATGTATGTGCCATATCTGTACCTATATTAAAATATTTATCCGTCTAGGATTTTGCTGTGACAGGAACCAGTCTTTTATAGTTTTTAAGTGAACGTGGAAAAATATTTTCATTTCCGGTGTCTAATTCTGAGTGAGAAAGTTCTCAAATAATTGCATACAGTCTAGAATTTTTTAGATTTAATTAGCCAATGCGAATTTCGTGCAGAAAATCACGAAAGATAGTCAATGTTTACCAATAGCTGAATACAGTTTTTTAATGAACGTTAAAAACTAACGTTTCTTCATTTTTTGTATATGGTTCTCTACACTTTCTATACCATTTTAAAAAGCTTGTTGAATAAAACTAAACATACACTAGGAGGTTTAGAATTTGGAATGTTCCATGGACGAATGATTATAGGCGCTGTCTAAAGATCCTCTCCGTCGAGGTCATTGGTTCGATCCAAACGTTATGTGAGAAAGTGTCATTTACTTGCGAAAGTACGGTCGTTATTTTAAAGACTTTCCCTCACTATTATAACGAATGTCATATATGACATGTGGCGTGTTGAACATGGCATTGAACCTTTTCCTAAGTCTTGGGTGACTCTGTATCTGTGTGATGTATGATACATGTTGTTTAACCGCCGTATAATAAACACACAGCGTAAAATATACACACAGCGTGAAAAATACACACAGCGTAAAATATATACACAGCGTTAAATGCACACACGGATTTCGTAATTTGTTTATTTTCTGATAAATTTGTGTGATAAAAAGCTTGAAACGATTCAAGCAATTAAAGTAAGTTATGTTAATTATGCCAATATAATCCCCGTTGTGAACTTATACCGTTATTTCTATAATTACATGTGTTTCATCTCTTCACAAACTAGTGATAAAGTATCTCGTGTTTCTGTTTTACTGTCAGATAAATGTTTGTTTAATGATAGTTATCTATCCCAGGCTGCACAATAAACTTACTACATTTATATCTTCTACAGCAATAACGTGTTATTTAACTTTATGTTAAGGGATAATATACAGTGATTTTGTTAGTTATTGAAATGTGGGTAAAATTTAACACTTTTACAACAAAGAAACTAAACCAATACTCAAGACAACAATGTTTAACTTGATGTGTTACCAGGCACACAACCCGCGCCGACATCGTCCTTAATTCAAACTAGGTTGTAATACGAATTTCTCGCACTGATTTAAGTTAACACTTAATTTTATTAACACCGTCTTCATTGTCTATTGTTCTATAAATATGTCTTTAACTACACTGCTCAAAGTTGATTGATTACGTCACTGTTTACTTTTACAACAGACGCTGATGATCTAGTTGCAATGTCTCCCAGAATTAATTAAGATATCGATTGCAGTTTATAGATACAATTCATGACAAATTTAAGGCATATCCATTTAAGTATTCCTAAAAATGTCAGGAAATGTCCAACAGGAGACCATTTAAAGATAACGACCAACACGACAGCATTTACATCATCACCATATTTGAGAACATACGTATATATAAGCATAACACATAATATACATACATACAGAAGAACGTACAGTGGTCACCGCCTTGTAACAGTCAGTAATATACATACATACAGAAGTACTTACAGTGGACATCGCCTTGGAACAGTCAGTAACACACACACACACACACACACACACACACACAGAAGTGCTAACATCCAGAAGTACTTACAGTAGACATCTCCTTGTAGCAGTCAGTAATATACATACATACAGAAGTACTTTCAGTGATCACCGCCTTGTAACAGTCACTAATATACATACATACAGAAGTACTTACAGTGATCACCGCCTTGTAACAGTCAGTAATATACATACATACAGAAGTACTTACAGTGGTCACCACCTTGTAACAGTCAGTAATATACATACATACAGAAGTACTTACAGTGGTCACCACCTTGTAAACGTAAGTGATATACATACATACAGAAGCACTTACAGTGGTCCCCACCTTGTAAACGTAAGTGATATACATACATACAGAAGTACTTACAGTGGTCATCGCCTTGTAACAGTCAGTAATATGCATACATACAGAAGTACTTACAGTAGTCACCGCCTTGTAACTGTCAGTAATATACATACATACACAAGCACTTATAGTGGTCATCGCCTTGTAGCAGTCAGTAATATACATACATACAGAAGTTCTAACAGTGGTCACCGCCTTGTTACAGTAAATTATATACATAGATACAGAAGCAATTACAGCGGTCACCGCCATGTAACTGTCAGTAATATGCATACATACAGAGGTGCTTACAGTGGTCGTCGCCTTGTAACAGTCAGTAATATACATAGATGCAGAAGTGCTTACAGTGGTCGTCACCTTGTAGCAGTCAGTTATATACATACATACAGAAGTACTTACAGTGGTCGTCGCCTTGTAACTGTCAGTAATATACATACATACAGAAGTACTTACAGTGGTCGTCGCCTTGTAACAGTCAGTAATATATATACATAAAGAAGTACTTACAGTGGTCGTCGCCTTGTTACTGTCAGTAATATACATACATAAAGAAGTGCTTACAGTGGTCGTCGTCTTGTAACAGTCAGTAATATACATACATACAGAAGTACTTACAGTGGTCGTCGCCTTGTAACTGTCAGTAATATACATACATACTGATGTACTTACAGTGCTCGTTGCCTTGTAACAGTCAGTAATATACATAGATGCAGAAGTGCTTACAGTGGTCACCACCTTGTTACAGTCAGTTATATGCATACATACAAAAGCACTTACAGTGGTCGCCGCCTTGTAACAGTCAGTGATATACATACATTCAGAAGTACTTACAGTGGTCACCGCCTTGTAACAGTCCGTATTATACATACATACAGAGGTACTTACAGTGGTCACCGCCTTGTAACAGTCAGTAATATAAATACATACAGAAGTACTGTGGCCATCGCCTTGGATCGGTCAGTAATATACGAGTGCATATATAAAGAACAAAGTACAGTGGCCGTTGCCTTGTAACAGTCAGTCACATACATATATACAGAATTAATAACAGTGGTCATAGCATTGTATCAGTCAGTAATTTATATACATACAGAAATACTAACAGTGGTCGTCTTCTTGTAACAGTCAATAAGTAACCTAAACACATACAGAAGTACTTACAGTGATCATCACCCTGTAACAACAGTCTGTTATATACATACATACAGAAGTACTTACAGTGATCACAGCTTTGTAACATACATACATACATACATACATACATACATACATACCTACCTACCTACCTACCTACCTACCTACCTACCTACCTACCTACCTACCTACCCCTACCTACCTACCTACCTACCTACCAACCTACCTACCTACCTACCTACCTACCTACCTACCTACCTACCATACATACCTACATACATACATACATACATACATACATACATACATACATACATACATACATACAGAAGTACATACAGAAGTACCTATAGTTGTCGTCGCCTAAGTCAGTAATATACATACATACAGAAGTACTTACAGTGGTCGTCACCTTGTAACAGTCAGTAATATACATACATACAGAAGTACTTACAGTGGTCACCGCCTTGTAACAGTCAGTAATATACATACATACAGAGGTACTTACAGTGGTCACCGCCTTGTAACAGTCAGTAATATACATACATACAGAGGTACTTACAGTGGTCACCGCCTTGTAACAGTCAGTAATATACATACATACAGAGGTACTTACAGTGGTCACCGCCTTGTAGCAGTCAGTAATATACATACATACAGAGGTACTTACAGTGGTCACCGCCTTGTAACAGTCAGTAATATACATACAAACAGAAGTACTTACAGTGGTCACCGCCTTGTAGCAGTCAGTAATATACATACATACAGAAGTACTTACAGTGGTCACCGCCTTGTAACAGTCAGTAATATACATACAAACAGAAGTACTTACAGTGGTCACCGCCTTGTAGCAGTCAGTAATATACATACATACAGAAGTACTTACAGTGGTCACCGCCTTCTAACAGTCAGTAATATACATACATACAGAGGTACTTACAGTGGTCACCGCATTGTAACAGTCAGTAATATACATACAAACAGAAGTACTTACAGTGGTCACCGCCTTGTAGCAGTCAGTAATATACATACATACAGAGGTACTTACAGTGGTCACCGCCTTGTAACAGTCAGTAATATACATACATACAGAAGTTTTTACTGTGGCTATCGCCTAGGACCGGTCAGTAATACACGAGTGCATATATACAGAACAACGTACATTGGTCACCACTTTGTAGCGTTCAGTTATATACATATATACATATCATATCAACCATTCAAAGTGTATGGAACTATCAATGTCCTTCCTTCGATAAGGAATGTTTATATGTGATCCAAATATGCGCCTCGTTTAACTGTGTACAAGTATTTTGTATTTGTTTTTACTCATCGTTCTGCACTATCGTTACTCTTTCTGTTCTGTCTTGGAGGATAATAATTCCTATGAATGTTTTTATTTTGATGACAGTTGAAACATTTGTAAATAATGTGAACTGTCAAGAACAACATTCAGTTATGACTGATAAGTTTGAAATTTATGTAAAACGACAATTTTTTTCAAAACACTTAAATGTTGCAGACACTATGATACCTAAAAGTTTCCACTCTAAACAATAAATATAAGATGAATATTTCAGCGTATATTTTGTATGCATCAGTTGTACGAAATTGACATCGTAATTTTAACATAAATGTGTTTTACCTAAATTCTCCTATAAAAACAACATGTTGTTTCACAATATCCAATCAATAATAGATGACATGTCACTACATCTATGTCTTCTGTAGTTGTCTTTGAGCAACACAAAGAGGAGATAGATAACAAAGAAGTGAGATACCTGCGTGTTACTGATAGCAACAAACCAACTGTCGAGGAACGCTGATAAACTGCAGACAACAATTTAATGAGCATTTGCTTTCTTGTTGACTATATAACTTAAATTATTAATTTAAATGGTGATTATATCACACCAGTGATCGCTTCAGTTCTTAACCGTAGTATAACTCAGGGCATTGTTCTTCAGACTCATTAAAATAATCTCGTCTCCTTCCTATGTACAGCAGTAGCGATAATTCTAAACCTCATTCAATCCTTCATATTCTCTCTTAAATATTTAATCGCCATATATCTAATCTGCTTCATTTTTTTTATAAATCTGGCATCACTCATGAAACTAAGTGTGGAGTTAAGAAAATCTTCTGTTATACGAGTGTAACACGCTGGCTTAATCGATGACTGGCTAAAAGACATTGACATGGGTAAATATGTTAGTGCAGTATTCCAATATCTGAGAAAAGCTTTTGTTCGTGTTGACCATGAAATTTATTATATAAAATTCTTCACTATGTCTCAGATACAACGTTAATTTTTTTTTAGATCAAAATTGTTTTTATTTGTCAAATAGACAACAGCAAATAAAAGTAGGAAATAGTGTATCCAATATATTGCACATTAAATCGCAGGTACTCCAAGTATTTATTCTTGGACCCTTTTTCTATTAAAAAGTCTATAAATACCGACCTCCATGCATATGATTAATACTATACGCATCTAGCAACCAAATGTATGAAATAGATAAAAGTATTTCAAGGACATTTAAATTTCATAAATAAGTGTTGTGCTATTTATAATATGGCAACCATAAAAATGTATTGTTTTGTGCTCAAAACTAAAGAGGAACACCACTAGTAAATTAAACTTATATTGAGAATGGAATGGGAAAATAATTTTTACAATACATATACATATACATATTTTTTTTTTTTTTTTTTTTTTTTTTTTGGGGGGGGGGGGGGGTGAGGGGGGTGTATTTGTTGATATTACTATTGTTGTATCATTTTTTTTTCCAATTATTCTACAAAAAAGATATAATCTATATTTCCCGATGATGATATTTATAGATTACTATACGGAAATGTAGTTACATACTTACACTAGTTACGCTTGTAATTTACGTAATGAATATCAAACTGCATAAATAATGATTATAAGAAATAACAAAAAAATATATGTTGCATTTAATATCTATTAATGCACAAGGATTTCGCTGATTAAGAGAATGGATAAAAGAGCAAAAACCAAACATATTTTTTTACAGGAAACACACTTTACACAGGAATTAGAAAATACACTTATAAATGAATTTATTGATCATAATATGTATAATACATATGGTACAGGTGTTCGAAATGGTTGATATTTATTTATACAGATATAAATGGTAGATATATCTTTGTAAATGTAGAAATAGATAGAAATATATATAGCCTTATAAATATATATGCGCCAAACGATCCTCGTGAGCGAAACATATTTTTAAATCCATTGTTAAATCAATGAACGAAAATGTTTTAGGAATTCAAATTTTAGGCGGAGACATGAATGATACAATATCCTCAGATGACAGAATATCTAGACAAAATTATAATAAAAAGTCAGTAACAAATTTAATAAAACTAATTAAAAATCACAAACTAATAGACATTTGGGGAGATCTGAATAAAAATAAAACACAATTCACATGGAAAAGAAAAAATTGTTCAGAAAAAAGTAGAATCGATTTTTGGTTAATTGATGAAAATATACGACTAGCCACAGCTAATACAGACATCAGACCAGCGCAAATAAAGTATACTGATCATCTAGCAATCTTTTTAAAAATCATCAATACGACATTAAGAGGACCGGGATATTGGAAAATGAATAATTCTTTTCTAACAGACAATATATATGTATATATATATATATATATATATATATATATATATATCGAATTAATAAATAAAACTATAGATATATGTATATCTGAATTAAAACAATGCAATGCAAAAGATCAAAATTATATGGGAATTATTTAAAATGAAGGAAAATCAATAGGTTATGCTAAGCACAAAGCAAAGGAACAAAATACTAACTTAAGAGAAAAAGAAAAGGAACTGAATTATATCAATGAAAAGGTAGACAGCCATGATGAAATTGGAGATGAGTTAAAAGAATGAAAGATGGTATTAGAAATAGAAGAAATATATAACCTTTGAGCAAAAGGTGCACAAATCAGATCAAGATTACACTATCTAGAAAATGAAGAAAAAAGTAGAAATATTTTTTAGGCTTAGACAATTCGCAACAAACCAGAAAAGTTATTTATTCACTAAATGTTGATGGCACTATAATAACAAATGTAACTGAAATATCAAATGAAGAAGTTAAATTTTACAAAGGACTTTATACATCAGAAAATTATAAAAAAAAAATGAAATAAAAACTTATCTAAATAATACAACTTTTGAAAAAAAACACTTAATAACAATGAATCATCTATTTGTGATGGCTATTTAACTATGGATGAATGCCAATCCGCTGTTTTTGAAATGAAGAAAAACAAAAGTCCAGGGATTAATAGATTGACGGTTGAATTTTTACAGTCACTTTGTAATAAAATAAAAAAAATTTTTATCTTCATTAAATGAAAGTTATAATTGCCACGCGAGTATTAGCTAAACGTTTACAAAAAACTCTTTCAAAAATTATCAATATAGATCAACAAGGATATATAAAAAACAGGTTTATTGGGTATAATATAAGCCAAATTCAAGATATTATAGATTTTACAGAAAAACTCAATATAGATGGCATTATTTTAATTTTAGATTTTAGAAAAGCTTTTGACTCAGTCGAAAGGGACTTTTTATTCTTAACTTTAAATGAATTTGGTTTTGATAATTCTTTCATAAATTGGATAAAAGCGTTCAGTTAATAACGGCTGGAAATCTGATTGTTTTAAACTTGAAAGAGGAATACGACAAGGATGTCCTATATCTGCTTTATTATTTATACTTGTAACTGAAATCATGGCTATCAAATTGAAAACGCATAACGGCATCAAATCAATAAAAAAGTACTCAACTTGCTGACGACACTACATTATTTTTAAATTCAAAAGAGGAAATTGTTATATCACTAAATATAATAGAAATCTTTGGAAAACATTCGGGGTTAAAATTAATCGCAATAAAACTGATGTTATTTGGATAGGTAGGCTAAAAAACATGTAAAGAAATAATAGGAAATGTCAACTGGCCAAAAAAAACAATTAAAGCACTTGGTATTCATTTTTGGACACAATAATCACGAATGTAATATTCTAAATTGGGAATCAAAACTAGAAAACTGTGAATTACCGATAAAAACTTGCAAAAAAACCCTAATATTTTTTAAAAAATTCTAATAATAAAAATACTTTTTTAACGTTTGTTTATGCTGTTCAGCCATAAGTTGTACCTCAAAATATTTAAATTGATTAAATACAATGATATTTAATTGTCTGTGGAGTGGTAAGCGTGAAAAATTTAAAAAACAACATTGATTGGTGATAAATTTAAAGGTGGAATAGAAATGTGTGACCCAGCTTCCTTTATCAAATCACTCAAAATGAAATGGATTAGAGTTTTGACGAATGATGATGAAGCGAATTGGAAAAATCTTGCCAAGATATTTTTAAGACTTATTTGGAGAAAATTACTTATTTTTGAAATGAATATAGACAATTTTAAAAGCATTCATGGTTACCAACCAATACCTGAATTTTATATTGATCTTATAAACTGTTGGATTCAAGTGAAAAACAAACAAATAATAAACCATGTAAAGACTTTCAATCTATCAGAAAACAAATAATTTGAGGAAATAAAGAAATAAAAGTAAACAGTAAATGTTTCATTTTCAACAATTGGATAAAATGTAAACTAATATGTATAAACGATATAATTATTAAAAATGGGGAGATAAATCAAGAGGCAATTTTAAATAAATTAATTGATAACTCTAATTTGATATCTAAATTAAGCACAGTTAAATTAGTAATACCGAAACGATGGAAAATTATATTGAAATCGGAAGAAGCAAAATAATCACTTGTAAAAACCGAACACAATATTGATATTAATACTCAAGATGGAAAAGTAATTGACTTGAAAATATCAACTTATAAAAAAATATATAACTATTTGATTAACCTTAATTTTACAAAACCATTTGTTCATGATAATTGAAAAATGCACCTAAACGCAGTATTTAATTGGAAAATATAAAAAGCTTCATTCACACTTTACATGACAATAGGATTAAACAGTCTAAATATAAGCTAATTTTAAGAATAGTTCCTTCCAAGGAATTGCAAGTCAATCACCTATTTGTAATGTATGTGGTGAAATACACACATCTTTTCATTGATTGCCAAGAAGTAGAATCTCTTTGGACTAATATAACAGATTTTTTTTAAAAAAATTGTGGCGTATCAGCAGTAATGAAAACTTTGAAAAACATAGTTATTGGATACAAAATTAGCTACCCAGAATATAATAATATAAATACTAGTTTAGCCTTGCAGGATTCTGTATTTATAAAGCATATTTCGTAAGTAATTGCAGAAGCACGAGGGTTGATGTATCTACATTATTTAAATACGAATATATCTAATTTTTCGATATGTAGAAAGGAGCAAAAAAGTGTCAAACATACATATTTAAATTGTTGAACAATTCATTAAAGGATTACTAACATACTTGGAATTATTCATGATATGTTTATATGTATATTGAATGAGTTGATTAAATGTGATATGTAATGTTTTATGAATATGTGATGTTTTATAATGTAAATTATGATGTAAATATTGAATAAAAGTTTTATATATAGAAAAAAGATAATGGAATGTGTTTGTTCAAAAAGTCTCAATGTCAATAGTGACGAATCGCTTACAGGGCGCACTCAAATAAATAGCGTGTGTTCAAAACTAATTCTGAAAATTACCTTTTTAAAACGTATCTCATTCTCTTAGACATATATTATGAAACAAATGTTGTACAATGCATGTGTTATTTTTGCATTTGACTATTGTTGTAAAGTATGGGGCAATGGAACTATTACTGTTCTAAATAAAATTACAAAATTATAAAAAAAAAGAGTAGCAAGAATTAATTATAAAAAAACTGTCTAAGGAGTTGTATAAATTGAGTCATTCGATTCCACTTTGATTTCAATTGATCCGTTATACCGTTTTATATGTAAAAGAAAAGGTCATATAACGATGTGAATGTTATCAAGTAGTATGTAAGAAATTACTTATAATAATGAGATGCTTTTCATCCATTTTAAAAATATTTTTCACAGGACTATCAACGCTTCTTACTTTATATGAGACTGCCAAACTATGGCGGTGAAGCCATAATGACTTGTGCATGTCATAGCAAACTTCGTAGCTTTCTTGCAGTTGTCATCGAGTGTCAACAAATAAAAGTCGCTAAGATCAACGTCATAGTAAATTCAGGATAATACCAGTATAGATATTGTAGCTTTAAGTAAAAATGGTAGTTAAGTAAGGTTTATGACTCCCCATTCAGGATAATACCAGTATAGATATTGTAGCTTTAAGTAAAAATGGTAGTTTAGTAAGGTTTATGACTCCCCATTCAGGATAATACCAGTATAGATATTGTAGCTTTAAGTAAAAATGGTAGTTAAGTAAGGTTTATGACTCCCCATTCAGGATAATACCAGTATAGATATTGTAGCTTTAAGTAAAAATGGTAGTTAAGTAAGGTTAATGGCTCCCCATTCGGGATAATACCAGTATAGATATTGTAGCTTTAAGTAAAAGAGGTAGTTTTGTAAGGTTTATGACTCCCCATTCAGGATAATACCAGTATAGATATTGTAGCTTTAAGTAAAAATGGTAGTTTGTAAGGTTTATGACTCCCCATTCAGGATAATACCAGTATAGATATTGTAGCTTTAAGTAAAAATGGTAGTGTAGTAAGGTTTATGACTCCCCATTCAGGATAATACCAGTATAGATATTGTGGCTTTAAGTAAAAATGGTAGTGTAGTAAGGTTTATGACTCCCCATTCAGGATAATACCAGTATAGATATTGTAGCTTTAAGTAAAAGAGGTAGTTTTGTAAGGTTTATGACTCCCCATTCAGGATAATACCAGTATAGATATTGTAGCTTTAAGTAAAAATGGTAGTTTTGTAAGGTTTATGGCTCCCCATTCAGGATAATACCAGTATAGATATTGTAGCTTTAAGTAAAAGAGGTAGTTTTGTAAGGTTTATGACTCCCCATTCAGGATAATACCAGTATAGATATTGTAGCTTTAAGTAAAAATGGTAGTGTAGTAAGGTTTATGACTCCCCATTCAGGATAATACCAGTATAGATAATACCAGTATAGATATTGTAGCTTTAAGTAAAAATGGTAGTGTAGTAAGGTTTATGACTCCCCATTCAGGATAATACCAGTATAGATATTGTAGCTTTACGTAAAAATGGTAGTTTTGTAAGGTTTATGACTCCCCATTAGGCCTATATTCTAATAATATCACAGTGCACGGAATTGATGAATATTAACGGGCCGATTTTCATTATTATTGGACGGCAAGCTTTGCATATTCATGTGTCAACATTTCTCTCAAGATAATCATTTGGTATTCGACAAATATTTACGCGACTGTTACAAGGACGAACATTTCTGAGTATCTTATTTCTTTTTATTTTTATTTTTTTTGTACGTTCTGTTATTCCAAGTATAATTTCATCGTATATTACTGACTATCACAACAGCAGTCTCGCATGCAGTGGGACAGCCATAGCAAGTCGCTCTGTACTATGAATTAGTGATGCTATTATTTCTGATTTCTTGCAATCATAGAGCCTATTCAGTGTTTCCCGAGAATAAAATAACTGCTTAGTCCGGTGCTAGTGGGTGTCAGGGACGTTTATTTTCCCTCATAGATAGACTCAATAAAACCGAGTCTGTTATTTTCATCTTTTTGTTGCGTTCTATGCCTCCTTGAGATCATTTTTATCCGATATTTTTTACTTTCACAACAGCAGTCTTACATAACGTGTGACGGTCGTAAATTGTCGCTCCATATTGTTAACATCATGGAGTTCTGTCAATGTTGCTCCAAAAATATAATATCGCTTCCGGTATTTGAATTTTAATTTACACGTCCCTAGGTCCAATATTTCTTTATATTGTTTCATTCAATGTCCTTTCTTTTAAAGTCTTTATGTGTAACAAAGTTAACATTAGGTTATATTTCGTATTATACTTCGGATATTGAAACAAACAGGGAAAACAACGGAGTCCAATACTCTGTAGACGAGTTATTCATTTCCTTTGAAATAAGTTATTTGTTCTCATCATGCCTTCGTATGTTTGTCTTCAAAGTTTTCTCTTTAGACTGCTTCAGTCATAATGCAGCTCTTGAAATGGCATTGATTTTAATTTGCAAATGATAAGGCAGAAGTAATACGTATCACACAATGGACTGACATGCGCTGCTTAGCAACAATCAATATAAGATTATGTCGTTTAAATATTACGTTTGCAGACAAAAATGACATGTGGATTGCTCAATTACAAGATCACAGACGACAAATCACGAGCAATCAGCTGTCACTTACGCACAAGCTAGTTCCATAGTTCCTGGAGATTCGCACCAATTCAGCTATCGCCGGAATAGCTAGTGCCATATGTATTATTTGTTTGCCGAATTGGATGAAAGTGATAATTTATTCTAGTTACAGCAACGATTAAATTGAAATTGTAAAATGGTCACGTAAAAAAGCAATATCGAGCATGACGTTTATTGCTCAGGGCGGCCAGTATTTTGTCTCAACCTAAATTTCCATCAAAATACAACAAAAACCTTTTGCATTGTAAGGGTCGTGCACTTTATTTAAACATCTAGCACTACGTGTTATATATTTTATTTGTTTAATACATTATACATTTTGGTACGTATAATATTTGAAATAATCATATTTTACAAAAACCAACTTAAGCAGCAAACATTCCATCTTTCGAGTCTTTCAGTGTTTGTCTTTTTAGAAAACATGCACCTTTGTTAATGTCTTTCAAGTTGTTAGTGAAAATAATACGTGAACTATGCTGGTTTTCTTGTTTGTCATGTAACCAATAATCAAATGCCCGTTTTTATTTGTTTATCGTTGGAATACAAGCCGCGTCCGCAAAACCGAACCTATTTGGAAGAGGAAACATACACCAGTGGTATGCCACACTTATTCCTCTAAACAATCGAATAACAGATCATGTCCAAACGTGCTCTTAACTTACATATTCAATAATTCGAATAGCATTTTAGACTAGATGTTACTTGTGCGAAGACTCAACTAGAACTGATTTATCTCAACATGAGGGTCCTCCGTGGCCGAGTGGTCTAAGGCGTCGTCTCAAGATCACTTACCTCTCACCGCTAAGGTCGTAGCTTTGAGTCCCGCTTGCTCCAAACACTTTATGTGAGAAAGTTTCCAGTTACTTACGGAAAGACTGTGGTTCTACTCAGTCTGACTCAGTTTGGGGTCTACCTCCACCAGTAAAACTGGATATGTCATATATGACCTGAAATGTGTTGAAAATGGCGTTAAACCCCATTCAAAAAAATGTAAAAAAAAATATTTCAACATAAATGCTGTGTGCAAACATACGCCAGAAATGACGTGACCACATATTTGCTACAAATGCACGTGATTTTGCTTCTCATTTAGTTGAGACATATATTTTCTCCTATACTATGTACTGTGGAAAACTTCCATTCCTGAGTAACGTAAGTCGCGACCATGCCGTATATTAGCTAGTATGTGTTTCTGAGTAGCGGTTGTCATTAGCATGATATGTATTGGTCGCAATGGCTAGTATGTCTTCCCGACTAACGTTAGTCGCGACCATGCCGTATATTGGCAAGTATGTGTTCCTGAGTAGCAGTTGTCATTAGCATGATATGTATTGGTCGCAATGGCTAGTATGTCTTCCTGAGTAACGTAAGTCGCGGCCATGCCGTATATTGGCTAGTAAGTGTTCCTGAGTAGCGGTTGTCATTAGCATGATATATATTGGTCGCAATGGCAAGTATGTCTTCCCGACTAACGTTAGTCGCGACCATGCCGTATATTAGCAAGTATGTGTTCCTGAGTAGCGGTTGTCATTAGCATGATATGTATTGGTCGCAATGGCTAGTATGTCTTCCTGAGTAACGTAAGTCGCGACCATGCCGTATATTGGCTAGTGTGTGTTCCTGAGTAGCGGTTGTCATTAGCATGATATATATTGGTCGCAATGGCTAGTATGTCTTACCGAGTAACGTTAGTCGCGACCATGCCGTATATTTGCTAGTATGTGTTCCTGAGTAGCGGTTGTCATTAGCATGATATATATTGGTCGCAATGGCTAGTATGTCTTACCGAGTAACGTTAGTCGCGACCATGCCGTATATTGGCTAGTATGTGTTCCTGAGTAGCGGTTGTCATTAGCATGATATATATTGGTCGCAATGGCTAGTATGTCTTCCTGAGTAACGTAAGTCGCGACCATGCCGTATATTGGCTAGTATGTGTTCCTGAGTAGCGGTTGTCATTAGCATGATATATATTGGTCGCAATGGCTAGTATGTCTTACCGAGTAACGTTAGTCGCGACCATGCCGTATATTTGCTAGTATGTGTTCCTGAGTAGCGGTTGTCATTAGCATGATATATATATATATTGGTCTCAATGGCTAGTATGTCTTTCCGAGTAACGTTAGTCGTGAGCATGTCGTATATTGGTCAATTTGGCTAATGTATGCTCCCGAGCAGCGTAATTCGCGACCATGCCGTATATTGGTCAGTATTTGTTCCCGAGTAACGTTAGTTGCGACCATGCCGTATATTGGCTAGTATGTATACCTGAGTAGCGATTGTCATTAGCATGATATATATATTGGTAGCAATGACTAGTATGTCTTCCCGAATACCGTTCGTCGCGACCATGCCGTATATTGGCTAGTATGTGTTCCTGAGTAGCAGTTGTCATTAGCATGATATATATTGGTCGCAATGACTAGTATGTCTTCCCGAGTACCGTAAGTCACGACCATGCCGTATATTGGGTAGTATTTGTTCCTGAGTAGAGGTTGTCTTAGCATGATATGTATTGGTCGCAATGGCTAGTATATCTTCCCGAGTAACGTTAGACGCGACCATGCCGTATATTGACTAGTATGTGTTCCTGAGTAGCGGTTGTTATTAGCATGATATGTATTTGTCGCAATGGCTAGTATGTCTGCCCGAGAAACGTTAGTCGCGACCATGTCATATACTGGCTTGTATGTGTTCCTGAGTAGCGGTTGTTATTAGCATGATATATATTGGTCACAATGGCTAGTATGTCTTCCCGAGTAACGCTAGTCGCGACCATGCCGTATATTGGCAAGTATGTGTTACTGAGTAGTGGTTGTCATTAGCATGATATATATTGTTCGCAATTGCTAGTATGTCTTCCCGAGAAACGTTAGTCGCAACCATGCCGTATATTGGCTAGTATGTGTTCCTGAATAGCGGTTGTCGTTAGCATGATATATATTGGTCGCAATGGCTAATCGTGAGCATGTCATATATTGGTCAATTTGGCAAGTGTAAGCTACCGAGCTGCGTACGTCGCGGCTATGCCGTATACTGGTCAGTATTTGTCCCCGAGTTACGTTAGTCGCGACCATGCCGTATACTGGCTAGTAAGTGTTCCTGAGTAGCGGTTGTCATTAGCATGATATATATTGGTCGCAATGGATTGTATGTCTTCCCGAGTAACGTTAGTCGCGACCATGCCATATATTGACTAGTATGTGTTCCTGAGTAGCGGTTGTCATTAGCATGATATGTATTGGTCGCAATGGCTAGTATGTCTTACCGAGTAACGATAGTCACGACCATGCCGTATATTGGCTAGTATGTGTTCCTGAATAGCGGTTGTCATTAGCATGATATATATTGGTCGCAATGAATAGTATGTTTTACCGAGTAACGTTAGTCGTAACCATGCCGTATATTGGCTAGTAAGTGTTCCTGAGTAGCGGTTGTCATTAGCATGATATATATTGGTCGCAATGGATTGTATGTCTTCCCGAGTAACGTTAGTCGTGAGCATGTCGTACATTGGTTAATTTGGCTAGTGTATGCTCCCGAGCAGCGTAAGTCGCAGCCATGCCGTATACTGGTCAGTATTGTGCCTGGGTAGCGGTTGTCATGAGTATGATAAACATTGCTCACAATGGCTAATATATGCTTCCGAGTAGCGTTAGTCGCGAGCATGACGTAAATTGGTCAGTTTGTGTTCCTGAGTAATGTTATGATGGACACTTAGTCTAGTCATAACATTTGAAATCTGTAGGGTTTAATTGGCCGTCGTGAATTCGTTGCGAAAAAATCCTGAACGATAGCTAATATTTACTTATGGTTGAATATAAGACAAAATAATGTTTCTTCAACGTTTGTTATGATGCATCAAACACAACATAACTGAGACAGTAAACGGTTTGATTAAATGAAACGTTCACAATTGCTTATATTCATTTAAGCCAACATTTTTTTTAAACAACAAAAATACTCTAGGGTAAAGATGAGGGGTCTTCCGTGACCGGGTGGCGCTGTCTAAATATCCCTCTCCGCTATTTAAGGTGGTCTAAATGTGTTCCCCACTTATAAAACTGAATGCCATATATGCCATGCGATCTGGTGAAATTGGTATTAAACTTGTATCAGCATGGGACGATTCTGTATGTGTCGTTAAACATTCACACGTTTTTTTTAATTAATCTATTTTGGAGTAAAGTAATGAAATTGGGAGAAAAACACTTCAAACGATTAAAGCAATGAAAGACGATATCGATTAATATGCCAAAGTAATCGCCGGTACGTACATGTACACCATAACCTTTATAATCTGCTGTGTTATTCTCAATAAAACAAAGATAAACTATCTCGTTTTGTTGACAGATACTGCAGGCTATACTTACTGCGGCCTTTATAGCCCTTGCAGCAATAACTTGTTTACCTTCATTTTGGTGTTTACATGCATTTGTGTTGTATAGGGCTTGACTGTGGTTATAAATAAAACACTATTAGCAGAAAGGAACTATTTTACAGAGAAAAATTGAATATTCAAGTCGGCTGTTTAGTGTTATCAGACACACAACCCGCACCATCAACTGAGCGATGATGTTATCAGTTATTTTATTTAAATTTCCCCGTCTCCGTTTTCTCTCCCGCTTAGCACGAGTCTTTAATTGCAAGGTTAATTACGTCGTTTGTTTTAATGAATCACCATGTTTTAACAATCTATTCAAACTGCCTGATTTTACAACAGACAACACAGATCTAAATACAATATATTAGGCTTCTGTAAGATACGTTCCATTTAACAGGTCTTGTGTTGCCATATACAAATATAATCCTTGACAAATTTAAGATTATCATCATCATCAGCATCATATTTAGTAATCGCATCCCTCTTGAAGAGTATTCTCGCGATGTGGTTAAAATACTGAGCACTCACACCAGTCAGATCTGTATACAAACATACAGAAGAACGTACCCAGGTCATCCCTTTAGAACAGTCAGTAGAAAATCTGTCACTCGGGTGCTCAGATCCAACATTCAAGGAGTAGATTATTTCTGGTAAACGCACTCTCCCATTCTCGCTTCACAAAATTCAATTTGATATATTTCCACTCTGTGTGCAGGTTTTATTGGGCAGTATATTTATACTTAACCAGGAATTATACTATTCAGTCAAACAGGTGATATCATATCACCATTCAAAGTGTAGGGAATTATAACATTCTCTCCTTCTGTAAAGAATGTTTAATTTTATTTGTCAAAGCATTTACGAGCTTAATCAGACAACGTTCAGCTATTTGTATTCATCCTTGTATTCTCCCACGGCGTCCATCTTTTTATCGTGTCCGGAAGGGAGTGAAATGGGTCGGAATGAATTTATTTTGATGACAGTTAAAACATGTAAATTAAAGTGAACTTTCAGGAACTAGATTTATATTTCAGTGTTATCAATTTATCCAAGATACTTAAATGTTGCAGACAAAATAATACTTAAAAGTGTGTATACAAAACTATAAAAACACGATGAATATGTTAGATTACATCTGAAACGCATAGTATATAGCAAGAGAAGTCGATGCGTGTTGCCCAACTTCTCGTAAATAACAGTTTGTATCAGAATAGCTTTGCAATAATGGATGGTATGACATTGCTAGTTTGTAGAATTCTGCCACACACTATATCTATGTATGCTGCAGTTGTATTTGGGTAACACACAGGGGAGATAACTGACACAGATGTGGTGATGTGAGACAGCGCACTCGACTTTTCGAATATTTATCACACAAGTACAAATTTGATTGAGACTGATGACAAATCCAAGCTAACAAGAGTTATCTAACTTACTTAATTCAATGCATGCAAAGGCTGTTGATTTTCAGTCAAATACATTGAGTGTTTGTTGCGATATGGACTTGATGGTACATGCACACAAAACTTTAACCAAAATGTCAAAGAAGGGCCATAAGTCTCATTATATTAATGCAAAAGTTATCTAACTTCATTATTGTAGTAGGTGTGATGACTGGAAAGTCTTGTGTGGAGTTTTAATCAAGTAAATTGAGTGGTTGTTGAGATATGGAATTATGGTAATTGCACGTGCACGCAAAACTTTAACCAGAATTTCTTAGTCAAACAAGGGCAATAATTTTGATTTATAGTCATCCAAGAGTTATCTTACATACTTATTGTAGTAGGTTTGATGACTGGGAGATTTGAGTAAAGTTTCAAGTCAAGACATAAAATGGTTACTGAGATAAAGACTTGCATACAGAACATTAACCAGGTGTGACGCCGACGCCGACGCCAATGTCGACGTCGACGCCCGGGTGAGTAGAATAGCTCTCTTTATCGTTCGAATAGACGAACTAAAAACGATAAAAATAATTAAAAATCACTATATATTGTGCAATCTGGATTTCAATTGTATTCGTTTAGTTGTTTTCTCTTTTAAACGTGTTTCGACCATTTACGTTCAACATAGATTTGCCCATGAAATAAAGACATTCTTAAACGTTATCTAAATATTCCCAGCTCTGAAGTGTGTTATTTGTTGTAATTGTCCGGTTACGATCTATCGATGTGTGTCCGGCCCAGACGTGAGTAATTAAAGAACCATGTTTATCGCATGTTTAAGTGGAATTATCAATTGCCATTCTAAGAACGTTTGTGTTCTATTTTGGCTCAGACCAAGAACTAATATCACCAATCAATTTACATCAGTAATTATGTTGCAATTACGTTGTCTGTGACGTGAGAAGATTACGGTTAATCGCGTCATCTCGGGTGACAGAGCTCCACGAATGTTTAGTTATGTACGTAGTGATGTCTGATTATGCTTTACCAAGTAATGATTTTGACACAGTTTCCAAGTATTTTAATCCTGTTGTTAGATATAAGTTTATATACACGGTGGCGAACGCTATGGAGGGGTGTAAATTTAAATCGAAGAAAAGGTTCCCGTTTCATGTAATAACTTTGCACACATTTTTTTATATATCACAAAAATTCACGAAATCAACACGAACGCCGTCTCTGTATATAGACGAGCCATTGGTGCGTTCAAATGGACATGCAAAACTGTATGTTTTTTTGAAAAATTTGTAACAGCGTATTGCGATCAGTTGAAACAGTTATGGTTGGGAGTGGTGCAGTTTTCAAAAATACGCCGTTGCATTTTTTGCTGATTATCACGTCATTGCATTTGGTCAGTACAGCTAACAGGTTTGCGATAAGTGATGTACATTTATTTCAATAGGAATACCTATAATTTACCTAATCACAGTATCGCTGAATTCATTAAATATATTAGTAACAAGATTTGAAACTGATGTAATTGACTCGGAGAAAACTTTAGCATTTGTAAAATTTGCGGCGTCAAAATAACAGTCCAGAAATATAGTATCTTCTCTGGCAAACGTTTTATAAATTAGTGATGTTCAGATAAACTACGTCGTTAAGTTGTGTTAAAACGTTTGGGAGTTGTACGTGCTTAGTATGGAAAGTAATTTAGTTAAAATTCCAACATTATAGACGAAAACAAAGTTGTAACAGAATTCCCATATGCCTTATCACAATATCTCTATGATAATGGTAAGGTAACACGTTTGTAAAGTACCATAGTAATGTATGGACTATAACTGGTTATAAAACGCGCTTAACATTGATATCATTTTACTCAGGAATCCATTACATGCTAGAAAACTTTTCCTGTTCGTCATATAAGTTTAACTGAATTACTCATCGGGTATTTTCGTAAAAGAGTGGCCAATAAACATCGTCAGATCTATTTTATATTATAAACCTGCACGTCATAGTGTGCGTTCCGTCTAGAATTAGAGTTTGAAGATGATACATAATAAGAATAACCAATAATTTGTTCTGTGTTGTTTATATGAACCGTACACAATGGGCATCTGTGGGATAATATATATTTACAGTGCTCAGCATAACAAGGGGAATATCATTCGGGTGAAATAATGGGAAGTTGATCTAATGTACCGACAAAAACTGTAAAATGACCAGTTTGTAAGAAATATATACACATCTGCGGTCTAGGGGACTGACGTCAAGTTGATAACGAGTTTTCAATTGATATCCTCTCGAATAACGCCAAAATACATTAGGTTAACATATCCATATAAAATGACATCATGTCGATATATACGCAGACATTACAGTTTATAATCACATTTGATTGAGCCAATAAATCAAGATGTAATAAGACAGTGTCAATTTATTTGGTGGCTAAAGTCAAGCCTTCTGACAATTATTTTTCTCAAGATGAGAAACTGTTACTGATTAATTTCTATGGCAACAAGTGTTTATTGCTTTTCCTTAACAAGACATGTCCAGACAGGCTACATTTTTGAATTGTGATTTATAATACGGTTGGTAAAGTTATCGTCGTTTTTTATTGGTTTTAATGTCATTATATTCTCGACTAAATACATTAGGTTATCTAATTAGCCATAATTGGACCTAAGGGAGGTTTTTCTCCATGTTATGTCTGTACAAACTATACGTGAGTGTAAATCTACAATATTTAGGTATTCAGACTGTGTTTAACATAATCCATGCATACGTTCACATGGAAACAGCGTATGGAATTTTGCACTCATTTAATCATTTTACCAGTTTAAAAAGCCATGGTAACAGTTTTGTCAGTGTTAACAAGGAATTATAGAAAATATGGTGTTAACTATTATTCCCCTTTTTTACAATAAATACATAAATATTTAAGTAAGGTGTGAAGTCATTCCTTTGAACAAGAAAACAAAACGGTATTATCATCAAATACTAATAAATATATTAATAATCCATCTCTTGTAACAGTATCAAATATTCCATAGCCACAATAAATTAATTGCTAGATTATCATCTCCGCCCTTATTTTTCGCTCCGAGCCTTTTTTATTTTCATAAAAAAAAAAAAAAATAGAAAAATAAATTCTCCCCTCTCCCACTTTTTAAGAAAATTTGGATGACAATCTAGTATTTAGTTTATAATGGCCTAATGTTACATACATATCATTTTTTAATATAATGAACAACAAGAGAGACGACTTTCCTTGTTTCACGCCGATGTAACTATAAAAACTATAAAACCGAGAGCGCTATTCTGAAACAATCAGAACGCAAGTGAAATGCTTTTGATATCATATACATTATGTATCATTTCCCTTCACACAAGATTTAACACTAGAATACATTGCTTTTAACTGAAACACCATAATCAATTACTTGTATCAACATTCCATCCCTATACACAAGATCAAAAGCTTTACGGAAGCCGATTAAAGAGCAATGTATATATATTTGTTTTCTTGTTTAATTATTTTATTGAATTTGTTGATCTCTTTTATAACAGATTAAAACATAATATTTTAGAATTGTACCATATTGGTTACCATCCTCTTTATTTTGTGTAGCTCTGCAATCAATACTCAGCTCATAGATTATTTCGTTTGTGTTATTTTGTGTTTTTACTTAATTAAGCAACAGAAATTTTTAATTCCATGAACTGCCTTTATGCCAATTAGATAGTAGGCTGGGCACAACGTACGGTTTTCAATATGAGGTTTAGTTTAAACTTATTTATTTTACTTCGATCATGAAACAAGTTCTTACAACTTAGACAAATCACGCTCGAAGTCTTCCTTGGTATAATCAGTATTAAGCATATGTGGAATAAAGTGTCTTGCTCAGGAACACCCCACAGAGCCGCGGGGTATCGAACCCAAGACCATCCGATCATGAGTTCGATGTTTTACCACTAAACCATGCCCTCCATTAGGTCTAGTTGGTTTATACTAATGGATTTTATCAAATTTATTTTATCTCAATTATGAGGAGCCCAGAGCTAATATGACCAGGGGTGGTATTCACCAACCATTCTCAAGAATATTCTTAGACTTGAACTCAAGAAGGAATTTTGAAAACCACATTTAGAGACCATTTCTTTAGATCAAATTCGCAAGCATGCAGAGACACCTGCTATATAGTCGTATGAATTCTTATTATTATTCTTTATGTCATGGTAAACTAGATATCTAAGGTTGAAATTTGGATTTTCAAGCTCAAGTCTTAAGAATATTCTCAAGAATGGTTGGTGAATACGACCCCAGCTCTCGAGTCCGCTTCCTTGGTTGGAGATTTAACCTGCCAACATGAGTGGCTAACACTCTATTCACTGCAGTACAGCCTTGCTTAATGTTTTAATTGGCTATACGAAATCAATACTGTGCCAGATATGAATCATGAACTCTTGAGTTAAAAAAACTTTTTTCCGCTACCTTTTATGGATCTGATTTATCATTTGCATTTTTGTCACTTTCATATAACTTAAATGAAAATACTACATTATTAGACAAATCTCAATAGCAGTAAAACATGATTACATTTGTAATAAAACCCATTAAGAATTGTAAACAGAACAATTACCCTGGAACAAAACAAATTTATTGGCAGCGAACTGAAACCAGTTATAATATTTCAAACAACTCCAGTACTATACGAGATATGTTTAACACTCAAAACTACACAATATGGTAATTAAACTCATTTATTTAAAGTGAAGCTAATTTTGGAATTTCGATTAATAACGATGGCGTAAAGTTTTTTGCTGTAATGATATTTCCTTGGTTTTATTTTTAAAAGTATTTACCTGGGGATATTCAACATAGAATCCAATTAGATAAAATTGAAACTGAGGGAATGGTGTGACTAGCTGACAAGATGTATTGATATTTGACATCAGACCAGAGTTCAAAATATTGTAAATATACATTTAGTTCATATAGAAAAGAGTGTTACAAGTTTTCCTTTTTTTATTTGAAACTAATCTTATTTACTAGTTATTTAGTTACCACATATTAATGTTTTTATTTCAATCTCAATCAAACAAAATACATGCACGTTCGGCAATATTAGGTTGGTGAAAATATACAAATTGGACAATTAAGGACGGATAACTGAATTTTGAAATATTAAAAATCTTTGATATCCTGCAAATCATATACACTATCAATTTGATATGATTTTAAAACATATGAGCCAAACAAATTGTGAATAAGTAATTTTAATTTAAACAGTTCATACGACGTGTCGGTCACAGAGTCTTAGGTTTTCTTTGCCGTTGTATACACAATCCACATGCCTGCTGTAATTACCGCTACTGATGGTGGTATACTCGCTCTGTTGACATGAATATGATTTATAATTCTTACTCTGTTTGATATTGTTTCGAAAAAAAGTTCCATTTACGACGCATTTAACAAAAACCGTATTTATCATACGCTAGGAACCTTCGATGATTATCAAATATATACTGTGACCTTTTAGATGGAATTCTGTGACATTTAAATCAACATCGACATAAAGCTCTGACAAATGAAGCTTTTTTTAAAATGTACTTTACACATCATTGTTTAATTAAAAGTACTTATATAAGTATATCCCTGTATTTCCCCTGGCGATATGTCTGTACTTGCTCAGTTTGTAACAATCTCGTATTAATAAAGCAGTGGGGACCTTAATAGCATCACTGAATCACCACACCAAAGTATTTACTCATTTAATAGTATCCAGTATAAAATTGTCTAGGGATTTGTAAAGGCGCTAATAGAACTATGTTCCAGCTTTTCAGACTGGCTTTATATTTATTTTGGGGGGTAATTCGTAATGAAACAATCTAACTTGAAAGACAAATGTGGAATGAGATGACGCCATTTCCATAAACCATATTTCAAGAAGTCATAAAACCAGTCAAGCATCCTGTATTTAATTTCATGTCTAATCGACATAAAGCTTTCCTCATTGTAATGGTTCGTGTCCTCTTCATTGTTACCAATATTATATAATATAATATTGTTGCAGCGCAATGATTGTAATTATGTATGAGGAGAAGATATTAATATACATTTATAATGTGAATTTAACATGGTGATACTTTATACAGGTAATATCCTAAAAAAGACCCATGTACCATTTCAATAAGGAGATATCTCTTTTTTACAAATACCTATAAAGTACATAAATATTCAAACAATTGGCATTAAATAATTTTTAAATAAATTTTAAATTACTATTTTGTGTCTTTAATGTTTATATTTTGTGTTATTTTAATTGAGTATATTAATCGATTTATACAATGTTGTGTTATAATTGAAGTGGAATTTACTATTACTATTAAAATGTCATAATGTTTTGTTTTTTTAAAGTTGCCAGTTAAAAATAAACATTTATTGGCAGCCAAATGTAACCAGTTATAATATTTCAAGCAATCCAGTACTTCACGAGAGATGTTTAACACACAAAACTACAAAATATGGTAATTAATGAGTTTCCACTTATAAACTGTGAAATAAAAAAACTGTTTAGCCAAAATATCACGCACAACATCATGCATGTATGAAAATTGAAGAACATGAAAAACGAGAATGAAAGTGTAATAAATATCAGTATTGAAGTATAATGCATGCTAGGAGAATAAGTATCACAGTCTAGTGAAATAATGAAAAGTTGATCCCATGTACTGACCAAAATGGTAAAATGATAAAAGTCATCTTAAAAGACATGTTTAAAACTTATTAATTTGTTATTATTTTACATCGATTGTGAAACAAGTTCTTACAAATTAGGAAAATCACTCTCGAAGTCTTCGAATTCCCTGGTAGAAATAGAACTAAGCACATGCGGAGAAAGTATCTTGCTCAAGGTCACCACACATGGCCATGGCGAAGGATCAAACCCACGACCCCTTCGATGTTTGATCCAATGCTCTACCACCGGACCGCGCACTGCACATTAGAAAACATGCCAACTTGTGTGAAATTTACATACAACTACAGCCTACAAGACGCCAAGTTTATAACGAGTTTTAAATTAAAATACTCTAAAAAAATGGAAATGAGTTTCAGTTTAACATCTACACATAAAGTGACACCATGTTAAAGGGAATATATCAGGATTTTTCAAACTTTTAAAATTGGATAAAATCATATTTTTCCAATATACCATGTCTATATATACTCTCTGACCCCATACTGCCAAAAGGATATCTATTTAATCATGCCAAAATAATATATTAAAAAGGGACTGAAATAGATTTCCCGCTTAAAAGTTCAAACTATTTTGTGACGTATTGAATGAGTCACGTGGTTTCATTTGGACAGTTATACACAGGGGCGGATCCAAGATTTCAGTTTAGAGGGGTGCAACACAAAATCTGAACAGGAATACATATGTTTTAGTAGAAATATATATTGGATTTTAATAAAATATAGGAGTTTATGAGTGGGTGGCGTAGGCTGTTTTTTCAAAGAGTATATCCGCCATTGATACAGGCTCACACGTAGTAAAAATTGTTTCGTCTTAAATAGAGTCCGAAAGACGTCAGGCAGTATTAAGTGCTGTCTATTTTTAGAAATGGGTTTCGTTTCAAGCTTACCACTCCAGTTTAGATATCGATTTTGTCTCGTTTTGGGGGATCTGACTACCAAACCATTCGGAATTTATTTATCAATGATAATGAGATGCTTTCTATCTATTTTAATAATTATTTTATTTTTAAGACTTTTATTACGTTTTTTTCCTGATATACTCCCTTTAATATGTACCGAGCGAGTCAATTATTTAAGATTTAATAAGGTAGTGTCGAGATATAGGATGGCCAAATTCAAGCCTTCTATATATTCATTTTTTTCTCAGGAAGAGTTTGAGTCCGTAAATTTTCACACAACAAATGAACAATCTTTGCTTGAGAAAGAGTGAAACATGGTCCTCCGTGACCGAGCAGTCTAGGACGCCATGTCAGGATAGTCGTAAGGTTGTAAATTCGATTCATGCTTGCTCCTAAAACCTTTATGTGATTTTGCCGTTACTTGCAGAAGTACGTTTGTTCTACGCAGATTTATAATGTTGTAAATGGAGCTAAACCTCATTCAAGAGAGTAAAAGCAACATAAAAAAGGACTAGTTTTACAAATCAGACATAAAACGTTTTAGTCAATCTTAAACAGCAAATCTTATGAGGAGACAAACATATTAATGAAACAATTGTACATTATCAATTAGAGATAGATTAAACCAAATTATGCCACTGTGTGGGTATTTCCTGGAATTATTGATTTTTTATTTGTCTAAATTGAGAGATAAACGGCGAGTGTTTAATTTTTTCACCGCAATATATTTCGTCATTTTACAATAAACCAACTAATGTAACAGGGTTCATCTGATAATGGAAACAAAGCCGTTACGATATTATATCTAGAGAATTTGATGACAACCAGGACAGAGGTGATGTATTCTTACGCGTTTACTTTGTAGCGTATAGTTGTTTTTGTTATGCTTTTTTATTCACTTGAGGAGTGTCAAATTAAATATAATCATTAGGATTGGAATTAAAAGGATAAAAATATTTTGTTCTGTTTTTTATGCATGTGTAAAGAATGTCGAATTACGCACAAATCTGACATAAACTTTATTTGATTTACAAGTGCGTGATTCGACATTCTTTACACATGCATAAAAAACAGAAAAACATAATTTAATCCTATAGTGAATGATACCGACATGAGTTGTATTAAATCCAATGTTGGAGTATACATTAATAGATAGTACAGGGTGAATAATTCAATCCTTTTCGGCAAAGAGTAAATCGCTAAATTAATACCATAAGCACGTAACTTACCATGCGCTTTCTGAGCTAGCATGTTTTCCTACAGGACATGTTAGTTCACGAATCGTTAACCCTTTCGTCAGATGGTAACTGAATGAATCAGGTTTACAGGAAGAGGTAATTGGCATTGTTCCAAAACACTGTTCCTGGCTTGGAAACATTTCATAAATCATAAGCACCGCTCCTTTAATACCAAGGTAGAGAAACCAGTATTATAAATATGTATTATATATTGAAGCACAATGTGAACATTAGATATTGAAAGTCTATAGACACCATTCAATTATCAGTCCATGTGCATAATATTCCACATCACTAACTATTTTAATCGTATCCTGCATTAATCTTATATTTGAAGTCAAACGCATACACAGTAAACTGAAGATCGTGGGTTCGATCCCCGGTCGGGTCATACCCAAAGGCTTGAGAAGCGGTACTAGAAGCTTCCTCTCTTGGCATTCAGCATTTAGAGGATAGGTCTAGGCTCGTTGTCAGTTTAATGTGACTGGTACACCAGTGTGGCAGCGCTTGGAGTACTGCCTCAAATAAGTACTGTCGCGATATAACTGAACAAATGTTAAAAGCGACGCTAAACACCGCAAACATAACTATTCTTAGCTTCTAATAGCAATTCAACCTTCAGTATTTAGTCAAAAGTACTTATACTAATACATGTTTATCCCCGGCGACTTGTTTGCACTTGCTCATTTATAACAATTTCGTATTAAGGAACCAATTGGGCATCATAATAGCATAAACGAATCACCAGACCAAAGTATTTACTCATTTGATATAGTATCCCGCGTAAAATTGTTTAGGGATTTGTAAATGAGCTAATAGAACTATCTTCTAGCTTTTCAGACTGGCTTCATAGTTTGTTTTTTTATGGGGGGGGGGGGGGGGGGGGGATTCGTAATAAAACAATCGAAGTGGAAAAACAAATATAGAATGAGATGAAACCATTTCCATAAACTACGTCTCATGAAGTCATAAAACCAGACAAACATCGTGTATTACTGTATATAATTTCATGTCTATTCGGTATAAAACGTTCCATGTTAATGATTCGTTTCCTACCACTTTTACCAATATCAGTTGCAGTGCATTTATAGTTTTTAATTATGTATGAGGAAATGATATCAACATATTTTAATGTGAATTTAACATGGTGATACTTTATACAGGTGTTACCCTAAATAAACAATAGACACATACCAATTCAATAAGGAGTCATTTATATTTTTAAATACCTATAATGTACCTGAATATTTAAACACTTGGAATTAATGAATTAATGCTACTTCATTTTTATATTTAAAAGTTTTATTGTTTTTTATTATAATCTAGTCGATTGATCAGTTTACACAATTTTGGAATTTTGTAGTATTGTTAAAGTGAATGTTATGTCACAGCAATCTTAGAATTCAGATTTCTTAATTTTACTGGTTTCAGAAATCATTTTTTCATTTATAATGATATTTATGCAGGCTTGTAATTTCTTTTACACTTGAACTGCATCAATATATCATACATGGCCAACTTTGGTCATTCTCTATAATAAAAAAAAACTATTGCAATTTAAAGACATCTAAGTTCTAAGATGGTTGTGACACAACATTCACCTTAAAGTGATATGCTCTGTTGTTTTTTTAAACAAATGTTGCCAGTTACCAATTATAATTAAAAAATAATTTGGAATTGTATTTTATCAATTTTCATCCTTTTGCTTCATGCAGCTCTGCCATCAATGCTTGATTCACTGATTATTTCCTTTGTGTTCTTTTGTGTTTCTAATTAATTAAGCAACTGGAATTTTAAACTCGCTTGAGTGCTTTTATACCATATTTGATATTAGGCTGGACACAACGTACAACTTCAAACATTAGGTTTAATTAGGTTATACGAATTTATTTATTTCAGCTCGATTGCAACGTTTCTATCAACCGCTCTAGAGTCTTTAACCAGTACCGAGTGTTGATTTTTAAGAGGCATCGGTCGGGCTGGGGACCAAACCTGTATCCTCTATTAAGAGCGGCTAACATTTTTAAAGGTTAAGTTGGCCACAACGGTGTGCTTAATACTGCTCATGTTCTCTTGAATTCACATGAGATGCCTGATACTGCTCATGTTCTCTTAAATTCACATGATATCAATAGTGTGTCTGATACTGCTCAGTCTGATACTGCTCATGTTCTCTTAAATTCACATAATATCAATAGTGTGTCTGATACTGCTCATGTTCTCTTGAATTGACCACATGATATCAATAGTTTGTCTGGTACTGCTCATGTTCTCTTGAATTCAAAACACTTTTCTTCGATATTTTTACTTAATATGATCATGGCATACTTTTATCATTTGCCTTTTTGTCATTTCCAAATTGCTGAAACGAAAATGCTGCAATATTAGACAAATCTCCATAGCAGTAAAACATTATTATATTTGTTATGAAACACATTAAGAATTGTTAACAGGACAACTATCCTGGAAAACAAAACAGACCTATTGGCAGCCAACAGAAACCATCTGTAATATTTTAAGCAACTCTAGTAACAAACAAACAAAACTATATAATAAGGTAAATAAAAAGTTTCCAAAAATATACTGTGTATCATAGTTCTTTTTAGCCAAAATAGCATGCACAACATAATGAATGTTCCAGTTAACTTTGAAATTAAATATTATGAATAACGATAATGGAGGTGTAATAAATAACAGTATTGGAAAACTAGTAATTTGTTTTGTATTATTTGTATGTACCGGGCACAATGTGCAACTGGTGCAGTATAATGCATACAAGGAGAATATCACAGTCTAGTCCAGTAATGAAAAGTAGATCTCATGTTATGACTAAAATGGTAGAAAGACAAAACAAATATTAGAAAACATGTTTTATACTTATTTATTTATTATTTTATATCGATTGTGAAACAAGTTCTTATAACTTATCGAAGTCTAGAAACAGTACTAAGCAAATGCGGATATTGTGTCTGGTTCAAGAACACCACACATAGACGTGTCAGATCCCTTCGATTTTGATCCAATGCTCTACCACTGGACAGTTTACTGCACATTAGAAAACATATCAGCTCGTGTGGAATCTACACACAACAGCAGTCTACGGTACTGGCGCCAATTTGATAATGAGTTTTTAGTTTGAATCTTCTCCAATAATGAAAAAGTGTATTAGGTTACCGTCTACACCATATTTATATATACAGTAAGGCGTACACTCACAAGTTATTGAGTCAATAATTGAAGATTTATTAAGATAGTGTCGGCATACTGGGTGGCCAAATGCAGGCCTTATGTCCATTTATTTTTCTCAGGATTGCAACGTACCTATTAGTTCGCGGCATTTGCAAGAAATACAAGTACTATTTGATGGATTTACTAAATTATATATTATCAACTGTTGTAAAGAGATGATAAAAACGAACTATGGAATCGATAATTATAACTGGAAGTTCAAAGTAATAAAGTGTATACGCCTTTGGATAAACCAAGTAATTTGCAATGCGATTGAGATTGAAGAAACTACGTTTGTTTGAATTATTTGATCATTAAGCTTCATTTTTATGCCGTTGAAGGTTAAGAGACTACCAGATTACCTAACCATTTTTTTCTGGGATCATGACAGGTTTACCAGTACTTCAGAGCACCCATCTACGCAAGTAACTGATAACTTTTCCCACTTGAATGAAAATGTGACGCAATGTCGTACAGCAATCTTCGTGGAGGCTTTGGCCTGATGGGGATTCGAACTCACGACCACTAGGTTGATCATCAGACGTGTAGCCAACTGAGCTAACAGGACCGGCTACAGATACTCTGATTTCTCCACATACGGGTAAATGTTTTGCCTTTTATTCAAGGATAAATTAAATCACCAATAGAACAAGTTAAAGGAGATTAACAACAACAGTATTGCCTACAAATGATGATTGCTTTCCAAAATGTTTTTTATTCTCCATGTGTAACAACAAATGAACACTCTTTGCTCTAAAATGATGAGTTTGCCAGCTGCTTGCAGAAGTATATTTGTTCGTCGCAGATTCATTTTGATGGCTTTCACCATAAATAAAACTGAATGTGCCGTATATAACCTGAATTTTGTTGAAAATAGAGCTAAACCTCATATAAAAAAAAGTAAAAAGCTGTCGGAGGGACAGCGTGCTCGACTATTTCGATAATGTTCTAAAACAACCGCTTTTTCAGGAAAAACATTTAAATAAATATAAAATACAGGGGTGGTACATTAAACTAGAACTATTATATAATGCCTGTCTGTTAAATTTAAATTAGCAAAATAATTCAATAACAATATCTATTGTCAACAGTTGTGTATTTTCAAAAACAACAAAGAGAATTGATAGCCCATATTGTCTTGATATTATCAATAAAGCATTTAGTTACATTTGTCTTTCAATTTTTAAAATTGCTTTATAAATTCATTAACCATTGCTGGAAAAAACTATAGGTGTGCCAATACCTAACTTAAGGCACACCATGTGAAGTTTCATTCACGTCCATTGATAGGTTGATGAAATATGGTACCTGCTCAAAAACTTTAACCAACTTTTTTAAATCTAAAAGGGTCATAAATTCTGCCAGAATGCAACCCAGAGTTATGGATCAAAAACTTCAAGTTCAAACGGCTATAACTGTGTAAAAATGCAACGCAGAGTTACGGTTCTCGTCTCCTCTGTGCATTCCGTTGATGATGCTGAACACACATGTGAAGTTTCATTCATATCCAGTGATAGGTGATGAAATATGTACGTGCTCAAAAACTTTAACCAACTTTTCAAAGTCTTAAAGGGTCATAATTCTGCCAAAGTGCAACCCAGAGTAACGGTTCTTGTATCTGTGCATTCCGATGATATAAATGCTGAATACACATGAGAAGTTTCATTAATATCGAATATGTGGTTACATAGATATATTACCTGATAAAACGTTTTAACCTGAAAAATTAAGTTCAAAAAGGGCCATAACTGTGCCAAAATGCAACCCAGAGTTATGGTTCTGTGATCTATTGATGATGCTGAGCACACATGTGAAATTTCATTCATACCCAATGAGTGGTTGCATAGCTATCTTACTTGATAAAAAAAATTAACCTGAAAAAAACGCCGACGCTGAAGCCCATACCTTCCTTGGGTATATTACACAGGCCATTGTTGGTGATTTTGATTATCTTTAGTGCGGTTATATATTTGCACAGTGTTTATAATTATTAATAAACTTTACAGATCATACTCGATTATCTTAAAACGCATGTTTCCTAACACCTGTATTATTGTCAATTGTTACTACCACCCAGCAGTGAATGATAACGACATGGATCTATGTTTCCTAACACCTGTATTATTGTCGTCAATTGTTACTACCACCCAGCAGTGAATGATAACGACATGGATCTATGTTTCTTAACACCTGTATTATTGTCGTCAGTTGTTACTACCACCCAACAGTGAATGATAACGACATGGATCTATGTTTCCTAACACCTGTATTATTGTCGTCAGTTGTTACTACCACCCAGCAGTGAATGATAACGACATGGATCTATGTTTCCTAACACCTGTATTATTGTCGTCAGTTGTTACTACCACCCAGCAGTGAATGATAACGACATGGATCTATGTTTCCTAACACCTGTATTATTGTCGTTAATTGCTACTACCACCCAGTAGTGAATGATAACGACATGGATCTATGCGTTTTATTAAAATCTACTGTCGGATTATACATCAATATATAGCACAGGGTGAATAATGCCATCCTTTTCATCAAAGAGTTAATCGCTAAATTTATACCATAAGAACGTTTACCGTGTGCTTTCTGAGCTAGCATGTTTTCCTGTATAACTGGCCATGCGAGCTCATGAATATTTAACCTTTCCGAAAATCAGTTTCGTCAGATGGAAACTGAATGAATGAGGTTTACAGGAAGAGGTAATTTGCAGTGATTTTTAATTCAAATTTAAATTGTTTTCCAATTATATTTTCCAAAACAATGTTCTTGACTATTTCAAAACCATGGGAACCGTCAATCGGAGGACATTACCATGGTAGAGAAACTAGTATTATAAATATGTATCATATATTGAAACACAATGTGAACATTAGATATTGATACATTTTAGACAACAATTATCAGCCAGTGCTCATAATATTCCACAGCACTATGTTAATGGTATCCTGCATTAATTCAATATCTGAAGTCTAACGCATACACAGTAAAATGAAGGTCGTGGGTTCGATCCCCGGCCAGGTCATGCCCAAAGGTTTGTAAAATAGTACTAGAAGCTTCCATTCTTGGCTGTCAGCATTTAGAGGATAGGTCTAGGCCCGCTGTCAGTTTAATGTGACTGGTACACCAGTGTGGCAGCACTTAGAGTGTACAGTAGGTACCGTCGCGATATAACTGAACAAATGTTGAAAGCGACGCCAAACACAACACAGCAATTCTTAACCCCTATAGAAATCCCACTTTTAGCACTTTTATTTAATCAAAAGTACTTATATAAAAACATCCCTCTATTTCCCCTGACAGCTTGTCTGCACTTACTCATTTTGTAACAATCACGTATTAAGGAACCAATTGGAACATAAATGAATCACCAGACCAAAGCATTTACTCACTCGATACAGTATCCCGTGTAAAATTGTTTAGGGATTTGTAATTGGGCTGATAGAACTATGTTCCAGCTTTTCAGACTGGTTTTTTAGTGTGTGTTTTGCGGAGAGGGGGATAATTCATAATGAAACAATCGAAGTGGGAAAACAAATATGGAATGAGGCAAAGCCATTTGCATAAACTATATTTCAAGAAGTCATAAAACCAGTCAAGCATCCTGTATTCAATTTCATGTCTAATCGACATAAAGCTTTCCCCCATTGTAATGGTTCGTGTCCTCTTCATTATAACCAATATTAGTTGCAGTGCAATGGTTGTGGTTATGTATGAGGAGAAGATATTAACATACATTTATAATGTGAATTTAACATGGTGATACTTTATACAAGTATTATCCTAAAAAGGGACATGTACCAATTCAATAAGGAGTTATATATATTTTTAAATACCTATAAAGTACCCAAATATTTCAATAATTGGAAATGAATCAATTTTGTTACTCTTTCGTATCTTTAATGTTTCTATTTTTAGTTATATTAAATGAGTACATTTATTGATTTATATAATTTTGCGATATATTTGAAGTGGAATTTACTAGTAATGTTAAACTGACTCTATTTCATAATGATTTTTTTTTTAAAAGTTGTTAGTTACAAATAAACATTTTAGTAACAATTAATTTGTTGATCTTTTCTTTAACCGATTAAAACATAATAATTTCGAATTGTATCATGTTAGTTTTCATCCTTGTATTTTGTGTAGCTCTGTGATTAATGATCACTTTATTGATTATTTCGTTAGTGTTCTTTTTTTGTTTATTAATTACTTAAGCAACTGAACTTTTAAAAAATACTGAAGTGCCTCTACACCAATTAGATACTAGGAATTCCGTTCCTAAATAGAACCAGTACTGAGGGGTTTTATTTGGAGGCATCAGGTTGGGCTGGGGATCACATCAGGTGCGGCTGGGGATCAAACTACTGATATTATATGCATTTTTGTCATTTCCAAAAACTTAAATGAAAATGCTGCAATATTAGACAAATCTCCATAGCAGTAAAACATTATTACAATTGTTATGAAACACGTTAAGAATTGTAAACAAAACAATAACCCTGGAACAAAACAGACTTATTGGCAACCAACAGAAACCAGTTATAATGTTTCAAACAATTCCAGTACTATACGAGACACGTTTAATTTACAAAACTACCGAATATGGTAATTAAAGAATTTCCTATAATATATTGTGTAATAAACGTTATGTTTTGCCAAAATAGTTCGCACAAAAGAATGAACTTTCCAGTTAACTTTGAAATTAAATATTATGAAAAACGAGAAAGAAGGTTTAACAAATAAAAGTATTGGAAAAAAGTAATTTGTTTTGTATTATTTGTATGCACCGGAAACAATGTGCAATTGTTGGCAGTATAATAATGCGTACAAGAGAATTTCACAGTCTAGTGAAATAATGAAAAGTTGATCTTACATACTGACTGAAATGACATAACCAATTTTAGAAGACATGTTTTATACTTATGTATTTATTCATTATTTTACATCGGTTGTGAAACAAGTTCATACAAATGAGAAAAAAACACTCTCGAAATCTACGGATTCACTGGTAGAAATAGTACTAACCACACTTAAGTACCTTGCTCAAGGTCACCACACATTGCCATGGTGAAAAATCAAACCCACGACACCTTTGATGTTACATTTAATGCCTACTACTGAACCACACTGCACACTAGAAAACATGTCAGCTTGTGTGAAATTGACACACAACTGCAGTCTACAGGACGATATTTAAACAGTCTTTAAATTCAAATATTTCAAATAATGAAAACGTGTTTTATGTTAACATCTACACAGTGGCATCATGTTAACATATACTGTGAGACAGTATGGTATATAAGTCACATTTATTGAGTCAATAATTGAAGATTTATTGAGATAGTGTCAAGATATTGGGTGGCCAAATGCAGGCCTTCTGTCCATTTATTTTTCTCAGGATGAGTATATGTCCGTAAATTTTCACACATTCGTAATTGGCTTTTCCAAAACCTGAAATAAGGAACAATAAATATGTTATTAATAAACTGCAACACGTTCTTTTCATAACAAGGTTGCAACACGTTTTTTTTCTATAACAAGGTAATTAATTAAAACTGAAGCTTATTATGAAACTTTAATAGTGGTGACGTAACGTTTTCGTTGTTAAGATATTTCGTTGGTTTTAATTTTGAAAAGTATTTACACTTGTAATTGGCCAAAACCTGAAATAAGCAACAATGTATATGTCATTATTTAAACATATATTATTTGAATGCATGAAATAGTAAAAGTTTTGGGCCACAAATTATCCAACCTCAAAAGCAGCCTTTCCCAACAACAAATTATTTACATAAAGCATTCAAGATGGCAATAAAACATATTCACACAAATGAAGAAAGAGGAAAATGAAATATGTTTGGTGTCCTCTTTTTCATGCCCACATTGTTCACATCATAATAAGGTTACTGTAACATCATAATCTAGGTAATTGTTACATCATAATTAGGTTACTGTAACATTATAATTTAGGTTACTGTAACCTACAAGTCTGTTTTATTAAACGAGCATGAATAATAGATAATCTATGTGAACCTGTTAGATAAAAACATGGTACTTTGGTGGGTTTAAATAAATTATTCATAAGCTGCCATTTGAATGATGGTAGAATTTCAAAATTACGTATGTGTTCCGGAATATTATTCAAAGAAGAAATACACGATGAAATAAAAGAATTTCATTAATGTTATTGACAAACTATAAGACATTTCTTTCCATAACAAGATAATTTAAAGAGAAGTTTCTTTTGGAACTTTGATTTATAATGATGGCGTAAAGTTTTCGTTGTTATAATGTTTCGTTGATTTTTAAAAGTATTGACGTAGAAGAAACAACATGGAATCCAATTATACAAAATTGAAACTGAGGGAATGGTGTCACTTGTTGACAATATATATAACTACTAATATTTAACATTAGACCAGTGTTCCACATGTTGTGAACATGCATGTAGTTCAAATAGAAAAGAGTATGCAAAGTTTATGTTTGCACGTGAAACTGATCTTAAATTATTTACAAGTTATTTAAGTACCACATATTATTTTTCATTTTAATCACAATGAAAAAAAATACATACACCGCTGGTGAAAATATATAAATTGGACAATTTTGAAATATTCAAATTATTTGATATCCAACAAATCCGCAGACAGTATCAATTTTATTGGATTTTAAAACATCAGAGCTAGGCAAATTGTGAATAATCGCGTATATCAACCTACCACCAGCAGGGTCTGATTGAGCCATTGTGGTAACCAGAAAATGAAGAATATTCAGCAAATAAATGTAATTTTTTATACAAATGTATTTATATATTAATGCACTCTGTCTACTCCACTCACTTATCAATTATCTAATATCTTCATAACGGAAAATAAAGTGCTGTATTCCTGTGTTCAGCCAACAGAAAATCATCTTAATGGATATTCATATTTAGAAGCAGACAACTTAAGCATTTCCCTGAGATGCTATGTTCAAAGGTATCATAATAGAATCTTATTATTGTTACCCTAGATAACAATCACTTTACTGTCATAACAATTACCACCAACAATTTCAATTTTTATTAACACTGCTTAAATACAGTTAAATATATTTTTTATGATTTTGCTTTGGTCACGAAGATATTTTATTCTGATTATGAACAGTAAGTTGCCCTTATGCTGTGGAGGACACAGATGAAGGTTGCCATACCTGGTCCTAAATTTAGCTGCAGCATCAGTTTGTAGATTTACTTCATCGAGATGATACAGCTGCCAGGTGACCAATAACCCATATAGATTTGTTACTGCTATATGACTGGGGAAACTGAAATAGTACACACAGAGACAGGTAATTGCTTATATTTGGAAAAACCAGAATGGTAACCACATTGATAGGTTACTGACACGAGTGTACTTCAAAATCCCCATGGTCAAAATCCCCATGGCTAAAAAATGACATGGTAGTCAAAATCCCTCGACAGAATTAACAGGGTGGTCAAAATCCCCTTGATGGGTAGTCAAAATCCCCATAGCAAAATTGATATGGTAGTCAAAATCCCCTTGATGGGTATTCAAAATCCCCATGATGGGTGGCATTTGTGAATAATCATTTAAAGTAATTATCATCAAAGATCTTAAGCCAATATGCAGTCAATTTAATTAATTAAGGGGTTATCATTGACATGATCACTTAAATAACTGTGACTGTGATAACCAAGTTTTTGTTAAAAATTGCAATAAACTGCTCTTATTATCAGCAAATAATTAACATGACCACATAAATAATTGACTGTGACAAACAAGTTTTTTTTTGAAAAATTACAAACTGTAAAAATATAATTAATATCATAGTTGTTTGTGAATTTGCAGTTTTTATAAATGCTTGTGAATCTGCCTCTTTTTTAAGACAGTAAAACAAAATTCACATTCCAGATTGAACACCCTCATATATATATCATGGGGATTTCGACTACCCACCAAGGGGATTTTGACTACCCCTCTATTTTAACCAAGGGGATTTTGACCACCTTTTTAATTCTATCGAGGGGGGTTTGACTACCATGTCATTTTTGAGCCATGGGGATTTTGACGATGGATATTTTGAGCGCCCCCTTACTGATACATATCTTGCAGAAATGAATTGGTACCTCAGTAGATAGGTTACTAGTATTGCATAATGGAGACACTGAAATACATAACTTTATGTTAGTACCAGCATATTGGTAGAATGGATACTGATACACATATTAATATTTAAGATCATACATATTGTGCAAAATTAATCTCACTCACTATAAACTAAACTGGTAGAAGGACTAGTATAGCATTCAGTTGCAATACGGCATATTAAAATTACAAATGTTTATGATATATAAAATCGTATCAATATTCCTGTTAAAGTATTACAAAATGTACTGATGTAAAAAACAGTAGTTAAAATCATTAGAACGAACACTAAACATACAGCAAATCTGCTTTGGAAAAGCAATATGGAGAACAATACTTAACTGCAATAAAAAAAAAAAAATTTCAAACGTAATAGTGATTATTTTGTAAAGGTATTACAGTACTTTAAAAGTGAAATTTGTGTGCCCGTTTGATGATATAACACTTGGTAAGGTATAGATGTAAATGGGAATAAATTTCCTTGCAAACACATACCAATTTAAAAATTTCTTAAAGTTTTCTTTTTGTCTTGAGCGTAGTTGCCTATCAGCCATTTGTTGTTGGCGGATTGTTACGAACTGAAGAATATTTGATAGAACTGTGAGATTTTCTGTGGTCACATGGTCTAAAAGAGACAATATTTCTCCCTCCCTGTCTATACGTCCTTCTCTGTCTGTGTCTTTCTGTAATAAGATTGTGAAACATTAAGTGGACACATGATCTATAAAAGACAGTATCTCCCTCTCTCCCTGTCTGTACCACATTCTCTCTGTGTGCCTGTATGTAATAACTGTGAGACATTGTGTGGACATATGGTCTATAAGAGACAGTATCTCCCTCCCTGTCTGTACCACATTCTCTCTCTGTGTCTGTATGTAATAACTGTGAGACATTGTGTGGACATATGGTCTATAAGAGACAGTATCTCCCTCCCTCCCTCCCTGTCTGTACCACATTCTCTCTGTGTGTCTGTATGTAACAACTGTGAGACATTGTGTCACATGGTCTAAAAGAAGACGGGGGGGGGGGGGGGGGGGGGGAGATAGGGTTATTGAGTGATGTCTCAGGTTGAATAAAAGGGGCTTATGCCAGTGATGGTAAACAACAGCAGAAATGAATTATTTATTACTTCATTTAATATTTATTCATAAAAAAACTTCTTCCAACGTTGGTATTCTACTTTTCTACGCGCAAATAATGCTTAGTTATCCGCAAAAGAAGTCTAAAATTAAGTCATTCTTATTTATTATTTAAGAAAATATATCAATATCAATATGTGGTCTAATGTATAGCTTCACATTAACTAATTAGAAGTATGACTTGTATAGCTGGTTCTCATCTGTTTTCAGCTGCCATGTGTAGTTCTAGCATGCTCTGCATGATCGATGATGTAGTTAGTCAAATCTGGTGTTATTAGATAGTGACTAATTGAAAATATATTGTAAAGGTCATTAAATTTTTATTAAATACATTTTGGTAATTCATTAATAAAAATATTATAAAGCTAATTTTATATTTTCCAGAGGAAGACAGTGATACACATTCATAATTTTCACAATATAGTTGTCTACAGAAATAGTTTACTGCAGGACCACTTAGGACGGCTAGTGAGAAAATCTGCACAAGATCTAAGCACTGCACAAATTTATTTCATTAGACATGCTTCTGGCTTCTATTTTTTAAATTTTACTTCAAAACTTGAATTTAACGATTTGTAAAAAAAATTTCATTAATGGCAATGAAATCAACAGCAGTTTTTCTTTAGCCAGTCCAAGTCATGATCACCTAGATGCTTTAATATTATAGAAGTGTTTTAAGTATTGTTATAAGTATTGTTTTAAATATATACTTACATGTATTTGTGAACCAGAGGCCTAATCTACATACTAAATTGTTTATATTTACAATTAAGAGGTGAAAACATTTTACCTGCATCTTGGCCCCTCTGTAGAGTGTTTTAATCTTGTTTGACAAGATGGCGTCCATATTGACACGACATTGCTGACAACCATTGTACAACATACTGACAAATATGAAACAAGTGTTTAATGTTGTAAATCCAAGTAAGTGTATTGTATTCTATCTATATTTTACTATAGCAGCATGAGTGTAGTAGTAAACACATCTATCAGATATATAGGAGGTCTATTTCCTATTAATACATTTTTTAAAAATAGTAAAAAAAGAACAATAAACAAACAAGACAGATATAATGTGGTTTTTGGCTATGATAACTAGTAGTAATATAATAATTAAGGTATCATTTAATGGAATCATTTATCTGAAGAAATCATTCATGAGGTCATCAAAGTAATGGTATGTTACGTTTCAGAGATGTCAGTAGGAAGTGCTGTTGTTGACCAGTTTTTGCTGATAGCTTCTGTCACTCTTCTCACACTTTCCTCTAACCTGATGTGTCTATCTGTGACTGGGTACAACTCAGATGTCGCTCTGTAATGTATATAAGTATGTGTGTATGAATCACTTTAAACAGTTAAAACTTATTTATTGAACACTTTATATACCAGAAGACATTCTGTCTGGCCAGTAGACAGTATGTCTGACCAGTAGTCAGTATGTCTGTTGAGTAAACAGTCTGTCTGACCAGTAGATAGTCTGTTTGATCAGTAGACAGTCTGTTTGGCCAGTAGACAGTCTGTTTGGCCAGTAGAGTCTGTCTGGCCAGAAGACAGTATGTTTGACCAGTAGATAGTCCGTCTGACCAGTAGACAGTTGTCTGGTTGACCAGTAGACAGTCTGTCTGACCAGTAGACAGTCTGTCTGACCAGTAGTCAGTCTGCCTGGCCAGTAGACAGTCTGTCTGACCAGTACACAATCTTTCTGACCAGTAGACTGTCTGTCTGACCAGTAGTCAGTCTGCCTGGCCAGTAGACAGTCTGTCTGACCAGTACACAGTCTGTCTGACCAGTAGACAGTCTGTCTGACCAGTAGTCAGTCTGCCTGGCCAGTAGACAGTCTGTCTGACCAGTACACAATCTGTCTGATCAGTAGACAGTCTGTCTGACCAGTAGACTGTCTGTCTGGTCAGTAGACAGCCTGTCTGACCGACCAGTAGACAGCCTGTCTGATCAGTAGACAGTCTGTCTGGCCAGTGGACAGTCTGTCAGGCCAGTACACAGCCTGTCGGACCGACCAGTAGACATTCTGTCAGGCCAGTAGACAGCCTGTCTGATCAGTAGACATTCTGTCTGGCCAGTGGACAGTCTGTCAGGCCAGTACACAGCCTGTCGGACCGACCAGTAGACATTCTGTCAGGCCAGTAGACAGTCTGTCTGACCAGTAGTCAGTCTGTCTGGCCAGTGGACAGTCTGTCAGGCCAGTAGACAGCCTGTCTGATCAGTAGACAGTCTGTCTGACCAGTAGTCATTTTAAAGTGCTACACACTCACCTAGGTGAAAGGTCAGGTAAGATATGTACAAGTCCATCTAGCATAGCAGACTGTGTAAAACACTTCCCTATCTAAAAGATAAAAAGCAGAAATTCATTATGAAATAAGATATATGATATATAATGTTTACTGTCAATAACATATATAAGGAGATATTCTCAGTCTAAAGGGAATTCTTAAAAAACAGCAAAATCTGACTATTTGACTATCCACTATCGTGCTTGTTAATTGCAACAGTTGTAACATTTCTGATTAGGACGACAAATGTATGAGGTAATAATTTAGATTTTTATAAATCTTCAAACCTGGCCAATAAATGGAAAAGTTGTCTGAAACTAAAAATCATTTAAAACACATTGTGCTTTTTGTTAAAAACTAAGCTTAACTACTATAATATTATAGTCAAGTAAGTTTACCAGTACTTGTAAATTGATGATGATTTTACTCAGATTCATTCCGAGGTCTTTCTCTGCCAATTGACCATGATATGCCATATATAACCTGTTATGTGTTGAAAATGGCATTTGACCCCATTCAAATGTTATAAATTAGTCAAGCAGCCTCCAGCAGGGAATATTTCATTGCAATGTGATCTGCATATAGTAAATATCATGACTATACTTACCTTTGTTTTGATGATAGATATAGCATGGAATTGTACTTGATAGGAACTTATCTCACTCTTGACATGTTGTATATTGTCAGGCTGGAAAAGAAAACTAATGATAATAATCTTAATCTAAAAACATTTTTTCCCAATATACTATGCTTAAATATATTCACTGACCTTGGGCTAAATCCTAAGTTAGACCAAAATAGATGTCCCACTTAAAATGGCAACATGACATATAAAATGAGTCACATGTGATTTCATTTTAATTTCAGTTTTAGCTGTTAAACAGGCTTACACGTGATTAAAATTGTTTCATCTTAAAAGAGTCAGCATGACAATGCAAAGGTCATCAAACAGTATTTAAGTGCTGTCTATTTTTAGAATGGAGATTTCATTTCAATTTAACCACTTACATATCAATTTTGTCAAGTTTTAGAGGATTTGACACACTAAGCTACTAGTATTCGGTTTATATTTATAAATAATGAGATGCTTTTTATTCATTTTATTAATTATTTTATTTTCCAAGACATTTATAGTGTTTTATGATACACTACCTTTAAAACACTTATGATTATATACCATACTACATGACACAGTAATGAGTTGGAAAAACATTTTTATTGTGATGTGCTCTTTATAACAAACTACCATGGTCTGTAGAACTTCTGGACAGATCACTGCTGAAAGTGCTGCTGATGCCATCACGAAATTGTCAGTGATTTGCCTTGGAAAGATGTCCCAGTCTGCCTCTCCATGACTCAGCCGGTTTCTGACTCGAGGTCCATTCTGATACAACAGAAGGTCTATTAATACTTCCTGTCAAAGATATAATGATAAAAGTTAGATATAGAAAACACTTCCTGAAATTGTTGTAATGATAAAAGTTAGATATAAACAACACTTCCTGTCATGGATGTAATGATAAAAGTTAGATATAAACAACACTTCCTGTTATGGATGTAATGATAAAAGTTAGATATAGAAAACACTTCCTGTCATTTATATTGATAAAAGTTAGATATAGAAAACACTTCCTGTCATGGATGTAATGATAAAAGTTAGATTTAAACAATACTTCCTGTCATGGATTTAATGATAAAAGTTAGATATAAACAATACTTCCTGTCATGGATATAATGATAAAAGTTAGATATAGAAAACACTTCCTGTCATGGATGTAATGATAAAAGTTAGATATAGAAAACACTTCCTGTCATGGATGTAATGATAAAAGTTGATTTAAACAATACTTCCTGTCATGGATGTAATGATAAAAGTTAGATATAAACAATACATGTACTTCCTGTCATGGATATAATGATAAAAATTATATATAGAAAACACTTCCTGTCATGGATGTAATGATAAATGTTAGATATAAACAATACTTCCTGTCATGGATATAATGATAAAAGTTAGATATAAACAATACTTCCTGTCATGGATATAATGACAGAAGTTAGATATAAACAACACTTGCCACGTTTATAGTGATAGATACATAGTTTATACAGCATACATGTACATGTCGTGAAGTATATATATAGAGATCTTAAAAATAAACAGGAGGGCCAAGATGGCGTTATATCACTCACCTGATTGACCTTGAGTCACCCAACATAAGTAGATTATATAATATATGTACACTCAAAATTCCAGAAAGACGAGATGGGCAAGTAGTTAGAACTTTGATTTGTTTTTTAAGATGTAACAGATGCGTAGAAGAGTTCAAACTTGGTAGAGGTTCACCCATGGTAATGTCAGTGAAATTACATCAAAATCAGGTCAGTAGATTCTGACAAGAAGGCTTTTGAAGTTTTTACTAAAGATGCTAAGTCTTTGAACTAAGATAAAAATCCAGTTCCAGCACAAAACTAACCTGTTATGTTTGAGAACGGTTTCAAACTAAAGCATTAGAATAAACTATTGTGCATGAAACAATCGGCAGTTCCAGCACAATAAATATTCCTATATCGCTTGAAAGAATCTTTGTCGCAGTGCACTCTCCCCCAAAAACAATTAAGCTCCTCCTCCAAGATTTCAAGTACACTTTGACACTGAAAATCTCAAGAAGACACATTGCTGTTATGAAACTAGCTAAAAATATGGTATTGCTTTATTATGAAGCAGTAGACCATCCCTGTCTGAACCATAAAAACTCTGAATTTTATATTCAGAAAAACACCTATTATAAAATGGTTCATGTTATTTGAATAATATTTCAATCATTGATTATAATTGTATCATTCATCTTTTTATGATGAATTATCTTTTAAAACTTATATCTGGTATAATATTGTAAAATAACAGCAAAAAAGGTTCATTTTAAGTGTTTATTACCTCTTCTTATAATAATTGCTATATGCAGACATTTATGCTATAAAACAGGAGAAGTAATTTGACATAAAACTAATCCTACCCCCTGGCTGCCATATTTTTTGACGAATCAAGATGGCTTGAACAATCTTGGTAGAGAGTCACCCAAGGAACATTTCTGTGAAATTATTTTAAGTCACGCCAGTAGTTCTGACAAGAAGATTTTTTAAGTTTTTACTATAGCTTATATAGTAAACTAACCCCACCCCCTGGCAGCCATGTTTTTTGACGAATCAAGATGGCTTGAACAAACTTGGAAGAGGGTAACCAAAGGAACATTTCTGTGAAATTATATCAAAATTGGCCCTGTGGTTTCAGAGGAGAAGTTCTTAAAAGCTAAAAGTTAACAACGGATGACAGATGACGGACACCAGGCGATCACAAAAAAAAACTGTTGTTTGTGATTTCAATTATCTCCATTCATGAAATTATGAAATTATTCTCGGCTGCGTTCAGTTAGGTTAAATGTTTGCTAAAGTTAGCTAACATATTTCCTGGACACTGCCTCAATGTCATATTTGCAGTCAGTCTGTAATGATTTTAGGGAACCAGGCATTAAACGTGTTTGCTGTTTAATGGTTCTGAACGCAGCCCAGATTTTACTGTATCTTCATGATCCAACAGGCTTCTACATCTCTCCTTTTGAAGTGTATGAGTGGTTATGAATCCAGCCCAGATTATGGTTGAAACCAATTTCTGTTGAGTTGGTAGATTCTACAGTCCTGTGTCCTTGGTTTGCAATGCAGCTAGGCACACTTGACATAGTCTGGTCTGTAGATTTATGTCAGGTTATTTACAAATAATTATCCCAATAAACATATATGAAATTAATGAAAACAATTACATTGAAATGATCATTTATAATCTAAGATAAGCATTGCTCTATACAATATCACAATATGCTCTGGACATCAGAAAGGTCAATATATCTTAGAATTTCAGTAACCTTGGTACAGTAAAGACAACTTGATATCAATCAGCCATTTATTACAATTAACATGATGTGCTCTCAATACTTACAGTCAATTCATCTCCAATGACATATTTCAGTCTGTTTTCTGAGCCATCTGGTAAAAATGGATTCAAAATCTAAAATATAAAATTAAAGTAGATCATGTTGTGTAGAATGTATATGAATCAGATCATGAGTACACAAACCTGCATAAGCGGTCATCTTTATTAAGCAGCCACATTATTATTTCTCAGGAATATGTTTTCAGAGTAAATTAACCTGCATTAAACAATAACCTGTCTTAAAACGCCATTTTTCCCTTCCTCTGACTGGCTGTCTAAGACAGGTTTGACTTTATGTGTACAAATATATCCTTCATAACATTTTAATAAAATGTTAATTAAACAGAATATCTATGTACATTCTGTAGCTAACAAATAATGTTTACACAATGTATTTCAAACATTATTTTCTGCTAATATGTATACCAGTTCAGTTTATCTGCTCATTATGGCAATATAGGAATTAACAAAAAGGATAAAATAAGCAGGCTGGTAGTGCAGTGAATTGAGTGTTGGCCACTCATGTCGGAGATTGCTGGTTCCAGTACTGGTTCTACCAAGGAAAAGGACTTGAGAGTAATTCATATAAGCTCTGATCTTTTTTGCAATCAAGCTAATATGAACTAGTATCAGCATAACTAAAATACATGATTAAAGTAGACAACTTACATTTCATTTTTCCCAAACCATATAAATAAAATACCAAATTCCTTAATTAGTGTAAAGAACAAAAACAAACCAGGTATGTTATAAACATTTATGGGAAGTCGGAGGACAGAGTAGTGTGATTAAATCTATATCTGTTTTACTTATCTATAGTAGGAGGGGTGATCAATTAAAATGTGGACAATATGAATTATGACTGTTCTATTAATCCGATCTTGGTGAAACTTTACCAAAAGAAAAATCAATTAATTATATACAAATTGACAAATGTTGCTTCTAATGATGTCATAAATATGTCGATGAAGTCACATAAATAATGTCATATGAAATGCACACCATTTTTTAAAATGGAATATGGCATTATTTCAGAGCAGTGCACAGTAATAAAATTTATGTTAACTTAGTTAAAATGCCAAACAAAGTACAAACGGATCCACGAATATACTGATCAACCCACATGTGAGAAAATAAAATATCTTACCTCATCAAATGTTGTAAACAAAGTTGTAGACTGAAAGTAATTAACATGTTTAATAAAGAATATAACATAACAACATAAAATGTAACATAATAACATAAAATATAACATAATAACATTTATAAACCTTCAAAACTAAGGTATCAAAAGTTTATAATAAATCTGAAAACTCGATAGATATTATCATATAGTAACGTATCAAATCACCTGGGCCAAGTCTACATATGCAAACACTGAGGCAATAGTGTAGAGGTTGCAGGTTCTATCCCCAGCTCGACCTGAGGCCTTTAAAAAATTCTTAGTACAGGTTCTACTGAGGAAACTGACTCGAGAGCTGTTAATATCAGCTTTGAGCTTTCTTCGCAAAAGAGCTAAAATAAGTTAGTATAAACTAAATACTGAAGACAAAAAGTTGCATTTTGACATGCCACTTATTAAATAAATTTTTAAAGGTACACATGGTAAAGTTATCAATTGTATTCATGTTCATGCAGCAAATCAATATTTGTATACATAAACACTTAACCAGGTATCAATATTATTTATAACATCATATCTATTAAAGAAAGTATCAACAATTATAAAAAATAACAGTGATGTTATACATATACTTGTAAATCAAATCTTTAAATACATTTTCTTTATTTTATCAATCAAAACTAATGAAATAAATATACACTTATATTTTTCTATTATACATTGTATTTCATACATAATTTATTTAAAAAAATCTGATCTCAACTTTGTAAATATCCATATACTGGTTTGTTTGAAGATTTAGTATCATTTTATACCATCGAGAGCTAACAGACAATAAGTTAACCTGACCAGTAATTCCTATGATCCTGGAAGATTGACCAATATTCGAGCTCATTTATCTCCACAAGCAACTGATAACTTTCACACTTGAATCAGCTATGAGAGACTAATGACAATCAAGCGCAATGTTGTATATCAACATCACAGAGGCTGTCACTTGGCTGAGATTCTGTCATTATTCAATGGCACATTACCCTCAATTCATGTTCCAAGTCTTGTTGGATTCCATTCCTTATTTCTGAAGATGTACACAGGAAAAGCAAATAAAACAAAAAATAAGGTTAACAATGGGAGACAATTCTGTTATTATTCAAGATAGAGTTATGGCTCTTTCACTCTGCACTCCATGACATTGAACTCCATCTATGTTCTAAGTCACATTGGATTCTCTTACATAATTTTTAAGACATGCTCCAGATAAGCTGAAATATTTGGACCCACAAACACACAGACAGATGGGTGAATAATGATAAGCTGTTATAATATTTGTTAGAAGTAAACCATACCTCAGCTGTGAGTACTCTATGCTGGCAGTTGTTAGCTGCAGCAAACACTCGTCTGAGACCTTGTTCCAGGTGATAAAGTAATAATGCAGTACAGAAACCATATCTGGAATTAAAACATTTCATCAGTAGATTAATTCCCAGAAATAAATAAATTTCTGTCAAATAATTCTACATCAGGATATATGGTGTTTGACAAGACCCAGTTCTTTTTCATCTATCACATGTATTACAAAACTGAAGACAATTCAATTATTTGATAATTTGAGAACATTCAGGCAAACTTATCAATCACACAAGGGCCAACAAACTGACTTTGCTGGCCATAGTAAAAGCGACTGTACACATGTGAGTATTAAAAACAGGAGTGATTAACATTCCATAAACATTGGACGAACAGGGGACATTCAGTATATAATACCACTGCTCAAAACAAATGTTCTGTTACAGACACCGGTGGTTTCACATTTTAGTGATAACTCGTCAGATGAGAACATTGTGGCCAACGGACAGACAGAGGAACAGATAAATGAGAATCATATAATGAAAAACGCTACGATGGCTATATGTTCAGTTGAGATTATTTTTCTTATGGGTTTTTACTATATTTAATCTATACTTTTATAACAAATCATTCTGAGCATGAGAAATTGATCATTCCATTTGTACTAAGTACGTTCAGCATTTAAAGGATAGTTCTAGGTCTGGTCGACCTCGTGCTAGTATAATGTGACTGGGTTGGGAACCATACCATGTGTCTGCGACATGATAATCCAGTATGGCAGCACTCAGAATACAGTCTCAAGTAGACACTGTTATGACATGACTGAAAAATTGTTGAAAGAGACACTAAACATTACAAAAACAACAACTACTTTCCATGGTTTTACAACAGGACAAAAGATTAAGAGTTATTTTCCTTTGCAAAATCTCTATGTTAGCAAGCCATTTCTCACCTCTTTTGTCTGTACAGATTCTCAACTTTTGTCCAAATCTGTGACACCGCTTCTGGCCAATTATTGTCAGCACTTTCAAAGAAATCTAACTCTACAAAAAATGATATAATTTGATTTAATGGATGTTTCACATTGAAAATGTTTCTGATAAAACCGGACTAATGAAGAATACAAAATATAAACATCAATCACATAGTCACACATAAGCAAGCATGTCAATCACATATTCATTTGTATGCATGCATGTCTATCACATAGTCATTTATATGCATGCATGTCTATCACATAGTCATTTATATGCATGCATGTCTATCACATAGTCATTTTTATACATGCATGTCAATCACCATAGGTATAAGAGATATTGGCATCACTCCTGTAGTATACTGCCTAAATAAAGCATTTTAATGTATCAATTTAACTAACAATACATATTGTATACAGGGCTGTGTTCAGCATGGTTAAACAATTGTATTTTTGTTATAAACGCAAAAGGCTATAAAACATTAAGTCAACGGAAATTGACCTACATTGGCGCTGTCCCTCCATTTCTCATTAAGTAAAAGATTGAACACAAGCAAACAGCTCTCAGAGGTGATTACTCGCAAACTTTAAAGTGAACATGTTGTTCAGATCAATTCTGATTGCAAACAAATTAAGAGCGCAGCCCAGGCCAACATAAAGGCAATAGACAAACAGCATTTGCATGTTTGTGTAATTCTCACACATTGTCACTCACCTGATATAGCAAAAACTTCAGGAAATATGACTGGTTCCCTGTGTTTGGACACTTGAATACATTTATTGTGAAGTAACTGACCAATACTGGGTACCAGCAGCAGGATGAACCAAATACACCTGAAACAGAGAGACAAGCAGAATTCCTTGTGCAGAAACTGACATATACCTGGCTTCCGTTTCACCAATATTATCTTTTATGTTTTACTTAAATTCTTAAAAACTTAAGAGTGAGTTTGACTGGTTACTTAACAATTTTTAAACAATGCCAGTGAAACCACAACCAACTTTATTAGAGTCAGTCTAAAATCATGATTACATGGATGCATTTCTAAGAATTAAGTATATCTTTAATATGTTGATAAAACAGAAGCCTGGTATGTTTAATAAAGGGCTATACCGTTTTTAGGCTGAAGAGATTGATTGGCTTGTCTGGCTAATCACCAAAATTAATTTCAACATTAATTCCTTTTACTAGGAAAATATATTGAAAAAAGTTGGCGCATTTTTTTAACATATTGACGAAGATAAACACAGTCAAACCTGTCTTAAGCATTCACTTTTTTTGCAAAAGTTACCTCTATGTTGGTTGCTTAAAAAAGATTAACACTAAAATCATGACAAATAACGTAGATAACTATAACATTCAAACGTATCATTGTCTGCTGCACTGATATGGACATTTTGATCGTAAAACTAAGTTTAATAGTTAGTTCATATAGTTTTTAAAGTATTTTTAAAGCTGTCTTTACAACTGTCAAGAGAATTTTTCACCCAAATATGTGCCTACCAACTCTTAAGGCATATCTGAGTGTACATAAATTTTGAAAAAGGGTTCTTGTTGGGGTTTTTTTTAATTCTAAAACAAATATTTATTTATTCTTAATTTAATATGTTGGGAAAAGTAAAAAAAAATCTTTTAAAATGTATAACAGATTCTATGACAATTAAAGGTACTGCAAGATATCTAAAAAAGAAAATATCTTTTGGATACACTAAATATGCATTAAAATCAGTCTATTCTATTTAACATATTTTCAAAAGTAACATACTAATCTCCCTGTCTTTTATTTATGTTTTTCTGTTTTTATAATTTTTGTATTGTAATAAAATGTGAAAGAGAAATATGTTCATAGGAAACAGATATCCCTCTCCAACCTTCCCCCACACCTCCCTCTATATGTAAGTAAATATAAGCAAATATAACATTGACAAGGGGCTATAACTCTTGTAATATTTGACAGACGTTAACAAATATCAAAATTAATCTCTACTATACGATTATACAGCTACACACAAAATAGAAATTAATATGCAGACCCTTTCTGAAATTATTCGTCATACACCAATATGACGGATGCATGAACAAATGGAAAGGGATAAAGCATAATGCCCCTTCATCATTATTCTTATGGCAGGGGAATAAAAGCATGTCAGGAACAAATAGCCATCCATAAATTATACTACTTGTATATACAAACCTTTTAGGAATTTCTCCAGGAAGTGGGAAACCATGCCAGGCTATATTTCTTATATTCAATGATGTTGGTGGCCCAATTAATACCCGTAATACTTGAACCTAGAATTATAAAAGTTCACTTTGATATCTTTGAATCATTGTGTTACCACTAGGTGGTGCTTACGCAATGATCTGTGTCCCAATGCACAAACCCTGGGATTTGTTTTCATTGGCACTATTTAATTTTTAAATTTTCCTGTAACAAGTAAGGAGTACTGCAATGAAGTCTTTCTTGTCTGAAACAGCATTCAAATACTTAATTTGTTCTTATTTAAGTGTTTTAGTGAATCCAAGAGATAATGCCATCTCTTTCAGAAAACTTGTCATGGTCAGTAATATTTCTGGTACGAAAATGGTTCAGGGCGAGGTTTATATGTTCGTTAAAATTCATGAACTATATACTATTTTGAAATATAGACATCTTTATTTAAAAATATTTAGTGAAGTTTATAAACATTTATTTCATGAAAATGTGAAATCGGAGATAATTTTTGTGCTTATTTATCAAAACAGTCCATGCCTTCTAACCGCCCTGCGCTATAATAACCAAAATCATTCAGTCATGTATCTAAACACACGGATCAAACAGAGCTAGTGATGTCATCCAGGAAAACAAATTGTCTTGGAACCCTTCTCAGCTAACCTCTTACATCATCAACAATATGCTTTATTATAACTATCATTATTACAGGCACGGTGTTGTATATGACTTTCATATAAATGTAAAAAGAGTTCTATCTAAAAGCCATATAGAGGATCTTATATAAGTGTTCATTTTTAATCTAAATTATTAATTGCCAAAAATATATCAAGTTTATAGAATTACTAAAATCTGATAATTGAAAAAATATTGATAATTTAGACTATTTTATTCAAAATAATTTACCTGTAAGAACTTCTCTAACACAATTTCATCTTCTTTATTAACCTGGTTTTTACTTTAAAATCACAATGCCATGTAATTAAATTGTATTTTGTGCATATGCCTGTTATATGACGATATACTATGTAGTGTGAGTCAAATAAAATCAATGTCCTGTTCTGTTATACGCTATGAGGCTATAGCAAGATTTATATAATTTTTCTCAAAGAGTTTAATAACTAGAAATTGTTAAAATCATTATGCCTCCCCAACAGATGTTGGAACAGTTCTATGGACAAGATTCTCTATCCAAAAGTACAAACGGCCACAACTCAGTCAAACTTCATCAAATCGGCACGCAAAAGAAATATGCACAACTATACCTCACATGGATCCTTTTCATCAAATTTAAGCTTAATCCGGACAAGATTTTTAATTCTGAAAATACAAATGGCAGTAACTCGATCAAAATTCATTGAACTGGAGTGGAAAAGGAATATGCAAAATTAGACCTCAAACTGATTCTTCACAGCAAGTTTCGGATAAGTCTGACCACAGATATGGGTGGAGCTATCCAGACAAGATTTTGTGATGGATGGATGACCAGATGAACATCACAAAAACATATGCTTTATTATGAGATGGGAAGATGCAAGTAAACAATAAATTTGGACTTTCTGCACATTTCTCATCCTGTCCATTAACATGAATATAAACCAGGAACAATGATTGTAATCATGACATAACAAACCACTTATTACTTACAACCTGATAACCTAGTAAGTTCACAAGCTGACATGTCACTAACAAATCCTTCAACATTGAGGGACATGGTGTTGGACCAGAGATCAAGTATACCTGAAATAGATCAGCTTTATATTTCTGTGCTGTATTTCATTATGTTTATATTAATGTAAAACGGTTTTCATTCTGAATAGCCTGGCCTGGTCAGCTCATACAGTAACATGCCTCACTACCAATCCACGGGTCGTCTTCAAATCCCCCACCTTGTCACAGTTTCTATGAATATTGATATACAAGTTTACAACATGAATTATCCAGGGTTCGCGAGTTCAAATCCCCGTCCGACCAGTCTCCGTGATGAGTGATGTATGACATTGCGTCATATTGTCATTTGTCTATCCCCGATTTAAATCGGAAAGTTAACAGTGATTTGAAGAGATGGGGTGTGCTCGAGTACTGGTTAACCTTCGAAAATCCCAGGAAAGAGTGGTGAGATTAACTGATAGTCTATTAACCCTCAATGACATTAAACTGATGCTAAATATTCACATATATCACAAACATTAACAGCTAACACTCTGTTCATGAAATATTTTAATGCAGCACTATCTGGGTGTGGGGGAATCCTACTTAATCCATTGATTTTTTAACAAATTTAGGTTAATCTATGACTTACTAGTAAATGTGTAAAATGTCTTCCAACACTATGTGATTTTTAAAACAGTCAGCTTCAAATTGTAATTTTTAATCTCTCAGACCTCCAAATGATTTATTTTGATGGACAGTAAACATAAGTGAAATTGACGACTGCCTCGTGTCCATTTGAAGAACAAAAATACCGTACATCACCAAGGGACCGTTCCAGTACTGTAGTGGTAACCAGCAGTGACAGTAAGTCATCCAGATCATTATGTGTGTACATCAGGCCCCATATCTCAACCAGTAACTGGTAATATTACAATAAACATACATTTAATAAACAATCACCTGACTGATCCCATCCAATGATTTTAGTAAAAGATGAGAAAATATATCAATGTAGCTTTCCCATAATATCCATACATTACTACATAATTATAGACTAAAATGGGTATAAAGAGAAAATCAGTTAACAATTGGAAGACTCAAGAATTAGAAATATTGAAATAATTCTGTGAATTTTATCACCTTTTGCTGGTCAGTCCACTGAAATAGATGAGAGTATCGCAATGTAACATCGTTGATGTCATACATTGACAACTGGTTCTCGACGCTGTGAAACATGGGAGCCAGAACCTTGACACATTCACAGAAATACAACGTCTCATTTACACCAGGGTCATCAGTATCTACTGGTGGTGCTGCAATACAAGAACATACTGCCACAGTCATGATACCCTTGTATTGTTATATGTAAGCATAGTCAATGACATCTGATATTTTCTGGCATATGAGTAGAAAAGTAAATACAGCTGAACCACACAAAACTACCATTTTTATTTTAAAACATTTCTGCCCTAGTCTTCAAGTAATTAAAAAATAAACTCATTTAATCATCATTAACAATGCAATTATGATTGTCTCAGTTCAATAAGGGAAGCTTTGAACTGTCAGCTACTTTTTAAATAACTTTAAATGATTTTTTATTTGTGCCACGGAGATTTCCCTCCTTGTATCATCTCTTGCTGCATCATCAGCCCGGCCTGTGTAGCGCAGTCAGTGGTGTGTCCGACTATCAATCCAGGGATCACCAGTTTGAAACCCCGCTTGCTGTACTGTTGTCTTTCAAGCCAAACTTAATAAACTTTGGAGAGAAGGCAAAACTCTAGTGTTCTATAAATTTTTATCCTTTATATTAATTTTATCCATTTGATTTAATATACACTTGTGTATATTTCAATCACAATATCGTTGACACTAATATTGAGGGGAAAAATTTAAGTAGTAAAATGGAGGTTTATTTCACTACCTACCAACTAAACGAATTTATTTGATCACCTCTTTATTACGTAAAATAAGGCCTGGTGATAAGATAAAAACATTTACTTTTCCCAGCAGTCTTACCAGTAACTTTAATGATCCAAATGACATTGCTGTTAAATAAATTGACTTGTTAAACATAAGTCTATAGAATTTGAACTTTTCGTGTGGAGCACGTGGTCCAGTGATACAGCATCGACCCCATGATCTGAGGGTTGTGGGTCTGATCCTCCGCCATGGCTATGTGTGGTCACTGCACAAAGACACTTGTTCTGCATATGCTTAGAAGACTTCGAGCGTGACTTGTATAAATTGTAACAACTTTTTTTCACAATCAAAATAAAATAAATAAGTTTAAACTAATTCAAACTCATCACCTGGCAGTTTGCTACAAATATAGGAAAAATCGAGACATCCATCAGTGTCCAACACTCGAGTATCTGTGCGATCCGTGAGAGCATGTTCTGTGATGAGGGTATGCACGGTGGGAGACAGATATGTGGAGACAACTGGTAGTTGTCCAGTCTCACATGTAGCCATTAAGTTAACAGTATCTGCATGTCCTCGATATAAAGATGAAATCCCAAAATGTGTAGATTACTTGCACTGTAATATAGAGGGAGGAAGCAATCAACGTCAGTTTTGTCACTTCAATAACCTAATTAGAGCTCATGTTATCTGTTAATTTTACTTGACTTCCAGAAAGATGTGATAATGTTCACAGTAAGTAAGTAAGTGAGTGAGTGCTACTTTCATTTATTTGCACTTCCACAGCTTAATTTTAGTTTGACACCGTACGTCACCCATTTATATTAAAGTAAACATGAGCCCATCGCCTGAGGTTTTCACTTCAAAGACAATTTATTACAATGCACATGTACATTTCAACTAGTAATTAAAAATCAAACTGCCTCAAGTAGTGACTTATGAAACATGCATATTAATGGTAATAGCCAGATACGGCAAAGAAATAATATCCAGCATTACATTTGTTTACATCAACCGGCTGATATGGGACCGGTGTAGCGTAAGAACCATTAGTACCATGAAAACTGTAAGTGTGTAGAGAAAATATTTACATGCATTATATTTTATATTATATTCTACCACGCTGTTGCTAGAAAGATGATTAAACTATATAGTCACTATCTATACAAATGCTCATAATTAATACAGTTATGCACAAATGTGTATTAAGGCAATTTTTACAAGAATTATAAATTTCGCATGCTACACAAAACTTTTTTCCATGAATCTATCGTTAAATAGAGTAGGCGCAAAGAAGGCCACGGAAATCGTAAGTTTGGTTTGAAAATGTGAAAACAAAGTATGTATTTCAAATTGGGGAGTAAGTATGAATCCTCCCTTGGAATCTCCCCTTAAAATAACCACTAAATTATTTCAATCTATACAGACAGACATCTTTTTTAAAATATCTTATCTCTATCTACAGAGATAGTTAATTAGGAATCGTTCTTAAAATAACCACAAACTTATCTTTATCTATAGACAAAGCAATTTCTCTTAAAATAACCACTTAACTTTATTTCTATCTATAGAGATAGTTAAATATACATTGATCTTACAATATCCACTAAAGCATCTCTATCTGTAGAAATAAATAATTATGAATTGATCTAAAAAAAACCACTAAATTATTTCTGTCTGTAGAGATAGAAAATGAGAAAACCTTCTCAAAATAACCACTAAAATATCTCTATCTATAGAAATAGATAACTAGGAATAACTACTTATCTTTATCTATAGAGAAAGAAATCTCTCTTAAAATAACCACTTAATTTTATTTCTATCTATGGAGATAGTTAATTAGAAATCTATCTTACAATAATCACTAAATTATCTCTATCTATAGAATTTATAAATAATTATGAATCAATCTAAAAATAACCACTAAATTACCTCTATCTATAGAGATAGATAGACAGGAATCTCTCTTAAAATAACCACTAAATTATCTCAAAACCACTACATTATCTCTATCTGTAGAGATAACTAAATAGAGATCTCTCTTAAAAACACTAAAATAACTTTATCTATAGAGATAGATTAATAGGAATTTTTCTTATAATAACCATTTATTATCTCAGTGACCACTAAATTATCCCTATCTATAGAGATAGATAGAAAGGAATCTCTCTTACAATAACTACAAAATTATCTCTATTTGTAGAGATAGGTAAATATGAATTTTTTTTTTAAAATACTAAATTATCCCATTCTATAGAGAAAGATCAATAGGAATTTCTCTTAAATTAACCATTAAATTATCTCTATTTGTAGAGATAAATAAATAAGAATTTCTTTTAAATAACACTTGAATTATCTATACATATATATAAACAGAAATATCTCTTACAATGACCACTTAATTATCTCTATCTAAAGAGATAGATTATTAGGAATATCTCTTACACTAACCAATCAATTTTCTCTATCTATAGATAGTTAACTAGGAATATTTCTAAAACTCCCACTAAATTATCTCTTATCTATAGAGACAGATAAATGGGAATATATATTAAAATACTACTTAATTATCTCAATAGCCAATGAATTATCTTTATCTATAGAGAGAGATAAACAGGAATCTCTCTTAAAATAACCACTAAATTATCACTATCTATAGAGATAAATAAATAGGAATATCACTTAAATAAACACTAAATTAAAATAACCACCAAATTATCACTATCTATAGAGATAGATAAATAGGAACATCTCTTAAAATAACCACTAAATTAACTCAATTACCATTTAATTATCTCCGTCTATAGAGATAAATAATCAAATTATCACATGTATGATTCTCCCATGTTAAAATATTGACCATACCAATGCTTTGAATTTAATAAAGAATTCATTATCAGAAAGAGAGTTTATAGCTTGTTTGGGTTTCAAATCACTTGGATGAAAAATATGTGCTATTGGCCATTTTAATGTGCTGATCATACCTTATCGTAGCACTGCCTTCCGTAATAATTATTTTTTTGGGGGCTTAACAAGAACTATCAGATTAAAAAGGAGAAATTGAGCTGTAGACTCAGTTAATTTAAAGTGAAAGTTGTATATAGAGACATTACTTTCACTTTTGAATTATATTTATTTTTATTTTCTTGTCATATTAATTTTCAACCAAATATTGGCTCCTTAGTTTCCTTTCAGATATGTTGATGACATGTTGTATATACCGGGTAGGTTCCTTACATGAAACGGAAGCTTGAGATTGTTTTGTTGTTTTTTTTTAATAAAAAGGGTCAAGGTCACTATTACTAAAAATAGAAAAAAGGGGTTTGCTCAGTAATGTTTGTTTTCTTTAAAAGTATTTTGTTCCATTTACATACATCATTTAGACTAAAACAATGGCACCGCTGTCCAATGGACACATTTCTTGGAAGTTAGAAAGTTGGGTTAAGTTTTTATAGCATGTTCTCACCTCAGTAACCACCAATCATATTACGCATTGATTTTTAAAAATGGAAATGTTTTTGTGCATTTCTCAACTATTTGACAGCTGTTGTTTTGAAACAAGCTTCTAAAAGTCAAACATGCTGTCCTCATATAAAACAGTTCTTGCTTTTATCAAATTTCATATTTTTTTACCAGAATGTGTTCAAAATATATTTTGTAATACTTTGTACAACATTTTGTAATATGCTTGCTTCAATATTGATATAAGATGTTTAGAGCAATAAAAAAGGTTCAATTTCTCAAGACTGAATAATAAAGAACTGAAATAATTTAGTTCTCTATGTCTTATTTGCGACCAAAAAGGAAATTACTAACTTCTTATTTTCAAATTATTTTTCACCAGTAATTGTTCCAGATATATTTAACACCTCAGAGTCTGTACATCTCATTTTGCAATATGTTTGCTTAAATATTAAATGTTTTAAGATATTTGGGGATATCAAATTTCTTTTCCTTATACAGATTATAACTGAACTTATCTGGTTTTATTCCTTATTAATGGCACTTCAAAAATACTATTATTTTCAATCTCATTAAAGTTGTATTTAGCTTACATCATATCAACATATGTTTAAGTTTAAACTTATCTAACTTTGATTGTGAATTTAGACAATTCATTCTTTCATCAAAATAATGAAAATGCCCATACCTGTTCTTTATTCAACTTTGGAAAGCTGCCATGGTAATATATTTGGCACAGTTCTCGGTATTGCTGTTCAAACTGTATTACATACGCTATAACATTACTGTACTGTTTTTATTTTATCTAAGTATTTTTGTGGATCATTTCACCAGACATACCGAGTTGCTGTCAGCAAGTATTGTCTGTAGATAAGCGATCCTGCCTTAAGAATAATTGTGAAAGGAGCAGTACTACCAAAATCATGCACCATTTTTTCACATTTGCATTACTTTGACTTAATATTATACGGCAATCCAAGGTTGACCAGTCAAAAATTATACTTTAACAGCTGAGTGTTATCAAGCAAAGATCTATACAATTACAGCCAAGTTATATCTGAAAATGTTTGCCAGCTACTTGCGGAGGGACATTGACTCTAGTCATAGTCTTCCAAGTTCTTCTTCTGCCGATAAAACTGGATATGCAATATAAAATCTGTAATGTGTTGAAAAGGGTATTTAATTCTATCACCTTCCATTGTTGTAGTGTGTGGATGTCCATGATTTATGAAAAACATGTTCAGGAAAGCAAAATACAAAATGAAGTCGACTAACTGAATACTACGTACCTGGTAATTTAACAATGGAAAGTAGAACCCAAGCCAACTCGACCATAGCAGTATTACAATTTTATTTTGTATCGTGAGATTTATTATTTCCCTAAATAAACATAGGTAACATTTACAGTGTACAAACATTGAAAATAATTATAAATCATTTTTTTCAACACTATTTTATACATCTTCATTATTTTCTACCAAAATGAATATGTAGCACTGTAGCAGGACTGAACATATATACCTCATCATTTCATGGCTGTGACATATATACAACATGTTTGTGAAAGAAAATGTGAAATGTGTTTAAAATGTATTGAAAATTGTTAAATTTATTCAGCATCTTATATATCCTGAAGGTTGCAGACACCTGTACCAACTAGATGTCTAAATGATCTTGTTCTCAAACACAGCATCACACCGACTACTGCCAACTGATAATACTTATTATTTTCAGATCTTCATTTCCAGAACTTGCTCAATTATATATCACGACTTGTTTTTAAAATCACTTTCTAGCATTTATTGGGGCGAGCACAAGACGAAACCCTAACCCTTACCCTTACCAAGATTGGCAGGCTTTACTCACTATTGCCAGATTATCAATACTTGACAATGGCATGCTGGACCAGTCCATAGACATTATTCACAGGAAGTACAAATATATCTTGTCATATTCACGAACCTTATTCACTGTTATCAAGTTTACAATTTGACTGTTTCAACTTGGACAGCCCAAAGACTTTATTCACTATAGTCCAGTACAGGAATATGTCTTCAATTGTCAAACTGGCGACTATTCATTTTATCTAGTTCCCAATACTTGACTGTTTCTCCCTACTTGGACAGTCTACAGACAGCATTTGCTACAGTCAAGTACAGGTTTATATCTATACTTGGCAAATTGACAAACCTTATCGACTATTATCAAATCCCCAATACTTGACCAGTCCACACACATCATTCATTACACCCAAGCACATTTTACTTGGTAAATCGGTAGACATAATTTATTATTGCCACGTGTCCAACACCTTACTGCTTCATCCAGTTGATAAGTACTGCTGGACTAGTCCACACACATCATACATTATGGTCAAGATACTATACTTGGTAAATTGGCAGGTATTATTCATAATTGCCAAGGTTTAAATACTTGACTGCTTCACCCAATTATTAAGGTCTGCTGAACCAATTCACACTTATTAATTCATTAGGCAAACTGCCAAGTTTCCAACATTTAATTACTTCATCAAGCTGAACCACAGAGATAAATAAGTATTATAGTCTTTTTCATCCAACTCAAGTCAAAGGTAATTCTGTACACCCAGACTTGACTATTTGACCCAACTGGGCTTGTCCACAGAGATACGTCACTACATCCAGACTTGACTATTGGGCCCAACTAGACCAGTCTGCAGAGACAATTCACTACACCAGATATCAATCAATATCATCTATCAGTCTTCCATGCCTTCAGCAGCATCATCAAGGTGCTGGCGTGGACCTGGGGTAGAACATTGTACAAGGCTGGGAGACTTGGCGTACCTGCAATAAACAATCTAAGCTATATTATATTCTTAAACATCAATCAAAATATTGTTTCCATCATTTTAGAGAATAAGTACAACAGTCTGGCTAAACATGAGAAACTATATAGTCAATAGGAGATGTAACGTTTAAAGGAAATAGCTACAAAAGCAGCATGAAACATAAGTAATACATGTACAAGGAATAATCATTATAGTACAATACATACATAGATAATAGTTGACAAGTGGGGATGACAGGTGGAAGTATGTAACTATGGTTACTTAACTCAGAAGTGTTAGTAATAACAACACAACACCAAAGAACCCTTGTTACATTTACTGTACAATTATCCCAGTGATCTCCGCATTAATTGGCTCCAATTGCTTTACAATCTGACATGGGAGTTGGTGTACTAATGTCCAGTATAACAGAGAATGATAATCTCACCTTGTATGGTTATGTGAGTGAGGTGGCTGGGACTGGGCATGTCATACCATGTAAGGACGGCAGACAAGTATGAGATGTCACAACCTTTCACAGATTCACCCTTCAAATAGCTCACTAACACTGGTAAGTTGTCTGAAATGGTCAAATGTGATTAATTGATGTTGATATATCATTTATTTTTTAATATATAAATATATAACATAGATACTTACTGATGTTACACAAACTAGAAATGCATTTATTGGACACGTAAAACCCGCCATATGCTGGCAAATTTTACCAAAAATTGGCCTGTACAGTCAAACCTGTCTTAAGCAGCCAGCCAAGGGAAGATGCAAATGTAACCTTTTAAGACAGATTGTTTTTTAATGTAGGTTAACTTGCTCTGAAACCATATACAGTCAAACTTGCAGTAGCGACCACTTCTTATAAGCGACCCCCTGATGTAAGCGACCACATTAAATCCCCCCAACGAATTTCATTCATAATTATACACGCAATAAGTGACCACTTGCTCTCTGCGACCAGCGACCACTTAAAATCCATCAAATTTCAACAACTATCCTTTACAATACAACCATGAATACACAAGGTGTGAAATTTCAGCATCATGCTTTGTGTATGTGACAAATGTGTAAGTGTAAAATTGTCCATCTCCGAGGTAACATGCTAAAAATAACCCGATCCAAATACTGCAGTGTCTCGTGGTTAAAGCCGATAATTGTTCGATAACAAGTTACTTACATTTAATATATATGTAATTCTATCGAAAAATGTCCTAAAGCTTACTGGAATAACAAATATTTGCAAAACCTTGCAACATTCTGAAAATTATCTTTTTTCTTCTGCAATGTCACAATTTGTATAATTTTGTGACGTCAATCATGTTTCTGGTTTCACAGTTAAAGAGAGAATAATGAGGTGTAATGCCATCGCATGTCATCATCTTCAGCATCTTTTGCATGCCTGTAACTTTCATTTTTCAATTACAAATATTTTTTTGTAACTATAAATCTTCACATTAAAATTAAATTATTATCACCACACAAACCAGGGGCTGATCATGAGTTTCAGTCAAGTGAACGAAGGCAATTCAAGCACAAGGGTTGTTGGTGTAGCAGATAGTGTTGGCAGTTCATGCCAAAAGTTGTGGGATTGATCCACAGTCAGAACCAATGCCTCTCAAAACACAACACTCAGTACTGGTTCTATATACGGTAGAAAGTGAACATATAAACTAAACTCAAGGGGTGGTGAAAGGTATACAAACACTTGATTACCTTTTATCCATGTATCAAACAGACTTTTCAATCTGTTGGCAGTAGACAGAATAAATTCTGATTTCAAAAGTTGTCGTCTACAAAATTCTTCCTGAGAGGTCATGTGATCACTGTTGTCATGGTTATTAAGAATGTCGGAATGTTCCAGATTGTAGTAAGCGTAAATCAACTTTAACTGGCACACACCTAATGATGAGATCTGGAAATCTGATCTTCTTAAAACCTACAAAATATTCAGAATACAAATCTGTATAAATTATGAAGACCATACTACTTGTTTCATATCAATATATATAATAGTAATGTAGTGGATTTAGTGCTGATCGCTCATCCCAGAGGTTGCATGTTTGATCCCCAGCTTGATCAGATGCCTCTAAAAACAGCATTCAGTGCTGGCTCTACCAAGGAAGCGGACCCAAAAGTTAAAATAAATTAGTATAAACTAGATATCATAGTATGCAGCAGATCAAAGGAACACTGGACTGGAATATTTTTATTGCTGGTGATTATTCAGTCTAGGGCAAGCATAACTTGGCACCATTTTGTCTCTTAAATGCACATAATAGTCCATTGTCATTTTTCCATTTTCATGCACATTTTATTTTTATTTTTATTCAGTACAAATCGTATCTTTTTTAATAAAAAGTCATAGAGAAGAAACATTTGTATTATGCCAACAGTAATACATGTACCTTTATTAAAGGAAATATATCAGGATTTTTCAAAATTTCTAAATTGGCTAAAAACATTTTTTTCCCCCAAACATTATTATCTTGCCTATACATTCTCACATATTGCCACAAGGATATCTATTTAAACATGTCAAAATAATATACTTAAAAAGGATTTCCTAACTTGGCCTTTGTGACCAGGTTAGACTAAAATAGTTTTTTTGTTTAAAATCGTAACATATTTTATGAAGTATCTACTTGATTTTGTTCTGGGTTGATCCATCAAACTGGTTAATGTATTGTTAGAATGAGTCTGAAAGATGATGTGAAGGTTGTATATAAGTGCTGTCTATTTTCAGAACTGGGATTTTGTTTCATGTTTCCTACTTGAATTGAAATATTGAATATGTAACAATTTGGTGGATTTGATATATCAAATCATGCTGTGCACAGTTATACCTGAGTGAAAAGCTTAAGAAACAATTCTCACATTTCTGGAACCCATGCATATAACCAGCCAATTTTTTAAAGAACAGTGATAACTGATACAACATTTCTGTGATGTACAAAGTCCTATCTACACCTGTGATATTTGTGTGCAACATTTACCTGATCCAACGTAATATGAGAGGCTATGGCCTCAGGTTTCTCCATGGTAACACACTCGTACAGAATATCAGACACGGCCTGTAGTAAATCTTCCTGCTGCAAGAGTGGGAACAGTGGTAGAACAAAATCTTATTTTTGTATACATAAACTATATATATATATATATATATATATATATATATAATGTCTGCATGGTAATAATTTCACATGCATGTTTAAACTTACAAACCTTGGATTCCCTGTAGATGGACAAAGGTAACAGTGTAATTATATCTATCACATAATTATGGTGCAGGAGTGTAATAAACCCATGACACATTTTTGATATCAACCTAGTGTAATATCAATTATGATTCATTGTTTTCTGTACATGTATAACTCGACTCCTGTACATAAATTGCCTGACTTGCCCAAATATATAAATGATGTTGATTTTCATGGTTAAATGACCTTATTTTGAGACTTTATGTCATATGATGACTCGCGGAAACTTATATGCCCGATTTTTTTTCTCGTTCCTTATAGAAAAGACCTGTTAAATAAATGGTAAATGTAAACTTTTCCAAGTTATATGATAAAACGATTCTTACATTCATGCTCATTTATTATTGAATTTATCAAAATTGTTAGGAAAAATTATATAAGGCTCGGCACAGCCTCAAATAATATGTTTTCCAACTCATTGGATAAATTCAATAATAAATAAACACTCATGTAAGATCCTCTATATACATGTACGAACCTACTTATCAGTTGGACATAAGTAGCAGCTGAGTAACTTTCACCCAGATAACTTCTATACATGCTGATAACTTACCCCGTCACCTTTATTGTTGAGGAAGTACTCTGTCAGAGCCAGCACCTTTGGATTTGATGTGAATGCTTTTATAACATCAGGCTACAACAGAGATATACTGGAATGTTAGACAAATTACTGAGTATATTGTTTTATGTATGATTCCATCATAGAAATATTTTCAAGCAAGTTTATTGTTTGTGGGAAAAGCAAAAACCACTTCTAACAACACTGACGGTCCCATGCTGCAATTAAGTTAAAACCCAATCCCAAGCTTATAAATATATAAGGAACCTATAAAGAAAATGTCATCAAAATATCTTAAGGAAACTTAATTTATTGGACAGATACCATACCATTTTTCTAATTTTAGTAACAGTGACGATAACCCAATTTACCTAAAAAACAATCCCAATCCCCCTTTTCATGTAAGGAACCTATAATAAAATGTCATCAAAATATTTTAAGGAAACTAAATTTATTGGGCAGAAACCATTTTTCTAATTTTAGTAACAGTGACCTTGACCCAATTTACCTCAAATCCAATGCCAAGCTTTCTTTTCATGTCAGGAACCACACACAAAACTTCATGCAGTTGCATCAAATCAAAGTGCATTTACATCAATACTACAAGTTTAAATTTATTTATTTTACTTAAAAACAGTGAAACAAGTTCTGACAACTTAGACAAATCACGCTCAAAATCTTCCTGGGTAGAACCAGTACTAAGCATATGTTGAAAAGGTGTCTTGCTCATGTGCACCACACATAGCCGTGGCGAAGGATCGAAACCATGACCCTCTGATCAGTACTCTATCAGTACTATAAACCTTCAGCATTGTATTGTTAACCATTAAACATTTTATTGTATCAAAACCATTAAACACATTGTATAGTAACCATGTTGAACTGCTGATGGAGAAATAAGACTCGTTTTACTCTACCTTGACACTGATTTGTGAAGACTGATCAACAGTTAGAGATTTTGCCAGCATGCTTCTGTAACCCTGGAATATACAGAGAAAATAAAACATGGATGTGTTTACATTTATATAAGCTATTCTATAATGTGCTTCTATAACCCTGAAACATATAGCGAAAATACAACATGGATGTGTATACACTTGACGCAAGTTTGAAACCCTGGCAAAATAATCAAGTTTCAAAGTTTTCTTTCAATAAGAAAACATTTTAAAAAATCAACAATATAAATTTTTCAATTAAAAAAGAAAGTGTTATTTTAGTGACAAATAACAGTAAAGGGTATAAAGTTTAATAGCCAGGCCTGGTTAGCTCTGTGGGTAGTGTGACTGACTATCAATCCGGAGTTATGAGTTCAAATCCCCTGGCTACAGTCTCCATGCCGATTATATATAACATTGTGTCTCATTGTTGGTTGTCTCTCACTGCCGATTCAATTGGGAAAATTATAAATTATTTGCTGTAATGGATGTACTGGAGTACTGGTTAACCTTCCAGAATCACAGGAAAGAGGGATACGGTTAACTAACCGTCTGTTAGTCCTAAATGGCATAAAACAATGATGATTAATATTCAAATAAACAATAAAATTACCACTTAATTTTAATAAAAACTTTTTTTTATTTAAACAAATATTTGACAATATTAAACCAGAACTCACACTGATCCTTCCCAGCAAGTTTCGGCTAAATCCAACCACAAGTATTGGATGAATTCTCCGGACAATATTTTTAATTTGGAAAATACAACGGGCCATATTAACTCATTCAAATATCATCAATTTGCAACTCAAAAGGGATATGCACAACTAGACCTCACTGACCCTTCCTAGCAAGTTTCAGTGAAATCCAGCTGATGGTTCAAGATATGAAGTGCTGATAAAAATTTTGATTCCGTAAATGCAAATGGCCAATACTTGTTCAAAAGTCATTGAACAAGAATGCAAAAGAGAACTGTGTATCTAGATTTCACAATGGTCCTTCTCAGCAAGATGTCTGAGGACAAGATTTTGTGACAGACTGAGACAGACTTTTAAAAGGATGAATGGAAAGTTAATAGATTTTTTCCCCAGAAAAACTGTATCTTTCAGCGAAAAACTATATCTCCCACTCGTACAGTTGTGAGAATTATCATAACTGCTATTGTTAAAATGTTTAAAACTTGTGAGTTTTAGAACTGGTAAAAAGGTTGTAAGAAAAACTGCAAAGGGTTGAAAAGCAAATTGGATATGAACATCAAGGTTTCACACCCATCATTTGCAGAAAATTTTGACAAGACATGGTCTTTGGTTGTTGAGAAGAAGCACAGGCAAGATATTTCATTCAGAAAATTTAAAATGCCATAACTGTTAATCATAACTGTCAATCACTGAACATGCAGGCCTCAAGCTGATTCTTCCCAGCAAGTTCAGTGAATCCCAACTGACTGGTTTAAGAGAAGTGGTGAAACAACGTTTTTCATTTCTCTGAACTCTGAAAATCATCAACCCATAACACAAATGGGATATGCACAACCAGACTGCATACTGATCTTTCTCAGCAAGCTTCATTAAAATGGTTAAAGAAAATAAGTATCAACAAGATTTTTAAAAATGCAAAGTCTTTAATACATAAATGTGGTGTCATTTTATCATCCCTTGTACATGTATGTATGGTATTTGATACACCAAATATCCTAATATGTCTATTTTGTCATGTTCCATGTCATTATATTACATTCATATACATGTTGAACTCTCAAATTAAGGAACAAGTAAACAACAATGAAAACTTACCTTTGGATCTTCCACATAGGACAAGTGACCTGCTCGTTGTTTTACATAAAGTGTCCCATTGTGCTTCAACAACAACCTGATATAGAATAAACCAACACAATTATCATCACATATGTAGTCACATTCCAGTCAACACATACATGTATAAACTAAACTAGAATTCCATGGAACGATACTTTTGCCTGGTTTGCTTTTGTATTAAAAGTCAAGTCAGGAGCTTTACCTTATTTTGTTATAAAAGTTGTCAAAATGAAAGGAAACAGGTAACAGGAGTACAGGGCAATCAATATACATGTATGCTGATAACAAATAAAAATTACATGTCACTGCCACACTTTTTTTCTTTTATTAGTTATAGTGACTTTGACCCAATTTTGCCCTAACCCAATCTGAAGCTTACTGTCCATGCTAAAAGCATATCAATAGAATTTCATAAAACTTGAAACTTGAGCTCATGCCAGAGGTTGTTGGTTCGATCCCCAGCTCATCCCGATGCCTCTCATAAAACAACATACAGCTCTGGTTCTACCCAGAAAGCGGAGAGCTCTGAGCTCTTCACAGCCAAACTAAAATAAACTAGTATAAACTACATATATTGTAAGTAATTGTACAGAAACCATTTTTCCATTTTCTAGTTGCTTTGTTATGGGAGACATGACAGTATATGGTATGTGATTCAAGTATGGGAGACATGACAGTATGCGGTATGCGATACAAGTATGGGAGACATGACAGTATATGGTATGTGATACAAGTATGGGAGACACTTACTTGAGACTGTTCCAGTTCTTGTCTTTGTGGAATACTATTGGCCAATATCTCGGTCCCAGTATCTTTATCTAATAAGAAATACAGATATGCCATACTACATGTGATATACATATCTATTACAGTAGAAATAATTCACTGTATACTTGAAATGACCATGATTTAGTCTAGGGCCATTGACTCTCAACAATTTCGCTTTGTATTTAGATATAAATCATAAAACATAAAATATTACCAGTGAAACACAATTCCAGCACAAGATTGAAGATCTCATCTTTGTTAATATGATGACAGAGATAAGAGAGAGAAAAGAGAGAAATAGAGTGACAGACAGACAGACAGACAGACAGACAGACAGACAGACAGACAGACAGACAGACAGACAGACAGACACAGACAGACAGACAGACAGACAGACAGACAGACAGACAGACAGACAGAGGTGTGTGAGAAAATGAAGATACTTATTCTTTACCTCTTCCAATAGATCCAGATCAGGCAGTGTACATGGAGCTGTAGTTATATAAGACTCATTTTTGTAGTGGACAGTATCCTGGAAATACATCATTTTTATCTAGTGTCCTTCAAATACATCATGACAGTTACATTTCTTATAAAATCTGACCAATCAAAATGCTCAAGTATTAACTAACTACATAACTGTTTCAAATACTGACTCTTATCAACAATAGTAAAATATGTAACAGATATTTAAAACAGAAGAATTACACTTCTAGTACTGTGACCAGGAATGTTAAATCTTTGACGATTGTTGATATGCAAAAAAATGAATGGATTGGAGCCAATGGTGGGATGTATTAAACTTACTCTGACACATACAGAACAGATTTACCTTAAATGTAATCTCCATCGGAACATAGCATGGGAAGCCTGTATCTACGTCCCGGGGTAACATGGTACGTAACTCTGCAGCCAGCACATACAAGTGACGGAATGCTTGTAAGTGATATCTTAAATAACAATAAAAAGGGTTTTCAGAACATGACAAACATTGCAATATTGTAATATTTTGTAGCAAAGAGATTTTAAAACACAAATTATACATACAGTACTAGTATGTCACAAGAAACATCAATGAACGTGATTAATGAATCAATAATTTTACACTAAAGAAATCAGTAAATTCATTGGTCAAGTTAATGTAGCTGTAATTTGGATTTTTTTTTAGTAAATGTAGTAATAATTTGCTTGTTATGAGTTCAATTCACCAAACCAGTGTAGTTCTGGGTAAGAATAGGGTTACATCCATCTCTGCAGAGGGGTAGGAGACCTCCAACTGGGTGTTCCTTTTATCATATTTGTCATGTTCATTATTATAGTCAAACCATTGTGGTCTCACCTGTTAGCATTGCTTTCTTACCCGATATCATTCTCATCTCACCTGTTATCGTTGCATACCTACCTGTTAGCATTGCTTTCTTACCCAATATCAGTCTTATCTCACCTGTTATCATTGCTAGCTTACCTGTTACCATTGCTAACCTACCTGTTATCATTGCTTTCTTACCCAATATCAGTCTTATCTCACCTGTTATCATTGCTAGCTTACCCGTTACCATTGCTAACTTACCTGTTAGCATTGCTAACTTACCTGATATCAATCTCATCTCACCTGTTATCGTTGCATACCTACCTGTTATCATTGCTTTCTTACCCAATATCATTCTTATCTCACCTGTTAACATTGCCAACTTACCTGTTTTCATTGCTAACTTACCTGATATCATTCTCATCTCACCTGTTATCGTTGCATACCTTCCTGTTATCATTGCTTTCTTACCCAATATCAGTCTTATCTCATCTGTTATCATTGCTAGCTTACCTGTTACCATTGCTAACTTACCTGTTAGCATTGCTTTCTTACCCAATATCATTCTTATCTCACCTGTTATCATTGCTAACTTACCTGATATCATTCTTATCTCACCGGTTATCATTGCAAACTTATCTGTTACCATTGCTAACTTACCTGATATCATTCTTATCTCACCTGTTATCATTGCTAACCCATCCGTTATCATTGCTATCTCACCTATTATCAATGTCAACTTACCTATTACCATTGCTAGCTAACTTACCTGTTATCATTGGTACATGTATCTCACCTATTATCATTGTCAACTTACCTATTAGCATTGCTAGCCAACTTACCTGTTATCATTGCTATCTCACATGTTATCATTGCCAACTTATCTATTATCATTGCTAACTTACCTGTTATCATTGCTATGTGTGGGAAACTTTGGATAGAATGCACACAATAACACAGCTATTGCTTCTTCCTTCGTACTTAATGTATACCTGAAATTATCACAGAATGTGTAATATATTGAAAATGATTTTGTTATATAAAAGGTGAATATCACACAGAATTTTTATAATAAGATATTTTATAAAGTGCTTCAAAGGTTATAATATTGGTCAGGGACAATTTTTGGACACTCTTTCATAATGGTCAAAACAATTTTTGGACACTCTTTCATAATGGTCAAAACAATTTTTGGACAATCTTTTTAAAAATCTTAAAGTTGGCAAAGAACATTTTTTTCCAATGTACTATGCTTATATATATTCACTGGCCCTGTTTGCCAAAATAATATATTGAATAGGGCTTTCCTAACTTGGGCTTTGTGCCTAGATTAGATTAAAATAGATGTTCCTATTAAGCAACATATCTTGTGACATAATAAATGAGTCATGTGATTTCATTTTGATTTCAATTTGATTCGTTATACTAGTTTATACTAGTAAACATTGTTTCATCTTAGAAAGAATCAGAATGACGTTGCAAATGTTGTCAAACAGTATTTAAGTGCCATCTATTTTTATCCATTTTGATAATTATTTTATTTTTTAAGACATTTATAGCGTTTTATTCTGATACACTCCCTTTAATATTGGCCAGGGAACACTTTATGAACAATCTTTATGCAGCATGTTTTAGTCAATGTTCAGCATTGTGGTGCTTATATACTTTACAATATACATGTATACACGAGTTTTCACTAAAACTTACAACAACTAGTTTGTCTGAATTTAAGTCATTGTTCCAGAGTTTACAGTAGCTCTTTTTATCCATTTGCTACGTTTGTATGATAAAGATATACAATTCATACCAAGCAGACTGAAATTCCCATACAAAATTTATTTTTAACATATAGAACTATACATATTATTTCAGGTAGTGTTGTCTATATATGCAGGTGCTTGTTGTACATACTTCCCTCCTCCCAGGAACAACAATCCCAGGGCCATACTGATGGCCATATGTGAACCGTACATGACATACAAGTTGTACGGTGGACCCACACGTGACCGGAACATACGACAGATCCGTAGAACCTCAAGGTTACCCGTCCCAGCCATCACCTGTAGCAAATAAGCAAATATATCAAACTTATCAAAGAAGGCTGAAAGAACTGCATGTAAAGAATGTATTCAGATGTCTGAGTTTAATTTTCTTAGATACATAACACAGTAAGTATCTTTTTGCTCCTAAATAGCTCTTAATACCCTTTCCTACACTAATAAACTTTACTAAATCTAAAGTCTAATTCAAATTACATCCCATCTCCATTTTTAAGTGCTTGAGATAAATCGTTGTGTTTCTTATTACTCACCATTGCCATGGATACCAGTATAGTCATCATACAGTTTTCCACAGTGCTCTTGCCTGCCTGCTCCACCAAGTTTGGAAATGAGATGATTTTCAGGGAACGTGTCATACACTCCATCTACAACAGAGTACATTGGTAATCATGGTAACCACAGCTGTCACTGGAAGGGTTCATAACTATCCTGGGGTAATAACCTAATAATGAAGCAGTCCCAATATCTTTTCATGCAGGAATATTATATACAAGTTTATTTGTAGTACTGAATTTTCTTAAGTAAACTCACTGAAAATGTCAAGTTCCAATGTAGGATTCTTGAATACAGTCAAACCTGTCTTTAACCGCCACTCGAGGGAAAGGGCAAATGCCTCTTTAGGCAAGTGGCTGTTTAATGCAGGTTGATTAAAACTAAAACTAAAATTATAAAATTGGTAAAAAGAAAATGTGTCTGTTAAATTAAAAGGTTGCTTAATAGAGGTAACCACTTACACATCTTTGACTGTATTGGACATTACTTCAACCAAAGGAGCAAGTATACTTTAAACTTTTATTTGGGCCCAATAGGCAGTTTCTAAAATGTATTGTATGTTTTGGTTCTATGTCCAGTTAAAGAAGATAGCTGAAAATCAATGAACTGGAACTGAAAAGGGATGTGCAAAATGAAATCTCATACTTGTCCTTCCCAGCAAAGTGAAATCCAACTGATGGTTCAAGTGAAGAAGCATAGAAAAGTTCCTTCATTCCTACATTGAAAAGGGCTGTAACTCAGCAGAAAATCATCAAACCAAAATTCAAAAGGGAATTGCACATCTTGTTTTCATACTGATCATTACCAGCAGATTTCATTGGAACAAGTGTTGGTTCAAGCAAAGAAGAAAAGACAAGATTTCTTATTTTAGAAAATGCTTAGGAACATAACTCAGTCAAAAATCATTGGATCAAAACATAAAATGGATATGCACAAATAGACCTCATACTGATTCTTCCCAACAAGTTTCAGCTAAATCTGATCACAGACATTGGAGGAGTTCTCCAGACAAGATTTTAATTCTGAAAATGCAAAGAGCAATTACTCAGTCAAAAAAACTCAAACCGGAATGCAAAAGATATATGTGAAACTAGCTCTCACATTGATCCTTCCATTGAGTTTTAGTTAAATCAAATCACACAACTTACTAAAGTGTTAAATGCCGCCTGATTGGCTGTTCCAGCAAACTTTAGACCAATCACCATGCTCGCTCCAGCAACCACATTGCAGTAGGCCTGACTGTAAATAGATTAGTGTTAAAAATTGAAATAAAGTTTACTGCAAACATTATTTAATGATTCTTGTCATAAAAACATTGACTATTCAAATCTTTTCATACATGAACATTGTATGTTTTGAACCAAATTTCAATCAAAGTTCTGTAGAATCTGGTAAATAAGCCCACACTTGAATATAAGCGTATACAGACTAACTGTCATTCTGGTTGTGATAGTAAGGCTTACAAAAATTAAAACAAAAATGTGCTTTAATAGTAAGCACATGCTGAAATCTTACTGTAATTTTTGTTAAAAACAGGTGCATATCCCAATACAAGTATACAAACAAATTAACAACTAAACTTGTTAATGGTCTTAATCAATACCATGATAATCAGTTACTAGTATTGTGTATAAAAGTGACAAGTGTTCTTACCTGTTACCTGTCATCATCAAATATATAGCGCTATACTAGTATTTCACATCTATTGAAGTGTAATCGTTTTCTGATAATCATGTTGTTTGAATAGTTTTAAGTAAACACAAACTAGATGCTAGTATATTGCTCAAGTTGTTATACCTAACAAGTTTGTGATAATTCTGTGTGCATCAAACACAGATAAAACTCCTTTAAAAGGGAAATCTTACTCATGATCAAAAAAGAGCAACATAGAGACAATACGGAATAGTCATAGTGTACATCAACTAGTACTATGTCGCGTGTATTATATGTTGAACTGTAACTGAATTTATTCATGTTTCTATTGTTTACATTTGATCAATTTCGTATTTGTGAAATCAGTTATAAAATAAACAGAGGTAGCTCACCACATCTCAGTACTAGTACCAGTATTTTACTTTTGTTTTCTTCACCGAGGTAAGCATTGATCAAAGTGTCAAAAATAGGTGCATAAACCTTATGTATAAGCGCATATCAAATATTGGCAAATAGTTAAGTGGTTCAGTATAAGCGCTTACCAATAATAAGTGCATAAAAGTGTCACTAAAATTAATATAAGCGCATATGCTTATTTACCAAATTCCACAGTAAAGATTTTATATAAATTTTATCTATTTCAAATCAATTACAAAATAACCTCCATACAGAATTCACTCTCCATGATGACCCCAACAGGAAGGATAATTGTTTGAAAATTAGTATTATTTTTATGCCATTGTGGGCTAACAGATGATCAAATAACCTAACCACTCCTTCCTGGGAAAGTAAACCAGCACAAGAGCACAACCATCTCCAAAGGTAACTGATAACTTTCCGACTTGAATCAGTGGTGAAAGACTAATGACAATGAAACACAATATCATATATCACGGAGACTGTGGCCAGGCAGGATTCGAAATCATGACCCCTGGATTGATAGTCAGATGGGCTTCTGACTGAGCTAACCCAACCAGGCCCAGGAAGGAAGATTATAAACAACTGCCTTTAAAGTATATAAATTTTTATCGTCTCACCTCATGGTTTCATAATCAATGTTGGTATCTTCTTCTTCTTCCTGTTCCTGTCCTTTGTGGAAGGCAAAATCCTTCAGAATCTGTCAGTGGAAACAAGTCAAATTAAGAAGAGCATTAAGCTAATTTATTTAAGCTTAATTGCAAAGAAAGCTCAGAGCTTATATGAATTGCTCTCGGGTTGGCTTCCTGGGTTGAACCAGTAATGAGTATTATTTTTTAGTGGCATCAGGTTGATCTGGGTATCAAGCCTGCATCCTCTGGTGTGAGTGGCCAACACTTTATCCGCCATACTACCGCCCCGCTTCAAGAGCATTTGACAATATAATCTGGCTAGATCAATGGCAGAAGGGCATTAAATCAACCCGGGATAAACTGTGTATACAAACAACTTGTAACTATGAAAAACAAACATGCACTGTATGGGCAATCACAGTATAAGACTAAAAGTTCTATTGATTCCAATAAATTATAAAAGTTAAATTCACGTAAATTTCCCTTTTAAGAACACTTGGGGGACATGTACATGATCAGGAAACAGTAGACTGACAGATCTACAAATGCAGCGTATATGGTTGTCCCTGAAAAATTATAATTATTAACCCTTTACTCCATAGATACCAACCACAGAAGGCCTTGGAAAACAGTGCAGGAAGAGTTCAGATTGCTCGTAACAAGCAATCTGAACACTTCCTGCACTGTTTTCCACTCTGTCAGTTAATATAAACATAATTCACCCAATAATTCAAAAGCCTTCTATATTATAGGTGTCAAAAAGCGTATTTTTCAGAGGTGTCCAAAGGTGTCTATATAAAGTAAAGGGTTAAGACATTTTGGATTCCATGGAAATGTAGAATTTTCATCAAAATTATAAATACAGCATACACATTTTTTTATTCTGCTCAATGATAGTAAGCTGACAATGTGGAAACTGATTCTCTTACTCTGAGAATATTTATCTCACATACCAGAAATTGATACTTTAGATGTCAGTCCACATTGCCCTGACTAAATACATGTATGGCAGGTACAACATTACAGGTCCTTCTTACCTGTGGAATATTATCCTGAAGATAGGAAAATGATGGCAGAATGGCATCCCACATCACCAGACCTCGAGCCAGGGTCTACAAAAACAAGTAGCAAATGAGATGAATTCCTGTACTTGTTTCTATATTTTCTCTTATTTTCAACAACAATATTTTATGCACCACATATAAATTATATTGTTAATATATGTAATAAAATATGAAGGCACTGCCATCTAACAGCCACTAATATCTCACCACTGCCGATAAGGATCTAAGTCTAGCTTGGTTCAAAAAATTTATGCAAGAAAGTTTGTGAGTTACTTGCAGAAGAACAATGACTTACCGGTACTCAGATTCCTTCTGAGGAATCCAGGGGTCGTGAGTTCGAATCCCCGCTTGGCAACAGTCTCCGTGATGATTGATATACAACATTTTGTCTCATTATCATTCGTCTCTCACCACTGATTCAAGTGGGAAAGTTATCAGTTACTTGCAGAAATGGTGTGTGCTCGAGTACTGGTTAATCACAGGAAACAGTGGTTAGGTTAACTGATCATCTGTTAGACATTGATGGTATAAAAATGACGCTAAATATTCAATCAATCAATCAATCAATCAATCAATCAATCAATCCTTCTGAGGTCTTCCTCCACCAATAAAACTGGATATGCTATATATAAACTGTAATGTGAAAATGACTTAAATCCCACTGAATAAAAAATAATTACAGTGCTACCCTTCAAGAATCATGAATTTTTGGATGGCTTGTTATTTAGTGTTTTTTTAATATATATCTTTGACTAATACTGAAGTCTTAACAGTTGGTGATATGGAATTTTGTTTTGTTTTCAAGTTAAATATTCATATAAACTGTATGTTTGTGAAATAATAAGGCATCACTGAATTTCCATGTTACAAATTACTCACCATACTAGAAGTATCTAAACTATTTGCCTTTTAGTGAATGGGAGCCATAATTCTTCACACCAATCACCACTGATTCAAGTGGGAAAGTTATCAGTTACTTGCGGAGATTGGGTGTTCTCGAGTACTGGTTAATCCCAGGAAACAGTGGTTAGGTTAACTGATCGTCTTTTAGCCCTCGATGGCATAAAAATGACGCTTAATATTCAATCAATCTTCACACCAAATATTACAGCAATCAATTTTATGGTGAATGAGGAGATGGGCACAGGATATATAAGAGTGTCCACATGTGGTATATATGTTAAATAATCAAAGGGCCATATTTCAGGTTAACATAATTGAACCAACAGTTTCATAAAACCAGTATCCTTCCACAAGTAATTGTAAACTCAAATGGTATTACAAATGTCATTATAACATTCTTAGATGAGTCTCATCATTCATTAGTATCCACCGGTGTGGGTTTTATTTTTTTAATGTGTTTAAACGCCATTTTCAAGACATTTCAGGTTATGTATGGCATATTCAGTTTTACTGGTGGAGGAAAACCTCAGAATTAATCTGAGTAGAACCACCGCCCTTCCGCAAGTAGCTGGTAAACTTTCTTACATAAAGTTTTTGGAGTGAGTGAGACCCAAACCTACAACCTTAGTGGTAAGAGATAAATGGTCTTGAGATGGCATCTTAGACAACTCGGCCACGGAGGACCCTCCCACAAGTATGGACATAAGTATATGTACAAATATCTATCATGTAATTTACTGATGTGAGGATAATTAAAAGCCAGTAACCTTACCCTGAGAAGAAGGAAGTCTGGCCTGACTTGGTCCAACATAAACTGTGTGTCGGGCACCTTTAGCCATTCTGACACGGCACTGTAACAGAACATGGGCAGATTTACAATCCAAATTCAAAATACAGTCAAACCTGTACTAAAGGTCACCTGTTATAAGCAGCCACCTGCCTTAAGCGGCCAGTTTCAGACCCTCCCGTCGAAATTTACTATATAATTTAACTGCAATAGGCCGTCACCTGGTCAACGCGGCCCGTGGCCAACATTTTAGGTCCCAAATGCATTAAAAACCTCCTAAAACGGCCACCAAATGAACAAATTTTACCGTAAAATATCGATTTTGGCATATAAAAATTTCATTACGGCCAAAGAATTAATATTTAATTAAAGTACTAAAAACCAAATAAATCAAATAATTATAATATATCTTTAATTTAAAATAAGTTTCTTTTAGTTTAAACTTTCTAAATTGTCCGTAAACAAACCAAACAAAGCTATTATTGTGTTCTACATAATCGCCATTTTTCCGACTCAAACCAAACAAAGCTGTTATTGTGTTCTACATAATCGCATTTTTTCCGACTCAAACACGAGTGTAGTGCGTGATAATTTTCACATCTCTATTTTTAGCTAGCGTATTGGTAAAATAGACAGATCAAAGTGTTTTGTGTAAACACGTTAACTGTGAAAAAGTCGGCATATAAAAAGATTAAAGAAGCTAACGTTTTTGAGACGATAATTAGAATGGCAGTTTGTTTGTGCTTCTAACGAATGATAAGGAATTAACTCATTAAGTTCACACTTGTAAAAAGCGCTAATTGTGGAAAAATATAAAATTTGGAAATGATTTATTGTGACTTAAATCATAAATGTTTTGATTGTCAGCGTGTTAACAATGCCACCAAAACGGAAGTGTTTGACTTTGGATGAACGTGTTGTGAAATTGTGCCAATATACAAAAATACTTCGCTAATCTGGGTGAAAATTGATGACCCTGTAGTAGGCAGCCACCTGTCTTAAGCGGCCAATTTGGCACTTTCCCTTGGCTGGCTGCTTAAGACAGGTTTGACTGTATATATTAAATTGCCACTCTACACTGTTTTGAAGGAAATGTCACTACACGAGTTTGAAATAAAACATGATATATTTTTGTGTTAAAATGAGGTGTAACTTTGGTTTATGAAGGACAGTTGCACAACTTGAAAAAAATAGGTTACATTTTAATAAAATCTAAAAAATTTAAAGTTTAAATTAATTTCCAGACCTATTTTGAGTGTTAAAATACAACATGCCGAGGGCGAGGGTAGCACCAGGAGATGTAACATCTACATTCACACTGTCCCCTTCCTGAAACACAACATATAAAACAATTGATAACTGTTTATTCAATATTAAGAATGAATTCAGAATTACAATATTGTGCACAAGAACTTGCAATCTATTATACCCTTACTGGTAGTTTAGAGATTTAACTCGCTTCAACCCCGAATTGCGGTTAGATGTTTGAGGCATAAAACAATACTTCAGTCATCCTCTAGACAATAACTACATACATACTTGTTTTAATATCTTTCTGTATTTGAAACTACACATATATGTCTACAATCTTATACTTGTCAACCTTGTCCTGTTTCAATTGACTTTATTGGTCCAGACCACATCCATTAAATTGCTGGAGAACATGTTGGCATTATCAAATTGTATTAAAACCTCTAAAGAACTACACAGGTGTATGTGATATTGGATTGAGAGTTGGAGTAATGTCAACTGTACTGATATTTGCTGCATACTTTTGTAGGGATGCTACAGTACATTGCATATAAACAACAAACCTGTATTTGATAACTTGGAGTCTTGTACTTCTCTCTATTGGGACCAATCTAGAGGAAATAAAATATTATGAAGACAAATTAATAAACAATTAAACATTTTAATAATATAAGGATGTAGCTTGAATTATAACTATAACTTGCCCGGTACTACATCTTTGAATGCAGAAAATAAGTTTTTGTACAAAAGAAACTTTCAAGTTTTTGTTTGTTTTATGTTGATTACCAATGTGTATATTATCAGCGCATCTCTGTCAGTCATATCAAGATAATGTCTACTTGTCCATTAACACTGCACTCTGCAGTATCTTGCAGCAGATACATGGTATGATAGTGATACCCCACCCAGTCACATTGTAATGATACAGGGTCTACCGAATCTAATACTGAGTTCCAGAGTTTCTAGTACTACATTGTATATTTGAAGTCTTTGGCTTGAATCCACAACCTCTGAAATGCAAGGCAGACACTCTACTCCAAGACCACCACTGCAGTGATGTGGTTAAAGATTTCTAGTGATCTTTTTTTAGGTGCAATACAGAATACTGTTTCAAAATTATCATACCAATGGTCGTTTGTGTCCTCCAACCATAAAGTGATACAAGGTGTCTGCCATACTGAGGTCTGATGTTCCCATGGTCTCCCTGCCTTTCTGTAGATACAAATATACAAACACAATATACAACCATAAAGTGAAACAAGGTGTCTGCCATACTGAGGTCTGATGTTCCCATGGTCTCTCTGCCTTTCTATGGATACAAATATACAAACACAATATACAACCATAAAGTGATACAAGGTGTCTGCCATACTGAGATCTGATGTTCCCATGGTCTCCCTGCCTTTCTGTAGATACAAATATACAAACACAAAATATAACCATAAAGTGATACAAGGTGTATGCCATACTGAGGTCTGATGTTCCCATGGTCTCCCTGCCTTTCTGTAGATACAAATATACAAACACAATATACAACCATAAAGTGATACAAGGTGTCTGCCATACTGAGGTCTGATGTTCCCATGGTCTCCCTGCCTTTCTGAAGATACAAATATACAAACACAATATACAACCATAAAGTGATACAAGGTGTCTGCCATACTGAGATCTGATGTTCCCATGGTCTCCCTGCCTTTCTGTGGATACAAATATACAAACACAATATACAACCATAAAGTGATACAAGGTGTATGCCATACTGAGGTCTGATGTTCCCATGGTCTCCCTGCCTTTCTGTAGATACAAATATACAAACACAATATACAACCATAAAGTGATACAAGGTGTCTGCCATACTGAGGTCTGATGTTCCCATGGTCTCCCTGCATTTCTGAAGATACAAATATACAAACACAAAATACAACCATAAAGTGATACAAGGTGTCTGCCATACTGAGGTCTGATGTTCCCATGGTCTCCCTGCCTTTCTGAAGATACAAATATACAATCACAATATACAACCATAAAGTGATACAAGGTGTCTGCCATACTGAGGTCTGATGTTCCCATGGTCTCCCTGCCTTTCTGAAGATACAAATATACAAACACAATATACAACCATAAAGTGATACAAGGTGTCTGCCATACTGAGGTCTGATGTTCCCATGGTCTCCCTGCCTTTCTGAAGATACAAATATACAAACACAATATACAACCATAAACTGATACAAGGTGTCTGCCATACTTAGGTCTGATGTTCCCATGGTCTCCCTGCCTTTCTGTAGATACAACTATACAAACACAATATATAATACAAAATGAAAAAAATACATAACATCATGGCATAACATGGATTAGGCCCCACATTAGATATCTTAAAGAATTATATTCTCTCAAAAAGACAAGTAAATTGCTTGATTATTAGTTTAAAAAAAATAATTTCACAATGCCACTAGTATGAAAACAATCATAAAACCAAATTATCTTAATTGAAATATTTGGAGGTTATCCATGTATTAGTTAGCTACATGTATACCTATAACACAAACATCTTCATAATATCCTAAACATAAAAAGACCATGGGCAAGACGAGCCACCAGGGATAATGACTCACTGTTATAATAGCCGTAAACTTACCCCAAACATAACAAGCCCGAGGGCTAGGCCAGCTGCAAGGGAATACGACTCTCTGTCCGTACAATTCTCCATTTCTGGTCCTGGAGGTCGACCTTCATCAATAACATAAAGTGTTATAAATTCCCTCTTGTATAGTAATACTATTTTAAAATTATCTTGTTTGATTTCATTTTATCAAATTCTACTCCAGTTCAACTACCAATATTAAACTGTGTTCACTTGGTTCAAATTTGACACAAACATTCACCCTAAAGACATTCTTGATTATATTGTTCTACAAATGTTTAGTTAATCCATTACTCCATAGATACGCGTTTTCCCACACCAATCACAGAAGGCCTTTGAAAACAGTGCAGGAAGAGTTCAGATTGCTCGTAACGAGCAATCTGAACACTTCCTGCACTGTTTTCCACTCTGTCAGTTAATATCAACATAATTCACCCAATAATTCAAAAGCCTTCTATATAAGGTGTCCAAAGGCGTCTGTATCAAGTAAAAGGTTAAGTATAGCAACATGGACTAAAAATAAATACATTTTTCATGATTATTTGATTTTGTTTGAAAATTTAGCGTCACTTTATGCCATTTAGGACTAGCAGGTGATCAGTTGATCTTCCTATATTATAGAAGGTTAACTAGTACTAGATCACTCATCTCCGCAAGTAACTTATAACTTTCCCATTTGAATCAGCGGTGAGAGATGAAAGACATTTCATGAGAAGCAATGTCGTACATCAGTCATCACAGAGAACGTGGCTGGACAGGGACCAGAACTCACAACACCTGGATTGACAGTCAGAAATATTACCTGCTGATCTAACAGGGTTCGAATTCAAAATTATTACATACATTTAGTATTTAGTAGTTACATACAAGTTTATTTCTTTGGAAAGGTGTTTTCTTTAACTCAGATATAGCTCCAAATATACAAGACACTTAGACTGCATCTGTAACAGCAACTGGTATATCAGACATTAATTTCAATTTTATATAAAATTAGCAAAACTAACCTATTTCGGCCAAAAGGATCTCAGCTGTATGTCTGTGGCCCGTCCCCTGGAACACGAGCCCAACCCCCAAAATGGCCGCCACCTGTACGTTATGTATTACGTTGAGTTCTGTTGATGTGGGCGGCAGCATGGCAGGAAGATGAATACTTAACATTTTCATTGTGGCCAAATCCATTGTACTCCGTCTGAATGAAATAAATGTTACAACTTCAGCCATGTCAAAGTGTTGTAAATTAGTCTATTAAGCAACTACTTCAGTGCATGTCAAAGTGTTGTAAATTAGTCTATTAAGCAAAGTATAGAAGTCACATAATCAATTTTTTTGAAAGTGAATTTTAAACAAATGAAATACATTCCATAATGATTTTTGTTGTTTCTTTAAAAAAAAATAATCATAGGATACGATAATTTCTATCTTGTATAAATTTGGTAGATAATTGATAAATGGGAAATATTGGTATAGACTGAGTGCATTTACAATGTAGTTATAAGGAATAAACCTTATTTGTTAAACAGTCACGAGATATGAACTTACATGTAAAGTGTGAAGCATGTGGTACATGTATGTTCATATCTTATTGACATTTAACAAATAACTTTCATTCCTAAATTATAGTCAGGTATGCAGATACATACTGGGCAGCAGCCAGGCCCAACAACAAGCCGATTGTGGTCATCTCATGGCCCTGCAAAATAAAAATGTCAAACAATAGAACACAAGTTTAATATATAGAAATATTAAATATCAAAGATTGATTTTCTTTTCTTCACATTTTCATTATAGATTTGTCATTGTCAGAAGTTATCATGTTTTGGTACAGATATGTTGTTTTCAGGGAAGATACGTCATTTTCAGTACACATATGTCTTTATCAGTACAGATTGAATAATAATCTCAAATGGAGATGACAAAAAGAACGAAGATTTCAACAACTGTAATCCAATCTACAAAGTACTGAGGTTTCAATTTTAAAATACCAACTTCTATGGTAAAGACAGACAGAATCATGACGTACACAATAATGATAAGATTAAATTGCAAATTACAAAACAATACTTCTTTGCTAGAGTTGTTTCTGTTGACAGTAATGCTCCCACTGTAGCCTTATTGTAGCAATGCCATTTGTCTAATGAATTTCAACTCATGACAAGAAAATGTGACATACAGTTCGGCATATGCATGTACGAAGGACAAGGTCAACTTCACATGCATTCCCACATAAATGACAGCAGCATGATATATCTGTCTATGTTTTAAAATTTAAAGTCATAGAAAAGAGCATCATAACAGGTTTCATGTTCTGCTCGGCCATATCTGAAACTAATGACCAAACATACTGTTAATTACTCAATCAAGCATGCCTCTAACTGACCTTGATGAGGTAGTCATGTTTATTGAGAGTATGCATCTTCACCAAGTGCTTGTTGAGCCCAAGTGCCATCAGGAATCCAGCGTATTCATTGGTCAACTCATTACTCTTGGGACGGTTGTAGATGATCCAGGATGAATCAACCTGCAGAAGAAGATAATCAGGTAAGATTATTACCAACATGTTTTGTCTGAACAGGACATTTTTTAGAATGGAGTTTAACAATATTTTCAACATATTACAGGTTATAGGTTATATGCAGCATCCAGTTTTAATAATGGGGGAAGACTTCAGAATGAATCAGTAAAACGACTGATAAGTAACTGTCAAACTTCCTAAAATGAAGTTTATGGACTGAGCTGGGCTTGAACCCACAACCTCAGCGTTGAGAGATAAGTGGTGCTGAAATGGCGCTTAGATAATCTTCACAGAAAAAATGTCTTATTTCATATACATTAACGTGTAGTTTTATATATGTTGGTAAACTCAAACCTAGTACACTAACATTTATATGCATGTAGTTTCAGAATTCTACATTTCTAAGTTACAATTGTATCATACAGAGTCTGTTCATTACTGAATCCTTGGAATTTAGCTTACATGAGAATATTTGATCCAAAAAGCCCCTAAAAACAAGTTTAATATGGATATTGTTTCACTAACTTGTGAGGAACGTTCAAAACTTACCTGGGAGAAGTCAGCTATCCGGAGACCTGCTGCCACACCATTGTGGAATAAAGGCCATGATGTCATGCTGACAGGTGTTTCAATGTGAGATAAGTCTACTGTCGTATTTCTGGTGAATTAAACAAAAATTACCTTAGTGTATATTTATAATGTAGGACAAAGTATCAAAATTACAATTATAATATTAATTTCAAGGAATTGATTCATCTCAGAGTCCAATTGACAAAGTGAAGGTTGTCGATCTGTGGATACGTGATATTTATTTTTACACTCCGCTTTAAAGTATCTGATTGTGTCCTGTTTTGACAGGCTTAAAATTCCAGGTCATCCATGTTTTAGTTATAAATGACAATTTAATGCTTTATATTAAATTTAAACTAAATTTTATTTAGTGAACCTATATAGCAATTTCTCTTGATAGACTGCCTTATACCTAATTTGCATATAATTATTATTTATTCATAAATGATGTCATCTGGTCAATAATATAAGGTTATTTTACAGTGATTGTTACAATATATTGTAATATTTGTATTGCGGTGAAAATCATTTTGGAGACGCCATAGGCGCCGAGTCCGATATGGTTTTCACCACTGTAAAATGATCTTTTTATTCTATACCACAATCTAAAAGAAAATTATCAAAAGAGTAAAAAAAATCAAGATCCTTTTAAATAAATAAACCAAAAGTTCAAAGCGAAGAATGGATGTTGCGGCAACAGATATTCTGATGTTCTCAACGTCATAAAAGTTATTGGATCCAATAAACTTCTACGTATTGCATGGTCACATGGTAACATCTGGAATAAGTGATTGGCAATACACTTACAGGTATAGAATAAAATTGTATATTGGATTGGGATTGGTTCTTATAAAATATGTAAAAAATGTACATATGATAACAATGTCATCAACTCACAATATAACCAACATCTTCTAAATAAAGGAAATAGGATTATTTCTACAACCACTATCATATGACTACTCTGCAGAAGAACTTTTTGTTTCTGTAAGGGTATCTTATGCTTGAATAAATTTGGTATAAAATAACAAATAAAGCATGGTGTTTCAGTCCAAAACTTTGCTTTAGTTTGACTGCCAAGCCCGTCCACTTGCATATGGACCTCAAGCCATGTAATTTGTTAAATGTTATTAAATGTTTGCAGCTAACACATCATTTAGTTAACTTGCATCAGCTTTTACATTAGATATACTGCTGAATGAACGCAGTCCTGATTAAGCAAGCTAAGGCTGTATGAATATCTCACCTTGGTGGTGCTTTCCCAGTGAGACATAATTTGGGCATGGGTAACGTCTCGGTAGGCAGTGGATGATATGTGCTCAGTGTGAACATGCCCCTGAAACACAAACACGGCAAATCAATGAAATGGGATTTTATAGTGTCCCAATGTATAAATGGTGTACAACACCAACAGAAGAGAATATTCAAGACTTACTAGATGCATACATGTACAAAGACAATAAACTAACAGACATACTGAAATTAAAAACACAAAGAAATATTATCTATTATGTACATTTCCAAAATATGTTTTTCTATGTTTTTGTGTTATTAATTGAATTACACAGCTTTTGGCTTTTTGATGAAATTGTCGCTATTTTAACAATAAACCAGTTTACATATACTTGTGTTTGTTCCATTTATTCCTACAGAAGAGTGGACATAAGTTTTATTATACCTTCCTATTGGTAGAGCCATGGTCCTTATACAGATGGCATACAAGTGTCTCTCCTGCTCCTCTATGAAATCATGATCACTGAAACATAAAAAAAGTAAAATATATATAAAATGGAAGTTTGGAACATGTGGTCCATTGGTAGCGTATCAGGTCCAGGATCAGAGGGTGGTGGGTTCTATCCGCCATCTCGCTATGAGTGGTGTCCTTGAGCAAGACACTTTATCCACATATGCAAAGTACTAGTCCTACCCAGGAAGACCTCGAGCATGATTTTTCTAAGTTGTAAGATTTTGTTTCACAATTGAGGTAAAATAAGTAAGTTTAAAACAAATTGAAATTAAATAGAAAGTCAAAACATTAATTACTATGTTACTGTTGAAATGATCAGACGAAATAAATATCAGCTTTTTATGTCTAATAAATTTGTGTTTGAAATAGACCTTATTGCTTAATAGATAAATGAGAATAAAATTTATGATAACTAACTAATAGCAACAAAAAGGTACATTTCATGTATAAATAAATAAAGTAAAATGTAAGGTAAATTTCTACCAAATTATTGGATTAAATATTAAAGGTGGGTTGAAACTTAAAATGCAGCAATTGTTGCACTAATTGTTTATAACATAATAACCATATATAAAACAGGAACAATTGAGTAATTTCACCTTATTTCTGGTTTCTGTGTGAGTGCTATCCTGGCAGGTCGTGATGATTGTAACAGTCGCCGGGCCTCCTGTACACGCAAGTCCTCGCTGAACCTCAGTCGCAAATACTTACATGAAATAAAGTTTAAACATGCAAATTCAAAACAATTTTCATTAAAGATGGTTATAAGGACATACATGTATGGGTGAACAACTTTGATGAGAATTATTTGATTTTGTACGGTATGAATGAATAGGGTTTTATGGTGTTCCAGCACATTATAGGTTATATGACACCAACAGGAAGGAAGATTCCAGGTTCACTCTACATGTACAAAAACAACAAATTAACATACAGATCATAAAAAATACATCAACAAATGAATGCGGAATGAACCTAGAACCTTGATACCTGCAGAACTGCAGAGTTTCAGCACATTCTATCAGATTACTGAATTTGTGGCTTCTTACGAGATGCATAAGCCACAGTGATTCTATTCTTGCCATCACTCATGGCTGCCTGGAACAACACTGGGGTTGATAATTTAACCACAATAGCGAACATGACAAAAAATGATAAAATAAACATGACACCCATTCGGAGGATTCCTACCCCTCTGCAGAAATCGACAGTGATTCTATTCTTAGCCGAAACCACACAGGTTGATTTTGTATGGTATCAAGTGAATTACTTGTTTAGTATATCTCCAATCAATGTAAATATTATAACATTTGGAGTTCTTTCATGCGGGTTATGATTAAAGCAATGATCAATATTTTGTAACTATTTATCAAATCTCAGAATAAATGTATCAGTGTATCTTTTTAGCAATTTTGGATTGGAGTTTAACGCCATTTCCAACACATTACATGCATAATGGCATCAAGTTTTATTGGTGGAGGAAGACCTCAGATACATGCATATAATTCTGAGTATAACTGCTGTCTTTCCCCCAGTTACTTGTACATTTGGGAAATAAAACACTGAAATCATTTCTGGTACATTTGGGTAATAAAACACTGAAATTAATTCTTTGACTTACTGATTTAAAATATATAATACCATATAGGCTGTATATTATTATTTTTTATCATTCAGGACATAAAAATTTAGGTTTTCCCACTTAATTCCCATGAAATGGTTTTAAATTGTTCCCCCACCCTCCCTCAATCCCTATATCAAACACATGGCGCTATCAACTGACCTCATCATCCAAATGTTCCATGCCATCATCTTCTTCCCTGCTGCTGAGGGCTTGTGGACTAGGTTTTCTCTTGTAGATCCCCGGGGGTGGGGCGACCTCTCCCTCCTTGTCTTGTAAAGACATCAACTTACTAATATCTTGTCTCCCTGTTTATTAATATAAAGTGAGGTTAACACCGAACAGTTGTTACTCCATTTAAGCAGATGTAAGAATCAGTTGTGTAAATCTAGATGTATGTTGTACTGTAAGCCAGTATGGCTGTTGTACTGTGAGCTAGGCCCAGTAAGCCAAGTCAACAGTCCCTCTGACTATTCATCCAGGGATTGCAAGTTTGAATCCTGGCCTAGTCTTAGTCTCAGTGACTGATTTAAGTAAAAAAAAGTTTTCAGTAACTTGCGAAGATGAGTGTGCTCGAGTACTAGTTATATTTGTGTGCCTTTTTGTATTTAGACCTGATGTGGTACCTGGTCCAAAGAGTTTGTTAACCAGCACATTTGCTCTGAGAATGTAACTTACCTACAAGAACATAAGCTTCTTCTGGCCAATCAGAAGGTGGATTACATCTGCAGTGAAATACAGCTTCTCTGATTGGTAGGGCTATACCCACAGGTAAATATATCAAATCTCTCTCTGTAATACCTGAAAATAATAATAACAGTTAGTTTAAACTTACTTATTTTACTTAGATTGTGAAGCAAGTTATAACAACTGATACAAATAACCCTAGAAGTCATCCTGGGTAGAACTGGTACTAAGCTTATGTGGAAAAAGTGTCTCACTCAAGACAACCACACATAGTCGTGGGGGAGTATCAAACCCAAGACCCTCTGATCCTGGGTCTGATGTTTTACCACTGGACCAGGCGCTACAGTACAGTTGTCTTTGTCGTAACAAAAGATATCATTCATAAACCATTTTTCTAATTTTAAAAATAATGACCTTGACCCCATTGGCCAAATATATAATCTCAACCTTTCTCTTCACCAAGTCTACCAATATCCCAAATTCTTGTTTGGTGGGGGAAGAACAAACAAGAATAGCAGAAAATTCAATTTGTTCAAACAACTGACTGTGGAGAAGAACCTTTTTGACATTATACCTACAATACCTTCTCTTGTAATCTATATTTGCATTTATATTGATTTGAAAAGTTGAATAAACATAATTAAGCTATAAATATAATTGAACTAAGAGATATACAATAATATATCTTATCTAACAGTGTCAAGCTACTAACTTTGCAACAAGAGATCTTACCTAATTGTGTCATGTACAGAACAACCCGCTCCAGATAGTTATGTGTGGGACTTGCTCGACAAAAACTCCTTGACATGGATATATCACAAGTAGGAGCTCTGTGACCTAATGAAATTATAAAAGTTATCAGAATTTCAATAAAATATAATATAACTGATAGTCATGTTACAACAAATGATTTACTTCTCTAAATATTGCATGAATTTCACCTCAAACCATGATTATGAATTAACCCCAGGTTGGACATCTAAGTACTTTACATCATAGAAAAATAACTATAACACTCACTATAATTATGGGTCAGAAACCAGGCTTATCTGAGCAATAATGACCAACAAAGTCATAAAAAGTACTCCTTATTATGATCGTTACAGTAGAACTTCGATGGCTCGAACCTGACGGGACTGAACAAATTAGTTCGAGTTAAGGGTTGTTCGTGCCAAGTATTGTTCACCATCATACCATACATGTACATGTACATACAATGAAAAAGGAATTCTGCCGGAACCAGATAAGTGGTTTGAGCTAAATGTGGTGTTCCAGCCATCCGTGTTTGAGCCAACGAAGTTCTGCTGTTTAAGATAAAGTATTTTTGAAGTAAACAAGCTATATATTAAACCATTTCTTTTGTACTGAACTACATGTAGCCTAGGATATTGTAATCAAACTTAATAAGTTAACACATACATAAGTCAACACATACATAAGTCAACACAATGTAAGATGTAAATGTGTGAAAGCTTAACATTTTATACTTTCGGCTTAAATCATAATATTGTTTGTTTGCTGCTTCTGGTAGACCCAAAACAATCCCGCCAGTCAGGGGAAAAAAAATCTTTTTTTTTTTTTGGGTGTTCATTTAAAATATTTTAGGTCATTACATGTCTTTAAAAATATTCTCCGATTGATAACAAAAAAAGAAGAATTTACCTACCTACCCACACCTAAATGGTACGAGTCTGAAGTGGCAAACAAGCAATTTTTTGAAAGGTGGCCTTATTAGCAAATGTGCAACTTTATGAAACATGCTTATTGTACTTAAATACAAACTGTTTAATAAAATACATGTACTGGACTGACCTGATGGTGGCACTCTCCGGAGACATTTGTCTACTGCTTGTTCACTACCCATGTGTTTATTCATCAACAGGGCATACAGCTTAAATAGAATTAAAACATAACTAACAAATCTATATACATAACAAACGTGCATCAATACACTTAATTCATGTCAGAGATAATGTTCTGTATGGTATTACAGACGTTTGGTATATAGATGTAACTTACAGAGATAAAAATCTGTATGGTATTACAGCCATTTGGTATATAGATGTAACTTTCAGAGATAATGTTCTGTATGGTATTGCAGATGTTTGGTATATAGATGTAACTTACAGAGACAAAAATCTGTATGGTATTACAGACATTTGGTATATAGATATAACTTACAGAGACAACAATCTGTATGGTATTACAGACATTTGGTATATAGATGTAACTTACAGAGATAACGTTCTGTATGGTATGACAGACATTTAGTATATAGATGTAACTTACAGAGATAATGTTCTGTATGGTATTGCAGACGTTTGGTATATAGATGTAACTTACAGAGACAAAAATCTGTATGGTATTACAGACATTTGGTATATAGATGTAACTTACAGAGACAACAATCTGTATGGTATTACAGACATTTGGTATATAGATGTAACTTACAGAGATAATGTTCTGTATGGTATGACAGACATTTGGTATATAGATGTAACTTACAGAGATAACAATCTGTATGGTATGTCAGACATTTGGTATATAGATGTAACTTACAGAGATAACAATCTGTATGGTATTACAGACATTTGGTATATAAACTAACTTACAGAGATAACAATCTGTATGGTATTACAGACATTTGGTATATTATGGTATTACAGACATTTGGTATATAGATGTAACTTACAGAGATAACGTTCTGTATGGTATTACAGACATTTGGTATATTATGGCATTACAGACATTTGGTATATAGATGTAACTGACAGAGATAACGTTCTGTATGGTATTATAGACATTTGGTATATAGATGTAACTTACAGAGATAAAGTTCTGTATTGTATAACAGATATTTGATATATAGATGTAACTTACAGAGATAACGTTTTGTATGTTATTACAGACATTTGGAATATAAATGTAACTTACAGAGATAATGTTCTGTATGTTATTACAGACATTTGGTATATAGATGTAACTTACAATGATAATGTTCTGTATGTTATTACAGATATTTGGTATATAGATGTAACTTACAGAGATAACGTTCTGTATGTTATTACAGACATTAAGTATATAAATGTAACTTACAGAGATAACGTTCTGTATGTTATAACAGACATTTGGTATATAGATGTAACTTACAATGATAACGTTCTGTATGTTATTACAGATATTTGGTATATAGATGTAACTTACACACATAACATTCTGTATGTTATTACAGACATTAAATGTATATAAACGTAACTTACAGAGATAACAATCTGTATGGTATGACAGACATTTGGTATATAGATGTAACTTACAGAGATAATGTTCTGTATGGTATTACAGACATTTGGTATATAGATGTAACTTACAGAGATAACGCTTCATATGGTATTACAGACATCTGATATATAGATGTAACTTACAATGATAGCGTTCTGTATGTTATTACAGATATTTGGTATAAAGATGTAACTTACAGAGATAACGTTCTGTATGGTATTCCAGACATTTGGTATATAGATGTAACTTACAATGATAATGTTCTGTATGTTATTACAGATATTTGGTATATAGATGTAACTTACATAAATAACGTTCTGTATGGTATTACAGACATTTGGTATATAGATGTAACTTACAATGATAACGTTCTGTATGTTATTACAGATATTTGGTATAAAGATGTAACTTACAATGATAACGTTCTGTATGTTATTACAGATATTTGGTATACAGATGTAACTTTCAGAGATAACATTCTGTATGGTATTACAGACATTTGGTATATAGATGAAACTTACAATGATATTGTCTGTATGTTATTACAGATATTTAGTATATAGATGTAACTTACAGAGATAACGTTCTGTATGGTATTACAGATATTTGGTATATAGATGTAACTTACAGAGATAACGTTCTGTATGTTATTACTGACGTAAGTATATAAATGTAACTTACAGAGATAATGTTCTGTATGGTATTACAGACATTAAGTATATAAATGTAACTTACAGAAATAACGTTCTGTATGTTATTACAGACATTTGGTATATAGATGACAGGCCTCATCTCCTGTCCCTCGAGGCTCTTGACGATCCAGTTATACACAGATGGCACACATTTGGTAAACACTGACGGATACTGCATCTTTTCTATGTGCTCTGTTATAAAAACAGAACATCTTCATGGTTAAATTATAAATATAGCAAGGTAAGTCATCAAGATCAACATATTCTTATTTCACATGTAATATACATCATAAGTTTGATTAAAACTTATAAGAGCAGAAGATATTAAGTATCACATTTTGTTAGACTTTGAGAAAGGAAAATCTTATAAAATATACATCTAGGATTATCACTGTACTTTTTAGTTTACACCTCTGGCAATGATAGATGTGAAGCCAGGGTCGGCAAACTTAGTCAGTAGCATGTAGGACTATCAATCCAGAGGTGTGTGTCTCCATGATAATTGATATACAACATTGTGTCTCAATTCATCTCTCACTACTGATTCAAGTGGGAATGTTATCAGTTACTTGCGAGATGGGTGTGCTTGAGTACTGGTTAATATTACAGAATATCAATATAGAGTGGTTAGGTTAACTGATTCTCTGTTAGCCCTCGATAGCATAAAACACCCCTGAGTAGAATCTGAGTAGAACCACTGTTCTTCTGCAAGTAACTTACTCACATAAAGTTTTTAGAACGATTGGGACTCGAACCTACGGCCTTAGTGGTGAGAGGTAAGAGATCTTGAGATGGATTCTTGGAGGACCCACAATCAATCAAAGCAATACACATAAGTTAATCATTGTTGGTAACAAAATTGAAAAAGTTGCTATGATTTGTATAATTAAGAATCAGAATCCAATTTAAAAATTTAAAGTTTATTTAGTGCGTATGTAGAGTCAACACATCACTATAAAACATTTACACCTACCTTCCCGGACTTGACTACAACTCTGAGAGGTGTCAAGTAATTTGGGGAAATCTCTACAGTAGTAGTCCATGTATTGTTGACAGCTGAGATCACACGCCAGCTGATACAACAAGTCTACAAGTTGTTGTGTATCTGCCATCACGAGGGTGTTCAATTTTAACTCCTGCCATGATGACAAAAAAAAATTATATTAAGGGTATTGGTAGAAGAAGTGCTTGACTGAGTAAACGGTTGAAGATATACTCAAGACAAGCTAAATTAACCAAGGGTACAAAAGAGGAGATAATTCTGTCATTATTCATTATAATTGTCCTCTAGTCACATTGTATTCCCGTTCATACTTTTGAAGATATACTCCAAACAAGCAAATATAGCTGAAACTAAAGTACAAAAGGGGAGATAATTTTGTTATTATTCAAGATATAGTTGCACTCTCACTATTCTACTATGCAATAGAAACATCGGTGCGGGGTCATTTTTAACTCCAGGGACACCATTTAAACAAATCTAACAAAACTATAGTTGGTCATCATTACTACATAAACATTTTGAAAATCTGTTGGACCGTTCATGAGAAGAAGACTTTTTAAAGTTTTAGACTATTTTTAGTAATGGTGGCCATTTTGAATTTTAGATAGAAAAAATAAACCTTTTGTATAGTCTCCTATGCAATAGAAACATCCATGTGAAGTTTCAGTTAAATTGGACTAGTGGTTTCAGAATAAATGAAAAAAAAAAAGAGAATTTTCTGTTTTCCCATAGTATCCCTATGTAAAATTCTATGTCCCCTTACAGGGTCCCTATATATTTTAACCCCTAAATTCTTATCTGCAATCAAACCCCTACACTTAAGGATAATTTATATCAAATATGTACAAATCTGACCTACTGGTTGTTAAGAAAACAATTTTACTAATTCCCAATTTGTACCCTTTTGGGGCCCCTCCTGACCCCTTAAGACATAGGAACCCAGTCATTTTTACAATCTTAACCTCCTTTACCTAACAATGCTTTAGTGAAGATGTAGGCAAAATTATTTCCATTTAAAAAAAAATAAAATATATATATATTATATTGACGTGTGTCCCCTTATTGAACTCTCGGGGCCGGGTCATTTTTTACCCTAGGGACACCATTTGAACAAATCTAACAGAACTATAGTTGGTCATCATTACTACATAAATATTTTGAAAATCTGTTGGGCCGTTCATGAGAAGAAGATTTTTTAAGTTTTGGACTATTTTTAGTAATGGCGGCCATCTTGAATTTCAGATAAAAAAAAATCTTCTGTATAGTCTCCTATGCAATAGAAACACCCATGTGAAGTTTCAGTCTAATTGGCCTAGTGGTTTAAGAACAGATGAAAGAAAAAGAGAATTTTCTGTTTTCCCATAGTATCCCTATGTAAAATTCTAAGTCCCCTTACAGGGCCCCTATAAATTTAAGCCCCTAAATTATTATCTGCAATCAAACTTCTACACATAGGGATAATTTATGCAAAATATGAACAAATCTGACATACCGGTTGTTAAGAAAACGAATTTAGTAATTCCCAAATTTTACCCTTTTGGGGCCCTCCTGACCCCTTAAGACATAGGAACCCAGTCATTTTTACAAATCGGAACCTCCTTCACTTAACAATGCTTCTGTGAAGATATAGACAAAATCATTTCCATTTTAGAAAAAAATAAAAATATATATATTATAATGACATGTGTCCCCTAATTGAACCCTCGGGGCGGGGTCATATTTATCCCTAGGGATACCATTTGAACAAATCTAACAAAACTATAGTTGGTCATCATTACTACATAAACATTTTGAAAATCTGTTGGGCCGTTCAGAAAGAAGATTTTTTAAGTTTTGGACTATTTTTAGTTACAGCGGCCATCTTGAATTTCAGATCGAAAAAAAAAAATCTTCTGTATAGTCTCCTATGCAATAGAAACACACATGTGAAGTTTCAGTTTAATTGGTCTAGTGGTTTCAGAGAAAGTGCTGCTAACAGACGACAGACGACAGGCTACAGATGACGGACAACGCGCCATCGCATAAGCACTTCTGGCCTTTGGCCAGTAGAGCTAAAAATGCATGGATTGTGAGGAATATATACATGTATAGGAACTGATTTATCAAAACTTTGGAAGCCCTAATGTAAATGAAGTTAATAGCACATAATTTTATATACAATAATTTGAAAAACAAAATAACATTTTTTAGTTTAAATTTCTAAAGATTACATAACCCTGATTTAAATGAAACCATCTTTTAAAACACGTAAGTATTTTATTAAACCAATAGTTTAATTGAATTATAGTTGAACTGAAGTTTTTCTGTGCATATTACTCTTTGGTCATCATTCCTTACCTCATATACAAGATGAAGGCCCATAAAGCATGCTGGGATAAAAGTGAACAGGATTGCTGACGTGTTGATGGTACCCGGCTGAGAGCTGTTTGATCTATCTGGTATGGATTGACATTCGGACAAACCAAATACAGTGTCATGGTTCTCCGATACAAACTTATGGTGGTCTGTACCCAGCATCCACTCCCAGTCCTGAAATAAAAACAAAACATTTAATCATTATTTCATTTAAATATTTATTTTATTACACTACTCTCCATAGAAAAATCTTCATGAACTACAAGGCCATCATGCATATATAGCTTGTGATTGTTATTTACCTTTATAGCATTAAGTGTCACGTTGACAAATTCTGTCATATAACAACAGTTTCTGCTTGAAATAGCACACTATGAGTGTGATCATGTACACTATAATTAAATATCAGTATGCAGACAATAGACGTAACCAATTAGCGTACGATCTGAATTTATATTTGGACAGTCGTTAACAGTATAAATATTTATGTAAACGTAAGAAAAAGACTTATAATGTTGCATTCTTAAATAAACTGGAATCATCGGTTAAAAATCCAAAGATGTTTTGGATTAACTTAAAGTTATATACACAGGTTCAGGGTCAAGTCCCAAAAATTTCTTCATCTCAGTGGTTCAATGATTTTAAACAAGTTTTTAATAGTGATGGTGATGCAACCATAGAAGACGATAGCGAAGTAAATATTGACCTAGATGATATTGAAGTAATTCTGTTTAACAGTGACATCACAGATGACGAAATTGTTGATGCAGTAAAGGGTATTGACCCAAAAAAGTCCGTAAGTGGTAATCTTGTTGCAGAAGATTTTATTCATGGCATTAATTTTTGTTACCATTTATTGGGAAATTGTTTAATAAAATCCAGCTTCATGGACAAAATGTATAATTGTCCCCGTACATAAAAAGGGGCAAATAAATGATCCAGACAATTACAGAGACATATCTCTTATAGATATCTTTAGTAAACTTAACATTAGTATCTTTACTAATCGGGTAATTTTTTTGTTAACGCTTTTGATAAAATAACCGAGTTGCAGGCAGGTTTTCGTTCCGGCTATTCGACCGTTGATAATGGCTTTGTTTTGTATTCCTTGATTAACAAATATTTGTGTAAGAAACATAAACCTGTTTATGTGGCGTTCGTAGACTTTAAAAAACCGTTTGACTCTGTTAATAGATCTAAATTGTATACAATGTAACAACAAATTGGAATTAAAGGCCATCTATTTCAGTTCATAAAAAGTATTTATCGATCCGTAAAAGCTAGAGTAAGAATCGGATCAACCTTTACAAAGTATTTTAATAATCCACTTGGACTTAGACAAGGCTGCAAGTTAAGCCCTATATTATTTACAATTTTAATAAATGAATTAAATGCAACTGTTGCTAACAGTGGTACACATGGCATACAATTATGTCCTGAGATCACTGAAATCATTTCATTACTTTTTGCTGACGATGTAGCATTAATTGCCGATACTGTTGGCAGTTTACAGCAACAACTAAATTATCTCCCATCAGTACTGTTTTGACTGGTTGTTGGATGTTAATGTAGGAAAAACAAAAATTGTTGTGTTTAAAAACGATGGCCAGTTAGCTAGGCGTGAAAAATGGTTTTATGATAATCATCAATTAGAAACAGTAAATGCTTTTTCCTATGTTGGTTTGCTATTTACAAGTAAACTATCACTTTATAAAATGTCTGAAAATATGGCGAATAAAGCTAAACGCGTTCTAATATCTGTTCTTCAAGGTGTGAATAATTTACTACCTATGCCTTCTTCAACATTTTTTTAAATATTTGATACAAAAGTGTGTCCTGTATTAATGTATGGTGCTGAATTGTGGGGTCTAGAACAACGTGATTGCGTTGAACGTGTACATATTAATGCATGTAAAAGATATATGAATGCACCATTCAGATCTTGTAATGCTGCAGTTATGGGGGACTGTGAGAGATATCCTATGTATATAGTAGCTGCTAAACGTTGTATTAATTTTTGTTTAAGAATATTGAGTTTACCAAATACTAGATATGTTAAAAAATGTTATAATATGCTTAAATATTTTGACGAACAAGGGTACAAAAATTGGGTGTCTACTGTTCATATGAATTTGTATAAAAATGGATTTGGGTATGTTTGGAAAAGACAGAATGTAGCTAACCATAAATTGTTTGTCTTACAATATATAAATAGACTTAAAGATCAATATATTCAAAACTTGCATGCTGATTGCTCACAGAATAATAAGTTAGTACTGTATAAAGAGTTTAAATGCAATTTCAGTTTCGAACCATATTTAAAATATATTAACATACTAAAATTTAGACAAACTATTGTTGCATTTAGAACTTCTTCTCATACTTTAATGATTGAAAAAGGACGTCATATCAATATTCCTAGAGAAATGTGTTATTGCATATTCTGTGATTTACTTATTGAAACAGAATACCACTTTCTTCTAGTATGTCCTTTATATAGAATGCTACGCTTAAAATATCTGCCAAAGAAATATTTTGAATCCCCGTCCTTGAGCAAGTTTAATATATTAATGTCTAGTGAAAATGAAAATATTGTACGCAATTTAGCAATGTTTATATATTATGCATTCACATTGAGAATTTCACACATACAAGTATCTAGTTAGTTTATTGAATATGTATGTATATATATATAAGAAATGTGTGTATAAATATATTAGTAACTGACATAATTATATCACATGTGCACTCTACTATGCATTATATATATTTGTTATTATTGTATTGTGTTTGGGCTGGTGGCCTTGATACAAATAAAATAAAGTAAATAAAGTAAAGACATGCTACTGTGATCAATGAGCACCTAGAAGTATAGAGTACAAAGCGAGGAACCTTCTAGAACCATTTTTCTATTATTTTGTATGACCCTACTGGGAAAATTTCATTTGTGAGTACTTTTTTATTGTAACATTACCTTCATGTTTGGCAACTGCTATTTTCGATAAGCCAGTAAGTCAAGTTAAAGTTTGCAATAAAACTGATGGGTTACAAATTTCTGATTTATACCATGTACATTGTTTACCTCTTCAGACCCTTGGTCAGATGTCTTGGCCCTTTTGGCTGACACGGGAGACATGTTTGAGGTGTCCATCTCATACTGAAACAACCAATATACCAGTTATATCAAGATATTCAGCAAGGTGAATTGCTAATAACAATAAAGAGCAAATTTTATGAAAAGAAATGATTACTTGTTTTTATTTCATAATTATGTTTTCAAGGGACAAAAAAATTAAACAAAGTTTGAAATCAATCACCTGAAACCTGTAGAATTAGTTTGCTGTAATAATTACAGTTAGGTAAATACAAAAATGTTACTAAGTGCAATACTGGGGCAATTACTCTACATGGAATTCATGTCATGCACATATGTTTGATGTTTGCAGAGTTTCAAGTCAATCACTTGAAATCTGTGGCAGAAGTTCACTCCACAAGTTGCTAACAGATTGATTGATTGACCAACCAACATAGAAATTCATATACCCCTCTCAATCTTCGTTTGTGGGGATATAAGCATCTTAAACATGAAAATCAAAAGTTTCAAAGGTTTTGTACTGCATATAATGATAAGATTTTAACATTTATGATTTAAATACTTACACATATTCCAGTTTCTAATCAAGACTAGATAATAGTCATTGTTATTAGATCTGAGTAAATCACAACAATATTAACAGATTACACTACAAGTACTTGCATATTAAAATCCTCACCTGATTGGTCAGTGTGAGTCTTGTAATATCATATCCCATCAGACCTAGCAGACACCGAATGAACAACGCCCACTCCGATTGGTTCCCTATACATCCTGGTGAGTTACGCACCGTATACCATTTTCCCATCACTTGCAGGGCTAAATCTTTCGGTAACAAATGCTTCAATGCCTTCAGACATAAATCTATACCAGGCAGTGTGGTAAGATCTGGAAGGGACGATCTACACATGTGACCATTGGTCAGTTCGATTGTGAACCTGTTGGCCACATTATCTCTCAGACTCTGAATGAAGCCACACCCAAGTGGGAACTCTTCAAAGTGGGCTGATTCTTCAAGTTCAGTAGGCACAGGGGATATTTGATTCAACTGAAATTCATCATCATCAAACCTAGCGTCCATTGCACTTGGTGGTCTACTGGATGTGAAAACACCACCACGAACCGGACTCTGTAATGGGGTCATCTGTCTAAGCATGCTCATGGAAGCATTACCCATAGGCAGGGTTGGGACATGTATACGGTTTATTTTTGTTGTGCCACTGTACACAAATAAACATCCACTTGTATCCAAGACAATCAACAGATCTTGTGTCTCTATAGGCAGGGCATCTTTACAGGGGATTATAGCAACTGTACCAAACACAAGTTTCTTCAAGTCGTTGCTCTCCTCAAACTTCACGCAGCGTAACTGTTGTCTATAAGATATTACATAACACAGATACTGCTGTCCACAAAGATCACGGGTCAAGAATGCTTTTGATGATTTTCCGAGTGAGCCGTCACGTATAGCGGGGGCTGGTTCTGTCCACACATGTTCCAGGCAGATTTCTGGGCTGATAGGTTCAACCCACTCAGACACACTCTCATTGATCAGTGACATGTTGGCAGGGGTGCGATAAAAGTTTCCCGGAGACTTTGAGGTCTGTGGTGATGGAGTGTGTAGTCTGTGCAGGGATCCCCCAGCAAAGGCTGCTGGACTCTGAGACCTCCTGCATATATAAGTAACAGTTAGCATCTTGCATAAAATGAATCTGCATAAAACTTTAGATCTTTTTATCACAGGAGTGTAATTAATTCTGTGTTCCAGCTAAGCACTATTTGGGTGCATTAAAGCATTGAAATCTCTGAATAAAGCATTAAATTTAAATTAAGGGCTAAAATAAGCATTAGTTATTCTCAATTTAAGTTTTGATTAGTTTGTTTAAAATGGCAATTTGATAAGAATTTTCAGTTTTACCCATAACATTTTGAAAATAAGCATTGCCTACAAATTTAAGGGGTAAAATACTGATTTGGAGAAAATCTTATCTGGAGCACTGTAAACGTTACATATTTTTTATATTAACCTAGTGTATATCTTTTCTGTTCAACTGGCCCTCATCCTGAATATGCAAAGCTATTTCTGACTTGCCAGAATATATGAATGACATTGATTTATCATGGTAAAATGTTATTTTGAGACGTTACATCATACTATGACTGAGGTTCAATTTTTTCGTTATTTAAAGCTCAGGTTTGAAGTTTTATTTTGAAATTATTTTTTTTATTAAATTTGTTTTGTATTTCAGTAATAGTATTGGATTATCAACTATTTCAAATAAAACAAAGTTAAACATCCCATGACCTATCCATTCTGTCCAAACAAAGTAAAACATCCCATTACCTACCCATTCTGTCCAAACAAAGTAAAACATCCCATTACCTACCCATTCTGTCCAAACAAAGTAAAACATCCCATTACCTATCCATTCTATCCAATCCTGGCTGGTTCATAATGAGTGGACTCTGCGAGCGAGACATAAATATAGGAGAACTAATTCGTCCTGAGTAACTTCTCAGTGGCGATACATTTGGAGACTGGGCAGAGATGTTCCCAAAGAATCGTGACATATTACTGCTGGACTGGTTCACATTTTGTGCTGAAACTCCCATCTGGTACAGGCTGTTTGTCTGGTCCCAGGCACTGCACACAGTCGTACATTCCTGGTCAATGGAAGGAATAAGGCTCTTAGATCAACTGTCACCAGCCTAACTACATATAAGTCAACGTCATAAGGTCTATGATACGAGAATATGAAATAGTTTTTATTAACAAGATTATGACTATGAGTTCCACAATGAATTTCTTCACAAACCATACATGTATGCTACAGCATAGGGCAGACTTGAATATCCATGAAACAGACAAGAATGATACATTCTAATACAATGGCAGGTTTGTCCTTATACTGCGCCTATTATAGCTTATCTTACCTTAGCATTTCAAATTTGTGGAGCAGTACTCTGAGGGACAGTGTGACATTGACCTTAGAGATGGGTCTTCAGAGTGACACATCATCAGATCATGGTGATCATTTGTGCCAAGTAATTTCACATTCCCTCATAGAAGACTAATTGGACTCGACAGGAGTCTCATATTCTACATACATAATTATATAATGCCTTTATATGTTTGACCTCTTGGTGTGACTTTTGACCTATTTATTGTTTTTGGGGGTGGGGGTGTCTAAATGAATAATGTTATAAAATTACTCAGCAGAAACTCTAGAGGTCTGCATACAATACTAGTATAAGATGCATCATATACCTCTGGCCTGGCTCGTCTGACTTTCCATGCAGAATGTACACCAACCATGGTGTCATACGTGAGCACTAAAGACGGTTCAACGCTGGAGAACACGATATGCTGGGTGTTGTCTGTCAGATACGAAGTCTTCGCACAACCAGATGACCCTGTCAATTAAACCATATGAATATATGTGTAACAGAATAATAAAAATATGCTGCCACTCTGTGACTCGGACTCGGTATCTTTTACTAATAGGGTGAATGCTCTACAAACTGAGCTAACCTGGCAGCTGAAATACATTTCTCTCCTAACAAGTTACAATACACACTGTGATATACTGACTACCAGGTGGGGGCCTGATGGAGATGGGACATGATAAAGAATGGTTCCAATTGAATGCTTGATTGAATATTTAGCGTCACTTTTATGCCATTCAGTGCTAACAGACAATCAGTAAAATACGAAAAATTATTTCCCTTAAAATAATTTGGTTTATTTATTTGAGAAATAACGTTTATCCGTTGCTACTGATTCGTAGCTCTTCACATTTTATCGTCCGGTAAGCTGGTTCCCCTTTCAATAAACACATTGTTTAATAATATAATACAGAATCGGAAAACAATCTGTCCAACCGCGATATACAAACGCAAATCCCGTGCAGCCTTCTCACTTTTATCTACATGACACAAAAGTTTACAAAATTAAACGGAATTTATAGCTTAGAATGCCACGTGGAAGATTGAGGTGGCGAGTAGCCTACAGAGAGGGCCAGGAATGTAACAGGCAAAAACGCTAGGCAGGCAGCCCAGCATAAACAAAATGAGGACAACCGTCCGCAGACGAGAAGCAGGAAACGGAATGCCGACGAGGTACAACAGCAGGACGACAACGCTGCAGGTGCGGAGAGACACATGGGCGCGCAAGGCCAGATGCACAAACTCGACGCTAGTAACATCAGGCTGCTCCAAGATGATGCTGGTGGGTGTAATAACAATTTTATTGATTTTAAAAATGTTTTACAAAGTTCTGGTATTTTACCTCTTAGAAATACTGTTTTAGAGAAGTCAGGTGATAAATCGGGGAGTGGCGATGTGTGTGACAATAAGTTGCCTGTCTGGCCGCCATGTCAAATTTCGAACCAAACCGCACTATTCTCTGACCAGTAACGCGCAAACTACACCTTCAGTCCGTTTGGCTTGTGATGATTTGGCAGCACATGTCCATTCATCACTAAAGCAACAGATCGGTGAATATATAAAATTAGCCCTTTTACTCAAAGGGGCAGTAGAGCTGTCTAATTTTTGCAAAGGGGGCGTTTTTAAATTAACAGCCGACGGTCACATTGAGACCGCCAAGAAGGAGTGCAAAGATAAAATAACAAGTATAGGATAATGGACAAAAGCGTTCATTATATACTCTTCAATTTATCTATTATCGCACAGTGATAGAGTCCATGAAATGCTCCACTACATGTATAATGTTAGGGAATGCGCTATGCGTCAGGGAGGCCCGGCATGGTGCAAATATGATGCGCAGTTCCACTTACGTCAGGCCATATCAAATGCATCCTGGTCGCAAATTAATAATGACCTGTGGTGGCGATGCATGCAAGTTAAGGACAAGCAGAAAATTGCCCAATTAAGCACGCGTAGATACACGTGATACGACTTCAATAACGGTAACTAGTCTGGCAGAACTGCAAATTCGCCCATGTCTGTAGTACCTGTTCAGCCCCGCACCCTGAGGTTAATTGTAATCAGCAGAGTTCGTCCACGAATTCTCGAATTTCAAGACCTCCTAGTAATTTTCGAGGCAGGGGGTCTTGTAGACCTTTCAGAGGTCAAGGGTGGGGCCAATTTTAAAGACAGTAGCTCAAGCGAGTTTACAACCGAAGAGCCTTACAATTTGGATATTGTCAATATAGCAAAATCGCCAGTCAAGGTAGAAGCTTTAAAATGTTATTCATGCTCTTATGATAAGGATGAAGCAAACTTTTTAATTCAGGTTTTTTCACAGGGTTTTCCCATTCAGTATAGTGGACCAAGGTTACCACGGGATTCGAAAAAATTACGCTCTACAGCATTGAATCCTGATATAATTATGTCTCAAATTAACAAAGAAACATAGCAGAACAAGAATAGTAGTAGAAATAATAATATAGCAATAAACCTAGCAGAAGTAGAAAAGTAGTAGTAACAATAATATAGCAATGAACCTAGAAGAAGCAGTAAAGGAGCTGTAACAATAATATAACAATGAATCTAACAAGAATAGAAAAGTAGTAGTAGTATCAATAATATAGCAATGAATTTAGCAGAAATAGAAAAGTAGTAGAAGTAACAATAATATAGCAATAAACCTAGCAAAAGTAGTAGTAAAAATAATAAAGCAATGAATCTAGCAGAAATAGAAAAGTAGCAGTAGTAACAATAATATAGCAATGAATCTTGCAGATATAGAAAAGTAGTATAACAGTAATATAGCAATACACATAGCAGAAGTTGAAATGCAGCAGTTACAATAATATGGCAATAAACATAGCAGAGGTTGAAATGTATAAGTAACAATAATATGCAATGAACAAAGCAGATGTAGAAAAATAGTTGTAACAATAATATAGCAATTCACCTAGCATAAGTAGAAAAGTAGTAGCAACAATAATATAGCAATAAACATAGCTGTAGTAGAAATGTTGTGGTAACAATAATATAGCAATAAACATAGCAGAAGTAGAAAAGAAGTATTAAAAAAAAATAATAAAAAAAATAAAAAAATAGCAATAACATAGAAGAAGAAGAAAAGTAGTTGTAGCAATAATATAGCAATACTCATTGAAGAAGTATAAAAGTAGTAGTAACACTATTATAGCAATAAATATAGCAGAAGTAGAAAAGAAGTTCTAACAATAATATAGCATTAAACCAAGAAGAATTAGAAAAGTAGTAGTAATACTATTATAGCAATAAACCTAGCTGAAGTAGAAACATAGTTTTAACAACGATACAACAATGAACCTAGCAGAAGAATAAAAATAATATTAATAATAATATATCAATAAACACAGTAGAAGTAGAAAAGTGGTAGTAACAATAATATAGCAATAAATATAGCAGAAGTAGTAAAGTGATAATAACAACAATATCGCAATAAACATAGAAGTAGTAGAAAAGTAGTTGTAACAATAATATATAGCAAGAAACAAAGCAGAATTAGAGAAGTTGTAGTAACAATAAACTAGCAAGAAACGTAGCAGAAGTAGAAAAGTAGTAGTAACACTATTTTAGCAATAAATATAGCAGAAGTAGAACAGTAGCTGGAACAATAATATAGCAGAAGTAGAAAGGTAGTAGTAACAATAATATAGCAATACACATAGCAGAAGTAGAAAAGTAGTAATAACAATAATATAGCAATGAACCTAGAAGTAGCAGAAAAGGAGTTGTAACAATAATATAGCAATGAATCTAGCAGGAATAGAAAAGTAGTAGTGGTAACAATAATTAATATAGCAATGAATCTAGCAGAAATGGAAAAGTAGTAGAAGTAACAATAATATAGCAATATACCTAGTAAAAGTAGAAAGATAGTAGTAAAAATAATAAAGCAATGAATTTAGCAGAAATAGAAAAGTAGAAGTAGTAACAATAATATAGCAATTAATCTAGCAGAAATAGAAAAGTTGTAGTAGTGACAATAATATAGCAATGAATCTAGCAGAAATAGAAAAGTAGTATAACAGTAATATAGCAATAAACATAGTAGAAGTTGAAATGCATCAGTAACAATGATATATAAATAAACATAGCAGAGGTTGAAATGTATTAGTAACAATAATATGCTTTAATTGCTAGAACTGTCGCTCAAATCGGGTTCATCGGAAGGGATCAGGTGTTCTGTTAATAGCCAAATATTTTATTTTTGTATAACTGTGGTTCTCAACGGTGTTATTGTTACAGATTGAAAAAATTGGTAACTTGTACTAGATATCGTGGCAACACGCATTATACCGTTGCTGTTGGTCTTGAGCTGTGTCATATGGTGTGCCCATGTTTCGCATCAAAAAGTTTGCACCCAGACCGTATTTTGTGTGTTTGATGCAGTTGCGGTTTGTTGCGTTTGTGTATCGGTCTGAAAATTGTACATGATGCATGATGCCACTTAATAATGGTAGACTCGAGTTACTTCGGGTCACTAGGTCTGGCCCTTATAGTACTGGTAAGACCTAGATTGCGTTGCTGCTTGGTGACTCAATGCATCATAAAGGGCATACCAAAGTTGGTCAGTTGTATGTGTAACTGTATTGTTATACAAGTTTACGATGGTTAAAGTAACCACTGGTAAACCGTAGGATGGGCTGTCATTCCCATCGGTATTGAATAACTACAATAGCAGTTGTCGACACCCCCTTTTAGCACCGGATGTTTGGCGGTAGACCCTAACTTTCAATGTGGCACTGGTTTCCGGTGCGTTGCCGTTGTAAGCTGGGGCCTATGGTTATGCATTCGGGTGGAGTCTGTGTGCTTGATGCCGTCAGCCAGTCCATTGTTGACTTGTGTTGTATTGCGTGTTGCTTCAATTTGCCTTCATTTTAATCAAAAGCTGGGTCTCTGTTAATGGGAGTTTGCCTGTAGCGCCTGGTCGCCTTTCGGTGGAGGAATCTATACACCATAGAGCGGCCTAAACATGCCAACCTTTATTTACCTTTTAATAGTATAGATTATGATTGTTTATTATCTCGCAGTTTGTTACTGCATAAACGTAACTATATATGTTCAATAAACATAGAGAATGTTTTCCTTTTATTTCGGGTTATATTAAATAAGAATGATAATAAGATGCAATGTTGTATATTAATGATCACGGAAACTGTAAGCAGGCAGGGAATCAAACTCATGTCTGAATGGTTTCAAAAACAATTAAAAATAACAACAGTTGAAAATGGTTAGATCATGGTAACCTTATCCAATAAATCCCAAATATATAGGATTCATTAATGCAGTGTAGCTTGTGAAGTTTCATAAATGTGGATGCAGTGGTTGTCATGCTGATAAATACAAATACTATGTTAGTGCCTGATAGTCTAAAATTTATCAGGTGAGAAACATGAAAAAAATCAAGCACAAGCCTTAGTGATTTTTTCAATGACGTCAATTTATGTGTTGCAGCAAGATAAACCTTCCCTGTCAATAAAGCAAAGTTTATCTTACCCCCTTATACAATTCATTCTGTTTGTTAACCAGCCTTATGTTTATAAATAAAAATGATGACAAAAAGATCTGTCCGAAATTAGTGGAAACTGTAAAATCTCTCAGATGGAATCTATTGTATAGCACAGAAACACAAGGAGCCATGTTTGATTATATTAGTGTTCACCTGTTTTAGTGATGACAGGGGCCACCTCATCCAGGGGGTGCAGCATACTAAACACTGTGGTCTGGTTCGGGGCATTCCCACTGAAAAATAGAAATTATTGGACAGTTTTTAGTTCAGGCAGTTTATCCTAATTTACTTTAGCTTGATTGTAAAGAAAGCTTAGAGCTTATATGATCCACTCTAGAGTTTGTGTCCTGAGTAGAACCAGTACTGAATGTGTTTTTAGAGGAATCTAGTCAAGCTTGGGATCAAACCAGAACCTCTGGCATGAGCTGCCAACACTCTTACCATTACACTACTGGCCAGTTAACAGTTTTTACAGTCTGTTTATCAAAATAAGAGTGTATGTATAAAATTATTGAAGAATTAAGAGTTATTTTCCCCTTATACTGCTACTCTAAGTAAGTTCACTAGGAAAATTATTTTCATTACGGTTGTTTAATACAATGTACAAATATTGTTGGTCAATCTCTTTATTGACAGCAAATTATATAAATGTAATATTTAGCATCACATTTTATAGAACATATTAATAGCAGTAGAAAGACCACTCATAGACTTAAAAACATAAACGACTGTACAAACTTGCACGTTTCAATAATTTTTTAAAAAGAAAATAAATAAATAACAAATAACTTTCAGAAAATATAAATAGTTTACCTTTTAGAAGATCCAAATTCTGTTGGAGAAACAGTTCTTTCAAAAAGAAGTCCATTCTTAATGACCCAAGCATGAGCCACCTGAAACCGACACAATATTTTACATATTATACATGGCTGCATTCAGCACAATTAAGCAGCACATGTTTAATCCCTGGTTCCCTAAAATTGTTGTATACTGTGTGCTAATGTGAAGTTGAGCCAGTGTCCAGGAAAATGTTAGCTAAATTTACCAAGCGTTTAACAGAACTGAACGCAGCCCAGCAGAACATCTTAAATCTTGATATTTCATCTATTAACCTTTGTGTATACATGTGCCAGTTGCAAACTTCTAATAACCTCGGTATATAAGTGATGATTTACATGATTACATAATGCCAAAGGAAGTAGTGATGTTTAACTAAGCATGGATAGACAAACATTTTAAGTTTACAAATTACAAAATAGTTTATGTTCATAATACTATAACATAACCCAAATAGAATTTAATCTTTTTCCACTGTAGTCCTATCTGGCTTGACTTATTGTAAACTGTGGCTGACAGTTGCAACAGGACATTTGAAACATTGTTGTATGTGTTTCAAATGATAAAAAGTTTTCTATTTTCTCAGTGTTAGAGTGTAACACCCTGTATGAATCAGCAGCTGCCATCCAAGTTCAATGTACCACGAGCATGCATATATAATCCAAGATCTGCAAACGTCTTTGCAGTAAATTATATTGCAAGTAAAAAAAATTCTTTAACATGTTTTTTGATTTGAATACAGATAAGATTTTTAAACACTTAACTTCCAATGTACAGTAAATATTATACTCTCAATGTACAGTAAACATTAAGTAATATTATATCTTGTGTGTAGATATACTGTATGTATACGAACAAGGCCCTCTATCATTTACCTCTGATTGCTGTGGTTGTTAGATTTAATCCAGGACTGTCCAAAAACTTGATATGTGAAAATTTACCAGTTACTAATGAAAGGACAGTGGGTCTACTCAGATTCGTGTATACATGTATGCATATGTGGTCTTCCTCAACCAAAAAAAGTTGTTGCAATGTAAAACCTGTAATGTGTAAAACTTGTAAAATGGTATTAAGCTCCACTTAAAAAAGTACAGAAGGGTGATTTACCTGGAAAGGAAGTGCCGCAAGGTAGTCACTGCCATTCTCCATGAAACACGCCACACAGCTGGACTCCACCACACACACCCCAGATTGTACCACACCTGGAATATAATCTCAGCTTAAACATGGGTCTCAAAACTGTATCTTGACCAAAGCATAGTCCTTAATTGTCAGTATTCATTATTTATAACAAAAAAGCATCTCAGCTAGTATGTATACAACATAACTGTATCTTGGCCAAAACATAGTACTTACTTGTCAGTATTGTGTTTATAACACAACCATATAAATAATTATTTATATCTCAGCCATATTGGCAAATATTTTTAAAAATATTGAGCATATCAGATTTTAATTTTAGTATAGAGATTTTTTTAAATCTGCTGGTATGTAAACAGTATAAAAATTAAGATACACATATGCAACAGGATTGCAGCAGACAAGCATGAAGCTGAGATCTGTCAAGGCCCTGGCCCCAGTTTCACTAAACATCTCAACTTTAAAATTTTCCTCAACTCAAATTTTTGAAATGCTATAACCTCATTTAAATACATGTAGGTCATTTTGCATTTGATCCTTTACCAACAAGTTAAAATTTTCCAAGACTTCAATTATGCATGGCCATTAGCTGTATAATGAGTTTAAATAATCATTTAGAGAAATTGAGATTTTTAAGTTGAGGAAAATCTCAGCTTGAGATAATTAGTGAAACCAGAATCTAAGCTTAAGATGTTTAGTGAAACCAGCCCCTGTAGAATATTTATCACCCTGCTGTTTTACAATATGATGAATTACCTTTTGTATCAAGTGTTGAGCAGATCTCCTCAGGGTTTGAACTTTCTGGAATCACAAAATTGCACCACAATGCCTGAAAGGCACAAAAGTAAAAATCATAAATAACCACATGGTCTGATAGTTATGGTTGATATGCCCATTATTTTCAAGCTTGTTTTCCTGCCTTGTAAATACATTGATCAACAAGTAGAAGTCATATGTGATAGTTGCTAAACAACTATAATTCTGGTAGTGTTTCATGAAAAAAATCATTCTGATATATAAATGTAAAACTGTGCAGTTTCTTCTTGTTTTGTACCCAATCACTGCTTGTATACTAACCTGCAGAACAGGAGAGTCCATGGTTAATGTTTTAACAATGGATCTGGCCCCATCTTGGCCCCCTCTGCTCCAGATAACTGTGTTCCCACTGACGTACAGTTCTTCATCAAAGCTTCCCCGCCATTCATCCTTGTGTGTGTAGAAGGTCCACTGATCTTTCTTTAAAGCAAAAATAACATTTATATCAACAATATTATAATTGCTTCATTAACATTTATAAGTTTCCATATCAGCAGACGTTATGAGTTATTTACTGGCATTCTAAAGTATTTTTTTTTAAAAATGGTAATACGTCCCAACTTGTTATAAAAAAAAAAATTATTTTCTAGAAAAATAAGGATGCCCCAAAAGATAGGGATACCACAGTGATGGTGGTCTAGTGGTAGAGGGTTTGCCTTACATGCGGAAGGTTGTGGGTTTGATCCCTTGGCAGGGTCATATCAAATACTTGAAAAATGGTACCAGAAGCTTCCTCGCTTGGTGCTCAGCATTTAGAGGATAGTTTTAAGGTCTGACTGGCCCAGTGTCAGTATAATGTGACTGAGTGGGGTATCATACCATGTGTCTGCGACATGATACTCCAGTGTGGCAGCACTCATAATACTGTTTCAAGTAGACATCGTCACAATATGACTGAAAAATTGTTAAAAGTGACGTTTTAACACCATACATTAAATATAGGGTATCCCATTACAAGGGGTAAATACAGGTATGCATTTTTTTAATTTACCGGGTATATAGTTTAATTGATTACAAATGTAAATCTGTGAAATTACCAGATGAACTTAGAATAAGGTAAATGAGTGACAATGTTATTATGCTTTAATTAAGTGCCACTGATACAAAAAATACATGTCATCCTATCATAAAAGTTCACATGACATATGTAACTTGAGTGGGGACAAGTGAATCACCCCCTCTGCAATGCTCCAGATAAGCTTTTCTTTGAACGAGTATTTTACTCCTTAAATTTGTATGCAAATTAATGTATATTTCCTAATGTTAAGGATAAAAATTAACATTTTAATCAAACTGCTACTTAAAACAAATCAGCCAACACTAAAATTGTCAGTATCCAATGCTTATTGTACAATTTACTTTAAATTTCAATGCTTAATTGAGAAATTTCAATGCTTGAACCCCAAATTAAGTTTATCTGGAATGAACATGGTAAATCATATAAACAAGTTAGTGATCCTTGTGTCCATATAATTACCCACCTTGCTATTGTCCTGTATCGATATATCTCGGAAGGATTTGAGGAGAGGCAGTCCTGGATCCATGTGCACCACATTCTGTACCTGAATTAAAATATTACCCTTTACTCCATAGATACATATTTTCCCGCATCAATCACAGAAGGCCTTTGAAAACAGTGCAGGAAGAGTTCAGATTGCTCGTAACGCTTCCTGCACTGTTTTCCACTCCGTCAGTTAATATGAACATAATTCAAACATTGCTGATATGTGGTGAATTAATGCTTTCAATATTAGAGATGTCCAAATGCATCTATATGAAGTAAAGGGATAAAGAGAAATAAAATTTCATCAAAATTACATTTACCTATATTCTCACCATGTTTCATTGTTTACTTGTAATTTCGAACAAGAGGCCCAAAAGGCCTGAGGACACTCTACTTGCTTATAGTGCTCAGAGTATTTGTTTTCAAATTTCACAATATAAACCTACCTGGACCCCTTATGGAAAATGCCCCCAGCCCACTGTAATTGGAGAAAGAATTATTGACTATGAAAAGGAAAAGCTCTAAATTTTTAGTTTCCCATGCCATTCCTATGTAAAAAAGAAACAAAATCCCTTACTCATAGGGATTTTCTATGATCAGATAATGCTTTTGGCCAGGACAGCTTAAAATAAACACATATTTTAACAATACATGTACTTTAAACAGCTGTTGTTGATTTCTTATTATGTAGTACTTTATTCAAGCTTATAATAGAAAATCAACCTATATACCAGTAGTGTTTTTGAAATGAGAGAATTAAATTTGATCATATCTTATTCAATGGTAACAGCATAAACTCTCACCTATGTGCAGCACCACATTTAGGATTCAAACCTGTACAATAAGTAACAATTTATTTGAATGTAGCAGCTGGCTTGATTAGTGATGCGTTTCTGACTCTTTATCATTCATGACATTACACAAACTGTAATAGTAAATCATAACTAAAAACAATTTCAAATGTAACCTAACAGAGACAGGAAATTCCTCCTTGATCTAAAGCACCGATAGTTAGTTATTTATGAAGTCTTGCACAGATCCAAGACCATGAAAACAAATATCTAATGTTACTTTTATGGAATAAAAATAAATCTGAGCAGAATGTCAGATATGATGTTTTTTTAAATAAATTGAAGAAAACTTGTTTTAGCTACTGTTTACATTATTAAACTGCAAGATACACCTTCAGATCTCAAGGAGACTTCAGTTGCATAGCAGGGAACAACAGTAATCACTTTTTTTTACCCAAAATATTCGGCAAAATTTGGCCCCATTACTCCCCCTAATGTAAAAAAAAATTCCCCTAAAAAAAAAATAAAAAAATTTGTTTGTATTTTTTTAAATGGGGTTCAATGCCAGTTTAACAGTTTAAAACAATGAAGAACAGGAATGTTGCCCTGCTAACTGTTTTCAACATACATATTTATGATTTCTTTTGTTTTTTTATTTTATTTTAACCACCTATTAAAATTCCCTCAAACTTCAATTTACTCTGATTTTTCCCCTTCAAAAGGCATCGACCCTCTTCCCCTGAAGGTAAAAAAAAACACTCTGACTGGTAGTGATAAGATCTCACAAGAAACACCTACACTAAGCCAATGATAACATTCATCATAACATTATAACTGTTCATACACCACTGTAAATACATCTGCCAGTGTAAAAGAGAACTTGTGTAAATAAGGTCTTACAGTAATTTCAGTTCATGTTACATTATACCTGTATTTGGAATTTCCCAGGATGTAAACGAGCATATTCTCGGCCAAACGGGACAAAGTCCTGGGTGTCACAGGCCGTAATCATTTCTTCAGTATCCAGTGTGAAGGATTCTGCTGCTCCGTTTTATTAAATCTAAAACAATGAGAATATTATATTACATTATTTATCACATATTGGCCTTAAATTGCTCAACTATGGCAGAGGAGACAATGCCAAAGTAGGCAAGTTTTGATAGTGCAAGGGCCATACCACAGACATTTAGATTTGGTCAGTTGAGATATTACAGATATATAACTACAGCGCAAGTTTGGTGCATATCAAATGAAAACTGCAGGTTCTGGAGTACACACAACTTAAAATATACAGCTACTGTGTAAGTTTGGTGAAGATAAATGAAAATTACATACATGTGCCAGAGTGCACACAATGCAAACTAATTTTTCATGATTGAAGGACAGCAACTCTGATACTATTCCAATTTGGCCAGTTCAAAAACTTGTTTGAAATATTTTGGTTACATAACTACTGAGTAAATATAATTAAGATCAAATGAAAACTGAGAGACTAAGTGCTGTAGTCATACACAATAAAATACATGTATGCAATTTTTGGTGATTCAAGGGCCACAACTCCAAAACTAATTATACGATTTGGCCATTCCAGAACTTTCCAAGATATACGGTTATATAACTTCTGTGTGAGTTTTGCTAAGATAAAGGAGAACTGTGTGTCCCAGAGTGCACACTATGTCAAATAACACAATATTAGATTCAAGGGCCAAAACTCTGATATTAATTATCCAATATGGCCATTTCAATAACTTGTCCAAAGAATAATTATGGTTATATTTAAAACATAAACTTTGTAAGTTTGGTTAGGATCAAACTCCAAACTTGCGCAGTAGCTGTACGGGTGCCAAATTGCACACAAGGTCAAATAGTGTAATTTTTTATGATTCAAGGTCATAACTTCAGCATTATTTATTCAATTTGACCAGTTCAAGAAATAGTCCTGAGATATTGTGTCGTTATAAGCGATGATCCAACTGATGAAAAATGCTGAACATTGCTAGAGTGCATGCACCGAAAATTTTATGTCAAATGACAGACAACAGGTAAACAGAATAGCTTGCTTAATTAAAGCTTTGCTCAGATGAGCTAATAAGATGCTATAGAAGTAAGTATTAAATGTTTGCACATTTTTCTACATGAGTCAGGGATTTGGACAAGTATTATGGGTTATGAATCACTCGGTAATGGATATCTGGCACATGTACTATGAAAGCTAGTTCAACAGCAAGGATGTTGTAAGTGACATATGTATAGTCACTACAATCCTTTTAAGACCTGGCCCCCAATTGTACATTATGAAGCTTCCCGTAGTTCCTGGCCATATCCCACCCCTTCCCAAGGAAAGCGAAATTTGTGCTGACCAAGGTTTAAAAGGTATTTGTAACTTCTGACACCATCAAAGTGAACAGTCAGCCATTTTAGTACTAACCCTGTACTTCGTTGCTTAACTTCAAATACAGTAGGTGTACTTCAACCATGTTGCTATTAATCTAGCTCAACAGTGAGGCTGTTGTAATTGGCTTGTGTACATCCACTACAAAATGATGGCCGAATTTGCTCTATCATTAATCACCGTTTAATCTTACAAATATGACAGCTAAAACAGTCATATGTATCTAAACTAACGGTGCTGAACGCAGCCAAGATAATAACCGCGAAAGCTAGCAGAATAATAAATAGGAAAAAAGGCAAAAGAAATATTGACGCGAAAACCAATGACAATACTATATATCTGATTAAAACAGAGCTATTTAAATATACAAAACGCACAACATCAACTGACTTGCTATATTGGTTAAACTGACGAAAACAGGTGAGAGTAAAATAGTTGAGAAAAATAAAAAATTAACAAATTACACTTTCAACTTGTCATAATTCCCGCAAATGGATCACTTCCGTTTGTTTCCTTGTTAGAAAACGCTTTTTTATCTGAACCCTTCCTGTTTCCGGTCTAAACAATCGTAATTGACAGCTTTGATAATTTTATGATTATTTGTCCAAAATGGACGATAAAGTTCTTGCCTACTTTTCTTCCATCAATCCTCTTGCTCGAAAGATCATAAAGGATGAAGAATTGCTGCGGAATGCGATAGGAGTTCAATGGAACAGCCTGGATTGGCAACAACAAGAGGAACTAATTGATGATTTTATGGTTGACAGATCAGTACGGGAGAAATTTGTGGATGTTGAGAAGACAGATAACTACCCAAAGTCTTTTCCTAAACTGAAAGTCGAAACTGGAGAAAAAATTGTTGTAGATTTTGAAAATGATGTAAGTACTTAAAAAACAACAATGACAGGGTTTCCGCTAGCTGGCGATGTAAGAAACATAAATTAATATTGTTTTATAAAAATGAACGCTAATATAGTCTCCACCTTTTTATCAGAGTGTAATGTGGCGAAGCTATGTTAGTGCTCGAACTATAACACAATTATGAAAATGGAAGCTAATATATTTACATACTAGGGCCTCATTGAAGATTGAATTTTTTCAAATGAGTTCTCTCGTTAATAAAAGTCTTTATTATTATTATTATACTCACAACAAGAACAATTTCTCAATTTGAACTGAGCTACCTGCTCAAAATAAATGATTGGTTTGTTGGTAACAAATGATTCCTGTGGACCACTCAGTTATAAACTGACAATCAGCTCATTAATCAATATATTATCATATTTATATTATATATAACAGTTCATCAAGCCTGACAGTTAAATCAAATACACGTCATTGTAAACGCTCAGTGGCTCAATGTGATAAACAAGTGCACAATAGCTCAGTGACATAAACGAGAGCTCATTGACATAAATGAGCACTCACTGGCTCAATGCAGAGCTCTCACTCAATAACAACCGCTCACTAGCTCAGTACCATAGTAGCTCAATCAATTGCAGCGTTCACTAGACCAGTCAGCTCAATGTCATAAAACGAGTGCTCGGTGGCTTGTTGATATAAAGCAGTGAATATGCACCTGTCTCAATAATGAGAGCATGCTCGCTCGATGTCATTACTGCAAGTGAGAGTTCACCAGGTAACAGTCATATAGGTAGATAATTGCACTTCCGAAAGGAGCCGGCAATAATAATGATAGCGGAGCTCAAATTGTCGAGTGAATTGTTAGTATTATACAGTCAGGTAACCCTTTAACCTATACCGTATCTAAACCCTATATTCTTCTATATTTCTACGATGTTTATCTGTCAGTGGCAAATCAAGAACTGACATTTTTCGAGGCTGCATGGCTATTTATACCCATTCTAAACGATGCGGCTCCCAGTATTTACATTATGCTCCAAAATATAACGTTACCAAATCGGCATGGTTCTCGGTCGATAATTAAAAGTATCGCGGAAAAGCTGGGTTCAAAGTAATTCACTTTCGCCATGGAAGTATAACAATTTATTCAGTGTTAAGGTGGAATTTATCGATTTTTATAAATAAAACATGTGTTTATCATAGAAGCTTCATTGTTTATGTCTGCTTCAGTCATATATTGTTTATTGTTCATAAAATAATTGTCTTCGCCGGATCTTATATCAGAAAATATCCCAAGAGCTTGTTCCTCTACATATAACCTAAGAAACAGACATGACACTGAAAATATGGTCCATGCTCATACCAGACTTTATAAAGACTCCTTTTTATCCCCTGTTATCTGCAATTAGAACAAATTACCACAAAATATAAAAGACAGCAACTCCTTACAATCATGAATGTTTCAAAAAAATTATTAATATAGCCAGACCGCCGCTATATTTTTACTTCAGTAAAAGAATACCTCAAATCCTATACACCCTAATATACAAGATACCAGTGTAATACCAGAAATATATAATTGTATAGCTTTAATATATGTACAATTTATTTGATTCAGTAACAATTGATACAAGTGAGCATTAGTACCTATTTGTATATAAATGTAGTCTTGTGTATACTTGTAATTTAGCATTATAGCTCATGACTTTAATTTAGTTTATACTAATTTATTTAAATGTGAAGAAAGCTCAAATCTTAAATGAAACAATCTTAAATCTACTTCCATGATAGAACTGGTACTGAGGCATAATCATTGAGGTAAGCTGGAGATCGAATCCGTAACTTCTGGTGTGAGCTGCCAACATTATCCACTACACTACTGTTCAACTTACTTTAATTTGATTTTAATGTGATAATGTGATTTATGTGTAACTTATTCTTATTTGACAAGTTGTCAATTTCTACTTGTTACTCTCACTTCATTTCATTTTGTCTTTTGCAATCTCTTTTAAGTAATATTTTTTTCTTTTATTTTTAGTTTTGGACATGGCAAGATGAACATTCCTTACCATTCAACTGGAGATCTAAGGTAAATAACATGATTATTACAGAATCAATACTAACATGATCATTACATGCATGTTTTATTTCTGTGTAAAATATAACTTGCACTGTAGTGTAAAGGATATATCTTCAGTTAGATTCACATAAAAATATAAGGCCTATATTGAAATATTGTTTGTTTGCCACTTCCAGATGACCAAAACAAAAAATCATTAATTTTATATGTCTGTTGTAATTTTTTTATATTCAAGTTCTAAGTTTAAGAATAAGAATGTAAAACAAACAACATCAATAACAATTTTAACATCTGATATGTATAATTTAACAACATAAATTTTAAGTTTGAACCAGAAAAGTATACATATTTACAACGTTTGGACATACGAAAATAAAAAGGATCCGGGCAGCATGAAAATTAGCGGGGAGGGGGGATGATAATCTAGCAATTAATTCATTATGGCGTTAACATAAATTGATGAAATTTTGTGTATAAATCATTTAAAAATGTAATTTGATTTGATATTTTGTATGTAAGTATTTTCAGAAAATTTGAAATTAAAGAGAAACTTTCATTAAATAAATGTTTTTATGTAAGTCGCTTTAATATAAAAATGCATATCTATGTTTTGACAGAGTCAGCAAGATTTGACCCTAGATGATTTAGAACCCGATGTTTTGTCCAAACCACCAGTTAAAGCTAAGAAAAGAGATTCTGATGTAACAACAACAAAACCGCAGGATGTGAAGGATGCACCTCGCGAGTTCTCTGTGCAGGCTGCAGGCAGTATATGGGAGTCACCGTTCTTACAAGGAATGAAGAAACCAGACTTTGCCAATAGGTACATTCAGTTTCATTTATTATGAGCCCTCTTGTGGTGTGTTGACATAGTCATCACAATAGTGGTTTGGTGTATATGCATTCATTTTCTGTCCAATATTGTCCAGGCTATAACTGGTGAATTGGAAGTTATTTGTGATTCTTTATTACTAAAATTATATTGATTCAAGTATGCATACTATTAATAGCACATGTTATAAGCTGTGACTTTCACCCTGTATTACTGGCTACCAACTCTTTAAGCCAGTGTAAAATATTCTACAATTTCATAACATGCAGCTAACAAACCTTATATATGGAATGAGACCAAAACAAAATCTCCTGACATCACATACATTTATCTGCTCATCATGTAAAGATTAATGTGATCAGATGGGACCAGGCTTGTTGTATGCCATCTTAAAAATATATGCAAGTTCAATTTTACTTCACAAATTGAAAACAAATTCATGAAATGCCAGTGTGTTTTTTGGCTATTTTTATAGCCGTTATTGGGTCATATTCACAATGGCAAATACCCGTAGTATCTTTTTTTTCCCAACTGAGTGGTAAAAATTTCCCAATTAAAAGCTTGCCCTAATACCTTGATAAAATAAACATTTAGTTTTCCCCATTCTGAATTGAGTATTAAATTGATTCTTCAACTAAATGGTTAGCGAAGCAAGGGTACACATTTTAGTTTTTCCAGTTATAATGAAAGCGTCTCTAAAATTTCCAATTCCAAGGGTATCTTCCAAAAATGGTGAAAACGAACCACTGAATGCAGACATATGCCTACTATGTCAAAACACCTCAACTTCACACAGATCTATACTTTTAGCAGAAACTTCTCCAAGAATATTCTTTCATTGCCCCCATTTCTTCATTATCATACCCATATATTAATTGTTAATGGAAAACTGTTCCTCTGTTGCTAAATTCATTTGAGATGTCAATTTGTTCTTTCCCCAGATCCAGAAGTTCCAGTCCCAACAAATCAGTTGCTACGTCAACATCAAAAGAATCACTAGCAAGTCGATCAAAAACTCCTGAAAAAATCAATTACGCCTTTACTGGAAGTATGGATGACATCTCGAGCAATAAAAGCATGTATGATAATGAAAGAAGTCCTTCTGTTTCTAGCGGAGAGATTCTTAGCACTTCTCCAGCACACAGTGCTGACAAGGACAAAGCACCCAAGAGACAGAGATCATTTAGTAAATCTCCTATAAGAAATGTTCTTTCTTCTACCAAAAAAGTCGATACAAACAAAGGCTTGCAATCTCTTGTGTCAACTAAAGACCGGGAAGAGAATGCGTTTGACAACCCAGCGTTGGGCCATGAATGGTCTTCCTTTGTAAATAATAACCAAGAAGAAGAGGAAGTTAGTAGTGCTACACCATCTCCATACAAAACTCTGCTGAAAGAACCAGAAGCTATCCAAATGGAAAGGGGAGATAATACAGATGGTCTGTTATCCAATGAGTACCAGTCTGGGATGCTGAATGATGATTACCAAGATGAAGTGTTGGTTGTGGAGAGTCCTGGAGCACAGCTTGATGATGTACCAGATGCCATGAACGCATCTTCACTGAGCAAGACTGGTTTTGATTTCTTGGACAACTGGTAATGGAACATTTTAAATTTTTCTCTCAATTCAACAACTGTGGAGTTTACAACAAATTTTGGTATCAGAAATTATTGTTGAATAAGATTTTATAAAGATGACCAGACTTTGGTAAAGCATACATAATTATACAATGTACTTTGTATATATATCGAAGTAGTTTATAATATTGTAATGTACACATTGTGCTGACAGCCATGTATCTTTTGTTTGTATAAGGAAAGCTGTTCTCTTTATCATATTTGCTATGAAATGAATCCCTTAATTAGCAGTGTTAGATAATTGTGTTGAATATTGAGAAACTTAAATATGAACTTTGGTGTTTATGTGCAATGTTTAGTATGTGTTCAAGTTTAGTAAAATCATTATTGTTTTTGAATAAATGCTGTTGAAATATACATTCATATTTCATACCCAATTAAAGCATTTATCTGTATCATGTTACTGTATAAAAATATTGTTACTGTTTTCTTCAATCATGATATCCCCAGTGTTTTCCCAGAGTGATCGAGATTGTGAAAAAAGTATAAGTATTATAGTGGTATGCCAGAAATGAAATCAGTCACAGGTGTAAGGTTGATGTAAGGATATTACATAGGTTGGTTTACCTTTTTTTTTTTGCTCTCAGAGAGCAATAGCTTAAGATTTGAGACTGATCAAATTATTGGTCCTCTGCATGTTTTGTTGGAAGTGGACTATAGGTTTAACCTGCATCTGTGTTTTTGTAGACTAGTGATTGAGAGTGATTGAGAGTGGTGAGGAGAACAGTAGACTAGTGATTGAGAGTGATGAGGAGAACAGTAGACTAGTGATTGAAAGAGATGAGGAGAACACTAGACTAGTGATTGAAAGAGATGAGGAGAACAGTAGACTAGTGATTGAGAGTGATTGAGAGTGATGAGGAGAACAGTAGACTAGTGATTGAGAGTGGTGAGGAGAACAGTAGACTAGTGATTGAGAGAGGTGAGGAGAACAGTTCACATCACTCTGATAATCCAGTTATTTCCAACCAAAATCTTTGTAGGTCGATTCCAACCAAGGTTCAAATTTTTCCTTTCAATTCCAATAAACAGACAATATTGAAATGACACTGATTCTCCAGTAAATTGCCACATTCTCCAGTCATAGGTCATAGACAGTCAAGTTTAGAATGATTTTCAAAGCTTTGTTATACAATGTATATATACATGGCCTGTTATCTTGATTGGACAAGTAATATCTATCACTTACAGTATTGGCTGACACAACAGCACTCTTTGTAACTTTATATTGTTCAGATAAATATTTACATCATGTATTTTATACTTTTGCGATTTTCAATGTTTTATATAGAGTTGTATTATTTTACAAAGTGTATTTAGTTTTGTATTTTTCACAATGAAAGTTTATTAATTATTTTATATGTCTGTCTTATAGATTGATTAATATATAAATAACAATAAATAAACTTATAATAATGTAATTGGACTTTGTAATTTACTAGTTATTAACTTGTTCCCAACTAAAGAATGACAGTTTTGTTTGTTTGTTGGAATATTTAGCTTCATGTTTATGTCACCGGGGACTAATAGATGATCAGTCAACCTAACCATTCTTTCCTGGGATTCTGGTTAGTAAAAGTTAAACTGATAACTTTCCCACTTGAAACAGCAGTAAGAGACAAATGACAATCAGATTCAATGTTGTATATCAGTCATCACATTCATAAGATTATCGCTGGGTGGGGATTCTTAGCTAGACACACTATCAACTGAGCTAACCGGGCTTGGCAAAGACACACAATAGTGCAGTGGATAGGGAATTGGCTGCTCAAGCTAGAGGTAGGTGGTTGAAACCCAAGGTTAACCTTTTTTATCAAAAAACAATCGGGGGGTGCTTGTTCTACACAGGAAGTACTTTCAAGAGTGGTTCATATAAGCTATAAACTTTGCACCAAAGTCACAAGAATTGTTGCTTTCATGTAGAGTAAGAACAACTTTAATATCAAAGCCACTATGCCAAGGTCAATATTGAGGTCACTATGCCATGGTCATTTTTACTTGATTTTTGAAGACTGTTTCCTACACAACTACATAGTATTACATACTCATACATAAAAAAAGTTATACAATACCAACATGAAGGTACATTAATTTTTATAAGACATAAACTACCCCCCCCACCCCACCCCCACCCACTAAAATAAAATAGAATATCAAATGGAATGATACCAACAGAATTGCCAAATTTCAACAAATTTCATTATAAGTACTCCTTTTGTTGCCTCCCATAACATACTCATGAAAGAGGATTTGGAGCAGTGATCCTATTTTTGCCAACACTCATATACCACCCTCAAGTCACATGCGGGGTTTTGACCACAAAAATGAAAGTATGGGACACTACAATCCTTTGTGGGAATTCTATTCATCTGCAGTAATTTGCATAGATATACACCTACATATAAAAATTTATTCCAAATGAAAAAAAAAACAATTATAGGAAACCACAGTGGTGGTCTGTGGGTGAGGTGACTCGCATGCAAAAGGTCATGTGTTCAGTCCCCAGTTAGGTCAAACCAATGACTTGAAACATGGTGCTAGACGCTTCCTCACTTGGCACTCAGCATTTAGAAGATAGTATCAGGTCTAGTCGGCTCGGTGTCAGTATAATGTGGTTGGGTGGGGTATCATACCAGGTGTCTGCTGCATAATACGCCAATGTAGCAGAACTCAGAATACTGTCTCAAGAAGACATGTTTGTGATATAACTGAATAATTGTTGAAAGGGATGCTAAACACCATACAACATCATCTAAAAGGAAACTTGATTGATTTTTCTGTATCTGATAACTTTAATACAATGCATTCCAATGCCACCTGTGACCTTGTCATATTAAATGTCCACAAAATTGTTTTGTTTTTTTTTACCAGAAACAAACGTGATGAAGTGAAAACCATCTCTATTTTTAGCTCAAAAACAACCTTTTCTTTTTCATTTTAAAATATGTCTGTTTCATTAAAACAAGTTATTAAGTAGAAGTTATCTTCAACTTGACTGTTCTGCCTATGAGGTAATTGTTGTACTCTCGTTAGTGTCCCACCTGCATTCTGGTGCAAGCTATTCATAATTGTGCATGGCTTGCAGATATATGGATGGAACTTGGCATAATTGTGCATGGCTTGCAGATATATGGATGGAACTTGGCATAAGAGTGCATGGCTTGCAGATATATGGATCAAACTTGGCATAAGTGTGCATGGCTTACAGATATATGGATCGAACTTGGCATAGGTGTGCATGGCTGGCAGATGTATGGATCAAACTTGGCATAAGTGTGCATGGCTTGTAGATATATGGATCAAACTTGGCATAACAGTGCATGGCTTGTAGATGTATCGATCAAACTTGGCATAAGTGTGCATGGCTTGCAGATGTATGGATCAAACTTGGCATAAGTGTGCTTGGCTTGCAGATATATGGATCAAACTTGGCATAAGTGTGCATGGCTTGCAGATGTATGGATCAAACTTGGCATAAGTGTGCTTGGCTTGCAGATATATGGATCAAACTTGGCATAAGTGTTCATGGCATGTAGATATATGGATGGAACTTGGCATAAGTACGCATGGCTTGCAGATATATGGATCAAACTTAGCATAAGTGTGCATGGCTTGCAGATATATGGATCAAACTTGGCATAAGTGTGCATGGCTTGCAGATGTATGGATCAAACTTTGCATAAGTGTTCATGGCTTGTAGATATATGGATGGAACTTGGCATAGGGGAACATGGCTTGCAGATATATGAATCAAACTTGGCATAAGTGTGCATGGCTTGCAGATGTATGGATCAAACTTGGCATAAGTGCACATGGCTTGTAGATATATGGATGGAACTTGGCATAAGTGTGCATGGCTTGCAGATGTATGGATCAAACTTGGCATAAGTGTGCATGGCTTGCAGATATATGGATCAAACTTGGCATAAGTGTGCATGGCTTGCAGATATATGGATCAAACTTGGCATAAGTGTTCATGGATTGCAGATATATGGATCAAACTTGGCATAAGTGTGCATGGCTTGTAGATATATGGATCAAACTTGGCATAAGTGTTCATGGCCTGTAGATATATGGATTGAACTTGGCATAAGTGTGCATGGCTTGCAGATGTATGGATCAAACTTGGCATAAGTGTGCTTGACTTGCAGATGTATGGACAAAACTTGGCATAAGTGTGCATGGCTTGCAGATGTATGGACAAAACTTGGCATAAGTGTGCATGGCTTGCACGTCTCACACCACTATTACATTTCCCATAGGGCTCCATTGTAACATTTATGTCCAAAACAGAGTGAAAAATTAAATTTTGCAGCATGTGTCTGGGCTCAAATTCTTCACTTGTTCAAGATATGCAATTATAAAGGAAAAAAAGTATACCTTGACCAGGTTGTTTTTTTTTTAAATTCAATGCTTTTGTGAGACCTATCAATTTCCAGAGTAATAATATGTCAACTATTCGCCCTAGATGCGGTTCGAACCAACAATTCTGAAATGACACAGAATTGTCCAGAAAGCTGGTATCAGCATCATATTTCCAGTGGTGATTTCTAAAATACTGACCATTTAACTCATGCTAGTAAAAAACAAACCATAGCAGTACAAAGCCCTGAAAAAAGAAGAAAAAGTGAACTAAAGTTTTATTTCTACCTCTTTCATCTGTAGGTCCGGAGTACTCAAGGGAGATAATAGTGGTGTGAGTCCTGAAGAGGACTTTTTTTTTAATTTTAAGATTCTACATTCACATATTATGTAACAATACTCAATTCAAGTTCAATAAAGCTAAATGCATCCCCATATCTGATCTACTTCTGAAATAAAATAAGTTTTAGTGACACAATGTTTCAGTCAAAATGCTGCTATTTCTTGTAAAAAAGCAAGAATTCACAACCATACAGTCTAAGTTTCATGATAACTTGACCAATTGTGTCTAAAAAGGTCTGAAACTTTCACAACTACATGGTAAAATGAAAAGGTGTCTGAAAATAGGAAGAAAAACAGACATTTTAATTTTAAAAAAAAATGATATTGTGGAACAAAACTTATTAAACATAACATATTTTAGATAAAATTTCAATATCAGAATGATATGGCAGCCACAAAAGCAAACAATTCAAGCTATTTTCATGCTAAAGTACTCCATTACCCTGTCTACACATCAATTCCAATATAAAAAGGGCAACACAGGCCCAATAGATAATGCATACATGACATTCAATGTGAAATTCTGCATAATTATCTATAGCATTTTCTATAAAAATGAAGTACAAGCAAAAACTTCGCCAAATTCAATGATTCGATGCAGAATTTAATGCGACGACAACTGAAAACAACCGAAGTTAACCGTAAAATGGCCTCTTGGCAAGATTGCAACTACTGCCTTTTCATAATTAAACAATAAAAATTAGTACAAACTCCCAGTCCAGTGTAAATATGTAATTTATTTCATTTTGCAAACAATTCTATTTTTGTATGCAGAAATAAGTGGGTGGGGTAATAAATTAATGTAAAAATCAACTTAAAATTCACAATCTGAGCAATAAGCATACCCATGGGAATTCAGTGTGATCTTGCAGATATTTCAACCTGAATTAAGGGTTGGTAGCATTACAGAAATATGGCAAAACCACATATGATGGAGAGAATGTCACAAATGGGATCTGTCTATGAGAACAGGTGTTCATGAAATATGAGACTGGACACTGCTCATAAACCTAAACTTAGGATAAGGAAACACCAAAATGACCATCTGCAGAGTAAACCAGCATTCTGCCATGCATTTAGACATGATGTATCTCTCTTTTTGTTTCCACATTTAACAGAATACTAAATCATACATGGATAATTTGAATATCAAGAAATTAACATATACAAAGTTTTGTCAATGTGTGTAATCTCTATCATAAATGCATGAAAAAAAAACCTGCAAATCTGCACCATCACTTATATTGAAATGTTTAAAAACTCAGATTGTGTTCAACTATTCATAACATGTCCAAATTATAGTTTAATACCTTCTATTTAAAGAAATAGCATCCCTAAATTCTGCAACATGCAGATCTGTCAGTTTCTGTAAACGTCTCACACCACTATTAAATTTCCCATAGGGCTCCATTGTAACATTTATGTCCAAAACAGAGTGAAAAATTAAATTTTGCAGCATGTGCTGGGCTCAAATTCTTCACTTGTTCAAGATATGCAATTATAATGGAAAAAAAGTATACCTTGACCAGGTTTTTTTTTTTTAAATTCAATGCTTTTGTGAGAATTATCAATTTCCAGAGTAATAACATGTCAACTATTCGCCCTAGATGCGGTTCGAACCAACAATTCTGAAATGACACAGAATTGTCCAGAAAGCTAGTATCAGCATCAAATTTTCAGTGGTGATTTTTAAATACTGACCATTTAACTCATGCCAGCAAAAAACAAACCATTGCAGTACAAAGCCCTGAAAAAAGAAGAAAAAGAGAACTAAAGTTTTATTTCTATCTCCTTCATCTGTAGGTCCGGAGTACTCAAGGGATATAATAGTGGTGTGAGTCCTGCAGATGTATGGATTAAACTTGGTTTAAGTGTGCATGGCTTGCAGATATATGGACAGAACTTGGTATAAGTGTGCTTGACTTGCAGATAGTATGGATGTAACTTGGCATAAGTGTGCATGGCTGGCAGATATAAAGATCAAACTTGGCATAAGTGTGCATGGCTGGTAGATATATGGCTCAAACTTGGCATAAGTGTGCATGGCTGGCAGATATAAAGACCAAACTTGGCATGAGTGTGCATGGCTGGCAGATGCATGGATGGAACTTGGCATAAACGTGCATAGCTTGCAGATATATGGATGGAAATTGGCATAAGTGTGCATGGCTTGCAGATGTAAAGACAAAACTTGGCATAAGTGTGCATGGCTTGCAGATATATGGATGGAACATGGCATAGGTGTGCATGGCTTGCAGATATATGGATGGAACATGGCATAAGTGTGCATGGCTTGCAAATGTAAAGACCAAACTTGGCATGAGTGTGCATGGCTTAATGATATATGGACAGAACTTGGCAAAAATGTGCATGGCTTGCAGATATAAAGATCAAACTTGGCATGGCTGGCAGATATATGGACAGAACTTGTCATAAATGTGCATGGCTGGCAGATATAAAAATCAAACTTGGCATAAGTGTCCATGGCTTGCAGATATATGGACGGAACTTGGCATAGGTGTGCATGGCTGGCAGATATATGGATGGAACATGGCATAAGAGTGCATGGCTTGCAGATGTAATGATCGAACTTGGCATGGGTGTGCATAGCTTGCAGATATATGGATGGAACATGGCATAAGTGTGCATGGCTTGCAGATGTAATGATCAAACTTGGCATGAGTGTGCATGGCTTACAGATATATGGACGGAACTTGGCATAAATGTGCATGGCTTGCAGATATAAAGATCAAACTTGGCATGGCTGGCAGATATATGGACGGAACTTGTCATAAATGTTCATGGCTGGCAGATATAAAAATCAAACTTGGCATAAGTGTCCATGGCTTGCAGATATATGGACAAAACTTGGCATAAGTGTGCATGGCTGGCAGATGTATGGATGGAACTTGGCATAAGTGTGCATGGCTTGCAGATGTATGCATTGAACTTGGCATAAGTGTGCATGGCTGGCAGATATATGGACGGAACTTGGCATAAGTGTGCATGGCTGGCTGATATAAAGATCAAACTTGACATAAGTGTGCATTGCTGGCAGATGTATGGATGGATTTTGGCATAGGTGTGCATGACTTGCAGATATATGGACGGAACTTGGCATAAGTGTGCATGGCTGTCAGATATAAAGATCAAATTTGGCATAAGTGTGCATGGCTGGCAGATGTATGCATGGAACTTGGCGTGAGTATGCATGGCTTGTAGATATATGGATGGAAGTTGGCATACATGTGCATGGCTTGCAGATGTATAGACGGAACATGGCATAATTATGCATGGCTTGCAGATGTATGACCGGAAGTTGGAATCAGTTTGCATGGCTTATAGATATATGCATTGAACTTTGCATAAATGTGAATGACCTGCAGATATATGTATGGAACTTGGCATAAGTGTGCATGGCTTGAAGATATATGTATGAAACTTGGCATAAGTGTGAATGACTTGCAGATATATGTATGGAACTTGGCATAAATATGCATGGCTTGCAGATATATGTATGGAACTTTGCATAAGTGTGCATGGCTTATAGATATATGTATGGAGCTTTGCACAAGTGTGCATGGCTTATAGATATATGCATGGAACTTTGCATAAGTGTGCATGGCTTGCAGATATATGTATGGAACTTTGCATAAATGTGAATGACCTGCAGATATATGTATGGAACTTGGCATAAGTGTGCATGGCTTATAGATATATGCATGGAACTTTGCATAAATGTGAATGACCTGCAGATATATGTATGGAACTTGGCATAAATGTGCATGGTTTGCAGATATATGAATGGAACTTTGCATAAATGTGAATGACTTGCAGATATATGTATGGAACTTTGCATAAGTGTGCATGGCTTATAGATATATGTATGGAACTTTGCATAAGTGTGCATGGCTTGCAGATATATGTATGGAGCTTTGCACAAGTGTGCATGGCTTATAGATATATGTATGAAACTTTGCATAAGTGTGCATGGCTTATAGATATATGCATGGAACTTTGCATAAATGTGAATGACCTGCAGATATATGTATGGAACTTGGCATAAATGTGCATGGTTTGCAGATATATGGATGGAACTTTGCATAAATGTGAATGACTTGCAGATATATGTATGGAACTTGGCACAAGTGTGCATGGCTTATAGATATATGCATGGAACTTTGCATAAGTGTGCATGGCTTGCAGATATATGTATGGCACTTTGCATAAGTGTGCATGGCTTGCAGATATATGTATGAAACTTTGCATAAGTGTGCATGGCTTGCAGATATATGTATGGAACTTGGCACAAGTGTGCATGGCTTATAGATATATGCATGGAACTTTGCATAAATGTGCATGGTTTGCAGATATATGGATGGAACTTGGCATAAATGTGAATGACCTGCAGATATATGTATGGAACTTTGCATAAATGTGCATGGTTTGCATATATATGGATGGAACTTTGCATAAATGTGAATGACTTACAGATATATGTATGGAACTTTGCATAAGTGTGCATGGCTTATAGATATATGTATGAAACTTTGCATAAGTGTGCATGGCTTGCAGATATATGTATGGAACTTGGCACAAGTGTGCATGGCTTATAGATATATGCATGGAACTTTGCATAAATGTGAATGACCTGCAGATATATGTATGGAACTTAGAACAAGTGTGCATGGCTTATAGATACTTGGCATAAGTGTGCATGGCTTGCAGATATATGTATGGAACTTGGCACAAGTGAGCATGGCTTATAGATATATGGATGGAACTTTGCATAAATGTGAATGACCTGCATATATATGTATGGAACTTGGCACAAGTGTGCATGGCTTATAGATATATGCATGGAGCTTTGCATAAGTGTGCATGGCTTGCAGATTTATGTATGGAACTTGGCACAAGTGTGCATGGCTTATAGATATATGCATGGAACTTTGCATAAGTGTGCATGGCTTGCAGATATATGTATGGAACTTGGCACAAGTGAGCATGGCTTATAGATATATGTATGGAACTTGGCATAAGTGTGCATGGCTTATAGATATATGGATGGAACTTGGCATAAGTGTGAATGACCTGCAGATATATGTATGGAACTTTGCATAAGTGTGCATGGCTTGCAGATATATGGATGGAACTTTGCATAAGTGTGCATGGCTTGCAGATATATGTATGGCACTTGGCACAATTGTGCATGGCTTATAGATATATGCATGGAACTGTGCATAAGTGTGCATGGCTTGCAGATATATGTATGGAACTTGGCACAAGTGTGCATAGCTTATAGATATATGTATGGAACTTGGCATAAGTGTGAATGACCTGCAGATATATGTATGGAACTTGGCACAAGTGTGCATGGCTTGCAGATATATGTATGGAACTTGGCATAAGTGTGCATGGCTTATAGATATATGGATGGAACTTGGCATAAGTGTGAATGACCTGCAGATATATGTATGGAACTTTGCATAAGTGTGCATGGCTTGCAGATATATGGATGGAACTTTGCATAAATGTGAATGGCTTGCAGATATATGTATTGAACTTGGCATAAGTGTGCATGGCCTAGAGATATATGTATGGAACTTGGCACAAGTGTGCATGGCTTATAGATATATGATGGAACGTTGCATTAATGTGAATGACCCGCAGATATATGTATGGAACTTGGCACAAGTGTGCATGGCTTATAGATATATGCATGGAACTTTGCATAAGTGTGCATGGCTAGCAGATATATGTATAGACCTTGGGGTAAGTGTGCATGGCTTGCAGATATATGTATGGAACTTGGCTTAAGTGTGAATGACCTGCAGATATGTGTATGGAACTTGGCATAAGTGTACATGCTTATACTCTGAGGCAGTATGTAAGATATAGGGCTCCTAAATTCAAAGTCACAGTCATTTTAGGCTGAAAAGGTCACATTTGCCTTTAAAAATCTGTGTAAAAGCATTTTTAATTGCACACATGTTTGCATGACTTGCAGTTTTATAGATTTAACATCATATAAGTGTGCATGCTTATTCTCTGTACATGTGGAACATTAAATAAAAAGTCAACTCCAAATACCAGTAAAGGTTTGTATTTTATACAAAACCATATAATGTTACTACAGTATAAAAACATATGTATAATATATAATATTTTTATATATGAAAACATATTAACTGAGACTCAATACACTGAAGATGAGAAAAAAGTATATTAATACATTTAATGAAAATATGCTAGCAGCTAAAATAGACTGGAATGTGAACTGGTCATCAGAATAGTATAAATGGAAAAAATCTTCAAAATAAAATTTCTCTCCTTTATCATTTAGTTGCAAACATTCAATTAGATGGTCACTATGAGACAAGTTATTTATAACCTGATCTTTAAAAACATACAAAACAAGTGTTGTTTTTTTCCTCCAACAAATGTCTGAAGCAGAAAATGCAGTTGAGCAAAAAAGCTGAACGTTTACTAGTTGTAGAGCTGAAACAGTTAAGCAGAAATCGTGAACTAGTAACTGGTTACATACCAGGTCATCATCAGAAATAGACACCAAATATTTACATGTATGCTTAAATTAATGATTATAGTATAGGCAATAACTGAAGAGCATATATAATCACATTCTCTTGTATTCTGTTGTTTTAAACCACTTGATTTTTGTTAATTCAAAAATTATTATTAGAATAAAAAAAAAAGAAAATATGTAAACTGATGTATACAGCCATGATGAGAACATGTAAATGAATGTACATATGTCTATCACCTTTCATACCAATATTAATGTCTGAAAGTACAACACACATTTATTAGAGCAACCCTCATATCTCACAATTACACATAGAGTTAAAAATATTTATAACATATCATATCTCGTCTCATCTGGTACCCATCTTTCTTGTTCTTTTACACACTAATGGGTACCAGCATGATCATTTTTGTTTATATAGTTACGATTCCTAAAAGTTTGTAAAATTCAGCTACATTTGTTATTTCCCATTTTATGCTTTCAAAGGGAAGTAACACACATTAAACAACAACCTGTCTTAAAAGGCCACTTTTGCTTCTTCACTTGACTGGCTGCTTAAGACAGGTTTTACTGTAACTATAACAAACAAGATAAGCCAGATAAAGTACCAGCTATGAGTATAGGATTGACATTCTTACCCTTGATATAAGTAATAATCAGAATCATTGATTGGTAGTTAGAATATTTTGTGTCAGTTTCATGTCTAGGGCTAACAGATGATCAGTTAACTTTAAACCACTCCTTCCTTGGATTCTGGAATGTCAACCGGTACTCAAGCATATCTGTCTGCGCAAGTAACAAAATAACTTTCCCACGTTAATCAATGGTGAAAGATGAATGACACAATGTCGTATATCAATCATCAAGTAGCCTGTTGCTGAGTGGTGATTCACAACCCCTGGATTAATAGACAAACACACAACCGACTGAGCTAACCCAGCCAAGTTAAATCAGAATTTCAGCAAAACCTTGGTTCCAATAAAAATGATGGATAAATGAGTGAACAAATGATTGAATGCAATGGGAGTTTTTCAGCATTCCAAATCATAGAGGTTATATGTCACCATCAAGAAGAAAGATTTTAGGCTAACTCAGTGTACAAAAACACCAAAGTAACATACAGGTTAAAACACACACACACACACATCAAGAAACAAATAGACAGAATAAACTTACAACCTTAACACCTGCAGAACTGTTAAGTGAACTAACATGACAAAAAGTGATAGAATGAGCAGGACACTTATTTGTACAGTTCCTACCCTGGATATGCCCATATTGACAGTGATTCTATTCTTACCCAGACCCACAAGGGTTCCAAAGTAGTGAAATTTCAAGAAAAACATCCTTATTTCAACCTAATACCAATAAAAGATTCTGATAGTCTTCTACCTTCAAGACCGATTGTAATATATGAGACAATGAACATACCAATTCTCATTGCTGGAAACTTCACCAGTAAATAGAACTAAGAAGTAACGTAAAGCTGCGAGTATGCTTAGATCCAGTTTCTGATTCCATTGTTTGTACAATAACATGTTGTTGATCATTCTACGTACATAAAAATACAATTATTATGCAATACAAATCATCACAGGTTTACTTAAAAAATACATTTACTACATGCAATTTTTTATTAAAGATCTATAACAGTTTGTGGCACTTGTTTAAGCTTAAGGTTTCTTGTATTTTATGACCATGATACAATTTTTCATGGAAAAACATACAGTTTGTACCAGTATTAAATCCTTTTTAGCAGTAAATAAATACATTTCATATTTCAAATTATATTGCATACATTTTGAAATATCACAGAAAGATCAAATTTTCAATAGTAAAACATTTTTATTTAAATTACCACTAAACAGATGGGTGAATGAATGAATGAATAGGGTTTTATGGCATACTAACACATTATAGGTTATTTGATGCCAACAGGAAGGAAGATTCCAGGTTCACTCTACATGTACAAAAACAACAAATTAACATACAGACAAAAAATACATCAAAAAATGAATATGCAGAATGAACCTAGAACCTTGATATCTGCAGAACTGCAGAGTTTCAGCACATTCTATCATATAACTCAAATTGTCGCTTCTTATGACATGCATGAGCACAGTGATCCTATTCTTGCCATCACAGGGGTTGGTAATTTAACCGCAATAATGAACATGACAAAAAATGATTAAATGAACACGACACCCATTCAGAGGATTCCTAACCCTCTGCGGAGATCGGCAGTGATTCTATTCTTAGCCAAAACCACAAGGTTTAAACAGATTGATCTCCTGATACCTGATTTATATACATTTATAACCAACTAAGATATGTCAACATTATGACCTTGTGCAATACAACATACTATGTACATGTTTAATGTACCTTTTTTAACCTGTATGAAACAGCAACCTGTCTTAAAAGGTCACTTTTATTCTTTCCTTTGACTGGTTGCTTAAGACAAGTTTGGCTGTACGTACATTACTTCTGTAGTATATTAATTTAAATATGAATCAAACATGAGGATGTAAACAAGCACCTGTCAATCAAACTGTAAACAAGCACCTGTCAAACAAATTCAGTATGATAATATTATAAAGCATGATTAAAACAATACATAAAGCTCTATGATACTATAACAATAATATAACTCCACTGCCTGATTATTAAGATAGTCGTGAAAATAAATGGGTTTTAATGCACTGTTCCAACACCAATATGATGGAAATTAACAAAAATTGTTGCATAACACCTGGCATCATTTTGATTATTCAAGAATAAAAATAAACATTTATGTTTGTGAAGACTCCTGATGATTTGTAGGGAAAAGGAACACATTATTTCAATATATTAATCAATGTAATACTATGTTCTTGAGGTATACAAAGACGTTCTAGCCTCTAAAATTTTACCAACTTTATATGCCTAGGACAAACTGGTCATAAATGAAACATAATTTTGAAGAAAAAAACATGGTTTAAGTGAAAACTTAAGGCAAGGTGAAATAAATTTGAAGAAATGAAATATAAGAAAGGTTTTTGCTTGGATATATATGAGTACAGAAGCAAAACCTGTCCAATGTTTGGACTAATGGTATTCAAGCCAATTTGTATAAAATACAAAGCAAATATCTATCTAAATACGAAAATAAATGCATGTTGCTTAATTTCTCAGCCAATATACTATTATTAAACATATAGCTAAATATACTGATATATATTAATAGTTAATGAAAAGTGTTTTACATTACGTTTGTGCTTCAACAGTGGACATAAAAAAGATGGATGATAAGGCTGTTTTGGACCACAAAAACTTACTTATAGGCATTTTATGATGATAATAATAATAATAAGTATTTATTTAATGATAGAACTCAATCAAACAAGTTAATCTTCCATAAGGCCCTCAGCACAGTTAACCTATACAGTAAAAACTATATTTTAGACATGGAGATTGCAGAATTTCCTATAGTTTTTCCACCAAGTGCTTGTTTGAATAGCACAGACAGATGAATATTGAAGACACTGGTGTGTAAAGTAATAGCTGAGCTAAATAAAAATATGGATACTGAATCACATTTATTAATAGATATAACCATTTATCCAAAAATATACAAATGAAACTGTGTACAAATAATATTGCCTGTATTATGATATAGCTAACATAAATGTTAATCACAAAATGCACACATATTTTTGCCATTTACCCGCACCCGGGGATGTTATGATTACTTCATAATGATAAAATTATGGTCAAACTCGACAATTAAAAAATCATTGAGTATGTCTATAAATAAGAGTCCAAGATAAGTTTTTGATGAGAGGATTTACTCCTGAAGCTGTAAAGGTTGGGATATTAACCCAAATCAGGTGGGCAATATTTCCCCAAATGTCACTTAACCTGGGCCTCTTATTTTATTATTGTAACAATTAAATATTGATTTCTTTACCCAAGAGCAAGAATCTAACCATCTGGATTTTGTTTCACTAACATTTTTTTTACTTATCTGAAATACTTAAGAACTTACCTCAAATCCGATTGGTTATTTATTAATTTTTTTTACATTTATTATATAATCAATACCAATCAATATCAATGAAACTAAATGCAGTTTTACTGGAACCAGTCTAAAATCATGATCACCTGATTGCTTTTCTTATATTTAATTTTTTAAGTATTAACATAAATTAGTACTTAAATACTTAATTTTAAGATAAGCAGTCAGGACACCCTGCTTTTTTGATGGTTCAAGTTAAACTGCATATGGTTTCACTGATATTGATTATATAATAGATAAATAACCAGTCAAAATTGAGTTTTTAAGTAAAATTTAAGAAACTCCTGTTTCATCATTTTACTTTAATACTTAAAAACATTTTGACTGGTTATTATCTGTTATATAATCAATATCAATGAAACAATATAAAGTTTTACTTGAACCAGTCTAAAATCATGATCACCTGGCTGCTTTTCTGATATTTAAGTTTTTACGTATTTAAGTATATGTTGGTGATACAGGAGTCAGGCCTCATTATGCAGATATAAGCTAGAGAATTTCATCAGAAGAATGCATTGTAAAATTGTATTATTTTGAAAAATGATAAATGATACAACTTTTCTACAATACAAAGGTTGATGACAAGCATAATAATTGTTGTGAACTTTTGGCAAAAGGGGTAAAAATCACATCATCAATATTTGCCGTATTGCTTCTTAAAAGCATGTCTATATGGAGGGGTACCAGTTATTATAAACTATTGTAGTTGAATATATATATACTTCAATATGGAGGGGTACCAGTTATTATAAACTATAGTAGTTGAATATATAAACATCAATATGGAGGGATACCAGTTATTTTAAACTATTCTAGATGAATATACATATTTATATATACTCATCCTGATGGAGAGACACCAGTTGTTGTAAACTATTCTAGTTGCACATATATAAAAAAGGGGGTACCAGCTATCGTAAAAGAATTGAAGCATATCAAAATGGACGGGTACCAGCTATTTTAAAACAATGCAGTTGCATGTATACACACCAAGAATGGATTCAACTGTTTTGGAAAATGTATTACCGTTAGTGCGTGTAATGAATTCAAAATGTATTTATTGCAAATTTAAACATTATTTCCTAAAACAAGATCCAAACTATGGCAGTTCTACCATATGAACTGATACATTGATGCATACTGGAGGTATTTACTGTATTTACTGTATTTACTACAATTATGATAAATAATACTTGTTTTTAACAAAATGTTAATTTCACAACAGTACCATTGATTAATCATTTTGTGATGAAATTTGGTAAAGGATACTGACTGTATAAGAAACTTGTAATCATATTTTTGTGACCGATTCATCTTTGTTTACATGTTTATAAAAATCAACAAAATTCAGAAAAGAAAATTTGGCAATATGCACATACAGTCAAACCTGTCTTAAACAGCTATCAAGGGAGAGAGCAAAACTGGCCCTTAAAGGCAGGTGGCTGCTTAATATAGGTTGATTAAAACTAAAATTATATAAATGGTAAAAAGAAAAAGTGGCTGTTTAAGTGGCTGCTTAATAGAGGGGATCACTAACACAGGTTTGACTGCATTGCAAAAATCTTTTGGACAATATTGGAGTGTGCTTGTTTCCAATGCATTTATCAGCTGTTTCACCAAATGACATAGGCGGAGTTTCCTATTGAGACATTACAATGTAAGGTGTCAGGAATTGATGGACAATTTAAGATGGAGGTACAACGGCTTCACTGTAAGCAGATGGAGATTCTTGCGTTTGAAGTTTGATGGCTTCTTGTATCTGTAACAAATATAACAAAAGTAAGACAGGAGTAAGACAGGAGTTGATGAATACACCTCACAAATACATGAAATGTAAATTTGAATACTATTTATTTATATTTAAGATGCATCATCTATAGTCTTCTGTTCACACTACAGAGACAAAATACAATATCAGTTATTGATCAGCATATCCATAATGTATGACCTTTGACATAAATGTGCATTAAATATAAATAAAACTAGAAATGTGTCTGTCAACATGAATGCCCACGCTATTGATCAAAATGGGGTCATAACTCCTTTACAATTTTACCAAAGTCGCCAGATATCTAACTTAACCTGTTTTTTTATAATCACACACACCAAATATTGATCAAATACATAGACCCCTTCAGAGGTTATTGATCGCAAACCAATTTTTTACAATGGACAGCCGGAGGAACAAACAAATGAATGGATAGAAGTAACACATTCTTCAAATGGCTGGGGATAAACATCAATTATCATTATTTTGAGTCTGAGATTTAGACTCAGACTCAAAATATCAAAAATTCAAGATTCAGTTAACTTTTATTAAACAAGTAAATTACTATATATATTGGTCAAAACAGGCAGTGTGAATGATTATTTAACAGAAAATCTGACAAAATAACATTTAATGCCTATAATTGTATGTTAACAGGGTTTAACCAGACTTACAGTTCTAGCACTGCTGACCCTTCCTTGATTTCATCACTTTCCATGAAGGCCCAGCACCTCGTGCTCACACTGCCCTTCTTAGGCTTGTAGTGCTTGAACTCAAAGAAAACAGCATAACCTGAAATTATACAGGCTTGTAGTGCTTAAACTCAAAGGAAACAGCATAACCTGACATGAGACAGGCTTGTAGTGCTTAAACTCAAAGAAAACAGCATAACCTGAAATTATACAGGCTTGTAGTGCTTGAACTCAAAGAAAACAGCATAGCCTTAAATTAGACAGGCTTGTATTGCTTGAACTCAAAGAAAACAACATAGCCTTAAATTAGACAGGCTTGTATTGCTTGAACTCAAAGAAAACAACATAGCCTTAAATTAGACAGGCTTGTAGTGCTTGAACTCAAAGAAAACAACATAACCTGAAATAAGACAGGCTTGTAGTGCTTGAACTCAAAGAAAACAGCATAACCTGAAATTAGACAGGCTTGTAGTGCTTGAACTCAAAGAAAACAGCATAACCTGAAATAAGACAGACTTGTAGTGCTTGAACTCAAAGAAAACAGCATAACCTGAAATTAGACAGGCTTGTAGTGCTTGAACTCAAAGAAAACAGCATAACCTGAAATAAGACAGGCTTGTAGTGCTTGAACTCAAAGAAAACAGCATAACCTGAAATTAGACAGGCTTGTAGTGCTTGAACTCAAAGAAAACAACATAACCTGAAATAAGACAGGACTATTTTAATGTTGGCATTCTTAACAGGTTGAGTTATCACTCAAGGGGGAAAATTACCTTAAAAACCAGGATTGTGCAATGAAGCAGAGTTTAATGTAAACTGGAGATGCTGGTAATGAATATAATGATGTAATCCAATCAAATCCAAAATCCAAATATATTTAGTGATGGAAATTCAAAATAAACTAAAGCTTGACTGATGTATCACTTATTACATATAGCATATATAGTCAAACCTATGTAAGTGGCTACCTCTATTAAGCAACCACTTGTCTTAAATTTTCTATTTTACATTTTCAAAATTTTAATTATGATCAACCTGTATTAATCAGCCACCTGTGTTAAGGGAACATTTTTGCTTTTTCCACTGAGTGGCTGATTAAGACAGGTTTGACTGTACCTGTAGTTTTAGGTGTGATGAGAGGTGAGTTTACCTGGTGGAAGACTATCTAAGGTTTTCTGTACATGAACATCTACATTGAACACAACATATGCATCATCTTTACACGTGGCTACCGGAGTATCCTGATGTATGGTTAGGTCAGCACCAAGGTTATCTAAAATTACAAACAACCAAACAACTGAGCATGTGGTTCAGGGTTAGAGTTTACACTAGAACTGAATTTGTATAGTTACTTAATTATTGTCCTATCCTGTGATACATAAGATTCATTTGTACAATATATAACAATCATGCTATTATTGCCAGTCATAATAGCACACTAGGACAAGTTTTACATTTCCATTTATTCAACCAAGTCCCTATAAAGTACTACAACAAATTCAACATACATAAAGGTACATGAACATGCCCTAATAGAACAATCTAGTACTAATAATGCTCGGTACACTATGACCAGCCTTACATAGACATATAAATGTACACAATCTAGAGCCTATAATTCCCGGTACACTATATGACCAGCCTTACATATAAATGTACACAATCTAGTGCCTATAAAACCCATTATGCTTTATGACCAGCCCTACATATAAATGTACAAAATCTAGTGCCTATAATTCCCGGTTCATTATATGACCAGCCCTATATATAAATGTACACATTCTAGTGCCTATAATTCCTGGTACACTATATAACCAGCCCTACATATAAATGCACACAATCTAGTGCCTATAATACCTGATACACTATATGACCAGCCCTACATATAAATGTACACAATCTAGTGCCTATAATTCCTGGTACACTATATGACCAGCCCTACATATACATGTACACAATCAAGTGCCTATCATTCCCATTACACTATATGACCAGCTGTACATATATATGTACACGATCTAGTGCCTATAATACACAGTACACCATGACCAGCCCTACATATAAATGTTCACAATCTAGTGCCTGTAATTCCCAGTAAACTATATGACCAACCCTACATATAAATGTACACAATCAAGTTTCTATAATTCCTAGTATACTACATGTATATGACCAGCCCTACATATAAATGTACACAATCTAGTCCCTATAATACCCGGTACACTGTATGACCAGCCCTACATATAAATGTACACAATCTAGTGCCTGTAATTCCCAGTACACTATATGACCAATCCTACATATAAATGTACACAATCTAGTGTCTATAATTCGTGGTACACTATATGATTAGCCGTACATATATATATGTACACAATCTAGTGCCTATAATACCTGGTACACTATGGCCGGCTCTACATATATATGTACACAACCAAGTGCCTATAATTCCCGGTAGACTATATGACCAGCCGTACATATAAATGTACACAATCTAGTGCCTATAATTCCCAGTACACTATATGACCAATCCTACATATAAATGTACACAATCTAGTGTCTATAATTCGTGGTACACTATATGATTAGCCGTACATATATATATGTACACAATCTAGTGCCTATAATACCTGGTACACTATGGCCTGCTCTACATATATATGTACACAACAAGTGCCTATAATTCCCGGTACACTATATGACCAGCCGTACATATATATGTACACAATCTAGTGCCTATAATACCCGGTACACTATATGACCAGCTCTACATATATATGTACACAATCTAGTGCCTATAATTCACTGTACACTATATGACCAACCCTACATATAAATGTACACAATCTAGTGCCCATAATACCCGGTACACCATGACCGGCTCTACAAATATATGTACACAATCTAGTGCCTATAATACCCTGTACACTATATGACCAGCCGTATATATATATGTACACAATCTAGTGCCCATAATACCCGGTACACTATATGACCAGCCGTACATATATATGTACACAATCTAGTGCCTATAATACCCGGTACACCATGACCGGCTCTACAAATATATGTACACAATCTAGTGCCTATAATACCCAATACATTAGGACTAGCCCTACATATTAATAATACACAATTCAGTGCTAATAATACCTGGTAAACTAGGACCAGCCCTACATATAAATGTGCCTACAATACCCCTTCATATATATGTATGTATGTATATAATAAATCCAGTGTACATATACAAGTGCAAAAATATAAAATACAAGTTTTCCATGGTCACATTATATTACCAGTGTTTCATCTCTATATAGAGATGGCGTTCGTCTTTGTTTTGTTAATTTTATGAATAATTAAGGAAGCTATCTGTAAAAGTGTTACTTAAAGTGGAATGGAAGGGCACACTGTTCTACCCCTTTTAAACTCCACCCTTCTGCTCTTAAAACACCGCCCTTCTTTGTTTAAATGCGCTCTGCTGCCCCAATTACAAGTCGTATAAACAAATCAACTGTCAATCACATGTGTTAAAATTTCATTTCAAGCATTTGCTGATAGTTTAGCAATATGACACGCTTAACCAAATACACAGGTTTTCACCAGCCCTTCTTTTGCTAAATAACAGTATGTAACAATCAACTGATCAGGTCCTTATTGCGTGTGGATACAACAAATGATGCTTCCGTTTCTTTTGTTAGTGTACGGGTCAAATGCCATGTTGTTTTTTTCAATGAACATACTGCGAAAAACTCCATAAATTATTTATTATGTTTTGCTGTTTGTTACCAATTTTTTTACTGGGAATTAGCATGCCTTTGAAAGGTAAATTGTAGAAGAATTATGGGTCCAAATTAGACTTTGCTCTTTCAGTCTAGAATAGCAATGTTGACTGTGTCCTAAATTTGCTGTATAATGTTTACATAAAGTCGCTAAAAGTCACACTGTATTGCCTTGTGTTCACAGGTGTCCTCACAATTTAAAATCAATACGAAGAGCAATTAAAATATTATTATGTTTCTGCAGAGAATTTGTGATAGACCATGTTATGTATAATGTCAGTGTCGGGTTTTGGTAATTTTATTAGCACACATTTTCTTTACTATACACATTTCCGCAAAATAACAAACTTGATGCTGATTTTGCATTTTATATTTGGCCACTTTCAACACAATATAGGTTATATGTCTAGTTTCATTACTGGTGTATGTATATACAAACTAGACCACATAAATCTGCAACAAAACCAGTCTACCAAAGTAGCTGGAACATTTACTCTCTTAACATATTGGGACAGAGCTGGGCATGAACCTATAGACTAAGTGGTAAAAGGTAAGCTATCTTGGAATGTTGTCTTACAACAACTGAAATTAAGATGGATCTCTGCAAGGAAAAATCATAAATATTGGCAAAACAAGAAATATTTTTGATGCCATTTTCAACACATTTCAGGATATATATGGCATATATAGTTTTATTAGTGGAGGAAGACCTTGGACCATTAAGGACCCCCCCCCCCCCCCCAACTCACCAAGAAATATTCAGCACCATCAATTGATCATCTTAAAAATAACTGATAAATCTAATAAATCTACAAAAGTGAAGCATGAAAAACTACTAATTAGAGTGTGACATAATACTAGACCTTTTATGTTGTCTAGTAGTGGTAGTCCTACCTTTGGTGCAAAAATATCAATAAGGAAATAAACACACACATTTCAAGACATAATACATAAGGCCATTATAAATTAATTGTTAGATTATCATCAAAAAATTTCTAAAAAAGGGGGAGGTGGAGGACTTTATTTCTAATATATTTTTTTTTTGCTTGTTTTTTTTATGAATATAAAAAGGATCGGGGCGGCATGAAAATTAGGGGGGTGGAAGGGGATGATAATCTAGCAATTAACTTATTATGGTCTAAGTTAGCTGACCCCAAAAAGATCATTACATGTTTAACCTAAATGATGTACAATATAAACATAGTATCTAGTCATGCATGCAAAAAGCTATCTTTATCACTTACCCTTCACATATACTGATATATATGGGTCTATATATTGCTTTGCGTCTTTTAATCCAATTTTAAGTATTCTAACAGTGAGCACCGGTTTCCCCCCAAATGATATTGGCTCAGGAAGTAAACTTCCTTTTTCTGAAACAAAACAAACCAATAGTTGATGATAGAATAAAAGACAGCATGGAGTGTAGCGCAATGGTGGTGTTCAATATTGAAACAACAAAACAAACCAATAGTTGATGATAGAATAAAAGACAGCATGGAGTGTAGCGCAATGGTGGTGTAGCACAATGGTGGTGTTCAATATTGAAACAACAAAACAAACCAATAGTTGATGATAGAAATAAAGACAGCATGGAGTGTAGCACAATGGTGTTCAATATTGAAACAACTAATTAAACCAATAGTTGATGATAGAATAAAAGACAGCATGGAGTGTAGAACAAAGGTGGTGTTCAATATTGAAACAACAAAACAAACCAATAGTTGATGATAGAATAAAAGACAGCATGGAGTGTAGCGCAATGGTGGTGTAGCACAATGGTGGTGTTCAATATTGAAACAACAAAACAAACCAATAGTTGATGATAGAAATAAAGACAGCATGGAGTGTAGCACAATGGTGTTCAATATTGAAACAACTAATTAAACCAATAGTTGATGAAAGAATAAAAGACAGCATGGAGTGTAGCACAATGGTGTTCAATATTGAAACAATAAAACAAACAAATAGTTGATGATAGAATAAAAGACAGCATGGAGTGCAGCACAATGGTGTTCAATATTGAAACAACAAAACAAACAAATAGTTGATGATAGAATAAAAGACAGCATGGAGTGTAGCACAATGGTGTTCAATATTGAAACAACAAAACAAACAAATAGTTGATGATAGAATAAAAGACAGCATGGAGCGTAGCACAATGGTGTTCAATATTGAAACAACAAAACAAACAAATAGTTGATGATAGAATAAAAGACAGCATGGAGTGTAGCACAATGGTGTTCAATATTGAAACAACAAAACAAACAAATAGTTGATGATAGAATAAAAGACAGCATGGAGCGTAGCACAATGGTGGTGTTCAATATTGAAACAACTAAACAAACCAATAGCTGATGATAGAATAAAAGACAGCATGGAGCATAGCACAATGGTGGTGTTCAATATTGAAACAACTAAACAAACCAATAGTTGATGATAGAATAAAAGACAGCATGGAGTGTAGCACAATGGTGTTCAATATTGAAACAACAAAACAAACAAATAGTTGATGATAGAATAAAAGACAGCATGGAGTGTAGCACAATGGTGGTCTTCAATATTGAAACAACAAAACAAACAAATAGTTGATGATAGAATAAAAGACAGCATGGAGTGTAGCACAATGGTGTTCAATATTGAAACAACAAAACAAACAAATAGTTGATGATAGAATAAAAGACAGCATGGAGCGTAGCACAATGGTGGTGTTCAATATTGAAACAACTAAACAAACCAATAGCTGATGATAGAATAAAAGACAGCATGGAGCATAGCACAATGGTGGTGTTCAATATTGAAACAACTAAACAAACCAATAGTTGATGATAGAATAAAAGACAGCATGGAGTGTAGCACAATGGTGTTCAATATTGAAACAACAAAACAAACAAATAGTTGATGACAGAATAAAAGACAGCATGGAGTGTAGCACAATGGTGTTCAATATTGAAACAACAAAACAAACAAATAGTTGATGATAGAATAAAAGACAGCATGGAGTGTAGCGCAATGGTGGTGTTCAATATTGAAACAACAAAACAAATAAATAGTTGATGATAGAATAAAAGACAGCAATGAGTGTAGCACAATGGTGTTCAATATTGAAACAACAAAACAAACAAATAGTTGATGACAGAATAAAAGACAGCATGGAGTGTAGCACAATGGTGTTCAATATTGAAACAACAAAACAAACAAATAGTTGATGATAGAATAAAAGACAGCATGGAGTGTAGCGCAATGGTGGTGTTCAATATTGAAACAACAAAACAAATAAATAGTTGATGATAGAATAAAAGACAGCATTGAGTGTAGCACAATGGTTGCGTAGCACAACGGTGGTATTCAATATTGAAACAACAAAACAAACCAATAGTTGATGATAGAATAAAAGACAGCAATGAGTGTAGCACAATGGTGGTGTAGCACAATGGTGGTATTCAATATTGAAACAACAAAACAAACCAATAGTTGATGATAGAATAAAAGACAGCAATGAGTGTAGCACAATGGTGGTGTAGCACAATGGTGGTCTTCAATATTGAAACAACGAAACAAACCAATAGTTGATGATAGAATAAAAGACAGCAATGAGTGTAGCACAATGGTGGTGTAGCACAATGGTGGTATTCAATATTGAAACAACGAAACAAACCAATAGTTGATGATAGAATAAAAGACAGCATTGAGTGTAGCACAATGGTGGTGTAGCACAATGGTGGTATTCAATATTGAAACAACGAAACAAACCAATAGTTGATGATAGAATAAAAGACAGCAATGAGTGTAGCACAATGGTGGTGTAGCACAATGGTGGTATTCAATATTGAAACAACGAAACAAACCAATAGTTGATGATAGAATAAAAGACAGCATTGAGTGTAGCACAATGGTGGTGTAGCACAATGGTGGTCTTCAATATTGAAACAACGAAACAAACCAATAGTTGATGATAGAATAAAAGACAGCAATGAGTGTAGCACAATGGTGGTGTAGCACAATGGTGGTATTCAATATTGAAACAACGAAACAAACCAATAGTTGATGATAGAATAAAAGACAGCATTGAGTGTAGCACAATGGTGGCGTAGCACAATGGTGGTATTCAATATTGAAACAACGAAACAAACCAATAGTTGATGATAGAATAAAAGACAGCATTGAGTGTAGCACAATGGTGGCGTAGCACAATGGTGGTATTCAATATTGAAACAACAAAACAAACCAATAGTTGATGATAGAATTAAAGACAGCATGAAGCGTAGCACAATGGTGGTCTTCAATATTTAAACAACAAAACAAACCAATAGTTGATGATAGAATAAAAGACAGCAATGAGTGTAGCACAATGGTGGTGTAGCACAATGGTGGTATTCAATATTGAAACAACGAAACAAACCAATAGTTGATGATAGAATAAAAGACAGCATTGAGTGTAGCACAATGGTGGCGTAGCACAATGGTGGTATTCAATATTGAAACAACGAAACAAACCAATAGTTGATGATAGAATTAAAGACAGCATGAAGCGTAGCACAATGGTGGTCTTCAATATTTAAACAACAAAACAAACCAATAGTTGATGATAGAATAAAAGACAGCAATGAGTGTAGCACAATGGTGGCGTAGCACAATGGTGGTATTCAATATTGAAACAACGAAACAAACCAATAGTTGATGATAGAATTAAAGACAGCATGAAGCGTAGCATAATGGTGGTCTTCAATGTTGAAACAACAAAACAAACCAACAGTTGATGATAGAATAAAAGACAGCATGGAGCGTATCACAATGGTGGTTTTTCAATATTGAAACAACAAAACAAACCAATAGTTGATGATAAAATAAAAGACAGCATGGAGGGTAGCAGAATGGTGGTCTTCGATATTGAAACAACAAAACAAACCAACAGTTGATGATAGAATAAAAGACAGCATGGAGCGTAGCACAATGGTGGTCTTCGATATTGAAACAACAAAACAAACCAACAGTTGATGATAGAATAAAAGACAGCATGGAGCGTAGCACAATGGTGGTCTTTGATATTGAAACAACAAAACAAACCAATTGTTGATGATAGAATAAAAAGACAGCATGGAGCGTAGCACAATGGTGGTATTCAATATTGAAACAACAAAACAAACCAATTGTTGATGATAGAATAAAAGACAGCATGGAGCGTAGCACAATGGTGGTCTTTGATATTGAAACAACAAAACAAACCAATAGTTGATGATAGAACAAAAGACAGCATGGAGTGTAGCACAATGGTGGTCTTTGATATTGAAACAAAAAAACAAACAAATAGTTGATGATAGAATAAAAGACAGCATGGTGCGTAGCACAATGGTGGTCTTCGATATTGAAACAAAAAAAAACCCAATAGTTGATGATAGAATAAAAGACAGCATGGAGCATAGCACAATGGTGGTCTTCGATATTGAAACAACAAAACAAACCAACAGTTTATGATAGAATAAAAGACAGCATGGAGTGTAGCACAATGGTGGTCTTTGATATTGAAACAACAAAACAAACTAATTGTTGATGATAGAATTACAGACAGCATGAATCGTAGCACAATGGTGGTCTTTAATATTGAAACAACAAAACAAACCAACAGTTGATGATAGAATTACAGACAGCATGAATCGTAGCACAATGGTGGTCTTTAATATTGAAACAACAAAACAAACCAACAGTTGATGATAGAATTACAGACAGCATGGAGCGTAGCACAATGGTGGTCTTTAATATTGAAACAACAAAACAAACCAATAGTTGATGATAGAATTAAAGACAGCATGAAGCAAAGCACTATGGTGGTCTTTAATATTGAAACAACAAAACAAACCAATAGTTGATGATAGAATTAAAGACAGCATGGAGTGTAGCACAATGATGGTTTTCAATATTGAAACAACAAAACAAACCAATAGTTGATAACAGAATAAAAGACAGCATGGAATGTAGCACAATGATGATTTTAAATAATTAAACACTAAAACAAACCAATAGTTGATTCTCTAAAGCATAATGTATAATAAAGTGTAAATTTCTTACCTGGTTTGATCATTAAAATTAATTATTTAATGTTTATAAAGACAATTATATTCCCATTCATTCTACAGCATGTCTTCCAAATAAAAAAGTTGATAGATAAGTAAAAGGCTGGTCTGTGTTCAGTTTGGTCAAACATTTGATAACACTGTTTAACGGTGCTGAACACAGTCCAGGTTCACTAAGGAAATCTGAGTATGAGTAAGGTGTTTTCATTCTCAACAATGTGTACCTATACCAGGGTAATGCATGCTATAAAATAATCCAGAATCCAGTAAATTTCAGTCAACAAACTTTCATATTTTCTAATATTTTTTAACGAAACTAGTAAGAGTAAAAAAATCTGAAATATATTCAGCAGATGGCTTACAGACATTTAAACCTACTATATCAATTCTTGAAATAGTTATGTGTGTGGTACAGTGGTAAAGCGTCAGACCAGGATTGGCTATGTGTGATGTCCTTAAGCAAGTCAGTATCGGCACACGTTTAGTACTGGTTCTACCCAGGAAGACTTTGAGCATGATTTGATATAAGTACTTGTTTCACAATCTATGTAAAATAAATATTTAAGTTTCAAAAAATCTTTGAAATATATAATGTATTGATTTATGAAAATGGCAGAATATGTTGAGGCGTGTACAAAAACTCCCATATACATAAAATAGTCTACCAATAGTTAAAAATGAATCTATTTCTATGAAATATTCTATTTTCTATGATTGGGGGAGGGGATAGTTTACAACAAGCACCTATAGAGTAAAGTAAACAATACCTCGAAGCCCTTGTTTTTCTTCCTCATTTTCAAGGTCAGGTAATCTACAAATTATGAATTAAATAAAACAAAATCATTATACCAAGGAGACAGGTAACAAGGCAAAGACATAAATGCAAACCATTCAATACATAAATACCACAGCAAACTAGTGTTCTATAACTTAAAAAAGATTTATGTACATTCGATGGAATAAACCCATTCCAACATAAAACATTAAAGAAGAATAAAAAAGAAAAATGAAGTGAAGATAAAAAATGTAAATGATTATCAAAAAACCTAGGCTATAGTGAACTAAACTAAATACAACACATTTACTATTGAATAAAACAACAACTATACTACAACTACAAAGAGTGTAAACATACTACTGTCATTAATATCAGTGTATTGAAAATATCGGTGTAGAGTGATACTTCATCTTTAACCTATACAATCATATAATCAGCAACAGAACAGTTTTTCAGTGGAATTCATTTGTGTCTGATATCCCTCTATTATCCACTGTATTTTGTTTTTAAACCGAACACCCGAAACAACACATTTCTTTTTCATGTTCTTTTAATACATTTTTAAATACTAACAGTCTTTTTTCAATATGACAATGCATGCCTAGGTCCCCAATTGAGGCTTGACATTAATGGAAGATAGATATAACAACATGCAGAGCCACACTTACTGATGATCAGAGATGTTTCTCTCGTGTGCCTGCAGCTCTGCTGCTGCAACAACATCCACAGGGAAATCCTTCGCTCGCTGATTTAATAAGTTACGTAAAGCTGCGAAGACAAAAACGTATAATCTAAGTATAATAATACAAGTTGATTTTTACTAATTAGAGCCATTTTGGATATTTCAATTGTCCACCATTGATCAAATGCTACAACTTCAAAGTTCATTATTCATTCATTATTTGATGAAAAATTATTATGTAGATTTAATATCTTTTTTACGGCTTCATTTATCTTGTAAACACACTTCTCTGCAACAAAATACACTTTTCTGAAGTCATTCTTGCATCAGTCCTGTACTTTTATGATTCATTAAAAATTAATCAAATATAGATTTTATCCTGCATATCCCAGGTAAACAAGAACTGAATGAGAACAACACAACTTGGCTATTGTCACCTCTACACAAAATTGTATTTATTATCTAGAAGATGCACCATCAGAAAAACAGGCAAATCCACATCATCACACTGGCTTTAATAGCAGTAAAATAGTAGATACACGTATGTGAAAGTAGGAATATGTCAGTGTATGCACAATTTGTTCATTAATATTATATACATGTATACTGGAATTTGTTTCACAGCAAATTTTGTCAAAATGTGGTTGCTGGTTATGGAGAAGAAGCACAGGTAAGAATTTTCTTACTAAAACTTCAAAGGACCATAACTCTGCCTAAAATTATTGAACCAAAATGCAAAAGAGATATGCAAATCTAGGCTTCAGTTCAATTGAATATCAGCACAAATGGACTTCATACCAATCCTTTATAGCAAGTTTCATTGAAATTTGAGAGCTGGTTCAAGTTCAAGAGAAGAACAGACAAGATTTTTTTATATCTGATAATGCAAAAGGCTCAGTCTCAGTCAACTCATCAAACTGGAATACAAATGGGATATGTACAATTAGACCTAACACTTTCTCTACCCAGCAAGTTTCAACTAAATACAACCACAGCTGTCAAGCTCTCCAGACAAGATTTTTGATTCCAAAAATGAATAGGTCTGTAACTCAATCAAAAATCATTGAACTGCAATATTAAAGTGATATGTTCAACAAGACCTGGTGTCAAAGGATCTCTTTGGACAACATTTTGTGACAGACAGATAAACATAAAGCACAAAACAATATGTCTCCCTGAGAGAGGGAGGGGACATAATTAACAAAACAAAACAAAAAAAGTCATAATTGATAATTTAATTACAAACTGATTTTTTTTAAAAATGGGGGTGGGGGGGGGGGGGGGGGGGGGGGGGGGGGGGGGGCTGCTAGAGTTTGGGTATTTCCCATTAAACTTTCTGTATTGTCATCCATGCCAAAATTTATCAAGCTAAATACTTTTACAAGAGTTTATATATATACCCTATCTACAGAAAAGTTGAGTTAAAAATGAACATTAAATAAATAGCTTGACTTACTTGTTTCTATCTTTGTGAGGTCGTCCAACAAGATTCCTTCTGCAGATCCAGGATTCTGTAACAATCAGTTTATACATGTTCAGCTGTTTCAAACACAATTACGTTGAAGTATCAAATCATCATATTTCACAATGTGTTAGAAGTATAATCTATATTATTTTATTGCAAAAATGGTGTTTATTTTACAACATTTTGTAATTCAGTCTGTATTCTGAGAGCCTCAAAATCATTTGTTACATATAAATTGGTATGTTTTGTAAATGTAGACCATCAAAACCTTTGGACTGTACTTTTACAGACATATAATAATAATATAAACATTGATTGGATAAAAAAAAAAAATTCTGAGGAAAAAGTGGAGGCATGTAGTGACAGTTGAGTTGTGCTTTATGTTCTAAGGTCTAGGATTTTTACGTTAAAAAAAATGTGCATAAAAAGCATTTTTTTCCCATAGCAGGAATGTATCTGCTCACTTAAATGTTTACCAAATTGTTTTGCAGTGATACCCCCAAGTTTGAAAAAAAAAGAAGTCTTCAAATACTCCAAAATATATGTACATCCATTTGTTAAAATCCAATAAAAGTCACTTTTTAACACCAGCGATGTCTTATTGCAGTATATGCTCTGTCATCCACCTTTAGCTTAACTCATCTATAGCAAGAAATCGCAGGCACTATGAATTATTTTGAAAATAGTCTAAACCAAATTACATAGGACTTAGTGCAAAATTTGACCGGAAGCAAGAGCCACTATCGCTCTGCTCACTTGCCATGTGGCGTTGTTTGTCCAAATGAATATGATGTAATGTTTACTTAGACACCGTTTGCTTGTCTTAGGAAACAATATTGATCACTAATTGGATTATTGACAGTTTGATTGACATGTGTCATGTCAATATAACATCATTAAAAAATCAGGTCTAGGAAAAAATAAAAATGACAAATAATTTGATGAATGAAAAATAATTGGCTGAACTAGGACTCATAGAATTTGTTGTTCAGCAAATATAATGTCTATATCAATGCTGGGGGTTATTTGTCAAAAGACCAATTAGTCAAATATAATGTATCTAAATTATGTAAGTTTTAAAATTTACTTGATCTTTTCTGATGTATTTAATGTTGAATGTCCTCATCTAAACACAGACAAACATATTTTACTGGGAAAAAAACCCTCAAAGGTTTACATCAAATACAAAAATTAAAAGCACATAAAGTGCACCATCCCACATCCTCAGTCCTCCGGACATTTTATAAAAGCTAAAGACCATCAATAATATCAATGTCAGGGCTTTTTTACTTTATTAAACAGAGGCCGAAATTCATTGGCTTCCTAATAGAAAAAACATGTTTTTTCTGTGTTTTTTTCTCCATTTTGGGAACTTTTTGACCTTGAAGTTCCCAAAATGGAAAAAAATAATAACAGAAAAAAAGTTTTTTTTAATTTTTCTTACATTAAGGGCTTAAAAAAAAACAACTGGATATAATATATTGTTGTAATATCTGATATTTATTGGTTAGACCAGGTTCTTAATGGTGTTACGCTTTATTTTCCAGTTTGCTAAAGCCTTAAAAAAGTTCCCAATTTCCCCTAAATTGCGCTTGTTTTTTCCCAATCCTGAAGGCTTGGGCCTCTTCCCAATTCCTAGAAAAAAAGCTCTGAAAGCTGCAACTGGTTCTGGGAATTCATAAGAAGGAAATGTTCTTAAAAATTGTATCTGAAATTTGTTAAACAGTTGTATTTAGATCATTATTTATTGATCGGCAAATAATTTGGCGTTTGAGGGATTTCCTGGACCTGGTAATCACTTACTTGTAAAGATTTGCATCTTAGTTCCAGACATATTGCAATCTTGCCAAGGATTCTCTGAAACACAAACAATAGAATAATTAAAAAATACACTTTTTTAATTAGTTATAATATCATACTGGCAATATGAATCAATTAGAGTGAAATCTGTCTTATACACTCATGTATTAGTGGTAACTAGTAAAAGTAACATATTCAATATGTTGCCTTAGTCACAAAATTCCAAACTGAAAGAAGAATTTAAATAAAAAAAGAGAGCTAAAAAAAAATAATTCTCAGATTTATAACTTTACAGTCTCAGTCTAGATATTAAAGGGTTCTCCGTGGCCGATAGGTCTAAGGCGCCGTCTCAAGATCACTAACTTCTAACCGCTAAGGTTGTAGGTTCGAGTCCCGTTCACTCCAAAAACTTTATGTAAGAAAGTTTCCAGTTACTTGCAGAAGGACGTTGGTTCTACTCAGTCTGATAATCTGAGGTCTTCCTCCATCAGTAACACCAGATATGCCATATATTACCTGAAATGTGTTGAAAATGGCGTTTAACCCCTGTTCGAAAAAAATATAAAAAAAACAACAAAAAACAGTCTAGATATTTATCCTACTGCGTCACTTTTTGATAACAAATATTTTAATGTTTGAAAAAATACCAATGAAAACTTATGTTTTCTCTTTTATATTTTTGCTTTAGAAAAAAAAGTCTTCGGCTATACCCAGCCAACCTTTTTCATGTTTTTTAACAATAGCTCACAAAAAATATATGTTGGGGTAATTAGACTTTTTTTTATAGTTTATTTTCCTATGATTTAATGTCAGCACTTTCAGAATTTATATAGAAAATTTTAGGCTATTGTTCATTTTAAAGAACTATTTGTCCAGTTACCTTAAATAGTGAATATTTTGGTGTTATTAAAAAAAAAAGTTTATATTTTACAACAGAAAATATTTAATGTTATGTTTTAGTGTAAAAATAGTCTAATATATTTAACTATCAAACACTTATATAACTTTTAGAAAACACAAATCAAGATTTTATATTATGAAAAAAATATTCATTCTGCCCCTACCACCTATTATTCTTGGTAACAAAATGATGCCAAAAGTTTAAAAAAAAAAATGAAAATAAAATAACTTTAAGTGAAAATACAACTTTAACTTAAAGCAACACATCCACGTTTGAACTTTTAAAAAAAAAAATTAATTGAGTTATGAGCACATTTCCCATACAAACATATGATCAATTAGCTGTATATGAGCATATAAACACAATCCCGAACAAAATGATGCCCAAATTATAATGCGTGACTAACACTTTATAAAACAAGTGTGTAACTCACCCGAGTCAAATAAAATTGTCAAAATGACTTTCAAGGCAGGTAAAGTACACTACGCACTAAAATGTGAAGTTTTTTAATACGACTCGCATAATTCAATTTGAAGCCAAGTTGGAATCCATGGCAATTTAAAAATAATTTATAAAGCGTTTGTCACGCTTTATAATTTGGACATCTTTTTTTATAATTCTAAAGCTTTCTGGATAGTGTTTGTTAGCACATATACAGCTCACTGACCATATATTTATGTATGGGAAATGTGCTCACAACTCAATTGAAAAACTTTTTAAAAAAGTTTAAACGTGGACGTGTTGCTTTAAAACATAAAATTCATAAACATGAAAATCTGAAATCTTCCTAGCCAACATCCTTAACCCTTTACTCCATGGATACGCGTTTTCCCGCACCAATCACAGAAGGCCTTTGAAAACAGTGCAGGAAGAGTTCAGATTGCTCGTCACAAGCAATCTGAACACTTCCTGCACTGTTTTCCGCTCTGTCAGTTAATATAAACATAATTCACCTAATAATTCAAAAGCCTTTATATTAGAGGTGTCCAAAGGCATCTTTATGAAGTAAAGGGTTAAGGCACAAAAGTACTAGAAACACAAACCTTCTGCTCATCACTAAAACTGCCACTGTCTGATGATGAAAATTTATGCAACTGCTTAGATAACCTGTTTAAATGAAAATAAAATAAAAAAAGGTGCTAAATATGGACAATTTCAAGAAAAATATGTTAACTTCAATAGCAGATGATACATATAACACCAGCATAACATATTTTTCAGCTCTTAAACAAAAGATTCTGATATTTGCAGTTTATGCAACAGAGAAATAGAAACAATTAAACATATTTTTATCGAATGTGACATTTCTAAACAATTTATCTCCTGTTTGATGAACCATATTCGCGAAAAATGTATAGGCATTAATTTAAATTGGACAAATACAGACATTATGTTCGGAAATAAAAATTTTGACAAAGTTTTGAATAAAATAATATTAATTGCAAAGAAATTTATTTACATCCAGAAACTTAAAACAATTAAACCTACACTTGACAACTTTAAAAAACATATTATAAATCTGTATAATACAGAACGGTATCTTGCAATAATAAATTGTAAAATACACACTTTTGATATTATTTGGAATGACAAGTGCAAAGCATTTTGATAACATTACAAGGTTGACTCTCATCAATGTTTGTTAGACTGGATGAGTACTTATTAAAGATTTGTAGATGAAATTTTGCACTTTTTAAGTTGTGTAGTATTTGCTCAGGAATTTACAGAGCTTAAGGTTATATACTTATTGTTTCAAAATATCTCTAATACAAAAGATTAACCTGCCAAATGTTTAATGATATTCCACTATATAACTAAATACTTTATATTAAATTGTGAAAACTGATTTCAATTACATGTATATTGTTCTGCACGTCTACAAATGCATATATGTACAAGTTATCTTAATGTATGGTAGCCACTGAGTTGTTGACCCCGGTTTCACTAATTTAACATATTTTGATAGTTTCCTCAGCGATACTTTTAAATGCTAAAACATCACACTTACTGATTATGTTAGTTCATACTAATTTATTTTAGCTCGATTGCGATGAAAGCTCAGAGCTTATATGAACCTCTCTGGAGTCTGTTTCCTGGGTAGAACCAGTACTGAGTGTTGTTTTATGAGAGGCATCCGGTCGACCAGGGGATCGAACCTGCAACCTCTGGCGTGAGCGGCCAACACTCTATCCATTAGACCACCGCCCCGCTTGATTATGTTGCAAGTTATATTTTATCATTAAGTACAGAGGTGTTATGACTGTATGTGGTAACTTAACTGTGAAGTATTTCAAATAATAATTAAAAGAGAAACTGAAAAAAAAATTGTTTGGGGGAGGGATTTCGGTTTGAACATTTTTATTAAAAACGATAATACAGCCCTTGAGATTTAAACTACACAAACAAACTATCTGGATTTAGTGGGCACTGTTTGTTACTCACTCATTCAATTCCCACAGACAGTGAGACACTCAATGGCTATTAGAAAATTCTAAATGTATATATAATTGTCATGAACTATTTTGTATCAATATTTCTGTTTTTGTACAACTAAATTGAAATAAAAGTTACAAAAAAAAAAAAATATTTTCTAGCTCTTTAGGTACTTTTTAAAATTCAAAAAATACATGCATGTAAAAACAGTATGAACAACAGAAACTATGATTTTGTTCCTATTTCTGTCTTTCTATGATTATGAGCATTTTTAGCAATTGAATTTGTAGTCATGACCTATTCACACCTCCTGATAATAAGCATTCAACTTGAGACAGATCCTCTCTAATGTTGTTAATTTTAATATAAATGCATAATACAAAAGCGCCAACTACTTGAAATACCTCCCAACGATTATACCCTGTTGCAACGTGCATTGTTTCATGTATGCCCTATACCTGGTCACTATTGAAATATGTTAAATAGTTGAGTCACTGATGTATGTGAAATACTCACCACTAATAAACTATGTGCAAGTCACTGCAGGTGACTGACCCTACAATGAATCAGATACTTTGTTTTCTGATATCTGTGATTAATATAATAATATGCTTAATGTAAATTATTTCAGTGACACTTACTTCTTATTGTAATATTAAAATAGGTTACCTAAGTCGCACATTATGCAAACAAATATCACAGTTATTGGAACAATGCAAATCAATTTGCATTTTATTAAAAATGTATCTTTTAATCGTTAAACAAATAAATCAAAGTCTTTAAGACACACTGTTTATACATTATAGGTAAACGTAACAATGAAAATCAATTTGTGTTTGATTAAAAATATCTTAACTCCATTACTTATGCTGTACATTGTGCAAACAAATAAACATGTTTTTTATACAACACAATTATTGGAATAATGAAATCAAACATAATTAATATATTTTTTGTGTTTTTTGTTAATTTTGTATACATACATATAAAATCCATTACTTATCATGTCACACATTGTGCAAACAAATAAACATGGTTTTCATGCAACACAATTATTGGAACAATGAAATCAATCAAACTTAATATATATATATATATATTTTTTTTTTTTTTTTTGTTGTTAATTTTGATGTATAGATGTATGCATATCGTTTTAACATTATCGTTTTGAGAAAAAAGGGAGAGAGATTTGTATGTATAAATTGTTTTAGTTTTTTTTTAGAAAGAGAGAGAGATTGTGTTTTTGCTGGTTTTTTTGTCTATATCTTTTTAAGATTATCATTTTGAGAGGAAGAATGAGAGAAAGGTATGTATTTTTTTCAATTTAATAATTACTTTTCATTAACAATTACTGATTATTATATTTTGTACTGTAGATCACTATATAATTCCCATTACGAGTCATTTTTTCAATAACTATCCCTCAGTAATTAATATGTGTGTTTCAAATTATCTAATAATTTTTCAATATTTCATTTTGAAATACCAAATAATAAATGATATTATTTTTAAAATTAAAGTCGGGCGGTTTTTCCACGATAAATGGGGACCATATAATTCAAGGACATTTCATCCATGGGCCGGATTAGTAATGGGGCCAGATTTACATGGGGCGGAATATTCCATAACTCAAAGCGAACACCTTTGAGGTGTGTTTCTTTGTGTTTAAACATGTAAAGAGAAGGGGAAGGACAGCGCAGTCTAAATTCTGTTTAATATTCGTTCAGTTGAACAACATTAGCGTCTATAAACACAGTAAACATGTTGAACTGATCGCAGTCCTGCTGTGTGATCATAGATCAAACTTCTGATAAGCACACAATAGACTATTGGTTACCTTCTATAGTCATCTATGGCTTCTACTGGCTGACCCCAGAGATCATAATCAGTTCCCCTTTTGAAAGCTGTATGCCAAGCTGTCACAACCTTTTCTTCATCTTCAATACCATTCATTTCACTAACATAATTTGATCTTTATTCGACATGTGTGTAAACAATTGTTTACAAATTGGAACTTTGACAGGTCCTCCCATAAAACGGCAATTAGGGCTTGTTGTCGTAAACGCCGGATGATTTTAAAAAATGAGTTCTTAATTTCGAATATTTCAAAATCTCTGTTTAATTACACAGCTAAAACTAACAAAATAAAAAAATATACCGATTCCAGTTAAATTAATTAATTTGGACATTATTTATTATTGAATTTACGACGTTTTCCTATCGCGCATGCGTCGTAACTGTTGCTCTTATTTCCTGTTGTGGATTTATGCGGAAGAAACACCAATTTGTAAACACAAAACAAACTGTTTATAATGCATTTATGACAATATGGTGTAATTAATGACATAAAAAGATTCTTTAAGATGTTGTATAAATAATGACCATGGCAAAATTTTGGCTTCAAACCTCCTGGAGGAGGAATAAGTTGAAGGTCACACACTAATGAATCCTCCTCCCAAAGATGGGGGTTTCCTCCACAACTCTGAACGTCTTGGCTTGTAGACAACTTTAGTTATGTTTGCCTCAAGTTCAAGCAACGATACCAATACCTACGACTTCTTTTCAGAGGAGAATTCATCAAAATGGGCTGGTATTTTCATAAATTCCTTGAAACTGGTAAGTAAACCACAGTCAACAGCTGATTCTGAAGTGAAACTGAGGCTGACAAACACTGGCACGAAAAAACAGAAGTCTTGGATAATCTAGTAGCATTTATCTTTCTCATGTAACATACATTAAATATCTGCGAGAGCATTTTACAAAGGTTATGATGTTTATTTATGTTGAACATTTAAAATACTTGTTTTGCGAACTTGTCATGATTCCTTTTACATTTTTATAAAAATAAAATTCATCCTTAACAAGATTTACTTAGTTGATTGTCCGTGCTTGTCTTTTGTAACAATAACTAGTCTTACAAGAGAACTTAATAGTTAAGTATGGAAAATAAATAAATCAAATGACTAGATTAAATATCTAGCTATGGAGAGATTTTTTTTGACAAATCTGAAAATTCTACTTTTAGACACATTCTATGTTTAATTGGCATGTGAAATTATGATTATTGATCAACCCTTTGTTACATTTTGACCAAATATGAACTATCAAAAATATAAAAAAAAATGAACAAAGGGTACTTATGTAAGTAATTTGTGTTATTGATGAGTATTTACCACTCCAAACTAGGCGAAACTGAACACTAGTGGTGTAATGGTATAAATAAGTCACTTTATCATTGAAATTGTGATTGAAATGTCCCTGGCAATATTTGCTCATTTGCATTCTAGATAGTTTCTCATGATAGTAAGCTGAACTATTTATTGTTTCAATTGTAATTTGATTAGTAATAGAAACACAGAAACATTCTATTAAGAGTAAATAACTTATAAACAATATTTTGTAAATTGCAGTTTTAGATCACCATCTTTTGTCATATTATTATGATTGATCTAAGTCTTATTTTGTCATGAAAACATTAGTTTCCTTTTAATGTAAAAGAATAAATTTTCATATTCGGCAAGCTGGTTTCAGAGTTATTTTTACAATGCTAACTGTTTTGAAAGATCATGTGGTGTGATTCGGGAAACTCTGGTCACGTGGTTCTACTAAGTTACATAAACGCTTTAATTGGTTTTAAATGCTATATTGATGCATAGCAAAGATGATAATGATCACATACATAATTTTCCGCGAAGAAATATTGTAGTTTGAAGACAACATCTGTGAAAACAAACATACGCTGCAACAATAGCACTTATATATATCTAGTTTTAGGTTGTTTGTATATAAAAATGAAATGTTGAAATCATGAAACTTCCCAAAAAAGTTGTTTACAATGTACAGACGACCTACTCTAGGCCTATCTGAAAAACTTTTTATTTTGTTTTCTATAAGGTATTGAGACGCGCATGCGCGATATTGTAATACCAGTTTAAACATCGGCCAATCAAAGTACTTTTAGAAAATTATATTAATTTTGAAAAATTTCAAAAATTTAATTAATTTTTGCAAAGTTACCATTCAAATGTTTTTATATTAAGGTAACATTACTCTAAAATTAGTCTTATTTATGAGCCAGAAGAGAAATGCTTTTGGGGGGGAAAAAAACAACAACAAAGTTTGGATCCCCCTACAAGGGGCGCTGCCATTTGGCCCATTAACCCAAAATTCCAGAATGATCCCTGGTATTGCAGGAAAAAAGTAATATATATATGTCCATGGATTTGTATCTTTGCACATATCTAGCGACCATTAATACTGAAGAATGGTGGAATCAGGTCAAATTGGGAAAATAACATAGCACAGGTTCCTTTGATATATGTGTAATTGTATTAAATGTATAAAAAAAATGTGATCTTCTTGTAGAAGACTACATTAAAATCATAGTTTTAAAGAATTTCCAAACTTTCCCCCCAAATATTTCTTTTGGTTTCTTTGCATTTTGAAATTGGGAATTTTGTTACTTTGGATTGGGAAAAAAGATACTATTTGCCATTGGGAATGGGGCAGAACAACGGCCTCCAAAATCGGCAAACGTGTACACTCTGGTCCGGATATAACGCAAAATCATTATAACGCGGCTTTTCTATGGCTCCCAAATTTAAATTTGATATTTTCAACGAGATATATTTCTTTTAATTGATTTATACTGACAAACAATGGGCTGTCATATTTATCATACATTGTCATGTGTTTGTTTACAGTATTTCGACCAGATAAAATATTGCCAAATAATGTAGCGCGGTGCACCTTGGGATATTTATAATGCGGTTTCGTGTATATTGCGATTTCATTCCGTGGATCCTGGCTACCGCTGTATAACGGGATAAGTTTTACGATAATTTCTGTCAGAAATGCAGCTAAATTGCATATTAGAATTACTGATCTGTAAATATAGATTTAAAACATGTTTTATAAACGTGCAAGAGAGGTATTGGCTGTTATAAATGCATCAAAGGCCATGAGAATTCACAAACATGTTTGTCATTTAAGTTGTTCCTTTCTTTATGAAATGAATATTTTCTGATGCTGGTTATGCTGCTTTATAAACAATGCTGTGTATAACCATAAGAAGCAAAAACAAACACATACCAGGATGTCAGTCTGGGTTACAAATCACAGTTGGAAAATAACGCAAACAGGCTTGCAAAAACTTTTCGAATTAGTTTGGATTTGAATTTTCAATCAGTTTATCAATTGTTACAATGTGAGTTTTGAATAAATCTGGTTGAAAATATTAATTTTAAATTTGGGATTCGTAGAAAAAATGCATTATATTGAGTTTCGCAATACATCTGGACTGCAGTGTACATCAAACATTGTATGCAAACTGACTATGCATCATTTTCATTCCTTACGGAGAAGTGATGGCAATGGCAAAATATGAAGACCATACTTAGATGCATTACTGAAATATGTTGCATTATGGTCATTTTAACAGAAATATGCCCTGGAGAACACATTTTATATATATGGACTTGTAAAGATGAAGTTATATGATTTTTTCATACTTTGTTGAGAACACTGACTTGTGTACCGGTAGACTTATAAATACTGTTTGGATAACATTAAAATCAGGGCGTGGACTGTCGGTTGCCAATGGCACCCAATGTGATAAAAAATTAAAAGTAACACATGTGTTTTCAGTTTGCAATGTAATTGAGGGGACAACAAAATATGCCAAGTAACTGTTTTTTAGTTCAATGTCTAAAATACATCTTCTCGATCATGTAGAATGTCTCCGTAGATACCACGTATCCTATAGCTGATGGGCATTATGCCATGTAATGCACTGACCACAAACGACCCACATGGCCATTTATGATGTCTGGTTGTGTTCATCATGTGTTAGTTGTATCTCAGCTTTATGTTTTTAGCTCTACTGGCCAAAGGCCAGAAGTGCTTATGCGATGGCGCGTTGTCTGTCGTCCGTCGTCTGTCGTCTGTAAGCAGCACTTTCTCTGAAACCACTAGGCCAATTAAACTGAAACTTTACATGTGTGTTTCTATTGCATAATAGACTATACAGAAGATTTTTTTTTTTCGATCTGAAATTTAAGATGGCCACTGTTACTAAAAATAATCCAAAACTTAAAAATTCTTCTCATGAACGGCCCAACAGATTTTCAAAATGTTTATGTAGTAATAATGACCAACTATAGTTTTGTTAGATTTGTTCAAATGGTGTCCCTAGGGTAAAATATGACCCCGCCCCAAGGGTTCAATTAGGGGACACATGTCATTATAATATTTTTTTATTATTTTTTTTAAAATGGAAATGATTTTGCCTTTATCTTCACAGAAGCATTGTTTGGTGAAGGAGGTTCAGATTTGTAAAAATGACTGGGTTCCACTGTCTTAAGGGGTCAGGAGGGGCCCCAAAAGGGTAAAAATTGGGAATTACTAAATTCATTTTCTTAAGAACCGGTATGTCAGATTTGTTAATATTTTGCATAAATTATCCCTATGTGTAGGGGTTTGATTGCAGATAAGAATTTAGGGGCTAAAATTTATAGGGGCCCTGTAAGGGGACTTAGAATTTTACATAATTTTATATAATTTTACTATGGGAAAACAGAAAATTATCTTTTTCTTTCATCTGTTCTGAAACCACAAGGCCAATTAAACTGAAATTTCACACAGATGTTTCTATTGCATAGGAAACTAAACAGAAGATTTTTTTTTCTGATCTGAAATTCAAGATGGCCGCCATTACTAAAAATAGTCCAAAACTTTAAAAATATTCTTCTCATGAATGGCCCAACAGATTTTCAAAATGTTTATGTAGTAATGATGATCAACTATAGTTTTGGTAGATTTGTTCAAATGGTGTCCCTAGGGTTAAAAATGACCCTGCCCGGAGAGTTCAATTAGGGGACACAAGTCAATATAATATATTTTTTTTTTTTTTTAATGGATATGATTTTGCCTATATCTTCACTAAAGCATTGTTAGGTGAAGGAGGTTCAGATTTGTAAAAATGACTGGGTTCCTCTGTCTTAAGGGGTCAGGAGGGGCCCCAAAAGGGTACAAATTGGGAATTAGTAAAATCGTTTTCTTAAGAATCGGTATGTCAGATTTGTACATATTTGATATAATTATCCCTATGTGTAGGGGTTTGATTGCAGATAAGAATTTAGGGGCTTAAATATATAGGGGCCCTGTAAGGGGATTTAGAATTTTACATAGGGATACTGTGGGAAAACAGAAAATTCTCTTTTTTTAATTTATTCTGAAACCACTAGGACAATTAAACTGAAACTTCACATGGATGTTTCTATTGCATAGGAGACTATCCAAAAGATTTTTTTTTCTATCTAAAATTCAAGATGGCCACCGTTACTAAAAACAGTCCAAAACTTAAAAAGTCTTCTTCTCATGAACAGTCCAACAGCTTTTCAAAATGTTATGTAGTAATGATGACCAACTATAGTTTTGTTAGATTTGTTCAAATGGTGTCCCTAGAGTTAAAAATGATCCCGCCCCAATGTTTCTATTGCATAGGAGAATTTCAAAATGTGCTATGGCCACTATGAGTCAGTAGAGCGTCCTCAGGCCCTATTGGGCCTCTTGTTTATATTACAAGTAACAACAGTGTATCGACTTATAAATAGATTAGAGTTTGGTACTGCTGAAGCGAGTCACTTAATACTTATTCTTTTTATATTTAGGACCGACACAAACAGAATACAGAATATCTGTATTAATTCAAGGTATTTCAACAACAAGAGTTTGTAAATTGTATATTTTAATCTTCAGTCTAATTCATGAACAAATTCATTGTGTGAAGTTCATAAAAAATTTTTTATAATTCATTCAGAAATAAACATGTATTAAATAAGTTTTTTTAACCATCACCACAAAGTCAAAATTCACAAATCAGTATCTTGTATGTCCATTTTGCAGCGATTATGGTGAGGCATTTTGACCTCCATTGGTGTTTACCCAATTAAGCATGTTTGGGCTTAAAAAAACGAGACAACTTCCATGACCACATAAGCATTTATATCAGAATGTTAACCATACCTGGAATAACATTGCCAAAAATTACTTGCATAGAAACATTGTTTCAATGAGGTGGTGATGTCTCGCAGTAATCGCTGCATACAAGATACGTTACTAATACAGCTTTTTGAAACTTTTAGACCAGGAGACATTGATAGTTGTGTAATGGGTAGTACTACATGTTCTTCAAACCATTTACCTCTATTGATAATGAACATTGAGTGTTTTGCATTGAGCTTCTTATTTTTCGAAGATAATTAAAGATACATATTTATATATGCCCCATGTAAAAAGAAAATAAATTTATGCTCCAAATTAGAGAAAGGAGACTCAATTACTAGTTCACCTGTCCTTGATAACCACAGAAATGAATAACATTACTTATTTTCAGGTTTATGAACAAACATACCTGCCATTTGATTTTCATGATCGTTTTTTTTAATTCAGGTTCAGAAACAAGTTCATACATCATTGATTGCCAAGGACGATGCCTTGGAGTACATTGAGCAACTCATCATACAACTTCTTGCCACGCTGTGTGCGTCCGAGCCACATGTAGTCCAGGATGTGGAGGATCGTGTACAGAAAACCTTCCCGGACCCAATTGACAAGTGGGCAATACGAGATGCAGACCGAGCCATTGAGAAGGTGGATAACAGGAGCAAGAAGAATTCTACCTTGGTCCTGCCTGTGGACAAGATACATCCTCTGCTTGTCAAGGTAAACACATCTTTATGTACTTGCAAGGGGTTGGTGTCAAGTTGTGTCCCATTTCGGCATCTTGCTAACATTTTCTACTTCCCACAATTAGGCATTAAGTTCAGTTATGTGTATTACTTGTAATATCTGAGTAAATATCTAGCATCCTTGTCAACCATCGTAAATTTGTTACTTTCATTTCAATGGTTGATTACTCCATACCTATAAGTATAAGTGATGTACATTCTCTAATTGCAAGGTTGCTGGTTGTGAAAGTCATATACTCGGGTAACCTACTTGTTGCCAACATACAATTGCCAGTGATGGTTAAAATCTGCCATACTGCCGTAATATGTTTAAGGTCCACATTTTGTTCTTATGACTCTAGTATATGGCTATGCCTGTATCCTATTGACTGTTTACCAATACCATTTGCCCATTGACTATTTACTGACACTAGTGGCCATTGGCTATTTACCAATACTAGTGGCCATTGACTATTTACCAATACTAGTGGTCCATTGACTATTTACCAATACTAGTGGTCCATTGACTATTAACCAATACTAGTGGCCCATTGACTGTTTACCAATACTTGTTGCCCATTGACTATTGACCATTACTAGTGGCCCATTGACTATTGACCAATACTAGTTGTCCATTGACTGTTTACCAATACTAGAGGCCCATTGACTATTTACCAATACTTGTGCCCTATTGACCAATGATACTAGAGGCCCATTGACTATTTACCAATAGTAGTGGCCAATTGACTATTTGCCAATACTAGTGGCCCATTCACTGTTTACCAATACTAGTGGCTCATTGACTATTTGCCAATACTAGTGGCCCATTGACTGTTTACCAATACTAGTGTCCTATTGACTATTTGCCAATTCTAGTGGCCCATTGACTGTTTACCAATAGTAGTGGCCCATTGACTGTTTACCAATACTAGTGGCCCATTGACTATTTGCAAATACTAGTGGCCCATTGACTATTTACCAATAGTAGTGGCCCATTGACTATTAACCAATACTAGTGGCCCATTGACTGTTTACCAATACTAGTTGCCCATTGACTATTGACCATTACTTGTGGCCCATTGACTATTGACCAATACTAGTTGCCCATTGACTGTAAACAAATACTAGTGGCCCATTGACTATTTACCAATACTAGTGCCCTATAGACCAATGATACAAGTGGCCCATTGACTATTTACCAATAGTAGTGGCCCATTGGCTGTTTACTAATACTAGTGGCCCATTGACTATTTGCCAATACTAGTGGCCCATTGACTGTTTACCAATAGTAGTGGCCCATTGACTGTTTACCAATTTGTTTACTAATAATAGTGGCCCATTGACTATTTACCATTACTAGTGGCCCATTGACTATTTACCAATACTAGTGCCCTATTGCCCAATACTAGTGGCCCATTGACTATTTACCAATATTAGTGACCCATTGACTGTTTACCAATATTAGTGGCCCATTGACTGTTAACCAATACTAGTGGCCTATTGACTGTTTACCAATACTAGTGGCCCGTTGAATGTTTACCAATTCTAGTGGCCTATCGACTGTTTACCAATACTAGTGCCCTATTGACCAATACTAGTGGCCCATTGACTATTTACCAATACTAGTGGCTTATTGACTATTTACCAATACTAGTGGCCCATTTACTATTTACCAATACTAGTGCCCTATTGACCAATACTAGTGGCCTATGGACTGTTTACCATTACTAGTGCCCTATTGACCAATACTAGTGGCCCATTTACTATTTGCCAATACTAGTGGCCTATTGACTGTTTACCAATACTAGTGCCCTATTGACTTTTGACCAATACTAGTGGCCCATTTACTATTTACCAATACCAGTGCCCTATTGACTAATACTAGTGGCCTATGGACTGTTTACCATTACTAATGCCCTATTGACCAATACTAGTGGCCCATTTACTGATTACCAATACTAGTGGCCTATGAATGTTAACCAATACTAGTGCCCTATTGACCAATACTAGTGGCCCATTGACTGTTTACCAATACTAGTGCCCTATTGACCAATACTAGTGGCTCATTGACTTTACCAATACTAGTGACTGATTGACTATTGACCAATACTAGTGGCCATTGGCTATTTACCAATACTAGTGTCCATTGACTATTGACCAATACAAGTGCCCAATTGACTGTTTACCAATACTAGTGGCCCATTGACTATTAACCAATACTATTGCCCTATTGACCAATATTTGTGGCCCATTGACTATTTACCAATACTAGTGGCCCATTGACTATTTGCCAATACTAGTGGCCATTGACTGTTTGCCAGTACTAGTGGCCCATTGACTGTTTACCAATACTAGTGGCCCATTGACTATTTGCCAATACTAGTGTCCCATTGACTGTTTGCCAATACTAGTGGCCCATTGAATATTTACCAATACTAGTGGCCCATTGACTATTTGCCAATACTAGTTGTCCATTGACTGTTTGCCAATACTTGTGGTCCATTGACTATTTGCCAATACTTGTGGCCCATTGACTGTTTACCAATACCAGTAGCCCATTGACTATTTGCCAATACTAGTTGCCCATTGACTATTTGCCAATACTAGTGGCCCGTTAACTGTTTACCAATACTAGTGGCCTATTGACTGTTTACTAATACTAGTGCCCTATTTACCAATACTAGTGGCCTATTGACTATTTACCAATACTAGTGGCCCATTTACTATTTACCAATACTAGTGCCCTATTGACCAATACTAATGGCCTATGGACTGTTTACCATTACTATTGCCCTATTGACCAATACTAGTGGCCCATTTACTATTTACCAATACTAGTGGCCTATGAATGTTTACCAATACTAGTGCCCTATTGACCAATACTAATGGCCTATGGACTGTTTACCATTACTATTGCCCTATTTACCAATACTAGTGGCCCATTTACTATTTACCAATACTAGTGACCTATTGACTGTTTACCAATACTAGTGCCCTATTGACTAATACTAGTGGCCTATTGACTGTTTACCATTACTAATGCCCTATTGACCAATACTGATGGCCTATGGACTGTTTACCAATACTAGTGGTCTATGAATGTTTACCAATACTAGTGCCCTATTGACCAATACTAGTGGCTCATTGACTGTTTACCAATACTAGTGCCTTATTGACCAATACTAATGGCTCATTGACTTTACCAATACTAGTGACTGATTGACTATTGACCAATACTAGTGGCCATTGGCTATTTACCAATACTAGTGGTCCATTGACTATTGACCAATACAAGTGCCCAATTGACTGTTTACCAATACTAGTGGCCCATTGACTATTAACCAATACTACTGCCCTATTGACCAATACTTGTGGCCCATTGACTATTTGCCAATACTAGTGGCCCATTGACTATTTACCAATACTAGTGACCAATTGACTGTTTAACAATACTAGAAGCCGATTGACTGTTTACCAATACTAGTGGCCCATTGACTATTTGCCAATACTAGTGGCCAATTGACTATTTACCAATACTAGTGGCCCATTGATTGTTTACCAAAACAAGTGGCCAATTAACTGTTTACCATTACTAGTGGCCCATTGACTCTTTACCAATACCAGTGGCCCATTGACTATTTGCCAAAACTAGTGGCCCATTGACTATTTACAAATACTAGTGCCCTATTGACCAATACTTGTGGCCCATTGACTATTTGCCAATACTATTGGCCAATTGACTAGTGGCCCATTGAATATTTACCAATACTAGTGGCCAATTAACTGTTTAACAATACTAGAAGCCGATTGACTGTTTACCAATACTAGTGGCCCATTTACTATTTACCAATACCAGTGGCCAATTGACTGTTTATTAATACTAGTGGCCCATTGACTGTTACCAATATCAGTGGCCATTTCACTGTTTACCAATACCAGTGGCCCATTGACTATTTACCAATACTAGTGCCCTATTGACCAATACTTGTGGCCCATTGACTTTTTGCCAATACTTGTGGCCCATTGACTATTTACCAATACTAGTGGCCAATTGACTGTTAAACAATACTAGAAGCCTATTGACTGTTTACCAATACTAGTGGCCCATTGACTGTTTTCTAATACTAGTGGCCAGTTGACTTTTTACCAATACTAGTATCCCATTGATTGTTTACCAATACAGGTGGCCAATTGACTGTTTACCAATACTAGTGGCCCATTGACTGTTTACCAATACCAGTTGCCCATTGACTATATACCAAAACTAGTGGCCAATTGACTATTTACCAATACTAGCAGCCCATTGACTATTTACCAATACTAGTGGCCAATTAACTGTTTAACAATACTAGAAGCCGATTGACTGTTTACCAATACTAGTGGCCCATTGACTACTTACCAATACTAGTGGCCAATTGACTGTTTATCAATACTAGTGGCCCATTGACTATTTACCAATACTAGTGCCATATTGACCAATACTTGTGGCCCATTGACTATTTGCCAATACTTGTGGCCCATTGACTATTTACCAATACTAGTGGCCAATTGACTGTTTAACAATACTAGAAGCCTATTGACTGTTTACCAATACTAGTGGCCCATTGACTGTTTTCTAATACTAGTGGCCAGTTGACTTTTTACCAATACTAGTGTCCCATTGATTGTTTACCAATACAGGTGGCCAATTGACTGTTTACCAATACTAGTGGCCCATTGACTGTTTACCAATACCAGTTGCCCATTGACTATTTGTCAAAACTAGTGGCCAATTGACTATTTACCAATACTAGCGGCCCATTGACTTTTTACCAATACTAGTGGGCCTGGCCAATTAACTGTTTAACAATACTAGAAGCCGATTGACTGTCTACCAATACTAGTGGCCCATTGACTATTTACCAATACTAGTGGCCAATTGACTGTTTATCAATACTAGTGGCCCATTGACTGTTACCAATACCAGTGGCCAATTCATTGTTTACCAATTCTAGTGGCCCATTGACTATTTACCAATACTAGTGCCCTATTGACCAATACTTGTGGCCCATTGACTATTTGCCAGTACTTGTGGCCCATTGACTATTTACCAATACTAGTGGCCAATTGACTGTTTAACAATACTAGAAGCCTATTGACTGTTTACCAATACTAGTGGCCCATTGACTGTTTTCTAATACTAGTGGCCAGTTGACTTTTTACCAATACTAGTGTCCCATTGATTGTTTACCAATACAGGTGGCCAATTGACTGTTCACCAATACTAGTGGCCCATTTACTGTTTACCAATACCAGTTGCCCATTGACTATTTGCCAAAACTAGGGGCCAATTGACTATTTATCAATACTAGCGGCCCATTGACTATTTACCAATACTAGTGACTGATTGACTGTTTACCAATACTAGTGGCCCATTGACTGTTTACCAATACTAGTGGCCCATTGATACTAGTGGCCCATTGACTGTTTACCAATACTAGTGGACCATTGACCGTTACCAATACAAGTGGCCCATTGACTATTTACCAATACTAGTGGTCCATTGACTATTGACCATTACTAGTGGCCCATTGACTTTTGATCAATACTAGTAGCCCATTGACTATTGGCCAACACTAGTGGCCCATCGACTGTTTACCAATACTAGTGGCCCATTGATTAGATTTGAATAATAGTGGCCCATCTTCTGTTTATTAATCCCAGTAAATATTGCGTGCTGCCTTTTTTGTCAAGACTTATAATTACTGTCAAGTAGTTTTTATTTTAACTCTCTTCTACAAGCTTTGACTAGCTGTAACTATACACTTATACTATTGTTATGCATATATTTTTGTTGTATATTCAGGATGTGCTTGGTTACAGAATTGACTACACAGTCACAGTGTACATAGTGGCTGTGCTGGAGTACATTGCAGCTGACATACTGAAGGTGACAAGGATATTTATCAAATTATATTGAATGACAATTTCGGAATTACAACAAGTGAACACATTTTTTTGAGTCCTTCCTTATTTTATTTTGCCACATGTCGATAATTTTTTTAAAACAAAAGTAGACTATTTAACACAAAAAGCAGTACAGAATGTTAGATATTTTACATAGCAATGCTTAAACAGATTAACAAAGCAAGTCTAACCTTTAAAATTGCTCTTTTCATTCGTGATGTGCATATTTATATCTTATACTGGGGGTGGGTGGTGCGGGTTAAAGGAGAAAGCTCTAGGTGAAGCATTGTGTTAAATAAACAACTGTACTCCAAGCAGATGACATTGAATGTGTTTTCTCAGTTAAACTAATTGTGTTATTTCAGTTGACTGGTAACTATGTAAAGAACATCAAGCACGGAGAGATAACATCCCAGGACATCAAAGTAGCAATATGTGCAGATCAGGTAAGTAATTGCTACAGTTGGAAATAAGTTTTCAACTGTGGTTGTGGCAACTAGGATGATAAATAAGAATTTAGATTAGTTATTGCATCAGCAGAATGTTCTTGATCATTGTGAATAACAATGTAGGTAAAGACAAAGGGAAACAATTATCATTTTTTATTCCGTTGCCATTCAAAGTATGGTAATGGGGTATTTAGTGTTATCTATGTTTGTTCAAACGTCCTTCCGTCTGTTCGTCAAACTTGTTTCAGATTAATAACTTTTGGAAGGACCTTTAGATTTAATTAATATTTCTTGTGTTGCTGTATAATTATGAAGTACTGGTCAAGTTTGATATTTGTCAAGGTCAGTTATATTTCATAGGAGTTCCTATTTGACTTGTTTAAAGAAATTGTTTATGCGACCTATTTCTGATATAATACAGTTTTCACCAGTTAAACTTTTTTAAGATTACCTGAGAATTTTTCGGGCATCCGTTGAAAATTTACATTTTCGACTTCTCAAAAACCGTAAGCTCAATTGTAATGAAATGTTGTATTCAGCTTTTGTACCTAAGGTTGAATCAAAATTATGAATTGCATGGTCCCCACGGTTCTGGGGCTTTGTGTGTGGGGCCAAAACAGTCAAATTCAAAGTAAACTTTGAAAATCTTCTCAAAAGAAAAATTGACAAAAACGTTACTTCTTATGACAAAGTAGACATGTGCATGTTTTTTGGATAATTAGATAACCATTTAGGCCGATGGATCTCTTGTTTTCATACCATTTGGTTGACATTATTCTATATGTTAATCATTTAGCAGATTGTAAAGCACAAGAAATAGGAAATAAAAGAGAAATAGTGGACCATACTTATCATTGATCAGATTCCTATAATGTTGTAACTTGAATCATGATATGATACTCAACCTCACTTACCCATCTCTGCAGGTACTGATGGACATGTTCTCGCAGGAAGAGACCGATGTCACACTACCTGCCATGGACGAACCTGTCCGTCGGGAATCTCTCACGTACGAGGATATTGTGAAGGACTTTATCCTGGAGGAGAACCAGTACCTTCATGATCTCAACATGATCGTAAAAGTATTCAGAGCCCCTTTTGCTCAACTCTTCCCCAGAAGCAAGGTAAATATAGACTTGTCTTGTCAGTATAGAACACAAAACTTTTTATGCAGCAAACTTTGCTTATAATCAACTAGGAACCATTCAAATTTGTTCCTATTTGGAGTTTGTTATATCCATATAATGAACGATTTGTGGTCAAGTAAGTTGATTCATGTTTACTAAGTTTATTTGTATAAAACAACTTGCTCAAACAATCCAGATTCATTATTATAGTAACATAGTACTTCTCTCTTTTTTGTCCTCAAACTCTCTGCCATACTATATTCACTTGCCCTTCCGCTCATTCTATACAGCGCCACCTGGTACTAGTCAATGGGGTGTCTACCCTTTATGGTAATACAGATCATTATGCATATTAATTAACTAATTAATATCATTTTACTGTATGCACTGTTATACTGTACACTTATCTTATAAACAGAATGACAGTGGGAACTTGATCTATTAATAGTATGGGGAAAAACCCATGTAGTGTAAAAGTAACATGTAATTTTGTAACAGATTGCCTTATATATGATGTGTTTATAGAAAACAAAAAAAATATATAGCAAGGAAGAATTGTTAACTCGAAAGCAATAAAATTCTATGGGTTTATGAACCATGCATAATTGTTGCTATTCCAGGATTTAATTGAATCATACATAATTGTTGATTTTCTAGGATCTGGACGTGATATTTAGCAATATTTTGGACATCTTCAAGTTCACGGCGAACATGTTGAGTTCTGTGGAAGAACAGGTGGAGGTTGCTGCTGAGAAAGAGACGCCCACAGTGGGAATATGCTTCCAGGATATAGCAGAGGTACAAGTTGTCAACTCAAAAATGTTTTATATAATTTTGATTGCTGTTTCTCAGATTTTTTTATGAAGAATGCATTGTTATCACATTTCTTGTCAGCAGCATAGTATAACAATTTGTATAGCCTGTTACGTTTATACATTGTATTCTAATATTGAAACTTTGTAAGGTGTTTAGACTTGAGCCCAAAGAAGCTTTATAATAATATATATCAATACATCGAAAACAAAGAAGTTTTATATACTATATATCAGTACATCGAAAACAAAGAAGTTTTGTATACTATATAAATCAATACATCGAAAACAAAGAAGTTTTATATACTATATATCAGTACATTGAAAACAAAGAAGTTTTATATACTATATATCAGTACATCGAAAACAAAGAAGTTTTGTATACTATATAAATCAGTACATCGAAAACAAAGAAGTTTTATATACTATATATCAGTACATTGAAAACAAAGAAGTTTTATATACTATATATCAGTACATCGAAAACAAAGAAGTTTTGTATACTAAATAAATCAGTACATCAAAAACAAAGAAGTTTTATATACTTCATGTCAATACATCGAAAACAAAGAAGTTTTATATACTACATGTCAATACATCGAAAACAAAGAAGTTTTATATACTACATGTCAATACATCGAAAACAAAGAAGTTTTATATACTATATATCAATACATTGAAAACAAAGAAGTTTTATATACTTCATGTCAATACATCGAAAACAAAGAAGTTTTATATACTACATGTCAATACATCGAAAACAAAGAAGTTTTATATACTACATGTCAATACATCGAAAACAAAGAAGTTTTATATACTATATATCAATACATTGAAAACGAAGAAGTTTTATATACTGTGAAATCATTAATTTTCATGGGGTACTAATTTTCGTGGATTTCGTGGGAAGCCTAGACAACGAAATCAAATACCCACGAACTTAGTTTACGCAATAATGCAATGCTGTCAATATACATTACCTCTCTTTTCATATGCCTACGTGCATCGCATTGTGGTAAATATTCCATCCTTTATTTATATATTTTCTTTCGTCATATTGCATCAATATCTACTTGATGATTTTGTAAATAGTGCAAGTATTTTTTATTACACATATCATCTTTAATTCATAGACGTGTGTGTGTAGCGAGATGTGTTATAATCAAATGTCATAGTTGCTAAAAATAGATTGTCACCTTATAGCAAAATGCTATCGAGTTGAAACAATGTGACGTATAGGTCTACGGTAAACATTGTAAAAAATGTGTAAAACATTGTAAAAGGACAGTATGCGTGCATACAAAGAAAAGTAAAACACAAGTTTCAAGTGAAGTAATAGTTTCTAAACTTGTTTCATTTTATGATTAAATATATTGTGATACATTTTTAATGAATAAAACAAACAAATCTCTTAAAAGACGCAACACGTTAGTTTACTGTCAATTATCACAGTCATGTGATGTGGCACTATTGTTATTTACACCGGGCCTACGTTCTGAAACCCTTTCTGGATTAGATGTCGTTCTTCTCCTTTCCTCACCTGGTGTTTGCATAACAATTAGTTCTTTATCGTACTTGTATATTAGGGTACTAATTGGCATGTGTCAACTCTTATTGGCACAGCGGAGTGAGATAAATCCTGATGCGCGACGTATGAATTACAGCTAAGGTTAACATCTGGAACGCACTTTGCGATGTCGAAAGTGTAAAAAAAAAAATTTTTTTAAATTGGTTTTCAACAAATTCAAGTCCCCACGAATATGTCTTTGAAGTGGAAACCACGAAATTTAATACCCACGAAAATAAATTATTTCACAGTTATATATATCAATACATTGAAAACAAAGAAGTTTTGTATACTATATATCAATACATTGAAAACAAAGAAGTTTTATATACTATATATCAGTACATCGAAAACAAAGAAGTTTTATATACTATATATCAATACTTTGAAAACAAAGAAGTTTTTGTGAAATTACGGTATTTTCCATGATTTCAGGGTGAAGAGTTTAATGTATATGAGAAATATGTTGATGACATGCTGGCTCCACATGGCAAGGAGAGACTCAACACTCTGCTACAGAGGGAAGATATCAGCAATACACTAAAGGTATGAATCCACCCCCACCCCTTTTGAGCTGAATAAATTGTTACATCAGTTTTAACTTGTGCTAAACTTAAAATAAAAAAATGTATATTACATCATGAGTTACAGAGAATATTTCAAATTCAACTGCCAAATAACATTATAGACTTCGAAATCTTTTCCTAAAATAAAAAAAAAATCTTATTTTTCTTGTTTTTTTTATAAAAAATCTAGATTTGGAATATATCATTTTTTTAACTCCTTCCCTCCCCCACCCCACCAACACTTCTAAACTTGTCTAATGTCCTATGATGACAGATTATTTATGTATATATATTTTTCAGGATAAGAGTAATGGTTTACGAGATGCAATGAAGTATGTCTTACCGAAGTTACTACTTGGCCCAATCTACCACTGTCTGCACTATTTTGAAGTCATAAAGGTAAATCAAGCAAGTAATGCACATGTAGCAACTAATGCACATATACACAATTTAGACACATTTAACAATTAATACACATGTATCAGTTACTAGGCATGTAGCAATTTATGCACATGTGTCAGTTAATACACATGTAGCAATTAATTTACATTAACAATTTACACACATATAGCAATTAATACATAGTATCAGTTAATAGGCATGTAGCAATTAATGTACATGTGTCTGTTAATACACATGTAGCAATTAATGCACATGTATCAATTAATGTACATGTATCAATTTACACACATGTAGCAATTAATACACATGTAGCAGTTAATGTACATGTAGTAATTTACACACATATAGCAATTAATACACATGTAGTAATTAATGCACATGCATCAATTTACACAAATATAGCAATTAATACACATGTATCAATTAATATACATGTAGCAATTAATGCACATGTATCAATTTACTAACATATAGCAATAAAAACACATGTATAAATTAATACACATGTAGCAATTAAAGCACATGCATAAATTTACACTCATATAGCATTTAATACACATGTATCAATTAATACACATAGCAATTAATACACATGTATCAAGTAATACACATGTAGCAATTAATGCACATGTATCAATTAATGCACATGTATCAATTTACACACATATAGCAATTAATTCATGTGTTAATTTACACACATAGCAATTAATACACATGTATCTATTAATGTACATGTAGCAATTAATGCACATGCATCAATTAATACACATGTGTTAATTTACACACATATAGCAATTAATACATATGTGGCTATTAATATACATATATATCAATTAATACACATGTGTCAATTAGTACACATGTGTCAGTTTACACATATATAGCAATTAATATTCATGTAGCAAGGAATAAATAAACAAAAAGTTATATAGGTGTAGCAATTGACATATATAATATAGTAATTTATACACAATTCATATGGTCATTTAGGTATTGTAACTCTTGCCATACTATGGTGTTTAGGGGTCATAGATTGTAGATTTTTAAGAGTTAGCTATAAAAAAATGCTTTTATAAAGCTGATGTTTATTTTAAATGGTAGAAACAATAAGAGCTTGGGAAAAATTGTAGACAATTTCCTTTGATAACAAACATTTGAAAAAAAAGGTAACTACCACGAGACATTTGAAAATGCAACATTTCTGAATATAAAACTTGAATACCCTCCTGTACCCTGTATCACATTTGATGTATGTTGTATGATATAGGTTGTATGGTGTACCATTTATCCTGAATGTTTATAATGTTTGTTTTATCACATAACTTCAGGTACAGGAGTGTAATTAACCCTTGACATATCTTTTATATTACTTGTGTAATATCATGACGCCAATTTGTCATGGTAAATGGTGTTCTTTTGATATGTTAAGTCATACAAGGACAGAAAGAAATTAATATGCTTGATTTTTTTCTCATTTCTCAAAAAATTGTTCTGAAAAAAATTGGCTAAATGTACAATTTTCCTGAATTATTTGATAAAAAGAATCTTACATTCATGCTCATTTATTATTTAATTTATTAAACTCATTGACAAAAACGATAGGATACTAGTCAGAGCATCACATACTATATTTTTGCCAAGTTGTTACATAAATACAAGAATAAACAGGTACTTGTGTAAGATCCTGTATGTATGAGGTATCTCACATCTATATGTATCCTGTATGTATGAGGTATCTCACATCTACATGTATCCTGTATGTATGAGCTGTCTCACGTCTACATATATCCTGTATGTATGAGGTATCTCACATCTACATGTATCCTGTAAGTATGAGGTATCTCACATCTACATGTATCCTGTATGTATGAGCTATCTCACATCTACATGTATCCAGTATGTATGAGCTATCTCACATCTACATGTATCCTGTATGTATGAGCTTTCTCACATCTACATGTATCCTGTATGTATGAGCTATCTCACATCTACATGTATCCTGTATGTATGAGCTATCTCACATATCTCACATCTACATGTATCCTGTATGTATGAGCTATCTCACATCTACATGTATCCTGTATGTATGAGCTATCTCACATTTACATGAATCCTGTATGCTCATAATAAATATTGTATCATGTTTGGTATATTACAGGCATTAATTGCTGCTAGTCCCAATGAAAAAGACAGAGAGTGTTTAGAACAGGCCAATGGACTCTTAACACCACTCAAATTTCTTCTGGAAAATAAGTTCTCCGGGAATCTTGGCAAGAAGAAACCATGGTATGTAAAAAAATAAACAATTATATTAGATATTGTAAAACCAAGCTGATAGTGTTTTTAAAATTAATTTGGTTATAAACTTTAAAAATGAAAATCTGGCAACAAAAAAAACCAGATACTTACCTACCCATATGAAAAATACTGGGTTGGAGCATAGCAAACACATTTTTGTTAAAGATGGCCTAATAAATGTCTGTGGCACTTCTATTACCAAAACTTGCTTATTTTACCTTATATAAAACCCTGTAGCTCAAACATTTATCATTGGATTTATACCAAATACAGTAGTTGTTAATCTTAAATGGCCATAATTGATTAATATTTATCTGAAATTGTTGCTCTTTTTTGAATAATCAAAAACAGTTTTATTTGACATTGTATCTTGTTATTCACTTGTTTCACAAATTGTTTTCATATCAAAATCATGATATTGATATCCAGTTTTCAACTGTCATTGGTTTTGTTTAGATTACTTGAGTAGAGAATGATAAGTATCTGTTTATAGGTGACTTTACTGGCAGTGTTAACAATTAACAATCGTTTGAATTAAATTTAATATCAACTTTGAGTACTGAAGAGTTAATTATTACGCTATCTTTATGTAAATTTGATTTGCAGGGAAACGTCATTACGGTTGCAAGGCAGGACTGGGCGCCAGGCGGTGGTTCAGAAAATGTCTGAGCTACAGAAGAGCATTGACGGATGGGAAGGTCGAGATATCTGGCAGAGTTGTAGTGAATTTATTCTTGGTATGAAATTTATCTTTGTGACACTACATGTGTGTTTGCTTTTTTAATAAACAGCAGTTTATTGAATTAAACCTACATGTAGTATAAAATCAAATCTTTGTGTTATATTTTTAAATAGAAAGATCTTGACTTCTTTTGTGGTGTTACTATTTTGGTTAATCTTTGTCTGTAATGTACTGCTCAATAAAATGAATTCTGTTTGAAATATCAATTATAAATTGAAGGTGTTTTATTAACAGATGGTGTTTTGATGAAACACACCAGGGGTAAGAACACAGAACGTCATGTGTTCCTGTTTGATGCGCTGATCGTGTTGTGTAAACAGAATCTGAGACGGACATCTGTGTCAGGCCCCCAGGGAGAGTTTAAGTTAAAGGAGAAATTCAACATCAGGAAAATGGATGTGAGGGACAAGGAGGATGCAGAAGGTGAGGAACAATTTATCGTCTGTTAACACTCGATGGCATAAACATGAGGCTAAATATTCATACAAACACTCTCGTTTGATGTAAAGACATTTTAGCGATTGCATGATGCTTCATACTAAATGAACTTCAATAGTACTTACACAACATTTGAAAAGTCTATTTTGCTTCCGCTTCGATAATCATAATGATGTTGTTACAGTGAGTTGTTCAATGTTTTTGTAATAGTCAAGACACTGTTTGTTTATACTAATTAATTGTAGCTTGATTTGCGGTGAAAGCTCTGAGCTTATTTATGCACGATCCTCTATCAAGCCCACATCTATAGTAGAACCAGTACTGAGTGTTGTTTTTTGAGAGACACAAGGTCGAGGTGCTGTTTATCACACTATAGCCACAGGTGTTATATTAACAAAGAAATATTAAAAGTTTACAGGTCTTGTTTGTAAAATGAATAAAAACGGTAATGCAACTTTAATTGTATGCTACAGATTACAAGAATGCGTTTGAGCTGCAGACAAGAGATCACAGTAATCACGTGTTACTGGTTGCCAAGTCTCCTGAAGAAAAAAGCAATTGGATGGCAGCCCTCATATCATTACAGACCAGAAGGTGTGTATGGTATTTAATTTTATCAATTATCTAATAATTTGTATTTGCCAATATCAAGGAAAACCATGATAATTAGGGAAAATGGTTTTGTTTTTTATCCTAAATTTATCAATTATATAATAGTTGGTATTAGCCATATCAAGGAATATCCTGATATTTTGAAAAAGTGTGTTTTGTGTTTATCCTAAATTTATCAATACTCTAGTTGTGGGTATTAGCCAATATCGGGAAATCGTGACAATTAGGGAAAACAGTTTGGTGTTTATCATTTACATGTAAAATCAATTTAAGATACTGTGAAATCATTTATTTTCGTGGATTTCATGGGAAGCCTAGACAACGAAATCAAATACCCATAAACTTAGTTTACGCAATAATGTAATGCTGTCAATATTACCTCTCTTTTCATATGCCTACGTGCATCGCATTGTGGTAAATAATCCATCCTTTATTTATATATTTTCTTTCGTCATATTGCATCAATATTTACTTGATGATTTTGTAAATAGTGCAAGAATTTTTTATTACACATATCATCTTTAATTCATAGACGTGTGTATGTAGCAAGATGTGTTATAATCAAATGTCAGAGTTGCTATAAATAGACCGTCACCTTGCAGCAAAATGCTATCGAGTTGAAACAATGTGAAGCATAGGCCTACAGTAAACATTGTAAAAAATGTGTAAAACATTGTAAAAGGACAGTATGCGTGCATACAAAGAAAAGTAAAACACAAGTTTCAAGTGAAGTAATATCTTTTAAACTTGTTTCATTTTATGATTAAATATATGATGATACATTTTTAATGAATGAATAAAACAAACAAATCTCTTAAAAGACGCAGCACATTAGTTTACTGTCCATTTTTAGTCATGTGACGTGGCACTGATCATTTTCAGTCATGTGACGTGGCACTGTTGTTATTTACACCGGGCCTGCGTTCTGAAACCCTTTCTGGATTAGATGTCGTTCTTCTCCTTTCTTCACCTGGTGTTTGCATAACAATTAGTTCTTTATCGTACTTGTATATTAGGGTACTAATTGGCATGTGTCAACTCTTATTGGCACAGCGGAGTGCGATAAATCCTGACGCGCGACGTGTGAATTATAGCAAAGGTTAACAACTGGAATGCACTGTGCAATATCGAAAGTGTAAAAAAAAAAACGAATTTAAGTCCCCACAAATGTGTCTTTGAAGTGGAAACCACGAAATTTAATACCCACGAAAATAAATTATTTCACAGTAATGAAATTTTTGCAGCACAGTGACATGTGTGAAAATAAGGCCTATGTGAAATCTCACTAGACATCTGTTTTTAACCTTTTAAAGAGCTTATAAGTAAGTATAATTTAATACTGTTGATGTTATTGTATTGACAGTATGCTGGAGAGACAGTTAGATACAATATTGAGGGATGAAGAGAAACAACAGCCTCTGAAGCTTCCTGATCCAGAAGTTTACAGGTTTGTTTTCAGCATACACTTGTATATTACTTTCTTAAATACATATACCAGTGTGAAGCATTCATCATATTGTATAACATAGTGCTTTATTAGTACCCTACCATTTACACAGGAGTGGACTAAAGGTGTATCCCCACCCCCATCTGTGTGTCCCTCAGTCTGCTCACCCAATATATACCGAAAAAAGCTGGTGTCCTGTGTTAACTTAAAAACAACAGACTTGGAATAATGGACAATGAAGACATTGTGCACATTTTATTTCATTTCTGAGCAGACCAATACTTTGGTTGCTATGGTAATGTGTGAAACAGTGCTAATATCTGTTGATTAGTTAAAAAGTATGTAAGTTAGACTTAAAAATTTTAATTTTAGGTTTGATTGGAATTTTATTATTCCTCTTGTCTCAAAGAAAAAAATCTTAACCAGATCTTCAAGCACCCGTTCCTTACAAAAAATATTTAAGAATATATATGGAACATATTTTTGTTGTGCATACATTCCCAATTTAATTTAAAATTACTTGGTTCCCGACTGATTCCACCCTTACCCTCCAAATACTTTTATAGGGCGAAATTATCAGTTTTGTTAAAATCTATCAAATTATAAAGCCATTTTTTTCTCCATGGCCTTCAGCAATCCTGTTTACCACACACCTAAAGGGGATAAGTAGGTTATTATGCTATCATTGTGTCCCAATTAATTGTCCATTCATATGTAAAATCAGCTTCTTATGTAAAATATTGGTGTTGACCTTTACAGATTTGCAATTGAGGATTCGGAAAATAATATTGTGTTTGAGGATCAGCCTGCGGGGGCAGGGGAGAGTCCACTGATAAAGGGCGGGACCCTACTCAAGTTGGTGGAGCGACTCACATATCATATGTATGCTGACCCCAAATTCGTCCGCACATTCCTCACTACATATAGATCATTCTGCAGTCCTCAACAACTGCTGGATTTACTCATTGAAAGGTAAGCTACCAGGAGTGTAATATAAATATCTGTGTATGATTACATAGTTTTCAACAACAAAAAAGATTAGTTGCTCTTGTCTAGTTGATTATTATCATCAGTAATAGTAAAATTTTCATATATAAATCAATTCTCTGTATAGAAAAAAGTGAACATCTGATGATCTTACTAATTGAAATATAACTTTATGGAATAGAGTGCCACTCTTAGTAGTAATGTATCTTGGAACGCTGGGAGACTCAAAGAGAATTAATATTGTTACCTGGCTCCTGTTTCACCGACATATTGAAGTATATACTTAAATACTAACTTAAAACTATAAAAAGCATCCAGGTGATCATGACTTTATACTGGCTCCATAAAAAACTGCAGTTGGATTGATTGATATTGATTAAAGAATGTTGACATAACCAGTCAAATTTAAGATTTTTTAATATTTAAGTAATACTTCAGAAAATGTTGTTGTAACAGGATATAGGGCATAAACCTTGACACAAATAAAGCTTGCTGTTGTATCCAAGAAACATTTAAACCCTATCATTTAAACACACACAAAGTGGGTTATCCCACCTGGATTTTCAGCTATTGGTCTTATTTATTTTAGCTTGATTGCAATGAAAGCTCCAAGCTTATATGAGCTGCTCTCGAGTCCTCTTCCTGGGTAGAACCAGTACTATGTGTTGTTTTTTAAAGGCATTGGATTGAGCTTGGGATCAAATCCTCTTCCTCTGGTGTGAATGGCCAACACTACTACACTATCACCAAGCTGTCAGTCAGTTTTGTTGAAAAAATTGAACTGCAGTGAAAAAGGCTGAAATCTAATCTACTTAAATCATGTAAAATTATGAAAAACAAAATTCTGTATGAAACTGATGTCTTAAGTATATTTAAATTATATTTAATTTAAGCCTCAGTTTAATAGACTTGATTCTCCTACCATTCTGTTATTCTGCTGATCCTTTGCTTCTATACCCATGTTACCCATGGAAAATGGCAAGACTTGTACTGTCTATAAGTTGTGGTTTGCAGTCTCTATGTTTAGTATACCTTTATCGTTATTGTAGGTTTGAGATCCCTGACATTGAGATGGATCCAGAGACGGAGGCTGATAATAATGATAATCTTCAATTGAGGGATGATCTCAAACGTTTCCGCAAAGAATATGTTAAACCTGTGCAATTTCGGTAAGTACTTTAATTGTCTTTGATTGTTGTTGTAACAATTATTAATTGAAAAACTTAATGCCAGGTTGTAGTAGAAATACTGTAGCCTACATATTCAATAGCAAACTCACTTCTGTCTTCAGTTATTTCTAAAATAAACCTTTATCTTTAATAACTTTTGGTTCACAGGTCACCATTAGCTTATATTCTATTGATTTTGAATATTGATCAATGAGATAGTGATTCTGCAAAATATAAACAAGCCCTTGTTTCTGTAAAACATCTCAACTTGAGATTTTCCTCAACTAAACTTTATTTACATTGATCGTTTTGCATGTTATCCATTCCCAATGAATCAACAGTTGTTTCAACTAAAACCTGTGTCATTATTTAATGTGTAATGAGTTCAATTTATCAATAAGAAATGTTAAGATTTTTTAGTAGAGGATTGATTGATTGAATATTTAGCGTCATTTTTATGCCATCGAGGGCTAACAGACGATCATTTGACCTAACCACTGTTTCCTGGGATTAACCAGTACTTGAGCACATCCCATCTCCGCAAGTAACTGATAACTTTCCCACTTGAATCAGTGGTGAGAGACGAATGATAATGAGACACAATGTCGTATATCAATCATCACGGAGACTGTTGCCGGGCGGGGGATTCGAACTCAAGACCCCTGGATTTTAGTAGGGGAAAATCTTGGCTTGAAATATTTAATGAAACCGGTCCCTGTGGTCCAGATGCTCGAGACTTTGATATATATCCTCAATTTGTAGGATATTTAAATGTAAACCATCGGAATATTTTGTCTGTGTGACACGGAATCTTATATATGCAGCATTAAGACGTTTATGAAAGACAATAATTATCGTTCAAAAGTCAGTTTGGATGGAATAGAGATGTAAAGGTGAACATTTTGATTGTTTACTCTGACATATCCCTATGTTTATGTTTCAGTGATGTAAATGTGTTACGTCACTGGGTGGATCACCATTTTTATGACTTTGAGAGGGACAACAGCCTACTGGAGAAGCTGAAGCAGTTCCTTGATACAGTCAAGGGCAAGGCCATGAAGAAAATGGCCGACTCCATATTAAAAGTCATTCAGAGAAGGGTAGGAACTTGAACTTTGTCATTTGTTACACTTTAAAAAATAATTTATGTTTTTTTGTACATATACTTACATGTATGTTCTGTAAGCAACATTCTTTGAGATACAGTTTAATAGTTTTGTAAGCATCCTTTATAATATGTGATAAAAAAGTTATGTAAACACCCTTAAAAAGATGTGATTTAATAGTTTTGTAAGCACCTTTCATAAGATGTGATGGAATAGTTTTGTAAGCACTCTTTATAAAATGTGATTGAATATGTATGTAAGCAACCTTTATAAGATGTGATTTAATAGTTTTGTAAGCATCCTTTATAAGATTTAATTGAATAGTTTTGTAAGCATCCTTTATAAGATGTCATTGAATAGTTTTGTTAAACACCCTTTATAAAATGTGATTGAATAGTTATGTAAGCACCTTTCATAAGATGTGTTTGAAAAGTTTTGTAAGCACCTTTTATAAAATGTGATTGAAAAGTTTTGTAAGCAACCTTTATAAGATGTGATTTAATAGTTTTGTAAGCATCCTTTATAGGATGTGATTTAATAGTTTTGTAAGCACCTTTCATAAGATGTGATGGAATAGTTTTGTAAGCACTCTTTATAAAATGTGATTGAATATGTATGTAAGCAACCTTTATAAGATGTGATTTAATAGTTTTGTAAGCATCCTTTTGAATAGTTTTGTAAGCATCCTTTATAAGATGTGATTTAATAGTTTTGTAAGCATCCTTTATAAGATGTGATTGAATAGTTTTGTAAGCATCCTTTATAAGATGTGATTTAATAGTTTTGTAAGCATCCTTTATAAGATACGATTGAATAGTTGTGTAAGCACTCTTTATAAGATGTGATTAAATAGTTTTGTAAACTTCCATTGTAGACTGAGTTTCCAAATACAGAACGAGAGTTCACGTATCAGAAGTCTCCGCCTACAATAGAGTGGCATCTCACACATAATAAGGAGCAGTTTGATGTTCTCACTGTAAGTAACTCTGTACATTTAAACCAGACATGTGTTATTGTTGTCTGGGTTCTCATTATTGTTGAGTATTAGGATGACTTCTAATTTTGACCTCATTATGTTTAGAAGGTCAATAATTTAGTACCTTAAAAAGTCAGTCATTTGACTACATTCATAGCCTACATAATTTTGTTGTACTGTCTAAAAATCTTGTTTCATACCTACTTGAATCATGTCGGTAGGGTCTGGTTAGCTCAGTGGGTATCGCATCTGACTCAATTCAGGGGATCATAAGTTTGAATACCTCCCCTGCCACTGTCGCCGTAATAATTGATATACGATGTAGCGTTTCATTGTCATTGGTCTTTCACCTGTTATTCAAGTGGGAAAGAGTAGAAGTAGGTTTGTTTGAGTACTGGTTAACCTTTCACAATCCCAAAAAAGAGTGAATATGTAAAGTGATCGTCTGTTAGTCCTTGATGGCATAAAATGATGCTAGTTGCTTACCGGTTATATGTCTGTAATTGCTTACAGGCGCCTTTAGTTGCTTACATATTACTTATCTATGGTTACTTATATGTTACATATCTATAGTTACTTATCTATGGTTACTTACATGTTACATATTTATATATATATATGGTTACTTACATGTTACTTATCTGTGGTTACTTACATGTTACTTATCTATAGTTACTTATCTATGGTTACTTACATGTTACATATATATGGTTACTTACATTTTACTTATCTATGGTTACTTACATGTTATATATATATATATATATATATGTATGTGGTTACTTACATGTTACTTATCTGTGGTTACTTACATGTTACTTATCTATGGTTACTTACATGTTACTTATCTATGGTAACTTATATGTTATATTTCTATGGTTACTTACATGTAACATCTATGGTTACTTAAATGTTACTTATCTTTGGTTACTTACATGTTACTTATCTTTGGTAGGTTATATATCTATGGTTACTTATATGTTACATATATATATATATATATATATATATATATATATAGTTATTTATATGTTACTTATATGTTATTTATTTATGGTTACTTATAGGTTGTATATCTAAGATTACTTAAATGTATATGTTACCTATATATGGTTACTTATATGTAACTTATTTATTGTTACTTATAGGTTATATATCTATGGTTACTTATATGTTACATATATATGGTTACTTATATGTTACTTATATATGATTACTTACATGTCTTGAATCTCTTATGGAAAAGTATTGTTTCCATATAATGTTCTGCCTCACTTTGTAAAGGAAATCTCTACAATATTTAATTGTTATAAAAATAACATCTATTTTACCATTACAGCTTCATCCTATAGAGATAGCAAGGCAGGTCACGCTTTTAGAGTTCAACTTGTATCGTGCAGTACAGCCATCAGAACTCGTTGGTAGTGTTTGGATGAAGAATACTAAAAATAAAACATCACCAAATCTACTTAAGATGATAGAGTTCTCGAACAGCGTGAGTATTGGTACAGAACATCAATGTTCAGAATGCAAAATTGAAGGAATTTATTTTTCAGGTTTAAGTCCAAATGATGAAAGAAATTGTTAACCCAAATTGACCATCATAAATTTATGTGTATATTTCTTATCAAGTTAAGTTAAGGTATATAGCTCAATTCGAATACACAAAACTACTATCTGCATTCTTTGGATGTTTTTATCTCAACATGTTGAAGAAAAAAAAGGGACAGGTATTGATATATATATATAAGAGTGGTGTCAGTAATTCAGTTTTTGCATTAACTCTGTTTCTCAGAAACTGTTTGGCTCTGAATTTGGTCCAAAGGTAATCGGTAGTACTACTAAAGATTATTCAGCATTTTTTTTAATAACCTTGACTGCTGCAGAAAATTAACATTAGGCCTATAGTTGGGTAATAGTTTAAACTTATTTATTTTACTTTGATTGTGAAACAAGTTCTTACAACCTAGACAAATAACGCTTGTAGTCTACCTTGGTAGAACCAGTACTAAGCATATGCAGAAAGTGTGTCTTGCTTAGGGAGGCCACATATCTGTGGCAGGGGATAGAACCCAGGACCCTCCAATCATGGGTTTGATGCTCAATCACTAGACCATGTGCTATGTAGTTCTACAATGCAGCATTTTTGTAAGAAACTTTAGAATAGAGTTACCAAATTTTATCTATAGTTGTATATCAGGTAATTATTCTCAAATCCATGCAGCATTTTTTTGGATGATCTTGAATTATACATTTACAGTAAGCTAACATGGCATACAAAATGTTAAATTATTTTGATTCTTTGAAACTGAGAGCACCAGTCACCAAATATGGTTCATAGTTCAAAAGGGCATTACTACCGGAACCATGCAGATTCTTCCAAATGACATTGACCTCAGTGAATTAAGCCTACAAAATGAACTTCATAGTCTAATTTTGTGACAAAGAGTGTTAAAGGGGAGACATTTAATTTGTGTAATTCCCTTGTTTAAAATATGTGCATGACAATACATGGTTACTATACTGTTACAAATGTTTTATTGTCTATATTTTCAGTTAACATTTTGGCTGGAGAAATGTATCATTGAAGCTGAGAATCTAGAGGAACGTGTTGCCGTGGTGAGTCGGTGTATAGAGATAATGACAGTATTCCAGGAACTCAACAATTTTAATGGTGTACTAGAAGTTGTTAGTGCCCTAAACTCTGCCCCTGTACATAGGCTGGAACATACGTTCAGTGTAAGTTACTTAATTAGTTTGTGTCCAAGTATTTCCAGTATCTTTCCGCTATTGACTCTAACTAGATACCAATTTTTTTTGCACAACGGATAGGATATTTGCATTTTTACTTCGGTGATATATTTTTATCTTACCCAAGGGCTGAGATAAAATTCTCACTATGATGTTGAGACTCATTTATGACGTAACATATAAAATATATGACGTGAATCATATAATTCAATATCTTAAAAGCGACTGTTGTAAAAAATATAATGATAAAATAAGTTAGAATAATTATTTAATATGTTTGGTATACAAGAAAAATAATCATTCATTGCCTTTTTGGTTTGGATAGAAAACTCCGTCCTTTGGGATATCTGTTTTTGTGGGAAAAAGCCTCGTTCTTGCCAAAACAGTAATCCCCCAGGACGGAATTTTCTATCTGAACCAGAAACCAATGTAAGATTCTTATAGACTACGACTATAGAAAACCCGCATGGACTACAATTGTAGATAACCAGAATGGACTACAACCACCACCAGATCACCAGTATTGTGTACAACCATAGATAACAAGTAGTGTGTACAATTGTAGATTACAAGTACTAGTTACACTTGTAGATACTGTGAGATCATTAATTTTCTTTGGGAATAATTTTTTGTTTTTTGGTCTAAGGATATATTTGTGGGGACTACATGTAATTTTTTTTTTTTTCGTGCAGACTTTTTATCTCAATTTGAGTTTGAATTTGAGTATTTCTATTACATGATGCACTTTTAATTACTGACCTGTACTTGTAGTAGGTCACCTGTACTAGTAGTAGGTCACCTGTACTAGTTGTAGGTCACTGTCTGCACCTACCACGTGGTAAAAATGTGTTCTTCACAACGTGGCAATCCTGTGGAGTGATGTCAGTAAGTCAGCACTTTGGTGTTCGAGTATTGATCAAACTATTAAGATAACAACAATTCGGATTTAATTTCGTTGAGACTCGCTACAAAATTATTGAAAATTAGTCCCTAGCGAAAATAAGTGATTACACAGAAACCATTATTGTCTACAACTCAAGATTATGTGTATTGATGACACCTCCAGATTACCAATGTTGACTTCCATCTCTGATTTATATTTCTCACACAGGAGGTGAACCATCGGTTGATCAAGCTGATGAATGAGTCCAAAGAATTAAATTCCGACCATTTTAAGAAATATACAGAAAAATTGCGCTCCATAAACCCACCATGTGTTCCATTCCTCGGTAAGTTTTAATAGAATACATGTACAGTGTGAACTTGTTATACATTAAGTCTCAGTTGATGAAGAAAAATGTGGACCCCTAACTATAAGCGGCACAGGCAACGCCCATTTCCAGGAGAGAAAATTGTGTCTGTTGAATTTTTTATAAAGCTTGCAGTTAAATAAGCATGTTCATGAATAAATGAACTGTACGTTAATATGTTTTACGAGTTTACTCAAATTGCAATTTAACAGGATAAATAACAGATAAATTGAAAACAAACTAGTGTTACATTTTAGTTACTGGCAGCGTAGTTCTGGATCTGCAGTAATGAAGTAAAAGTTTCTGAGTGATATACCTGACAGAAATATGTACCATAGCCTCATAGGTTTATTTGTACCAGACCATCTGTACCATGTATGATGATTCATCAGTGCTTTACTATCTCACTTATTGTTGCAGGGATGTACCTTACAAACATCCTAAAAACTGAAGAAGGAAATCCCGATTTTCTGATGAGAGGCCAAGAAGAGCTTATCAACTTTAGCAAGCGACGGAAAGTGGCTGAAATTACAGGGGAAATACAGCAATATCAGAATCAACCTTACTGTCTCACTGTGGAACCAGATATACGAGTGAGTTCTGTATTTATTTATGTATGACTGCGGCGTGGTCAAGTGGTAGAGCGTCTGCCACGCATGCGGAAGGTCGTGGGTTTAATCCCTGGCCGGGTCATACCAATGACTTTAAAAATGGTACTAGAAGCTTCCTCGCTTGACGCTTGGCATTTAGAGGAGAGTTCTAGGTCTGGTTGGCCCGGTGTCATTATAATGTGACTGGGTGGGGTATCATACCATGTGTCTGCAGCATGATACTCCAGTGTGACAGCGCTTAGAATACTGTCTCAAGCAGACACCGTCGCAATATGACTGAAAAATTGTTGAAAGCGACTCTAAACACCATACAACAACAACTGTATTTATGTCGCCATTATAATGAATATTTGTGTCCTATTATGTCTCTCCCTCTTAGAAGACATATTGTTTTTGTGCTTTCCGTCCATTCTCGCAAAGTCTTGTCTGGATAACTCCTCTAAGTATGGTTTTGGATTTAGCCGAAACTTGCTTAAAAGGATCAGTGAGGTCTTGTGCATATCCCTTGTGTATTTGAATTCAATGATTTTTGACAGAGCTGTAGTCCTTTGCATATCTGTATTGAAAATCTTGTCTTGAGATTCCATCAGACATCTTTTGTCAGAAATAGAAAAAACTTGCTGGAAGGAAGAGTGTGAGGTCTAATTGCCCATATCCCTTTTGCATTCCAGTTTGATGAATTGTTAGACTCGGAGTAATGGCCATATTTGCATTTTAGGAATGATTTTTTTCCCTTGATTCTCCTCCTGAACCTATAATCACATTTCAATGAAATTTACTGAGAAGGATTAGTATTAATCTATTTGTGCATATCTCTAGCATTCAGGTTCAGTGATTTTATAGTCCTAAAACTCACCAGTTTTGAATATAAGCAACAACATTTATAATAATTTTCTGAATTGTAATGGCGCGACACATACTTTTTCCCAGATGTTTAGAATATTTAGTAATTCAATGCACCATTATAATGTCAAAAAGATTAAGTAACTCAATACAATAGTATTTTGTAATTCAGCAAACTAGCCTAATGTGTAAAATATTTAGTAATTTGTTGCACCAGTCTATTGTCTAAGTATAGTAATCCATAGTCTAAAAGATTTAGTAATTTGTTGCTTCAGTCTATTGTCTAAATATAGTAATCCATAGTATAAAAGATTTAGTAATTTGTTGCTTCAGTCTATTGTCTAAATATAGTAATCCATAGTATAAAAGATTTAGTAATTTGTTGCACCAGTCTAATGTCTGAGTATAGTAATCCATAGTATAAGATATTGTAATTTGATGCGCTATTTTAATGTCTAAAATATTAAGTAATTTGATGCACTTATCCAATCTCTAGATTGGTGCATTAGTCTGATGTCCAAAAGATTTTATAACTTTCCACAAAAGAATTAATAATTCAACTAATTTTATGTCTTAAAAAAGAATGAAAATCAAATTAAAATTTATCTCTTCCTTTCCTTCAAGTGTATTAGCTTTTTGGATCACCTTCTTTATTGATCTTCTGATTTCTGAATTGTGTATGAGGTGAAAGTCAAGTACTGTATACTTGTAGGTGTGTGTGATATTTAAAGATCAAGAATATATATCACATACTTTCATGTAATTTAATTAACAGAACAATAATGTATTGGCTGCAGTAAGGCTCTTGAGCAGGTTTTATATAAGTTTATACATGTTTCAAATTGGAGAACTCTTTTTTAAGATTTCACAATCAATACTTCATTGTTTTTGTTATAACTTTGCATACTACTAGACAAGTGTCAAAAATATATTTTCAAAAAAGTGTTTGCTATATGCACTGACAAATAAAGAATACAGCTGTTGTTCATTGGCCACTCCTACATAACTCTCTATGGGGGCAGATAGTTTTGGACCATTAAGCAGGGTTCAGTATTAAGTTGAAGCAACCAGTATCTTATAAACGTGCACACCAGTTATGCAATTGCTTCTGTTGTTTACCATAATTAATATATATACTGGAATTGCTTATCACATCATGTGTACCGTACAGACTTTTTTTGCAGGATTTTTTTGAGCACTTGGATCCATTAGAAGATAAAGATGAGAAATCATTTAATGATTACTTGTATGCTAAGTCATTAGAAATAGAGCCCAGGGGATGTAAGCAGGTTCCAAAGTTGGTAAGTACAGACCCAAGTACTGAGTTAATATACATGAATGTGCAGTCTAACCCACATTATACAGACACCCAAGGGAAGTGGTCACACTGGCTGCTTAACACAGGTGAACTCTTAATTGTTACCAGTGAAATTGAATGATTTTAGTATGAAGGACAAAAAGTGATCACACATTAATTGTAGATATTGTACCCGACCTGTTGATTTATTTAAATAATTGTTAGGGGGTTTCCAACAATAGAAAGAAAAACATTAGAACAAAGTTTTATATAAAGTTTTGTATAAAGGTAAATAAGTAATTGTTATTATTTCATAGGAATTATACATGTATCAGTGAAATTCCTAATACATTACAAAAGATATTTATTTTAGCTTGTTGTTGTCATCAAGTTTTATGTTTAGCTCAGCATTTATTCTGTTTTTCAACAAACTACTTATATTATGGTGAATAACCTTTGTAAACACATTCATATTGTGTTGTGCAAACAATACACAGTCAAACCTGTGTAAGTGGTCACTTTTATTGAACAGCCACTTGTCTTAAGCAGCAACATTTGCTTTTTTCCCATTTCTATGTTTTCAGTTTTGCTCCTTCCATTAACTGGCTGCTTAAGACAGGTCTGAGTGTATATGGCTAAGTTTTCTGGCATCCCATAGCTTAGTCTCTAAAAACTATCAGTTATCCTTTCACCGCAACCTCTTTAATGAATGTGCATTAATACCTTTGCGAAAACTAAATCAAAGTTGTTAACATGCAAAACACAATCTTTGTTTAACATCTCGATAAAACTTCTGTATAATGTGAATATATGTGCACTTGAACATTCATGTATCCAGCCAAGACAGCAATATCACATATCAATTCAAGTCAATAATATCGCTGCTTTGTCGGAGTGGCCTTTTAAAATAGATGACTGCTCATAACAGTTGGCTGCATGAACAAGACTGAATAGTATTTTCAATTTTGTTGTCTTGTAGTCCCATCATTTATCGAGCAAATGCAGACAAAGATTAACTATCTCCTGTTAGAATGGATGAAAGATCTGAAAAAAATTAAAGGAAATGAAGAAATGTATACCGGTATATGAAATAAAATCTATAAGTATAGTTTTTCCATCAGTTGCAATATAAAGTATATAACAACTATATGATTATAATTGAAATTCATTATATTGATATCGCTTTACAGGATATTCAGGTAGTGTTGTTCTGTTTGACTGTTCACAACTTTCCCTGTCTTTGTGTATGTCAATACCTTTTTTCTCAATATTTTCTGTGTTTTTGTGTGTTTTTTTTGGTAAATTGATCCCAGGTCATTTTACAACTTTCATTGAATGTTTGTCTCCATATTATGATTGCTAACATGATATTTTACTTGATATTTACACCTAATTCTATTTCAGCAAAGACGGTTTAACTGCAGCATTAAATCTCCAGGTATACGTCCCCGGCACAGTACAGCATCATCCAAATCTCACGCATTCCCATTGCTGTTCGGTACCGGGTACCAGCGTATAGAGGAGGATCCAGAGTCTTCCTCACCCCAGTGTATGACCCCGCCCACACCAACCACTCCCACACCCATCAGTCCCGGCTCGGGTGATAATGGAGTGTTTGCAAATGTTCAGATTCCTCAAGGTATGTATGAGCACTGAGCAGTATTGGTTGTAATAACAGTGATTGATTGATTGATATAATAGTAAGTGTCATTTTTATGCCATCGAAGACTAACAGACGATCAGCTAACCTAACCACTCTTTCCCGGACCCTGAAAAGTTAAACACTACTTGCGCACACTCCATCTCCGCAAGTAACTGATAACTTTCTCACTTGAATCAGCGGTGAGAGACGAATGATAATGGGACATAATGCCATATATCAGTCATCACCGGGACAGTTGCCTGGTGGGGATTCAAACTCATGACCCCAGGATTAATAGTCTGACGCACTGCCCACAAAGTTTAATGGGCCCAGCAGTGATAACTGATGAAACTTACTAGGAGAACATGGAACTGCTAAAGTCCTTTATCTTTTTATACACTTTGTTGTATTAAATTAGTTGCAAGTTTAACATTTAAAGAGTGACATACTGTTTCTTGTTGTGTTCTTTCAGATTTGTGCTTTTTTTGTGTTTTATTAAACCAGTAAAGCCATTGCTACTGGAACATGGAAATATGTAGAACTTCTACAAAGTAAATCACTGTCACCTTTTTTAAAAGTACATAGTATTTTCTTGAATATATATATATAAGAAAAAAAAAACAGTTTCTCAGTATATTTTCATTATCATGCAAGATCTTATACGACTCCCATTCTATAAATAAAATTTTGTTTCACAGATAAACAAATTTGGAGAGTTTGATTCCAATTTCCTTAAAGGGTAATTTCATAGAAATATTTCTGCATTCTGGTTCAATGATTTTCGACTGAGTTATTACCGGTTGCATTTTAGGAATTATAAATCTTGTGTGATGGGGAGGCATAGTTTTTGTCCACAAAATAATTTCGATTTTTTATAATAATTATAGTTTAGTATGAGTTTTAAAACAGATTTCAAAAAAAAAATGTTTTTTACAATTTTTTATTAAATTTAGAATAAGTGATGCCTTCAATGATAAATAGATATGTCTTCATGGTGTTCATTACTGTTTGTAACTTGTTGTTTGTCTATTACAGGAACAATGTCATTATCTGCTAGCTCTCCAAGTGTTGCTAATGTTCCTACTGCTGATTTAGTTGACCTGGGAACAGAGACTGAACAATTACCCCCTCTCCAGCCCCCTCCCCTGCCCCCGCGCAGGAGAAATACCAGAGACTCGTTAAACAGTACGAGTAGTGAAGTGTTCACTAGATCCGATTCTCCCGATCCCCCTCGTGTACCCCCAAGGACAGATCAACCCCCACCTGTCCCTCCAAGGAGGGAGTCCATGTACAATACAAACTCTTTAAGTAGAGGTCAAAATGTGGCACATCCAAGAACTCCAACATTAGTGTCACAGTCACGGGCGTCACCAGGCACGCCACGTGCACAAAGTGTGTCGCAACCACCCCCAGCTCCTGTTCAAACTCCTGTGTATAGTGCTACATTACCACGTTACCATGGAGACAGAGACTCCGTGAATAGTGCAGAGAATATATTCAATTTTAATGGAGCTAACAGCGATATACCAGCATTGCCGCCAAAAACCTACAGATCGCATTCTCGGAAACAGAGCAGTTAGATACACGCGCAGTCTATGATAGGAAGTGATAGTCAAAGTGGTTTATGTTAGAAATAAACTGCATTGAGAAATGAAGATACAACATTATGTGATAAAATGGTTTATACAACCGATACATGCATAGTTTAGAAATCGTATTAAATTGTTATCAAATTTTAATTCTTTCAATGAAATGAAATCTAAAATAAAGGAATGAATTTGCTTTAATGGTTTGATTTTGGGTAGTTCTGATATAATGTTGGACAATCTGCCAGGCATTATGTGTTTTAAACCCAAATGAGATAAAAGCCAGGTGCTTTTCATTGAATGACATTCTTTTGATTTACGTTTTCATACGGTGATCAAATCCTGTTGTGATGTTTCTTCAAGTAAGTTTGGATAACAGCACAGCGCTGACAAAATTGAATAATAATGTGTCGGTGTTGAGTAGTTGCAATAAAAGGCTTTACACGTGTTTCATTGTGCATTTATAATGTCAGATGTGTTTAAATGTCGGTCAGTTTCATGAGTCTGTGTTATTATATGACAAATGAAACTACATGTATTAAGCAATTTTCCGAGTGAATTCCTACGTCATATTTGAAAGCTGACTGTGCTATAAAAGTGATATGTGATTGTAAATCAGTGATCTATATAGTGCTCAATGGTCAACAGCCAATAAAGTCTGTTATTGTTAAGGCAATAATTACCTTTTTTGAGGCTGTCGAAGACAATACATGATAAACTCCCTCGCCTGCAACCTTCCCAGTCACCAACTGACATAGTCAGTTTTATATCAAAACATGTTATCTCGTATTTGGGGTCCTTATTTGAACCAAAATTGTTTTAGCTAAAAGATATTTGTTAAGAAAATTTTGTTGCAATTAATATGCAAGGATTTTTATGGTGTTAATATAAATATACAGAAAAATGTAACAAAACCATCAGGTTAAGATGGTGATCTATCCGGAAACATTACTTTAAGGTCAATTAAAATATTTTGGGAGAGTAAAAGAAATAAAACATATTTCTACTCCTGAATAAAAATTGTCAAAAGCTTGTATTGAGTCAATTTGAAAAAAAAATATTGATCTATTTAACTTTTTAAGAACTTTAAAAGAATGCATTTATTAACTTTTATATATAATAATCAGCATAAAGCTGTCTTTATAATAAAAAAAATAACATTGGTTCAGATATGACCTCAAAAATAATTCATCATCTTGATGATTTCAGTTCAGTTCAACAATAATTATTGATTACTTTAAGAGGGGTAAAAAACTGTTTATTCTATACCTGTACATGTATAGCCAATCAGCTACCACAGATGTTACCACTTGAGCGTACACTATGTAGAAGTTTATTGGATCCAATAAATTTCATATTGTACTGTTCAAATTCAACATGGCAACTTAAAAATAAAAAATGAAAAATAAATTTAGTAGAAATTTCAACGATAAAAACAAACAACCAACAAAATGTTCTGCATGACGATTACGTTGAGAAAATCCAATTATCTGTCACTGCAACTTCGTCTGCTGCTTTGAACTCGCAGTTTATTTATTTGAAATGATCTTGCTATTTATTTACTCTTGTGATAAATTTCTTTCAGATTGAGGTTTACAATAAAAAGATCATTTTACAGGTTTTTGTACAATATCTGATTAAATTGTACTTGTACATATATTCCCATATTGTACAAAACACTGTAAAATAACCTTATATTAACAAAAGTACAAACATTTTCTCATTTAGTATATTAATCTGTGTTAATGATGAAGAATTGAATTGAGCTTACCTTACTTATTTTACATGACCTCACACTTTGTTAAAGTTTATCAAATATTTTCTGGTTTAGAAAATTGGTATTTTAAGGACTTACAAAGAGAAGGAAAAGCAACTGATAGAGATTTCATGAACACTTAATAAAATTTGTATGCCAGTACTTTTAATAGAAAACAAACAAAAAAACTTGCAATTTACTTCAAGAGTCAAGGTCATTCTGCATGTTTATAACACTATAAAACATCTAAAGTTATGTACAGCTTACATTCGATGTATAAGAAACCATTTGCCTGTGAAATCTGATTAATTTGCCAATTTATATATACTTCTTGTGCTATTTAATCAACATTTAGTACAGATATGCAGGTTTCCTATCCTATATAAGTCCTTAATACAACTGAGCTTGAAATCTTGATGTATTAAATAATATTGCCCTGTAAGGTAAAAAACCTTGTGATTCTGAAATCTTAACTTGTTTAATGCTGTCAAACTTAACATCACAATTCTTTGTTAAAATAAAGATATTGTAAACAAGATATCATATAGTGGATAAAACCCCTTTAATGATACAATTTATTGAGATCAGAATGCAATACTGCTTCCTCTGTGGTGTCTATCTATATGCAGTTATACCAGTTACATATCACAAGTCCTACGTGTAACAGAAAAAATCTCAGATTGAATTGCCATTTACTGTACCATAGGTGGCTGTTTTAGAATGAAGAATCTAACAGAAAATGTTCATATAACTGCCTTTCTAGACAAGCCACTTCATAAAATACAACAGTTGTATGAAGGTTACAGGTCGGTGAGTTTAAACATCCATAGCTTTTTGAGTTGGTGTGTCAGACCCAATTAGATCAGTCACGAATGTGTCTGACTATCAATCCAGGGGTTATTAGTTTAAATCCATGACCGGCCAGTCTCCGTAATGATGGATATGGGAAAGTTAACAGTTACTTACAGACATCGGTGTGTTTGAGTTCTGGTTAACCTTCCAGGATTGCAGGGTAGTTTCTTTACTGATCGTCTGTTAGCCCTCGGTGGCATAAAAATGATGCTAAATATTTAAACAAACAAACAAGTTATTGTACTTAAACATCCATAGTTTCAAGCCGTTCTGTCATTATACAGTATTGTCTACTCATGGGCATGATCAATATTTTTGAATATGAGAATTGGACTGTTAAACATATATTTACAAATTTAATTTCAAACTGACAATTTACATAATACTCTCGCAGATATTAACATTTTAAGCAGTAACTTTATACTCATAAATCTGCATTGACACATTCTGTAAAACATTGAAATTTTGAGTTTGAATTTTATTTTTAAAACTTTACAACCAGTGTTTTAGTTAACTATGCGCTATTTTCCTATTAACCATTTGTTAATGATACCTAATACAAAGGTCCACTTGATAGCTGTTCCGTGTCTCGTGTTAAATCGCTATCTGATTTAGACCAAATAGTGCAATATTCCAAAAATTTCTTCACAAATTTGATATTCTCATAAGTTTAATAAAGGTCGAGGTTATTAATGCTATATAAAACATAATGAAGAAAGCAAGCTAAATTTGTATTTTTTCTATGTAATAAATACAGACATTTTGCGGTTTTTTTTTGTTGTTTTTTTAAGTTTTAGATATGAGGGAGGGAAAGCAGTTTGGTTGTGTTCCCATTGTCTAGATCTATAGTGTCTGTGTTGGTATAATGGCTTCCAATAACAATTTATTGTGTTCATATATTATTAAAATGTTTCGCAACCATACTTCTGTACAAGCACCAGTGTAACAAGTGTTAACAGTAAGACATTGTGCCTTTTCTTGGATGGCCAAGTATAACTTGTATTAAACATTATTTGTTACAATGTCTCCCTACAATGCATCCAAACACCTGTTTTTGTAACAGCTGTTAGCAGTACAAGTACTGTGTCTTTTATGAGAATACATTTCCAATGTTGAATGGCCCAGTACAACTTGTATTAAACATTATAAAAACTTGTCTTTTTATGGATTTGTGCAATAATATAAACACATTTTTTCGTGATGCCAGTTTGAAAATTCCTGTCATTACAAACACATGAACATGCAAGTATGACTGATGTTTGAAATGTGTAACCTATATGAAAATTTAAATACTTGATGAACACATCTAAAGCAAAATAAACGTTTTCATTTGCCTTAAGTTTCAAACCACTGAATCATATATAATGTCTATAAATGGGGTATGTTCATTCACTAGCGTCACATTTTACAGAGGCAGTATTTCTTAAACCATCATTATTCAGTACGCTGCAAGAAGCAGTACCTGTTGATAAAGTGATATTTACAAAATAGATGTGACTTACAGCACTTGATAATTGCCAATCAAAGTGCTAGATGGGATTGTCCATCAATATGTCCGATGGGATGTGATGTTAGTGAATGAATACACACTGCACTAGAATGGTGTCTCATAGCTGCCACTTTACTGTATGCACTATGTACTGTGTTGAAGTCGCTCAGACATGATTCTATAGTTGCTATGTACTGTGGTGAAGTCACTCAGCCTTTATACTGTAGTCACTATGTACTGTGGTAAAGTCACTCAGCCATGATACTATAGTCGCTATGTACTGTGGTGAAGTCACTCAGCCATGATACTGTAGTCACTATGTACTGTGGTAAAGTCACTCAGCCATGATACTATAGTCACTATGTACTGTGGTGAAGTTGCTCAACTGCAATATTGTAGTCACTATGTACTGTGGTGAAGTCACTCAGCCAAGATACTATAGTTGCTATGTACTGTGGTAAAGTCACTCAGCCATGATACTGTAGTCACTATGTACTGTGGTAAAGTCACTCAGCCATGATACTGTAGTCACTATGTACTGTGGTGAAGTCACTCAGCGATGATACTGTAGTCACTATGTACTGTAGTAAAGTCACTTAGCCATGATACTGTAGTCACTATGTACTGTGGTGAAGTTGCTCAGCTGCAATATTGTAGTCACTATGTACTGTGGTGAAGTCACTCAGCCATGATACTGTAGTCACTATGTACTGTGGTAAAGTCACTCAGCCATGATACTGTAGTCACTATGTACTGTGTTAAAGTTGCTCAGCTGCAATATTGTAGTCACTATGTACTGTGGTGAAGTCACTCAGCCATGATACTGTAGTCACTATGTACTGTGGTAAAGTCACTCAGCCATGATACTGTAGTCACTATGTACTGTGTTAAAGTTGCTCAGCTGCAATATTGTAGTCACTATGTACTGTGGTGAAGTCACTCAGCCATGATACTGTAGTCACTATGTACTGTGGTAAAGTCACTCAGCCATGATACTGTAGTCACTATGTACTGTGGTAAAGTCACTCAGCCATGATACTGTAGTCACTATGTACTGTGGTAAAGTCACTTAGCCAAGATACTGTAGTTACTATGTACTGTGGTGAAGTTGCTCAGCTGCAATATTGTAGTCACCATGTACTGTGGTGAAGTTGCTCAGCTGCAATATTGTAGCCACTGTGTACTGAAGTGAAGTCACTCAGCCATGATACTGTTGTGACTATGTACTGTAGTGAAATCACTTGGCCATGGTACTGTACTTGCTATGTACTGTGGTAAAGTCACTCAGCCATGATACTGTTGTCACTATGTACTGTGGTGAAGTCACTCAGCCATGATACTGTTGTCACTATGTACTGTGGTGAAGTCACTTAATCATGATACTGTAATCACCATGTACTGGGGTGAAGTCACCCGGCCATGATACTGTAGTCGCTATGTACTGTGGTGAAGTCACTCAGCCATGATACTGTTGTCACTATGTACTGTGGTGAAATCACTCAGCCACGATACTGTAGTCACTATTTGCTGTGCTACAGTCACTCGTCCACGATACTGTGGTCACTATATTCTGGGCTGAAGTCACCATCTACTGTGTTGAAGCCACTCTGCCACGATACTGTAGTCACCATGTACCAGTCAAAATCACCATATATTGTGCTGAAGTCTCGGCCATGATTCTGTGGTCACCGTCTACTGTGCTGAAGTCATTCAGTCAGAATACTGTAGTCATCATCTACTGTGCTGAAGTCACTCAGCTATAATACTATAGTCACCATGTACTAGCCAGAATCCTGTAGTCACTATGTACTGTGGTGAAGTCACTTGGCTATGATACTGTAGTCACTATGTAATGTGGTGAAGTCACTTGGCTATGATACTGTAGTCACTATGTACTGTGGTGAAGTCACTTGGCTATGATACTGTAGTCACTATGTACTGTGGTGAAGTCACTCAGCCACGATACTGTAGTCACTATGTACTGTGGTGAAGTCACTCAGCCACGATACTGTAGTCACTTTGTACTGTGGTGAAGTCACTCAGCCACGATACTGTAGTCACTTTGTACTGTGGTGAAGTTACTCAGCCACGATACTGTAGTCACTATGTACTGTGGTGAAGTCACTCAGCCACGATACTGTAGTCACTATGTACTGTGGTGAAGTCACTTGGCTACGATACTGTAGTCACTATTTACTGTGGTGAAGTCACTCAGCCATGATACTGTAGTCACTCTGTACTGTGGTGAAGTCATTCAGCCACGATACTGTAGTCACTTTGTACTGTGGTGAAGTCCCTCAGCCACGATACTGTAGTCACTTTGTACTGTGCTAGCATAATTGACCTTGTTGTTGTGATGATACATGAATAAATGCACACAGCAGCCATCTTAACAAGTCTAATGTATAGCAAACTGTATACAATAAAACAGAAACGTTTGCAATCAGTTGACTTCTTCTCTTTTATTAATTTCCATTACCAATGTTGCAGGCTGTAGATCTCTGCCCACATTTCCAGTCTTGGTTCATGACAGCAATACCCCTTGGCAGGCTCTTGGTCATCGTCTCCTCAGTTTTTTACATGACTTTGGAAACCACTGAATAGATTTAATTGAAATGTTTGTGGCAATGTTTCTTGGGTGGTGCCCTGTCAGATTTGTGACCACCTAAAATCCAATATGGCTGATTTAACTAAAATTGAGTCAATTTGAAATGACATCCCATCTGAAACCCAGTGTTCAATACTGATTAAATTGCATGTGGGGAATTTGTGTTGTATAGGAAAAAGTTGTATAGGAAAATGTATAAAAGATAACTGAACCAATTTTTATGAAACTTGGTAATTATGTTTTTGGGTTTAGCACTTATAAATACAAATTTTTATATTTTTTTTGTGGTAATCCAAAATCAACATGGCTGTCACTACTATTATAATTTTCCATTGAGTAATATAGGAAAATGTATAAAAACACTCCAAAACCTTTAAATCAAGTTTAACATTTTACTTCATACAGACACCTTTTGACACCTCTAATATAGACGCCTTTGGACACCTTATATAGAAGACTTTTGAATTATTGGGTGAATTATGTTTATATTAACTTACAGAGTGGAAAACACTGCAGGAAGTGTTCAGATTGCTCGTCATGAGCAATCTGAACTTTTCCTGCACTGTTTTCAAAGGCCTTCTGTGATTGGTGCGGGAAAACACGTATCTATGGAGTAAAGGGTTAAAAGATTATTTTGATGCTCATTGGGATGTACAATTTCAGACTGGTGTTTTTTATCATCTTAGTTCTAATAGGATCGATATACTTTAAAAGAAAAAAAAACACTAAAATTGAAAAAAAAAACAAAAAAACTTTTAACAGCTACATGTACTTGTTCAATGTTGATTCCAGGTAAACTCAAGTTTGTGTTTTTCCTAAAATATTAATATAAAAGATGGCCGACTTCTGACTGAAGATTCCATCAAGTTCAATTTTGAATTTAAATGATCATACCAGCACCATTAATGACCTTTGTATTTTCTGAATATTCATCAGCAGACTTGTCATGGTAAATTGTCCACCTTTCATCTGTTAACCTTTTTCTTGTAGACGTGACAGCACCTTCATTTTTCATTGAATCTTAACCAAACTAGCACAGCAGTTATATAACCATAAGATCTCGGACGAGTTCCTGAAACAGCGTCATTCGACCACAAATGCCCCCACCACAGGTTTTATAAGCACATGTTCAGCGAAACTTTAAAAAACTTTTTCTCTTAAAGTTCAAGGCCTAGACCTGAGATATTGTACATGTAGCATTACATGAAGGTCCCCTAAAAGATTTGTTGAAGTCGGGGGTCCATGGGGTCAAATTTGGCGCCACCACAGGGGTCACTGTTTTACATACAGTTATATAGGGAAAATGTTGTAGAAGCGATAGCATCTTCATTTTACATTGAATCTTAACCAAACTTCCACAGCAGTTATATAACCACAAGATCGAGTTCTTGAACCAGCTTGATTCGACCACAAATACTCCTGCCACAGGGGTTATATGAACATTTTAAGTAAAATTTTAAAAAAACTTTTTTCTGAAAGTTTTGTAGGATTGCATGATATGTAACTGTAATCCCCTCTGCCTATCCGTTCCATGTCTGGGCTATATTTTTGTTGGTACTACACAAGCATTAAGCAGACCAAGAACATAGCTCACGGTCATACACTCTTAATTGGTTGTATGTTTTTGTCTTATCTACACCATGTTTTGTGTCTGGGCTGTATTTTGTAACTAATGAAAGAAATGTTTATGTGTTGCAGTATTTTTTGTCAAATCATCACCTGAACTATACAGTTACTTTACAAAATCTTACAAATGAATTGAAATAGTCTCATTGGAACAACCTGGCTGGTTAGCTGAATCAGTATAACTCCAACTATCAATCCTGGTGTCGTGAGTTCAAATCGCCGTCTCCGTGATGATTGATATACGACATTGCTTCTTATTGTCATTCATATCTCACCACTGGTTCAAGTGGGAAAGTTATCAGTTTCGGATAGATGTGCTCGAGTACTGATTGACCTTCCAAGTTATGGCTTGAACAAATCTTGAGAGTAAATGATTAGGTAATACTATATGCAAATACAAAAGCTCCAGACCTTGAACTTTTAACCTTGAAGACTTTTAAATTAGAAAAAAAATGAAAGCCCCTGTGGCAGGAACAAAATTGACACCAGGATGATGAATAGAACAAATAAAAAGGTTGTAGAGAATTCATTTAAAGGAATAGACAGGTGAGCTAAAAATCACATCCAAGGTATGGGTGGTGAAAATAAGATAAAATTCTCAACAAAAGTGTGACAAGGATAGCAAAAAAAAACCCACCTGAGGTAAAGGCAAGATGAAATCCCACCCAAGGTATGGGTGGCGATGATGATAAAGCTCACGGTCACATGGATCCTGAAAGGTTGTATGCTTTTGCCTATCTAGACCAAGTTTCATGTCTTGCAGTATTTTTGGTCAAATCTTATAACCTAAACAGCAACTATACAAGATCTTAGAAGTGAATTGAATTTGTCTCATTGAAACAGTTAGGTGTGTTAAGCTCAGTATGTAGTGTATCAATCCAGGGATCTCGAGTTTGAATTCTCACCCCAGTCTGTGACGATGGATATACAACAGCCCCAATTTAGCTAAACCAGTCCATTATTAGATGAGAAACACAATGTTAAATTGTAATATCTGCAATGGAACATCTCCAATAAACTTATATAGGAATTTTGGCATTCATTTTTCAATGAACAAAAATCCGTGAACCTTCCATTTTAGCTTCAGACATAATGTTGAATAAAATTAACCTTGTTCGAGTATTTCGATTGATCACAATGCCAAAATTATTAATGTTTATGTCGTTATGTAATGGTTAGTAATTGCTGTTACATTCTTAAATTAACTGAAGGATGAACACATACTTTACATGTTTATCACTGCCAGATAAATATGAAATGGGACAAGGTGATGATAAAAGAGGGCATTATTAATATAAATACAGGAAATGAACTTTAGTTGTTAACATTCATGAGATACAAACTTACATGTAATTAGCAAAGTTTACCCCAATCCCTGTGGGGTTCACTTACTTTGCACATGTTACACATAAAGTTCACATTACATGAACTTACAAATAACATTCATTCCTTTAATGAAAGCATAAGTCAAACTTGTGCTATTCTTACATAGAGTAAAATTTTATGTTACAGATTAATGGTTTAATAACCTTGCCTTATAACCCTGAAAATGGAATTTTAAGAGAACGGGTATATAGGAGTCACTATGTCTGTTGGCCAGTCTGTCAGAAACTTGTGGAGAGAAATATTTCCAGTTTACAGAGGATTCGATTTGAAACTTTGCATACGTGATCATGCCAAGTGCAGATGCGCTACGTAAATTTTGCGACATCAACTTAATTACATGCAGTTATTGCCCTTGAACTTAATTTTCTTGTGAAGTAAATATTTCCAGTTTTAAGGCAAATGATTTGAAACTGCATACATATGTACATAATCAATATCACCTGAAGATGTGCATGATGTGAACTTAATTCTTACAGAGTTATTGCCCTTGCACATCTATGCTACGAGGAGTGACTGCCCTAACTTTGTACGACTACATCTGTGCTGTGTGACTGCCCTCACTTTGTATGACTACATCTACGCTATGAGGTGTGGCTGCCCCAACTTTGTACGACTACATCTATGCTACGAAGAGTGATTGCCCAAACTTTGTACTACATCTATGCTATGTGGAGTGATTGCCCAAACTTTGTATGACTACATCTATGCTTCGAGGTGTGACTGCCCCAACTTTGTACAACTATATCTATGCTATGAGGAGTGACTGCCCAAACTTTGTACAACTACATCTATGCTACGAGGAGTGACTGCCCAAACTTTGTATGACAACATCTATGCTATGAGGAGTGATTGCCCAAACTTTGTACGACTACATCTATGCTTCGAGGTGTGACTGCCCCAACTTTGTACAACTACATCTATGCTACGAGGAGTGACTGCCCAAACTTTGTATGACAACATCTATGCTACAAGGAGCGACTGCCCCAACTTTGTACAACTACATCTATGCTACGAGGAGTGACTGCCCAAACTTTGTATGACAACATCTATGCTACAAGGAGCGACTGCCCCAACTTTGTACAACTACATCTATGCTACGAGGAGTGACTGCCCAAACTTTGTATGACAACATCTATGCTACAAGGAGCGACTGCCCCAACATTGTACGACTACATTTATGCTATGAGGTGTGACTGCCCCAACTTTGTACGACTACATCTATGCTATGAGGTGTGACTGCCCAAACTTTGTACGACTACATCTATGCTATGAGGTGTGACTGCCCTAACTTTGTATGACTACATCTATGCTCTGAGGAGTGACTGCCCTAACTTTGTACAACTACATCTATGCTCTGAGGAGTGACTGCCCAAACTTTGTACTACATCTATGCTCTGAGGAGTGACTGCCCTAACTTTGTACGACTACATCTATGCTCTGAGGAGTGACTGCCCTAACTTTGTACAACTACATCTATGCTACGAGGAGTGATTGCCCAAACTTTGTATGACAACATCTATGCTACAAGGAGCGACTGCCCCAATTTTGTACAACTACATCTATGCTTCAAGGAGCGACTGCCCCAACTTTGTACAACTACATCTATGCTACAAGGAGCGACTGCCCCAACTTTGTACAACTACATCTATGCTACGAGGAGTGACTGCCCAAACTTTGTATAACAACTATGCTACAAGGAGCGACTGCCCCAACTTTGTACAACTACATCTATGCTATGAGGTGTGACTGCCCCAACTTTGTACGACTACATCTATGCTATGAGGTGTGACTGCCCAAACTTTGTATTACAACATCTATGCTACAAGGAGCGACTGCCCTAAACTTTGTACGACTACATCTATGCTATGAGGTGTGACTGCCCAAACTTTGTACGACTACATCTACGCTATGAGGTGTGACTGCCCTAACTTTGTACGACTACATCTACGCTATGAGGTATGACTGCCCTAACTTTGTATGACTACATCTATGCTATGAGGAGTGACTGCCCTAACTTTGTACAACTACATCTATGCTATGAGGAGTGACTGCCCTAACTTTGTACAACTACATCTACGCTATGAGGTATTACTGCCGTAACTTTGTATGACTACATCTTTGCTATGAGGAGTGACTGCCCTAACTTTGTACAACTACCGGTACATCTATGCTCTGAGGAGTGACTGCCCAAACTTTGTACAACTACATCTATGCTATGAGGAGTGATTGCCCAAACTTAGTACGACTACATCTATGCTTTGAGGTGTGACTGCCCCAACTTTGTACAACTACATCTATGCTACGAGGAGTGACTGCCCAAACTTTGTATGACAACATCTATGCTACAAGGAGCGACTGCCCCAACATTGTACAACTACATCTATGCTATGAGGTGTGACTGCCCTAACTTTGTATGACTACATCTATGCTATGAGGTGACTGCCCTAACTTTGTACGACTACATCTACGCTATGAGGTTGGACTGCTCTAACTTTGTACGACTACATCTATGCTATGAGGTGTGACTGCCCTAACTTTGTACGACTACATCTATGCTCTGAGGAGTGACTGCCCAAACATTGTACGACTACATTTATGCTATGAGGTGTGACTGCCCCAACTTTGTACGACTACATCTATGCTATGAGGTGTGACTGACCTAACTTTGTACGACTACATCTATGCTATGAGGTGACTGCCCTAACTTTGTACGACTACATCTACGCTATGAGGTTGGACTGCCCTAACTTTGTACGACTACATCTATGCTATGAGGTGTGACTGCCCTAACTTTGTACGACTACATCTATGCTCTGAGGAGTGACTGCCCAAACTTTGTACAACTACATCTATGCTATGAGGAGTGACTGCCCTAACTTTGTATGACTACATCTATGCTCTGAGGAGTGACTGCCCTAACTTTGTACAACTACATCTATGCTCTGAGGAGTGACTGTCCTTACTTTACAGCTAGGGTTTCAATGGTAAATACAAGGACAACATAACAAATAAATTCTAGAGATTTTTATTGACAGCAAGAAAAGCAACACTCTCATTACATCGTTATTACCTAGTTTTTACAGCATTTGACAACATTTGAACGATTCCCTGTAAGAAAATGGCACTATATATAAGTTTTTACATGGAGAGCTTAATTTTGTGTCTTTTAACATAGAATGTTTAGCATCGTTGTTATTCTTGATTTAAAAATTAATTATCCAAAAATATACTTAATAGCAGTATCAAATTCAAGCTTCAGAAAGTTGATTAAGCACTGTCAATATGTAAAAAGTTCACTGTTGTAAGTTTGGATGTTTCCATAGCACACGTTCTGTATTCTGCAAAGCTAAAAGTTGTTATACACCCACAATATGTAAAGTTTAACAAAAGCAGAAGTTTAGCAACAACAGACATAACTATAAATAAATAACAATCTTTTTTTTCCTCCTCCTCCTTCATCAGAATGCAACAACAATACACCATTGATACCACATTTATTTGTTTATGTTAATGGCAGAAAATCAAGTCTAATTTATCAGCTTTTGTTTCTAAGTTAAACGTTGACTAAGCATAACACCAACTACCACAAATTCAGCATAGTTAACATTTAACAGTATATTTGGGTTCAACTACTTCACAATGATAAGAAAGATATATATATATATATATATATGAAAGCATGTCCATTATTTTCCCCTATTGATTATGGCTTCACCGCCTAACCAAGATCCGAACTAACGAGGGCAACACCCCGTTCATAGAAGCTATGGTCCTTTCCGGATCCCTCTCCCTCCATGTCAAAGTCGAGAGTAAACAGCAATTGTGCTCGAGTAGCATTCAGGTAGACAGGCAATGTCACCTTGTTCTCCGACGGTTTCCCCTCCAACCTGAAACAAATGTTTAAATGGTTACAGAGACCCTAAATCTCAAATGCATGTAACTATATTTCTGTCGGATTAATTGCTAAGAAATAAAACTATGGACAGAAGGAAATTTATTAACTTTAATTACTATCAATGATTATGTTTTGCTCATATAAGAGAAGCTTCTTTATTTTGCACTGATCAAGAAACATGACGAACAAGTTTTTTAACATTATATTATTTATGAAAAGATAAAATGTTTAAATTTGTGCTGCAAGCTGAAAAACATGGTAATAACAAAATATCTATCTGAAGCACTGTGCTCTCTCTTTTTCATCATAAATATTAAACTCATCATTGATGTGTATGGTTGTACATGTATTGTAATATGTGTACTGATAGGCCTTTTTGTATTTTGTATTGAATAAAGGTTCTTCTTCATAAAACACTGCCAATGAAATCATTTGTACATGCAAGTTATGAGGCCAACCAGACAGTGTTGAAAGATTGTTGAAAGTATATTGTACAAACAACTTTGGTTTCCTGTCCATTTGGCTTTAACACATGTACATGTACATGTATATCATAAAAACAGAACAATAGATTATATGATGTGGAGGATGTTTGTCACTTACTTGATCCAGCGCAGGAGAGTCATTGGCAGCTCTGTAGATATTGTAGATGACAACTGCAGTTTGTTGTTCTTACAAATGGCGCCCTGTAACTTAAGGCCAGTTGTGCAGAAGCTACATGCATCCAGAGAACCAGAGTTACTATCAGTCACCTTCACCTGAAGTAAATGTGATACACCATAAAGATCAAATTAACTTCAAATTATATCTGGAACAGTGATTACACTGTCACTGGAATAGGCATCTAGAACTGTGATTAGACTCACTTGAATAAGCATCTGGAACTGTGATTACACTACTACTGGAATAGGCATCTAGAACTGTGCTAACACTGCCAGTGGAATAGGTATCCAGAACTGTGATTACACTTAAATGAAATATACTTCTAGAACTGTGATAACACTATCACTGGAGTGGGCATCTAGAACTGTGATAACACTAAAAGTATAAGTGGAAAAGGCATCGTGACAAGCAATAACATTGCAAGTGAAATAGGCATTAAAAACTGTGATAGCACTGTAATTGGAATAGGCATCCAGAACTGTGACAACACTAAATGGAATAGACATCCAGAACTGTGATTACACTGTAACCCGAACAGGCATTCAGAACTGCAATTATATCAGGAACTTTTTACATGTAACTGTTATTTCAATGTATTTAGTTTAGCTTGATTGCGATTAAAGCTACAAGCTTATATGAACCACTCTCGAGTCTGCTTCCACTGAGCATTGTTATAAGAGAGGCATCTGGTCAAGCATGGGATCGAACCCGCAATCTCTGGCAACAAATGTGTTTACAATGTAACGGGACCTGGAAATGTGCCATCTACATGGAGTACACTTGCCAATCAAATAAGTGACTTGGCTATCTGTGGTTGTTCAAGCTTATTACCATCACATGCTTCAAAAGCATTACATGAAATAATTTGTCATGTTGGCCATTAATCGCTCATCTGTGGTAGGTGACACCAATCTTTGATAATACAATGTACAAGGGCCATACCTCTGATATATGAAGTTGGTCAACTGAGATTTCATAGATACACTGTATACAATAACTGTGTAAGTTTGGTGAAGAATAAATATAAACTGTGTACTTGTAGTGTACAAACATGGATGCTACAATGTGGCATAGGCATTCGCATGCAATCCTTATTAAAGAAGACCAGGTTCTCTTTAAGTTTGGCATTTTAAAACTCAGGAACAACAGATTTCATTTTAAAATAGCAACAAACTCTGTTTTGGGTGTATCATTTGGTTATTTTAGTCCGACAATAAAAGCCAACATGTATATTTATTATATTACATTTTTACCTAGAGGACTCCTTGTGAAATATACCTATAAATATAAACTGTGGGTGATAGAGTACAAATAATGTTAAATAACATTTTTTCACAATTCAAGGGCCATTACTCAGACATTATCAATCCTGATTTGGCCAGTTCAAGAACTTCCAACACAAAATAGGGCAGTTTTTGAAGATTCAAGGGCCATAACTCTATAAAACATTTACCATTTGATTTGGCCAGTTCTATAATTTGTCCGAGATATAATGTTATATAACTACTGTATGAGACTGGCGAGGATCAAATAAAACATGTGGGTGCTAGAGTGCACACAACAATACATCTACTGATGGACCGAATTGTTTGTTCAGCTAAAAGTGTTGAGCTAAAAGTTAAATATAACACCACTATAGAAATGCTCATTTATACCAGTAAACTCTTCAGATAGACTATTCATTAAATGCTTTTCTACAAGACTGTAAGTCATCAACTTTGTTGCCATTGTAAATAGAACCTTGTGTGTATTATTTATAGGTTTAGGCAAGTTGCCTACATGGGTGAAGACAACTTAACTACTTACATCCAGATAAAGCTCCTCAAGTGACCAACTGTTTGCCTGTGCCACGTACTGTCTGGTGGCTGTTATGTATGCCTCCGAGATAAATAGACCTCCCAACCATACATGGAGGTTCTGAAATATAATAAATCATGCAAGTTTTTAGTTTCTTTGGCCTTTTGGCAATTTCTACATAACTCACATACCAAAGCAATCACTTTAAATGGGAAATACTGGCATTTAATCTTCAATGTTTTGTCAAACATATCATGGTAGAGCATTATGGCTTTGTAAAATTGACACTTGCACGCGCAATATGTAAATGAAAATATAGCAAGTACAATGTATACAAGGGGAAAATAAACAGTATTTAAAGAAATGAGATAAAAATATATCTTCTAAGGTGTACTGTTTGTTTTATAAAATTTATAAATTATCATTAAAAACCTAATAGTGTACACACAGAACCTGGTACATGCAGAAATCTCTATTGGAAATACCCCAATATAGGTCTCAATTCTACCACCACCTCGTAAACCACTCTACAGCAAACTGCTGGAGATTCACAGATATTGATACAGGTCAAATAATTCTGAAACTACTATGGCAACAATCAATATTTGTTGTTCATTTGATATGTACTCCTTTAAATATAATATTTCCAGACTTTTTCTACCTACCTTCAGTTCCTTCGCACCACTCTGCTGTGTTACTTGTACAATCTTCTGTAACTGCTTGATTCGGAGACTGAAGTCTGTTATCCACTGTATCACCGTTATACCTGCTGGCACTGTGTACCTCTTCCACGTCTTCGGTATCATACCTACAATTATATGTTTCACTTAATTTTGCAATTACTGTAGTGTACAAACATGGATGCTACAATGTGGCATAGGCATTCGCATGCAATCCTTATTAAAGAAGACCAGGTTCTCTTTAAGTTTGGCATTTTAAAACTCAGGAACAACAGATTTCATTTTAAAATAGCAACAAACTCTGTTTTGGGTGTATCATTTGGTTATTTTAGTCCGACAATAAAAGCCAACATGTATATTTATTATATTACATTTTTACCTAGAGGACTCCTTGTGAAATATACCTACTTGGATCTAACCCTATCACCCACAGAAAACCTAGATCCATCCATGGGAAGACAATTATATACTTTTAGTGTTTACAGTGTTTAAGGCTCACATTTCATGCATATGCCTTCTATCCGGTGAAGGTGGGTAATAAGAATATACTTATTTGAGAATTATTTCCCTTATATTTTCTATAACATGAATTGTATCAAACGGTCTACTAACCTTTAGCAAGGTCAGCCATCATGATCCTGTGGTGATTGGTTGGCTTCTTGTCTCCCACACACACCTGAAGGACATCTGCAAGGTCACGACGTACATCTCCCAGTAGTTGTGCTCCGGTGTTTACCTCACGTTCAAAGAATCTGAACAACGGATCCTTGATGTTCTCAACTGTACGTTTCATGGCACCAAGTGTCTGTAAATAGCGACAATCAAAAATTAAGAACATACACATTTAATGGAGCACTTTATCCAAGTCTATCAATACTTGGTGTTATTTAAATGACCATTTTAAAACTGACATTTTAACAATAATGTGTGAGTTTCACAAATTTAACTTTGTCATTTACTTTAATAAAATATCACCAAAGTAACTGAATTTTCCAATTTTATATCAAACATCTATTCAAAACTCTCTGCTAGTGCAGTACCGGCAGTCATAAAATAAATATTAGCAAAAATATTACAACTATTGGCACAAGTTTCTCTAAGCTTGTATGGAGTGTAATATTGGTTATACCTATGGATAGTCAGCAGTATATATATGTTACAGAGTCAATGCATAATCACGCATTAGTATTTTAAACTAGAAATGTGTCCATAGAAAACCGATGCCCTCACTGTATACCAAACTTAAGTCGAAAAGGGGCCATAACTCCTGTAAAATTATACAGATACTTACAAATATCAAAAATGTATTTTGTAATTAAACAGCTACACGCCATATATTAATTAAATAATTAAGTCGAAAATGGGGCGTAAATCCGTTAAATTTGCCTGAAGTAGACATATACTGAACTGGACCTTTTTTTTCAATTATACAGCTTCATTAACATATTAATTATATACATACATGTAGACCCTTTTCTAACTTACTGATCCCCCGTCGTACATAGACCCTTTTCTAACTTACTGACCCCTCCTCGTACATCGACCCTTTTCTAACTTACTGATCCCCCCTCGTATATAGACCCTTTTTCTAACTTACTGATCCCCCATCGTATATAGACCCTTTTTCTAACTTACTGATCCCCCCTCGTATATAGACCCTTTTTCTAACTTACTGATCCCCCATCGTAGATAGACCCTTTTCTCACTTACCGATTCCCCCTCATACATAGTCCCTTTTCTAACTTACTGATCCCCACTCGTACATAGACCCTTTTCTAACTTACTGATCCCCCTCGTACATAGACCCGTTTCTAACTTACTGATCCCCCTCGTACATAGACCCGTTTCTAACTTACTGATCCCCCATCGTACATAGACCCTTTTCTAACTTACTGATCCCCCATCGTATATAGACCCTTTTTCTAACTTACTGATCCCCCATCGTATATAGACCCTTTTTCTAACTTACTGATCCCCCCTCGTACATAGACCCTTTTCTAACTTACTGATCCCCCATCGTACATAGACCCTTTTCTAACTTACTGATCCCCCCTCGTACAGTCACTTTTTTAACTTACTGATCCCCACTCGTACATAAACCCTTTTCTAACTTACTGATCCCCCCTCATACATAGACACTTTTCTAACTTACTGATCAAAAACCAATTTTTTACCTTAGACATACTGATGAACAGGGGTAACATTAATGCACCTTTACCATTCTTCTAATGAATGGCGGCTGCATAAACTATAGATACATGCATGAAAATTGGTCATTTTTAAATAACAAATCTTACCTTTACACGATACATTATGGAGGTTTTTATATCTTTTTGGTTTTTTAACCGGGACAATGGTATGGATAAAGGTAGGTGGTACACTTGCTGTTACTTTTCAACACGACTTATACTTACAGAATAATGCGAGTTATGTTTCATCAAATCAATAAAAAAACCAACACCAAACCAAAATTCAATTTCCCAAAGTACAGAAAACAACATCATTTATAAAACTTTATACCCACAAAAAAGCTCTGCTAACTTTGATAAATTAAATGATCATTCACAACACACACACTTGTATTGTGGTAAGTCAAGATGGAACAAACATATCATTAACCAAGTATGTTCCAAACTGCAGACACCAGACAAGATGAACGTGTATGTATATGAATGTTCAACATGTGCATGACCAATCTTGGTTCCCTGCAATATCGGCTGCTAAAGGTAGGGCATGATAAAAGCTGGTAAACAATGGAAATTTGCACCAAAATGTAGGGAAGGTAGGGAACCAGTACTTATATACAAATACTTACAACATCCTCTTGTCCCTGGTGAATAAGTGATTAATATGAATAAAGGGCACATGTTATTTTATTATGTATCTGTGAAATACAAGGTAGTATTAGAATTACTGCGACAGTTAATTTTGTAAATTGTATTAAAAGTTACAATTCCGGAGCCATAGCATATATAACCATTACTTCTCAACATAAATAATTATATTGCTTGAAAAATAATTACTACCTTAACTATTTTTCAAGTTGCATTACAAAAGGAGTATCTGTACTTATATAACTTCCTAATAAATTTTAACTTGTGAAAATGTTGTATCAAACTCCAAATATGAAAACTGTTGCGTATACATTGTAAAGAAAAACATGTTCTGTACCGAACACATACCTTTGGTACAAGCTCGAGCCACGCCTTCACTGATGAGTGAAGCGTTCTCATCCAGGCGGGACGGCCGTCAGCCATCCTCTTGTCAGGGTCATCTGTAGTGTCCACTGTGTCAAGGTCATCATCATCCTCCAACAACTCAACCTAGCAATAGAGACAACACGATCAAGTAACAGTGATGCTCCACCTATCAACAGAGACAACACAATCAAGTAACAGTGACATTCCACCTAGCAACAGACTAGCATAAATAATTTGTGGACAGCAAGCTATCACATATAGGTTCCATTACATTGTCCGATTCCTCCATCACACCCAACACATTTATACAAACTAACCTTCATGAGTTTGGCGATCATGTTAGCACCCAGGTTTGTCAGGAGAACCTTCTCAGCATTGTTTGGCAAACCAAGCCATGATGGCGTCTGTCTGTCTCCATCCAGATTCTCGGCAAACTTCATGAACTCTTCACGTCTAAATACAGAAGGATATTGAAACATAATTGGGTGAATTCAAGTACAGGGGCCAGTTTCACTAACCACATGTCATGGATTTAAGATTTCCGTCCAGGCTAGTGCAAAGTTTAAGCAGTTTTTTCTTAGTCTTACTTATGTTCTTATGATGAGGTCAGTAAAATGCTTAATTAATCTTTTGTGTTAATGTTTTACCCAAACTTCAAATATTTTCAAAAAAACTATGCCCTAGTTTGTTTGTTCAATTGAATATTTAACTTAATTATTATGCCATCGAGGGCTAACAGACTATCCTAACCTTTGTTTCCTGGGATACCAGAAGGTTAATAAGTACTTGATTCAGCATTCAGAGATGAATGACAATGAGAAGCAATGTCATATACCAATCATCATGGAGACTGGCCACTGTCTCACAACTGATAGTCAGATGCCCTGAGACTGAGTTAACCAGGACTGGCGTCAAAATATTAATGAAGATACAACAAATATGCCAATCGCCAAAACAATAAGACTATGTAATGATAAAACTGACATACCTGATGCTGTCTGGCATCACAATTTTCTTGCCTGTGCCATCCAGGTTGGCAACCAGTGTGAAATCTCCCTCAAAACTTTTCACAGTGAACAGCTTCTTGATAAATGTTGTCAACAAACGCTGAAAGTTACAATATTCCAAGATTATTTATTGTTTAACAACCACCATATTAGCCAGCATTTTTTTTAGCAAATTTAAATAATGAATTATATTTTACTATTTCAAGCAACATATCAAAGATATTTATTTTTAGACTTTATAGACATTAAAGAGTTTCTCTTATTGCAAAAATGAAATTAAAAAGTTATACCTGGTCAAATTCATTGTCAATCTTGCCACCATAGATACACTGTGATAGCAACGTCTTGATGGCATCCCATGGTACCTTCTCTGGAGGCAGGTTTGTTCGTCCCTAAAAATACCAAAATGTTATCTATAGCTCCGTTTCACAACAACTTCTATATACATGTATACTTAAAAGTTTGCATACTAAGTAAAATATTTTAGCAAGTCTTTTCATATGAACATGTTTACACTATACATACATTACAAAATTGATCTCATGTATTTTGATATTTGTCAATACCTAAGGAATCATTACAAATACTTGTTTAATTTTTTTTTACATTCTCGCTCTAAACAGTCATTGTCCTTTAATTTAAAATAGTGTTTTGTGAGATAAAATTGTTGGTTAATAAAAGATTTATTTCATATTGTATGACTGCAGAGAACATTTGCAAGGAAATAAAATGCTGCAAAGAATGTCTCCAGAAAAATAAAAAAGTACATGCATTAGATATCTGATGTTTGCATGTCAGTAAATTACCTCCCTTTATATCAAAATTAACCACGTTTTGAAGTTGAATAAAATCAGAAATCAACTCTATTTTATTGATTTTTAAAATAAACTCTGTTTATTACTGACCCAAATTCAGTTTTCAGTAAATTTACAAGTTTGTGGTTTTGATAGTTAAAATCTACATGTATTGTACACATAATATTGGGCCAGACAATTACAGAGTGATGCTGAGGGGCTGAAACAGACAAATGACAATACACAGGTGATTTAAACAACAACACATGTCTACTTACCATAGCGACAGAGTCTATCCATGTATCTAACATGTCACACGCCACTCTCAGGTCAGACTCTGTGAACTCGTATTTCTTGGCCCAGCCCAGTGGCATATACCTCATTCGTTCCTGCACAATAGCATCAAACCATGCCAGGAGGAAGTAGAGACGAGCACGCTCATTAGGCTCCTGAAATATACACAAAGATACATGTATATGTCTTTAACATCATCAAATTTCTACTTGAATTATCAGTTATGTCATCTTAAATTGATATTTTTGTTTTGATTTTTTAACATAGTTTTAATGCTATTGATGGCTAGCAAAAAATCAATTAACCTAGCAACTCTTTCCTGGGATTCAGAAAGGTTAACAAGTACTCAAACACACCCATCTCCGTAAGTAACTGATAACTTTCCTACTTAAGTCAGCCAAGAGAGACAATTAAAAAAAATGAGATGCAATGTCATATATCAATCATCATGGAGACTGTTGCTGGTGGGGATTCAAACTTACAATCTTTGGATTTATAGATGTGCTACTGACCGAGTCAACTGGGTCCAGCTTGCCACATTGAAGTATCATGCCACAAAAACTGGACATTACACAACATCCAATCACATTACATGGAAATCAGACCAAATTCATAGGGTTCAAGCTTGTAAGTACCATTATGAAAGTACTTGGCATAACCACACCCAGTCTGAAACCCACACATTCCCACTGTGGCACAACTGAGATGACTAATGCTTGTCTATGTAGCTATTTTCAATATAAAACTTCGTAAATAGCTCAAAATTGTACTTCATGCAATGGGTTAATGTTACAAATGTCACAAAGGCATTTGTTAATCAAAATATTGTTAAATTGATACTTTAAGTACAAGCATTATACAAATAACTACACTATTTGCAAGAGTGAAATATTGTCTGGGCCCAGTTAGTTCAGTCCTTAGTATGTCTGACTATCAATCTAGTTCGAATCACCGCCTGGTCACATTCTCTGTGATGACTGGTCAGGAACTATTTTTGTACCGCCATGAGTTTCCCATTTTTGAATATGTGGGAAAGTTAAGTGACTAGGCGAGAGATAAGGTGTATTTATTACTGGTAAATTGCCCAGCAGATCCTAGGAATGATTGAGTGCATTGGCTGCCATTATATAACTGAATATCTGTTGACGGCAAAAAGACCCATATAAACAAATAAATCATTTTGTACTGCATTTGCTGAATGTTGTTGTTGTTGTATATATTTTGTCAATATTTACTATTTGTTAACAATGTAGGACCACAGGGAATGTTGGAAACTGTTCCATGGTATGGACACATAAGATTCATGAAAGATGCATAATTATATAAGTCATTCTTGTCAAAACTATACAATGTATACCAGTACATTTCTGTCCAATGTAACAATATACATACAATTTTCTAACTTATGCAGAACTTCATTTTTAACATATCTACAAATATAACAGATATTTTTTTTAAAATTTTCGTATAAATTTTATCAAGCAGAGAGATGAGTAATTTTGATTGATAAAACTGTCACATACCTTACACATCCTGGAAGCAGGGATAGTACTGAAAGTACGGAGCAGGTTGGCCGACACACCTGGTGGAGGTTCAAATACAAACACACGTCCAGCACGCAGCAGGTTTGTGGGCAGCTGTAACATGACAAGCAGACAATACTCAACAGTGCATTACTCTATAGTTGTTATTTCCCTGATATTCACATTAACTCATGCACAGAATAATTTGTAGCAGTAAATAGTATGATGGGCTGGAGATCTATGTGTACGTTAATAGAATTTACCTAATATTTCTTACTATTTATATTTATGAATAAATATCACTACAGCACCAACCTTAGGGTTAATCTCCATGGTGAGGAAGAGCCTGAAACTTGGATGTGGTGTCAAGTTGTGTAACTTCTTCTCAAGCTGTACCAACCATTGTGGTGCCAGGTGCACATTCTTAAGCATCACCCAGCGTCCAGTCTTACTCGACGAGTTGATCACCTTGTCTGCCTGTGTGAAACCTTCCGCAGATCCTGTGTGTGATAATCAATAAACAAAGATGAACCAATAGAATTTAACAAAATCTGTCGTTTTGATTTTTAGGATTGATATCGGAAAATCATAGTTAACTACTGGGTAAGTTTGATGAGGATCTAACGGTGACAGAATGCACACAAGGTGAAATCATGAAATCTTCAAACACCATATCTCTGACATGAATTGTCTAATTTTGCCAGTTCAAAAGAACTTGTCCCAATACATTATGGTTATGTAACTACTGTGTAAGTTTGATGGAGATATGTAGGTGCTACAGAGCACACAAGGTATAACAGTCATTTCTGACGATTTGAGGGTCATAATTCTGACATTAATTGTTTCACAGCATATTAATTACATAAATCTTGCAAGAGCAGAAAGGATGAATAGAAAAGAAGAATAGAAAATAATTATTATCTTTTGAAGCTTGTCATGGGAAAACAACACACTTACCGATAGCAATTGATGTTATCTGTTTGCCAAGCTCGGTGGCTAGATCATCTACACGGCTACTGGCATCATAGCCAGGTACAGAACACATCAGAACTGGGGTACTAGCCTTGATCTGTAATCATATGTTTTATAAAATATAATCAGTTATTCAGAACAAGGATCTTGATTTAATACCCATGTATATATTTGTAAGAAAAGCTACATGTATGTAGTACAAGTTTTAAGAGTAGAACAAAACATAACACCTACCTCACTCTCAACAATCTCAGCCAGGTTGAGCTCCTTGTCAGCAGCGTGGGCAAAACTGGAGCCCAGTACCTTCTCCACAAATACACGCGCCATGGCGGTGAGGCGGTCTGGTCGGAATGCCTGTACAACTAACATACCGTTAACTGCCTTACCAATCGCAGCTACAAATGTAAAAAATCAACTTTATTGTATGATTGGTTGCTTGTTAAAATTCAGCAATGAACTTGTTAACCTAAATGTTTAATCAATCTTCAATTCTCAAATGTGGTCTTTAAAAGTATATTTATGAATTTTATTCATGTATATAAACTACAACAATTGTCAAAAGCTATTCACAATAATAATTGTTCTTTATAGACAGGGTTAAAGATATATCAAATAACAAGGTCCTATCGAGTATCTAGTTTGCATCATGGCCCGATGGTTGGAATTACTTTATAAACAACTTGTAGTCATTATACCGTAAAACTTCGATTGCTCGAACTCGACAGGACTGGACAAAACAGTTCAAGTCAGCAGTAGTTACGAGTCAAGCCTGGTACAACAATCCTTGTACATGTACATGGTGCACAAATACGTTTGTGAGCGTGTTATTAAATCCCATGTGTACACTCGGAACAGGTGCAATAAATAATATAATTGATGTGTATTTCTTGTTTATTTGGAAAATCCAATATACCAGAAGAGAAAATTTTATAAATATAATTAATTGTATTACCCTATAATTACTTAATTTCCCTTTTTCATCATATATACACATGTATAAATAGCTATATTTATTTTTCGGTGTGTGTGTGAATGTAAATGACATGATAATCACTCTCGGTGCAGGGCCTAAATTGAAACTCTATAAAATATACATCAAATTAACATAATTAATGCAACATGCAGTATACAATTAAAGCAAACGTGAAACCAATTGAAACCAATACACTCACCAAATTGTCATAACAAACTTCTCGCTCTTTAAGACAGCGGGAATATTGTGATTTGTGGAAATTACTTCACGCCTTTGAATGCGTGAATAAACATGGCAAACTTTTCCAATTTTCTTTATCTTTAAACAGCTGTTCGACCGAAAGGTGTGAAAAATACAGGTAAGTGTGTTGGCCGGACCTAATTTCTAGTTCGAGTGTTCCAACTATCAGTGTTTTAGCCATCGGTGGTAGAATAATAAAAATTAAATAGGGTTATGGTGACAGGGACAGGGTAAGTTGTTCGAGCGAACTGTGGTGTTCCAGCCAACTGAATTCGAGCTATCGAAGTTCTACTGTAGATATATTTTATTCCCTATGTTTTTTTATCCCATATTTGTTGTAATAAAGATAAATAGAGCAAGATGTAATATAAATAGTAAGATTTAATGACATATTTTTACCAAAATTTAAATACAGATATATACATGTATGAATGCTGTTTGTGACTTACACAGTGGTTTCTCCTCCTTCCAGATCTGCGGTATATCCATCTCTGGTGTTGTACTCTCCAGCCAGGCCTGCATCTCCTGCAGTTACAGTATCTTATTTCATAAGTAAGTTTACATATGGAACTATTCCATTCGGAATGAAATTAGGTTTAAGAAAATATAAAAATAAAAAATATGAACATTGTGTTGATACATGTATGTATTTATATAGATAGTATTTTCATTGACAAAACTATCTGTTTGTTGTCCCGACAACAATCAGTCATCCATCCTGTCGAATGAAGACCGAAACAATAATTTTATCTCCACAAAGATCGTGCTATTATCAAAATGATAGAAAGGGTTTACAATAAATTTAAAATAACTATGTTACAACACATGTAGTCATGTACATAACACGTGTAGTCATGTATGTAACATGTGTAGTCATGTATGTAACATGTGTAGTCATGTATGTAACATGTGTAGTCATGTATGTAACACATGTAGTCATGTATGTAACACGTGTAGTCATGTATGTATATTTAGTAAAGTGTAATAAGCACTTTCACTTACTTACATGCACCAAACAAATCTATAAATAAATGACAAACAAAAGTGTAACCATTTTTTCCAAATATTTCAATACCATTTTTTATCATGGTTGATACTAAATTTTGTACAAATGCATGGTATCCAAATAAATTCTTTTCTTACCTTGCTTTTCATCTGGGTGCATTAAAGAGACAGTTATGTATGAGTATGAATAGTTTTAATTCTTCTTTTGAAAAAACTTCACATGACTTAAAATCAATTGCCTTTATACAAACTTAAGTTTTATGTATATCAATTAAAAACAATGCTGCGTATAACTGTAAGTTATTATCATGTCAGTCTATACTATTTCTATTATCATGTCAGTCTATGCTATTTCTATAATCATGTCAGTCTATACTATTTCTATAATCATGTCAGTCTATACTATTTATATTATCATGTCAGTCTATACTATTTATATTATCATGTCAGTCTATACTATTTCTATAATCATGTCAGTCTATGCTATTTCTATTATCATGTCAGTCTATACTATTTCTATTATCATGTCAGTCTATACTTTTTATATTATCGTGTCAGTCTATACTATTTCTATTATCATGTCAGTCTATGCTATTTATATTATCATGTCAGTCTATACTATTTCTTTTATCATGTCAGTCTATACTATTTATATTATCATGTCAGTCTATACTATTTATATTATCATGTCAGTCTATGCTATTTCTATTATCATGTCAGTCTATGCTATTTATATTATCATGTCAGTCTATGCTATTTATATTATCATGTCAGTCTATACTATTTCTATTATCATGTCAGTCTATACTATTTATATTATCATGTCAGTGCATTATCTAGGTGTCACGGACACACAACAACATGGTCACAGTTGAGAAAAAAACACCAATAACTTTCCAAACACATTGCAATTTACATGTTGACTTTTCAATCATTTCATCAAGCTGGGCAGTAGAGAAGAGGATAGAATGTTGGCAGTTGATGCCAGAGGTTGCTGGTTCGATCCCTGGCACAATCAGATGCCTCTCAAAAAATAACACTCAGTACTGATTCTACCCAGGACGCAAGCTTGAGAGCTGTTCATATAAGTGAGCTTTCTTCACAATCAAGCTATAATAGTTAGTATAAACTAATCAGTTTATCAGTTGTTACAACTCAAGTTTTAAATCGATCTGGGTGAAAATATTCATTTTAAATTTGGGAGCCATAAAAAATCTTATTGAAAAACACTATATTGAGTTTCTTATTGTATCAGACTGCCTTATAACAAGACTGCAGTGTATTAAATATAACTATGGCATTTAATAACTGAACATTGCCCTCTCAAAACAAATGCATCTTATAAGCATTATATAATTATGGTATAAGTGTATTTTAACAAGCAAATGACATTAAATTATGTAAATATCAACATTTAATATTTTAGATGCACAATATGCTAACATTGAGATAATACACAAAGAAACAACTTTCAGTATTCTGATGTTACTGAAACTTGATACAGATGTAAACTCACCACATTGCCCTTGACCTGATCCACAATGGCCTTGAACTGTTTCAACTGCCCCAGTCTGATCATGGCATCTCTCTGTATAAAAGGAACACATGCATTCCTTTATGCTGGAAACATATTCTCCATACAAAGTGAAACATTTAATTCCTGACTGACTTACCAGATATCAAGGCTTGGTGTAAAACTAGTCTAACTCAAAATCAATCACAAAGGTAGACAGACTAGTTTGGCACTAAGTCTTTGATATAAAATTCTAGATTATTATAGGTTCTCAAGTGCACCTTAAATAGTTGTAACTCTTACAATGCTCAACTTATAAAATAAATGGTTGCTTCAAATTCTAACAATAACTCTGCAAGCAGGTGCAGATGCTCATCTCATGCAGACTATAAATAAAATTTTGAATCTTGTATCGTGACTTACTTATACAAATAGGAATATTGTTTGTAAATTGATGCACCATATTGGCAATCTTTTTTGAATTTGAATTCCATTGAAGAAGACCAAAGATCTTTTGATTGAAACACTTTCTTCAAACAAGCCTGTTAAAAGGTTGATAGAATTCAAAATATTCTCACAGTGCAAAGCAAAATTTTAACCACACAGATGTGGAATTTTATAAAATTATATAGTACTGATATTAATTACATGATATTGTGTGATCCGAGAATTGTCATATTGCACAAGGCTGTAAATTGCAGGCCAATATGACTGTCCAAGGACCGTATGAAATAACAATTTTACAATCAAAAGTTCTGGTTCTTGCCTACCTACATGTATGACAGGTTCATACAATAGAGTTTATTAATAATACCAAACAAAAAGCACAAAGAAATACATCAGAATCTTATAACAATGGCCTGATTCAATAGAAGATTGATTGAATATTTAGCATCATTTTTATGGCTAACAGACGATCTGTTAACCTTACCACAGTTTCCTAGGATCCTGGATGGTTAACCAGTAGTCGAGCACACCTAATCTCCGCAAGTAACTAATAACTTTCCACTTGAATCAGTGGCGAGAGACAAATGATAATGAGATGCAATGTCATAAATCAACCATCACGGAGATTGTGGCCGAGTGCGGATTCAAACTCATGACCCCTGGATTGATAGTTAGACGTGCTATTCAATAGAAGAAGACTATCACCTGGTTTTGACTGAGTCCCTGTATGTTGGCAGCTTGTTGGCCTGGCATCAGGGCATCCTGACTTCTCAAGAACTGATTGAACTCTGCATCGTATGTGGACTCACTACAAAATACAAATGTCAAGTGTAAAATTACAACAGATAACAAATGTAAAGCTACATAATCTAATGAACAATATACTGTCTAGTCTGAAAGTATGACTTATCCTTTTTGTTGACAGCATAAATGTACCTTGGTCCAACCTGTCCTTCATGTCCAAAATTTGATAATATTACTTATCTTTTTTGTTGACAGCATAAATCATTAGTTGTGAAGTCAGTTGTACCTGGGTCAAGCATGACCTTCATATCTGTCTTGGACAATGTTAATGAACGTCTGTGTTAGGTATAATCATCACAAATATCAATGTAATACAAACTGGGTGTTACATATAATAAACAACAGTTACCTCTGCATGCCCTTCAGATGTATTCTACACAGCTGTATGGCAAACGTTATTCTGTCTTCATGCAGCATACCTCGTCCTACACGACTGTACGTCTCCTACAAGCCGCATAAAATTGTGTTAAGACCAAAATGGCACGAATGATATGTTAAATAATGACCAAAAAATTAATAACTTCTTACAGATTTTTAATTTCTGTACAGCGTACAGTCTTTAATAGATTATTTTATATGAATAAATGCAACAAATGAGATCTTGTCTGTTATATCCTTAACTTCATCAGATTTCTAATGATAGATTTTCTGTATTTGTAACATCTGTAATCAGTACTGCCAAAACTGTTTCCATATTCATGTTTAGAATACTAGTAGTCATGTGGAGCGTATTGTATCTTCTTCCTTACATGAAGCTAAGACAGTTTTGCACTGAATGCACGATACATACACCATGTAACCAACAAATACTACATAGAACCCATGGTGATTGAAAGACAGAGTGTACCTGGAAAAGTTCTGATGTGATGATGGACAATCTGGCTCCATACTCCTTCACTCCTGCCAGTCGCGCGTTCTGCAGGACAGAGTGGAATATCTCCAGGAAGAACTGCAGGGAATGCTGGTACAGGAAGTGAACCTAAAACATAAATTAATTAGGTATGTAAAATTGTCAGATTATCAAGTCAAGAGAGAGGCAAGGCTTGGTACTACATGTAAGTAATTTTTCAGATTTGTTACAGTAACAAAAACAGACAGATTTCTATTTACAACAATTTCAGTTATGGGAATGAATGTTAGCCTTCAAAAGAGACTATAACTACTTATTAGGTAATTGAGAAACAAATTAAATTCACACTCATAAATAATATTAATATTAACTATATACAAATTCAACTACAGGGCTCTACCAGTATTCAATTTCATGAAACCAGTCCAATGATTCATTTAGGTATGACATATACTGTGTTTGTATAGCATCAATGTAGTTATACTTGCATAATTTAGACATAAAATTACATGAAAACATATGATCTTGACAACTTAGTGATGACAATTTAACAACTGAATCATCCTACCTGTTTGAAAGCTTCCTGTGTAAAATAGATACTACTACATGATGTAGCCAGGGGTAGGTACTGCTGTGATGTCGTCTCCACCTCAGCCATAATCACGTCTGTTTCCTCCATCTTCTTGGCAACATCTGCAGCCTCATTTTTCAATGTTTCGAGGTGAGTGATGATGCTGTCATCATCAAGGATACGACCTTTAGCCTCATTAAGGGCCTGCAGAAGGGATTTCTCCAGCTGGCGAAGTCGAAGTTGGAATTCACCTGTTATGATTATACAGTAAAACAATATAACAATTATCCCAAAGATCATTTAATTGAAATCTTGGGTTATCATTTTGTTTTCACATGCAGACTTTTACTATGTATTACAATCATCCTGTTTAGCTACAACCTGTAGTTTAGCTACAACCTGTAGTTTAGTTACCATCTGTAGTTTAGTTAAATGTACTTTATACTAATTTATTTTAGCTTGACTGTGATGAAAGCTCAGAGCTTATATGAACTGCTCTCAAGTCCAATTCCTGGGTAGAACCAGTACTGAGTGTTGTTTTATGAGAGGCATCGCGACAAGTGGTGGATCCAACTTGCAACCTCTGGCATGACACTATCCATTACACTACCACCCCACTAAAAGTTGTAGTTTAGCTAACATATTTAGTTAAGTTACCATTTGTAGTTTAGAATCAATATGCATCATTCCCTGTTAAAATAATTGTTTACTTAGTTTTCAAGCCATATTATTATTCACAAACCTTGCAGCTTAAGTAGGTCAGATCTTTTCTCATCTACATCTGGTCTCTCTGACTTCAGTACCTATAATGAGACAAGAAACATAATGTGATGAAAAAACATTATTTAATGCGAGACAAAACAACAAACGAGACAACTGAAAACCATTTTACTTTATTTGATAATTGGAAACATAAACATCTGTTTGATCATACAAAATAATAAACTGTTTACAACAGAAAAATCCATAACAAACCGTATAAAGACTATGAAGGGTCAAAGTACAAACAATGTTAAAACATGTACTCAATATTACAAACAGTACAGAATCACCCTCCTAATGTTAGCTTACTGACAATAAGTTCAATTAACAGCCATTATTATAGAATGGTTTAAAACAAGAGCAAACATTTTAAATGTTATTTCTACTGATGCCTCCAGTATTTTTAAATCCGTACCTGTATCAGACACTGGTCTTGTAAACTGCTGCGGGTCACTGTAAAGTTCACAAAGGTCACCCTGGAGCACAAGTCCGGCGGGAAATCAACCTACAATGGTTTGTATATTAAATACATCAGATCACATGTATGAATTCATTTAATGTTACATGACATTGCCATCATGAAATTCTACTGTTGAAGCATTATTCTCACATGATAGGTTAAAAGTATATACTCAACAAAAGTTCATTTTGAATCGATCAACACATGGACAGAGAACTGGAGTCACATGCTGGTATAATCACCTTTTGATTTTCATGACAACAAATCAAGTCACAAGATCAAGTCACATGATCATTCATTATTTCAAATGGACATTGAGACACTGGTACTTAAAGCAAATCAAAGAAATACTTGTTGAAGTACCATTATAAATTGTGTACCACTATTATGACTTAGGAAGCTTTAATGTATACATGTATCAACAAAAAACAAACACAAGGAATTACTGAACCATAAATGCTTATTGGGTATTTTACAATTTAAGCCTATACATTATCACAAATTTAATAATACTTTGAATTTTGCACAAAATCTCACGGAAATCACTTGGATAAGGTTTGAGTATCATATCAATAATAACAATAATGTTTCCCAGTCGTCTTATAGAAAAGGTAAATACCTCTTCCAGGTAGATACCAGAAGTCCAAGTTTGATTTCTCCATGTTTATATTTTTATCTGACATGAAAAAATTTCAAAATGAGCATCATATCTTTTAAAATTATTTCAAAATCAAGAAATGAAATCTTACATTGGGGTCACGTGTTGACAAGAAGATGGTGAATGATGGTGACAGATCAATGTCCTGGTCACCTAGTGTTATAAGGACACGCCCACCTGTACGTCTCAATTCTCTGTTCAACACGGGGTTAAGTATGGGGTCGTAACTCTCAACATCTTGGACCAACAGCGGGTTACCAAATCTGAGAGCACTCTCCAGGTTCTTACGGAAGGAATCATCCAGGAAACTGTTTATACATAATGTTGTATGAATAAATAAAATAAATGGCAAATTAGTTCACATCATACTTATTGAAAAGTTTCATTTTATTAGGATGGTTTCAGCATACATACGTTGATCTCCATTACCTGATATAGAATGACAATGTTAAAGCATCAAATGAACAGAAAACGAATGATCAACATTTTATCAAATTATATGTATATTAACAGATAAATTATTCTGTAATATTTTAGCTGACACAGCAATACATATACAATGGCAGATAGAATACAGATGGTGCCACTGCACACTTCTTGATCTAGTTTCCTTGCCTTTGTCTAATATTATTTTGCATTCACGTAGGACATGGGGCTCACAAACAGACATTATGAGACATTAATACGAATGTATATATGTAGGCGACATTCCCTAACAAACATATACATGTAAGTATAGTTATTCTTAATGTGTCATTTTGTCTTATAAAAATCCTGTATCACCAAGACAAACAACATTACAGTATTGGACGTTTGTGCAAAAATATTCTTTTTAAAAGTATTGTTGTATGGTGTTTAGCCTCCCCTTCAATTTGTTTTTAGTCATATCACAAGGGTGTCTACTTGTTTGTAACTTAAACATAAATGCAGAACAGAACATTATATACATGTATAGCACACCTGGTCTTAGTGATTTTCTTGTCCTTGTATTCATTACACAGGAAGGTGGTGGCCTGTCCAGATGGGTCAATGATCAGTGGGTATCTGTTGAATCTCTTCAGCATGATGGCGTTTTCTGTACACAAGTCATCTGCAGGGAGGGCATTTGCTTGCCAGCGCAGGCGCTCGTCCGCATTGGACAGGTACTGGAATATATGGCAGAAATATATCAGTAATATTGTAAGTTAAACTACTTTCAATGTAGACAATATATATATTTATTGTGATGAGAAAGTGTCAATATCTACATAAACTTCAGTTCTCATGTTTGATTATCTGAAGGAAATCATCGCATCACCTAAATGAACTATCTGTAGAAATTAGACATTTAATACACCTTTATTATGTCAAACTTTTATTATTGTCATTTATATATATGACATATAATATATAGATATGACATTTCTGCAGCACAGTAAATACTAAAACAAGAACTGTCAGAGAACAGTGTTAACTCAAATATGCAAGCATTTTAACAGAACAGTAATTAACATCTATAATATTGGCATGTACCAGAGAAATAAACAGTCAAATCTCTATCAATCAAACCATTTTTTAAATCAGTAAAACAGTAGATACATGTATGTGCAAGTATATAGATATGAAATGAAATGTAAAAGAAAACTGCCAAAATTCCCAGTTATTTTATTTTATTTGAAGTTTGCCACAAAGGACAACTATAAATAATAAACTGATGAAGGTTCATCATTATAACAGATGACAGAAAGACATCACGAGTGTATGGAGACCTAATAATTACCTCAGTTCTAGCCAGGTCAGACCTGTACTGTATGGTGGCCTTCTGTAGATGGGTAGACCACGTAGTAAACAGATTTCTTCTCATCTTCTGATCAAAGTAACCTGAATAATCAAGAATATCAAAATAAAGTTATTCTATTCCCAATTTTTAAGTAAAGATAGAAGAAAGTAATATATTCTGAAGATAAGCTTAACCTGACATTGGTATCATCCCTATCCTATCATTGCTGGGAAGGCTTCACAGTAAGACTCCAGTTTTGAATGAATTTGCTATTTAGATACTACAGAAATTTTAATACCTGTCACATAGAAACTAAAATTGAAATGGGAAAGACATTCTCAATCAGGGAACACTCTTTTCTCTCCCTATATGTGAGTTGTGTTTTTTTCAAAGTTCTCTGACATTGGAAAACGCCTAATCAATATTCACATTCAATAAATTAGGTTAATAAAGACATGCTCTGCCAAGAATTCTAAAACAATGAGATGAAATTAAATGGTGGCTGGGAACCAGTACCATTCAAATTTCAAGTATAGTCTAAATGTGATGTGTGGGAACCAGCGGCATTCAGTCCTAATCTTAAGCACACTTTGAAAGGTGGGAACAAGTGACATTCAGTCAAAAGTTTAAACTATACTATGATGTTAGGGAACCAGTGACATCCTATTTGTTATGCCTATCCTTTGATGGGTTGGTGAGGGTAGGAACCAGTGACATTCAGTCAAAGTTTACCTATACTGTAATGGGTGAGTAAGGGTGGGGGAACCAGTGCCATTCAATCCAAGTCTGACTAATTAACTGTGGCACTGGAGCACCAACAATAAATGTGATGCAATCCAATGACAACCTACTTACCAGCATATGCCATAAAGGCAGACGACAGTAGAACGTCGCCAATAATTGTGGCCATCTGGTTTTTAAATGTGACACTACCAGCCTCCCACCTCTGTTTCTCACTAGCCAGGCTGTTCAGTAGAGCAACACTCCTCTCAACCTGCAGAAATAGACAATATGTTAATAATAATAAGTCGTATCTTCTGCAATTATTTTTTAAATGTGGGTTTAACATCATTAACACATGGCAGGTTATACATGTATATCACATGTCCAGTTTTATTGGTTGAGGAATACATCAGAATGAACCTAAGCACAACATTCGTATTTCTGCAAGTAACTGGCAATCTTTCGCACATAAAGTTACAGTCAGTGGTAAATCGCATTAGACAAGTTCGCCTAAGACTACTCAGCCACATGGAATCCTTTGCAATTAATACAAGTTTAGATTTAGAAAATTGAATGTGTTCTATGTTAGCGGTAAGATACTAATATTTTTATGAAGAACCTGTCACATGCAACACCATTTTTTTTTTTTTTTTTTTTTTTAAAGGAAGTACATTGGGGTTGTTCAAAATTTTCAATTTGTTAAAACCATGATCTGGCTGGTAGACTTGCCTTTAACTCTACAGCAGATAGATCAGCCTTGATGGCCTGGGCCTGACTGATGAGTAGAGCATATTCCTCCTTGTATTTGGAGATACTCTTCTCCAGGTCGTTGATAAGTTTCATCACTTCCTCTCCCTTCAACTTGTTTTCATTAGCCTGTGCCTCGAGATCATCTAGCTCACTACGTAGAGGCTCAACACGGTTTAACATGTCAGCATAGTTGATCTGGAACAATGATGTTGATTAAATAATTAATGATTATAATGTCCTGAACTAGGCACTGCTACTATCAATGTCTGACACTGGAAACATAAATTATGTCTGTAATGCCATAATGGATAATCCAAGTATTACATGTAGTTTATTATCCCAAACTGGTACATATTACTGATAGCAATACTACTGGTAGAAATATGCGTAGACATCTATATCAAAGAAATGCTTTAAATGAAATTTTCATTTTCCCATACAATTCCTTTGTAAAATAAAAAAATAGTCCCCTTAAAGAGCCCATATGCATCCCAGCCCTTCTATTTGTCCAAACAAACTTCAATCTATTGCTCTTAGGGATTTGCTATGATCAGATAATGCTTTGGATCTCAAATTCAACATTTTTCTTTGTACAAATGGATGTGAAAATGAAAGTTATCTGCCTCATATTCATATATAATAGTCCCCCTTACAGGGCCCCTGTATATTCCAGCATGTTGATTTGTCAAATCTTCAATCTTTTGCTGTTGTAAGGATAAATTTTATCATATATGAATAAATATGATTGATTAATTTAAATCAGAGGAAGATTTTTAAAGTTTCACAATTTCAACACTTTTGAGCCCCTTTTGAAAATCCATTCCTCCTTATTGAGCTAAATCAAATCTGCTGTGAAGAAACAATGCTTCAGATCTCAAACTAAAAAATATAAGTGAACAAATGTACAAGAAAATGAAACACAAACTGACCTGAGCGATTGCCCATTTAACCATTGGGCCACAAGCCAAACTGGCTCTGTTTACTTTCTCATAGGTGAAATCAGTATTACTCAAATACTTGCTCTTCATCTTGGAACGGATATCATCACTGCAAAAAGGAAACCATTTATTCAAATATGCCCTGTAATCATGGAAACAGTCCGCTTTTACTAATTCAAAATTTACATTGATAAATCTAGTGAATTTTTGTATTTTATAGACCTTGATCAAACTTAGTCCATGACAGAGCAGTCTACAAATGAACTGGAAAATGTTACATATAAACCAACCAGGAATAAAGGACTACCTGCAGTAAATGGATGTCATAGTTGGTCCAAATTACAATCAATTATCTACCGTAGAGCAATTAAGTTTGGCAGTATCATATCTGGTTTTTCCCCCTAATGGACTTATTGGATGTCTTTTAATTGGATACATATTGTATTTATTAATCAGTTATAAATATATTGTTGTTTGTAACATTGTAATAGTCTTCTTCCCTTATTTAATTTACTCAATAGAAAGAAAGCAAACACTGACAATCTTTATTGATGGTATTTTAATTTGGCCCCATGAACTTCCACCACCAACAGTGTCAAAATAAAATCCACGCCAATATGAAGTTCTACACTGTAGTTCCCTATCTTTTACTTTTTATTTTGTACATGTTACCAGCTATCTGCCTTTCTATAACTCAGTCTAACTTGGTGGAGGTTTGAAATACATACATAGTCATATTATAATAATCACTATTATTTTGAAAAAAGAAACAACAAATTCCCGCTATATGGGATGTCAATGTACAGATATACTTTGCAACTACAGTGAGGGTTTTTAATGAAATTCATGACATGTTGCCATGTCATGGTGGTTATTTGTTCCATGTTATTTTAAAATCCATCCCTGCATGACCAAGTTATGGATAAGACACGAAATTTTGGCCAGAAGAATTGATGGGACACCGTAATATCCATACACCACGCTTAAACAACTATTTCATCACAATGGAAGCTACCCGGATCACATCAGTTTTGTAGAAAACGGCTTGATGTTTCTTTACATTTCAATTAAATGAGTGCACACTGACAGATGTACAGCTGGATTTCTAAAAAAAAATTAATTCAATTTATATCAGTTTGGATTAAAACATACAAATAACAGTGTTTATTGTAACCTGTAATGAGAGTAACAGATCACAAGATCATTTGGTAGAGCATTTGCCCTGCCATCAAAAGGTCCAAGGTTTGAATCCTGGATTGGCTTCATATTTTTCTTGTCCTGTTACATGCATGAAGTTTTTTTTAATTATTATTACCTGATTAAAACTTTGTTCTTAACCACTTAACAATGTCAATCAAATAAATGTAAATATATTAGAGCTTTAGCTTTTCTATGCATCTCGAGTAGACTTGCGCTATGTCTTCGGTGTTAAGTGCAACAATATTATTAATGAAGTTATCCTTGACTATCGCACCACGGATCGACTTCCAATCTGTACTGTTCTCCCCTAGCAGCAGGCATATTGCCTCCAGGGTCGTCTTCACCGCCTGAGGAGGATTTCCCATAGATCGAATCTCAACCAAATCTTTTTTCTTGATTGATTTGACAGCTGTGGTACGAGAGTCAATAGAAGTGCAAATATGGCATCCAGACATCAAGATGTCAATTCATCAGCTTTATACCAGATGCATGTAATATAGAAAACACTCCAGACCTCATTCTGATACTTTGAAATATCAATCTAAAAATAGCAGACCAAACATGTTTCATTGGTGAATACTGAATATTTTATATTTTAGAAACCATATATCATTTGATAATCAAAATTATCAATTTGGTCACCAAAGCTAACAAGTCATTGGAGACCTTTGTTCGATCGTGACTCTACTTCACTGTTAACTACATGCATCTGGTATCGAACTGACCCTTAAGCAGTTGACATAGCCCTGGACTTTGGTAGGTTTCCCTTAATCAACCTATGGAGATTCATTATTTATCAACTATTCTATCACTTACGTTATATCATCTGTTCTAAAATTGACAATACTCGAGATGAAGTTGTCCCTCATAATGATGGACCTCATCGCCTTCCAATCTACATCTGGCTCACCCAGCAGCATGCAGATAGCCTCCAGGGATGTTTTCACCAGGGGTGGTGGGTTAGGGAGTGCTCGGATCTCGGCCAAGTGCTGCTTCTTAATGGATTTCACGGCTATATGGAAGAGTTGCCAGAAAAGTGTGCAAATAAATCAAACATTACACAAGCATGCAGAGGTAAAATAGGGACAGTAACACCAGGTAAAACAGAAAACTGGAATAGGTATGCAACAATCACGTATGTTAGGGCTTACATCTTTTCTGTGTACCCAACTGAGTAAACTGTTTCGCAAAATCCTGACAAACAAAAATAGCAGTTTGCTTTTAAAGAATGAATAATAAATGAATGATGTTTTACAGCACGCCAACAGATAAATATGTCAATTTTTACACACAATTGCTTTTCATAAGATAATGTTTACTAAAACAGGTATACTACACTTGTTTTAAATAGATTATATTGTTTACAAAAAAGTTATTCCAGTTTTCAAGTAAAGCTCTTAGAATGACCAATATTTACAACTTTGTCCGTATTTTAAGTTCAGATTTTGGCCAAGCTAATCAAAGTAAGGAATGCAAGGATGTTCATACAAACACAATAAATACCAAACATAATATTAAAGCAGTTCCTACTGTCTGATAGACAGATTGGTAATTCATATATAACTGTGTGTCAGTCAAATGCTTAGGGTCAAGACCTTGACCCTTTCATGTACATCATGTTGTTTTGATTACATATAAACCAATTTTGAAATATCATACTTTAGTGTATATGAAAATTCAGATACCTAATAGAAAATTTTATTTCTTTGCGTGAATAAATTTTAAATATTGACCTTTGTGTGACTTTGCCATTTCTATATCAGTTTGTACATACGACCTTCAGTCTGTGTATGTGACCTCGCCCATTTTTATATCAGTCTGTACAAGTGACTACAATTCTCATAAATCATTAAAAAGAAAAGTTGACAACCAATGGCGAATGTATGCAGATATCAATCGTATTAATTTTGTACATGCATTCTATGATAATCTTGTGCCCAATTTAACCCACAATAAAGTATGAAAATGACTTTAGACAAGGTAACCTCTATATGTCACATGACAAGTAATATGTTATTTAGAAATTGTTTACCTAGTAACAAACTAATGGAGCTAAACTTCTGTTTAAACTCTATCAACCGTGGTTTGTATGAACATTCTTTATCAGTAAACACCGATTGTAAGGAATGCAAGATTTATATAAGGAATAAAAATAAATAATATTGCATATTTTATTTTTAAAAAAATTTACAGCCGTATAATATGAACACATCTTAAGGAAGAGTATTAAATTTAGCAAAGTTCCGACTTACAAGTGGTCAGCAACAAGTAGTAAACATTGTTACTATAGTAACCGGACTGTCATATTAATATAACTTCCTGCAATTTCTACATTTAATACCACAACATAATAACACCACGTATTTACGCCAGACTTGTTCTGATTATCATGAATGTAAAAATATTTGAAATGATGATAAGACTGATAAAATCCTTAACATGAAAGTGTGTACAAATGAGAGTGTGTGCATGTATACTTAAGCCCAATAGTCTAATTGAAAACGGATATATAAATTTGATATTGTTGGAAAGAATGATTCAAAACTAATAATGAGTGAATTTTGAAGAAACTGATTGGTTAGTTTTATTAAAAGTAGTGTTTAAAATGTTTCTTGGACATACCCGGCTCTAAAATTTAACATGCATACTGCTGGTGCTACTTATCAGAACATGTGTAACTTTCAGATTTTTTTAAACACTCTCTTTACAAAACTAACCTATCAATTTCGTTAATAAATTACAAATTTATTGACTTTGAATTGTTCTTTCCAGCAATACCAAACTTAATATATTAACTATACATTAATGGATCTCAGGTAATCACTATATAAGTACTGGCTATGGCAGTCAGTCCTACTAATTTTGTTTAGAGAAGCTGCAATTCATTACAATCTAAATATATCTATTCACAACTCCCAGCTAAGTCAAAGCTACTATATTACACACTCTGTCACTTCAAATCAAACGACTTTTCCAGCATTCTCTAAGCTGCAATGTAACATGCACTCCACTGTTTCCTATAGTATGCATGGCAAGCGAAATAATAATGTATTCCCACACAAGACATCTCTTTCTCTCTTACAAACAAAGACAACAAGAAAATATCGGTGGAACCGAGGATGCTCCCCCAAGTTAGTGTTTGACTCTGTACCAGCAACTTGGTTGAAAAATACCAAACTGCATAGCAGGAACAATATGTGGCTCTGCACTTAACTCATTCGCAAATCATTGAATGCAAACAAAATGACAATATGCGCATATCCAAGCTAGTTTTACAAAATTAAAACCAGAGGTTGTAGTGAAATAGCGTCAAGAAGACACTATGAACATCTCCACTTGGTAATGATGCATCCTAGCAAGTTTCATAAAATTTCAACTAGACGTTCTAGAGAAATAAAGCTGAGAAGAATTTGATCACAGACAGAATCAAAGGGCCATAACTCTGTGAAAAATCATCGAACCTGAACACAAACATAGCAAGTTTCATAAAATTCCAACCTGAGGTTGTAAAGAAATAGTGCAGACAATAATTTGGTCACCGACTCAATGAAAGGGCCATAACTCCGTGAACAATCATCGAAATAGAACACATAGACAATATGTGCATCTGCACTTGGTAATGATGCATCCTAGAAATTTTCATAAAATTCCAACCAGAGGTTGTAGAGAAATAGCCCGGACAAGAACCTGGGGACAGACGGGCGCATGGACAGACGAAGTGGCGACTATATGCTTCCCCCCTTTGGGGGAGTATAAAATGACATCTTTCTAAAGCTATAATATATCTCTCTTAAATTAATATATTTCATTAAGATAGAAAGATATCTTTCTAACATTCATAGATCTATTGTCCAATTAATGCATGTTCCTAATTTCACATTTAACATCCTGTTTAAGATGCGTGTAGCTACAACTCTCCCACCTACCCCCTCTCTCAAATGATGCTTATCAACAATCTAATGATATTTATATGTATTTTTATCACTGATTCTGTTTAAATTCTTGGTAATTTATGAATTATGAATAGAATTACTTTTATGGAATTTTATTTGTGGAAAAAAATGATATATTCTTTTTAATTCCAATGTTTCAATATGCTCTGCAGTAAATATTAGAAATAACATCTTCCAAGAATAACTCTCACGATTAAATGTAGCATTAACAACAAATATGTTAGATTACAATTTACAATAAAATACATTATGGAATATATTTGTCACAACATAAAAGTATGCAAATCACCTTTTGATAATAATAGTAGCAACAAGTAGTGACTATTACCCAAATGTATCTATGTACATTACATGTATAACAGGAATTGAAGTGATGCTTTATATTTGACAGAATGCAGTAGGCTGTATAACTGTGTATTGCTATCATATAGTGAATTTATTTCATTATCCCAAGTTGATTACATGTCTAGGTAAGGCAGAATGCCTATATAATTTTATTGCTATTTCATTGTGAAACTAAGAAATAAATTGTATACTCATACAATTTCATTCTTAGAGTAAACCATGAAAAATGATTACATATATGTTTTTTAGCTATGTTCCTGTCAGCATCTATAGACCAACCATGTCGTTCCATTTCAAGTAATTTCTGACAATTAAGTTCTGTGTAAAAATGAAACAATCAACAATTAATGATTATGTAAAAGAATAAAAACTTATACAGCATGTATTATTTTATTTAAAACCAGGTTGTGTGCTAATAGAGGCAATACGCCTGCTGCAGGGGGAGAACAGTACAGATTGTGTATAATATACGGTTTGAGACTGGAGGAATAGTGACAGGGAGACTTTACATAGATCTTGTTGTGCAATAGGTTTTGAAGGATTTATGTTATGGACAGAGAGTGAAATGCTGGGATACTACTACACTCAGGTCCCGTTTTTACGTGGTTGCTGGGATCCACGGAATGAAACCGCGATATACACAACACTGCTTTATAAATACCCCAAGGTGCACTGCGCAACACTATTTGGTAATACTTTATCCGGTCGAAGTACCGTAAACAAACACATGCCAATATGTAATAAATATGACAGACCATTGTGTCGGCATAAATCATTTAAAAGTGATGTTGCTTATAACAATAAGAATTTGTTATCTATATACATGGTCACAGTTTGAAAAAACGTAACAAGCTTGCAAACTCTTGCTGATTTAGTTGAGATTTTTTATTAATTCATCAATTATTTATCCCTTGAATTTTAATAAATCTGGTTGAATATATAAATTTGAAATTTGGGAGCCATAGAAAAAATGTGTTATAATGAGTTTCATATTATATTGGACCGCATTATAACGGGACCCGAGTGTGTATAAGTATGTGTTGTATGCTACACTTTCTAAGTACATGTACTTAAAACCTGCTTTGCATATAATCTTCATCAATTAAAACTACATGTCTGTTGCAAGGTCATGTGATTTTATGTATAAGATATAATTATGTACCTGAAATAGGACTCTCACTGGTCGTTGTAAATGATTTAAACCCAATTCCATTATAAACCACCAAGCCAGATACAGGTTATCATAAATGAAAAGTATTAATGAAAATAAATAAAATAACTGAATAAATTTATGTTTCTGAAAAAAATGAAAGCAAACGAACCCCAACAAAAGAAAAGACCCAGTTCTTAAAACAAAAATAAGTTTTAAATCAAACCTTAAATAACACATCTAAATAAGCACAATGTCAACTAAACAATGAACAAGAAAGACAATATCATCAGCAAATAAAACAAACATCCAATAAATGCTGATGCACACTCTTCTTAACAATTGGATCCATCTACCATGGATGTAGTTTTTTTGCCACAAATTGTCAATGTTAATATATACATGTACAGTGTATGGAAACATTTGAATTTGGTTTTTGAGTTGTTAACAACTACTGAATATTTTTTAATACTTCTTGAATTTGGATATCAGATTATATTACAAGTAACCAACATTTCAATATGAAATTTAGCAAAATTTATCATTTGCTAAAAAAAAACAAGATATATTTTATTTCAACATTGGAAATATGAGTATTTGTATCCAAGGCTGAAAATCTGGGTATGTGTTAACAAGCCTGATAGCATGTGTTTACATTCCCAGGGCTGAAAACATATAGAATTGTATCCAATGCTAAATACACATGAATACATGTATGTGTATCCACTGCTGAAAATATGGGTACATGTATGTCTATCCAATACTGTGTATCCAAGGCTGAAGATATAAGTAAATGTGTGTGTATTCATTTATCCACTACTGTGTACCCAATACTAAAAACAAGAACTAATAAAGTATAAAGTTAAAACAACTACATGTGTATCACTGGTTTAAAGTTAAAACAAAATAGTGAACAGTAATCATGATTTTCTTAATATTTCATTACTTCTCATCATACATTTCTTTCAAATTTAGACAAACACTTTTCTTCTTCCCATAATATTTTCTCCTATCAAAAACAGATGTTCAGTGTGGATAAGGAGTTTTGTAAACATACCATTCTGTGCCTCAATGACGGCTGGTTCGACCTTTGACAAATCTTCCTTGACAGACACCTGTTTGACACTGATTACCTTTGTCTGTTCTCTCAATGCCTGCTGAATCTCCTGCGATGTTACCTTCTTACGTTCAGCTTCCTGCTGGTCTTTCACCTACAACATCAAAAAACAACAAGTGAAAAATGTCACCAAGATGGTCTGTGAATGCAAAAGATGAATTTGCCCTTTTCATATATTTGAACTCTCATAATGATCTTTACCTTTGAGATGCAGACACACGTTTTGCACAAGACGTGTCATAATGTCATGTTGATCATTTATTACTTAAAAAATCCCTCAACGAACAAAGAAAATCAGACAGACCGAACATAAATATTAACAAGAGTTGTCAGAAGACAACAAAGCTTGTCGATTGGATAAAACTCACCAGCCATGCAAAGATTGAAACTGGAGGCAAACACCAAAACTAAACGCTTAAGTTTAGCCTAGGTGTCTACAGACGAATAGTTAAGTCCAAAAGGGCAATAACTTTTCCAAAATGCAACCCCCGAGTTATGGTTCTGACTCTGTGTGCTCTATTGATGATGGTGAACACACATGCAAAGTTTCATTCACATCCAATGAGTGGTTGCATAGATATCTTAAACCTAAACGCAAAAGTTTAGTCTGGGTGTCTACAGACGACGCCGGGGTCATGGCAATAACTCTCCTTGGACTTCGTCCCGGCTAGCTAATGGAGTTATATTCCATGTTCCAAGTCAAATTCCATTCCCTTCCTTATTTTTGAAGATATGTTCCAGATAAGCAATACAAAAGGGGTGGTGATTCTGTCATTATTCAAGAAACAGTTATGCATCTTTCACTCTGAACTTCCACACATTACCCTTTATCTACTTCCAAACTCAGTATTTTTTTTTTAGTTATGTTCCAAAATTAAATTCAGACAAAGCAACAACTATGTGCTAGCCCTTTAAGGAGCATAAAAATAATGTATTCTAACCATCTGTTTGAGTTTTGAGTTGGCTGCGTTGTTCTTCTCTTCCAGTTCTATACGTTTGACGGAGAGTGACTTCTGTAGTTCACCGACCTGCTTCACGGTGTCGTGGATCTTCTGTAGACCAATGTTCAAGTGGAGTTGTTGTTCTTCTAGGTCAGATCTCTTCTCTTGGTATAATTTAGCCTGGTGTAGATTAAGCATGTTCAATGTTATTCTTTTGAGACGATTAAAATTAGCATTAAACTAGTGCATTTTCTTCACCTGTAATGTTTTGGTACAATACATGCAACATTGCACAAAACCTTCATGAATTATAATTTACTATTCAGAAGTATTAGCTGTTATTGTTAAATGTATGAACCGAGTTATTTCTGCCAAACAGGATATATCTCCTATCGAAACTACATGTATATCGATTAAATAAAACAGATGAACTCGTATTGAGATAAAGGTCTTCACACCATAAATATTAATAACTTGTGAAGGTAACTTATAATTATTTCCATAAATGACAGTTGTCGATATCATCAAAGTTTAAGAACAACACATTCTGCAAGCAAAAATTCCCTTCCCTATATTTGTGGGCAAAATATGTTCTCTATACTCACAAAGTGGTTGATAAAGTCGAGGTAATGTCTGGGCGTGATGGCTGTGGTCCTGCCTCCCCGCTTGCTCAGTCGAGAGTTAGCCTGGTACAATGACAGGTGTACAAACACAAACGAGTTGATCACTGCATCTCTGTGTGATGGTGGCTGAGGCAGTGCAGGATACACAACTGGGAATGGATCTGGTGCAATATACTGGAAATAAAACATTATAAAATTAGTTTCTATTACAAAAGATAAATATCACTAAATAATGCAGTGTATCTCAATGATCTGATATATCAGCTTTACATTTAAAATTTTATTTCAAGTTCCACAATTACCCTTGTATTTTAACCCTTTTTTATCTGACAAGTTGCATAATTCTTATTTCCTTCACAACAATTGCAATTTGTTATTTTCTATCTAATCTGATTAAAACCCAGAACAAACATACTCTGGTCTAGTACTCACATTTCCTTTCTCCAGATCAATCTTGTTGGAGAACTCCTTGCCTACTTGGTACAGAGCTCCTGTTGACCAGTCACCAAACCAGTTAAGCACACACCTAGATACATATACAACACATGGGTTATAAATCAATGTCAAACTTACAATACTTGTCATCTAGTTTCATATTTAAGTCATAAGATTACAAATTTGTATTAGTATGGTAATGTCTCATTATTAATAAACACAACAAGAAATTCAGTGAATTTGTATCCAACTCTCAAAAATGCCATGGACTGAGCAAAAACGATATTGCCTGTGGAAGTAAGTACTGGATCAGTGCATTTTAATGCCCCAAGGATGTAAAAAATATTGTTATGGTAAAAGAAAAAAATCTTTTGTATGTTGAGACCGTTGGTTATATAAAATCAAGGCAAATATGAAACAATAAGTGAAGAAACAGATCAGCAGGCTGGAAATTTGACAGGGTGCGGGGGGAGATTAGGGTGGTCCATAAAATTTAAGTTTAAGGAACAAAGAGTTATAACTAAAACAAAAATAGAATTGGAACACTAAAGATCACAGACTCATGTTTAGGCCATGTACCTGCTGTACAGCAAGTTTCATCAGAATTGGGTTAAAACTGTGGGAGACGTTGCGTTTGCAAAGTTGTTGGTCCAAAATGTAACAGACAGGAGGAAGGATGGACATACTGATGGGTGCCATTTCAATACCCCTGTATTTTCTTTGAAAAATGACGGATAATAACTGTTTTTTAACCTTTTTGTTTTATCTAAATATTTTAAATGCAATTTTTAAACTGCAATAAAAATGAAAGAGGAACTAATAAGAAAGGTAATTAACTGACCTGTTGAACAGAGCTGGGGAGGTGGAGGCCCTATCCTTCAGTCCCTCGGCCGAGGGGTTCATAGTGAACACCACATGAAGATTCTTCATTACCTAAAAATAAACATGGCCATGTTCATGTATATTTGTTTGACCATCTAATATTATATATTTATTTCAAACTGTTTTTACATATATTTTATTTATTTATGATACAGACACATAAATTACCAGACTTCTGTTTCACCAACTTAAAGACTTAAAAACTTAACTCTAAGAAAAGCTGTAAGATGATCATGATTCTAGTCTGGTTCACATAAAACTGCATAGGGTTCTACTGATATTAATTAAATAATAGATAAATTACCAAGTAAGTTACACTTTTACAAGTTTAAGTAAAATGTAGATGAACAGAAGCCAGGTAGGAATCTTAAATATAAATACTATGCTCCATTTTTTGGGGAAATGGCATAAACCATTCTGACATTGTACCAAGTTCTTTCAGCCTTTGTAGTGCTGAAAATGAATTCTTTAATTTTTACTGTGCTCTATCAGCTGTAATGAGAAACATTAACAATATTATTTGAATAGATCGAACAATTAGTATAATTTTATTGTCTGTTTTTCTACTTTTTTCCCCATCACATTCTCTCCACATACCTGTTGTGTGAACCATTTGTACAGTTCTTCGCCCGAGTCCAGCATGGATCCCTGTCTTGTTGACCCTTCCTTACACTGGGTCATCAGCGTAGTGTACTCATCTCCCTCAAACAGACCAGGAACCTCTCCATTGGCAAGCAGCGTGTTCATACGCTCAAGGAAGCTTGAATCCAAAACATTGGACTCATCCATGATAAAGGCTATCTTCTCTCCCTGGTCAAAGGAAAACAAAATTTCATCAATTCATTAATATGGAGAGAAAACTAAATTACCCCAGCACACACAGAAAACACTTAATATGAACTATACAGTTTAACCAGATAACTCGAGGTAGACTCGGATCACCAGTTTCACCATTATGTAATATATATTAACAGTAATAAATGTCGAAAATTGATATTAATTAGAAGACATGCTGATCGAACAATGTTGCAACAAAAGAAATATTATTCAAATCAAAGGATAAAAAATCCAGTAGTCATAAAACACAGGTGTATAAGAAACAGTATGAAAAATATGTGAGCAGACCATCAACAGACCTTGAATTGTCAATTTTAGGTGCTTGGGATACCGTAAATAAAGTGTATAAAAAATATGCAGAGAAATGCAAGTGACCATACTGTTATGATACAAGTTATGATACTTGATAAAGGTAAAATTGAATTTCTCAAATGTAGTATTAAACTTGCAACCAACTGTAAATATAATAGATATACAGCATACCTTACATCCTGATCTGCGCAGTACAATTCTCAGGTCTTCATCAAAGTCGGCAGCTGTGTACTTGTTATGTACCTTGATCTGGTACACTGTCAGTCCATTCATCCAGGCCACAAACCTTGACAGAGTTGTCTTTCCTGCACCACTGACTCCTATTAGCAGCACGTGCCCCTGGGGCTGACGGAAGATACGATCAATACGCAGTACGTGGTCCAGCACCTCATCAAACAGCACCAATGGAACATCAAGTTCTTCTTCATAGAAAACCTGGCATAAACAACTTTTTAATTTCATTTGAGAAAACAATATAAATGAGAGGTTTAGTAAAGATTCGATGAAAAAAAGGGGGTTGTTATCGTAACTACCGATAAAATTAATTTTAATTAATAACAATTTCCCTATATAACTCTAACTCTGTAAAACAGTGACCTCTTTGGTGGCACCAAAGTTGAACCCAGGTATCCTATCCATGCAATGCTACATATAAAATATCTAAGACCCTAAACCCATTTAGAAGTTATTAATCTGAAACCAATTTTTTACCTTGAACGCATACAATACAAACAAATGGAAGGACAGATGGGCAAGGAATACACCTAATGTCCCTTCAACATTTTATGAATGATGGAGGCATAAGACACCTGAAATTATTAGTATGAATCAGACTTACCTTCAGTCTAGCCTTGGTGTATTCTCGGAGTTCCTCTCTATCTACTGGACTGTAGTCCTTGGACAGCCAGTTACTGAACAGAATGGGTCTACTGAGGGCCTCCTCCTTGTTGATGCCAGGGAAGTGTTTGGTGGCAACCATGTCCACATGTTCATCTGTCCAATGTCTCTCTTCATCTTCTATCAGTCTATAATTGAATGACAATGTAACAATAAACTTAGAAGTCACAAACAACAGACAAGATACAGTAGAACTTCTTTGGTTCGAACACAGATGGCTCAAACACCATATTTAGCTTGAACCACTTATCTGGTCCCAAACAAACTCCTTTTTCACCAATATACATGTACATGTTTGGTATGATTTTGAACAGTACTTGGGTTTAATCAACCGTTAACTTGAACTAGTTTGTCAAGTCCTGTCATGTTCAAGCCATCAAAGTTCTATTGTACATTTTGTCAGAAATAAAGTAGTCAATGAGGAGATTATTTCTAATACAGTTCTCATTCCAAGCCACCAACAGATTAAAATACTAAGTAAAATACTGAGTACTGGTTAGTCTCTCCATACTGAAAAATAATTAATTAAATCACAAAATGAACCATCTCAAAACTGTTACCATTTCCCACAACAGCTGCCTCTTACACAACTGTAAATTTTTTGTATTGGGTTTAACAACATTTTCAACACACTTAAGGTTATATATATCATATCTACAGTAGTTACATTGGTGGAGAAAGACCTCAGAATCAATCTGAGTAAAGGCACTATCATTCCGCAAGTAACTGGCCAATTTTCTCACATAAAGTTTTTGGAGCGAGTGCGACTTGAACCTACAATCTTAGCAGTGAGAGGTTAGTGATCTTGAGACAGTGCCTTAGATCATTTGACAACGTAGGACCCCCTTATGCATGTTGTAAAATACAGACAGAATGATATAATAACTATGTAAGAAGACAAAAAAAATACTAATAAAATAATTTGCAAGGAATTGGTGAACATTATGAACAATTAAAATCCTCACCTGTCCTGGAAAAGCCGAAGAGCCTCATGAGCCCAGATCCTGACGAGCCCTTCCACGTTGAGTGTCTCAAGGGGCCTAAGAGCCTCACAGATACCCCGGACCCAGCGGGTCATCTCACGGGGACTGTAAACATAGTGGGGTTGCATGTCCTGGGTAAATCTATCCTGCAAGAAGGAAAACATTCACACTTATCAAAACTATGTTCAAGTTATGACGCAATAAAATGAAAAGTTGTTCAATCTGAAAAATGTAATACTGGTATTTTCCCTTTCCTTAGCACTTTAATCAAAAGAAAAAATCCTTCAGATAAATGCTGTCTTCTTGAAACAAGAGTCCTCTGTGACCATGTAGTCTAAAGCATTCCTATAACTGCTGCATACTTGAAGGAACCAATCTTATAGCTCAAGGAACATGTAATTAATATGAAATATTCCCAGACATGCATTTACAGTTACAGTAACTCTGAATTTCATGGCATACCTGTATATGTGAAGGTTGTAATCAAAGAAATAAGACTCAATAACATTATCACCAAGTTTTATAGCTGTGTTAAAAAAATAAGGCATAAAGAAAAATTGTAAATGAGAAACAGTAAAACATCTTGTAAATAGATTAAAAACAAGGCGAAAAGAAAAACCAATGACTATGCCAATACCTGTGACATCAGGTAGAACTCGACCATTGCACTGGTGAGAGGTTCTGCATATGGTTTCAGACTTGGCACAAGTCTCAACATGGCTCGGTTAAATGTCCCGTAGATCTGTGTCAGAGATATTTTGCCTGGGTAGTCCACATAAACAATTGGTACATGACGAAGGAATCTGCAGTAAAGAAAAATGTAATCATCAAAAATGTCCTGACATTCTTATCCCTCATGGAACTTAAAAAGAACTGATAATATCAACTTTTTATTAATGTTTTATTAACAACTTTATAGAATATACCCGGCCCGAAGGTTATAAAATATTTTCAAGCTCAACTCAAATTCGTACTCAAAACACAATTTCCAGGATTCATATAAAAACATGAATTAAAGTAAAAACACTTGACTCAGTCTCAAATTTTAAAGTGTTAATGTTGATGTGAGGCAGAAACTTACAAGTTTTTACATTTATTTTGTTATAACGAGCACATTTGTTCACGAGCTGAGCATGAACAAAACATTATAACCTCAGACTCTGGCAATACTTTTTGATAAAGTATATTTATAGCTGCTGCAATTTTTAAATGTTCAAATGAACAAGAAATAAGATGAGTGGTTGGACTATCACCAAGATAGTGCAACCTGTGTGAGAGAAGGTTTTACCTGTGTGAGAGAGGTTTCCTGCCGGGATCAGTCGGGGGATTACATGCTCCTACAAACTGGATTCTCTCAAACTTCACCCATGTTTGGTCAGAGGTACGATAGAAACCACCGTACTCTAGCATCTGTCTCAAGAATGAGATGACTCTTATTGTTCCTATAAAATAAATAATTTACATGTATGTCATTAGGACACAGACATATGGTTCATTATAAACAAATGGTAAGTAAAAATTGTTTAATATAAAGAATTTGGATAAGGAATTACAACTTTTGACCATTCTCTATAAAAATCAACAGATAGAACAGATGTCATTATTTATACAAAACAATTTATTTTCAACTCTGTTCTTGTTTGTTTACTAATACCATTTTCATTACGTGCCTGAAGTATTCTCTCTAGGACAAAACTGACAAAAACTGACAAAAACAGATGTAGAGAGTCTCAGTAATAAGAAACTTTTTTTTTTTTGTTCTGATAATCTTTTTATATTTGAATAGAGTTTAATGCAATTTGTTATATATGGTATATCCAGTTTTATTATTGGAGGAAGACCTCATGACAGGTTATATATGTCATATCCAGTTTTATTGGTGGAGGAAGACCTCATGACAGATTATACATGGCATATCCAGTTTTATTGATGGAGGAAGACCTCTTGACAGATTATACATGGCATATCCAGTTTTATTGATGGAGGAAGACCTCATGACAGATTATACATGGCATATCCAGTTTTATTGATGGAGGAAGATCTCATGACAGATTATACATGGCATATCCAGTTTTATTGATGGAGGAAGACCTCATGACAGATTATACATGGCATATCCAGTTTTATTGGTGGAGGAAGACCTCATGACAGATTATACATGGCATATCCAGTTTTATTGATGGAGGAAGACCTCATGACAGATTATACATGGCATATCCAGTTTTATTGGTGGAGGAAGACCTCAGAATAAACTATGAGTAGAACCACCATTCCTCCACAAGTAACTGGTGAACCTTAAATATATGTCTGTTACAGAAGAGTTAGACAGTTTATATCTCACCATATGTGTCCATATTTGGCAGGTTGATTTCATCACAAAACAGTACAAGCCACTTGTTTAGCTGTACAGGTGAGAGGATCACACCATTAGGTGTACGTCTGTACTCACAGTAGTGGTCAAATGTCTTCAACAACAGCTCGGGTGTTGTGGCACTGGAGAAGTTCAAACCAACAACCTGCAGAAATACATAGAAAAATACATAGAACAAGAGTTGTCAGAAGACAACAAAGCTCGTCAATGGGATAAAACTCACCACCCATGCAAAGACTGAGATTGGAGGCAAACACCAAAACAAAACGTTAAAGTTTAACCTGGGTGTCTACAGACGAAAAAATTAAGTCCAAAAGAGCCGTAACTTTGCCAAAATGCAACCCAGAATTATGGTTATTGTCTCTGTGTGTTCTATTGACGATGGTGAATAACCATGTGAATTTTCATTCATATCCAATGAGTGGTTGCATAGATATCTAACCTGATAAAAAACTTTAACAGGAAAAATTAAGCCGAAAAAGGGCCATAACTGTTCCAAAATGTAACCCAGAGTTATGGTTCTTGTCTGTGTGTGTTCCATTGATGATGGTGAACACACATGCAAGGTTTCATTCACATCCAATGAGTGGCTGTAAAGATATCTTGAATGCAACTAAACGCAAAAGTTTAACCTGGGTGTCTAAGTTGAAAAAGGTCCATAACTGTGCCAAAATGCAATCCAGGGTTATGGTTCTTGTCTCTGTGTGTTCCATTGATGATGGTGAACACACATGGGAAGTTTCATATACATCTAATGAGTGGTTGCATAGATATCTTAAACTTTAACGCGAAAGTTTAACCTTGGTGTCTGCAGACGATGACCCCAACAACGCCGGGGTCATGGCAATAGCTCTCCTTGGACTTCGTCCTGGCGAGCTAAAAACTCATTGTATCATGGACATGTATAATATTCAAACTTTCATTACATTTTATTTCATATTTATATAAAATACATTTATTCACTTCAATATATTTGCAGCACTCCATTTCCTGTAGTAACAGAATGCTGCTACTAGGAAGCACAGGAAGTCCATAACTGTGAATGGATGGAATGTGTTTTAAGACCATTTCCAACAAATTTGACAATTAATGGATTTATCAAAATGTACCCAAAATATATTTGAGTAGAACCACTGCCCATCCACAAGTAACTAGCTAACTTTCTAAAAAAAATATTTAAACTAAGCAGTGAGGTTAAGTTTGGAGACAGCTCTTCAAAGCATCTTGCATTACCAATGAGAAGGTACACAAATATTTCACAAAATACCTTTTAATATACATATAAAAGATGATACATAAAACCCATTCATGAACTTTGAAAAAAGAGAGAGCTTTTGTCCACCTTTTTAAGGGCTTTTTGGCATAGGTCTTCTATCTTACATTAGGTTATATAACTGTTGAGCAAGTTTGTGGAAGCCCCAAATTTAAACCAAGGGACCCCCGACTTCAACAAACCTTTTTGGAGCCCTCAATGCAAAGCTACGTGTAAAATATCTCAGGTCTAGGCCTTGAACTTTCAGAAATGAAGTTCCACTTTAAATGTGTTTATAAGCCCTGTGGTGGGGGCATTTGTGGTCCAAGCACCCTGGTTCAAGTATTTATTCAAGATCTTGTGGTTATATAACTGTTGTGCAAGTTTGGTTAAGATTCAATGACAAATTCAATGAAAAATGGGGGTGCTATTGGATCTACAATAAAAAAAAAGTTAATGAACGGATAACCACAATGGACAATAAGCACAATAGCTTACCTCCATGTCAGGAAGGGATCTCAGTGCACTGAACAGTGTCATTGTCTTTCCCGAGCCAGGGGGTCCACATAGTACCAAAGGTTTGTGTTCTGCCAGCCAGGTAAACAATAAGGATTCATGACGCACAGTGTCGATGGTGGGGATAACAACATCGGGAGCAGCCACCTTGTGTGTCTCTACTTCTACCTGAGGTACCTTGCTCTGCCACGGCACCCATTCACCAGTGATAGAAACCTGAAAACATGATACAGTCCTACAGTCCCTCTTATAAACTTAATGAAGATGATGTATATTTAAGTCAGCAATATTATAATCATGAAATGTGCTAATTGATGATGATAATTTTATTTATCGTCACCACTGGTTTCCCATATTGACGACGCCTCCAGAAGAGTATCAGTAATTTTGCAGGATAGTGCAGAGATACAGGAGACCCTTTTATAGTGTCCTTGTTTCTTTCACATGCATTGATGCATGGGACCTTGATTTTTGTTAAAGGCTTATCTGAAAGACTGTTAAGTATTTTTAGTTGGAGGAGCAGGGGATCAAACCTCCAACTGCTGGGTTTGCAGTCCAAAGCCTTAACAATCCGATCTTCATACTACTTGTCACCTGCATTTACCTCTTATACATTTACACTTCAGTTTGATTTTATAATTGTGCATACTGTATACCTCTGAATAAATGCACCTCTCTAAATTTCTATTGAAAATAAATTGACTTACCACTTTGGGAGTTTTCAATCCAAATCAGTACAAAGATTTAATACAATTTTTTAATTTTAAAATCTCATTTTGGCATTAAAATCTCTGAGCTTTCTCCACAAACAAGCTAAAGTAAAAAAGTCATGAACTCAATAAACACCACTATTTAGTAAAATGCCTTGCCCACATGGACTTGCCATTTTTTGGCAATATATGCTACTTCTGCATGAGAAACAGCAGCTCTTACCTCATAGTCGATGATCCTCATGTTGGAAACGTTAGGTGGTAGAGGTACGGTAGTCACACCACGGATAAACAATCCCATCTCCTCGCGCACTTTCAGTTTACCATCACCAGACAGAGACCATAGCAGACTGTGGATCAGGTACTTGCTCATGTATGCCTCAAGCTGATTTTGCTGGAGACAAAAAATTATCAAATTAATAATTTTATGCAAACATTTAAGATGAAAGCACAGAATGAATTACTGAAATACATGTACTTGAATTAACTTGAGATTATTGTAAAAATTATGATAAATGCAATAGCTTTTCTGGAAGAAGCCATTCAAATATGTAAACATAATAAGTTATTCTGTACTCAACAAATGAAGTGAATAAAAATTGATAATACTTTGCTTTGTAAGGTATTTTAGTCATCTTGATACATTATTTGAGGAAATGAATAAGTAGTTCTATAACAGCTCAGAAGTACTGATGATTAATCATCACAGCATGGTAATATAAAAGACAACGTGTAATTATTGTTTATTTCATCATGAATGTCAAACTTCACTTACTGCCATGGGGAAGTCCATGTGACCACTGTTGTAAGTGAGAATATTTCTCACAGCCTGGTTGAGCATGGAGAACAGTGAGTTCATGGCACGTAGCCGTGTAAAGTCCATAATGTGTTCAAGTCCAACTGCATATTCGAGACAGCGGGTCACTAGCCCATCTGAAGTAAAGTGTCCACTTAGAACAGCAGCTGCGTCTCTCTGGGCCTGAAAAAAGCAACAAAAATATCTTGTGTTAAATATTTGATGTATAGTTTTGTCACAACAAATCTGCACATCCATAGAGATATGTTCTTAAGGTCTCGCTAAACAGCTGAATTTTATTCTTTGTTCTACATAAAATAAGGTATAGAGTTTCCACGGTAAAAACAATACTAGTACATGTATTCAACATAGAACGCTTTTTAAATTTTTTTGTTGTTTTTTCATAGCAGAAATAAAATTCCCCATAAAAATGCACAATAACTGGTAGGCTGACCAGCTTGCTTTTTTTTTAAGAGGGTGCAGTGACACCATAAGATTTTTATTAAAAAAGAAGTCCCAAAATGCTTATAAATACATGCATCTGTTGAAATCCTATAAAAGTTGCTGTTTTAGTCCCAGTGATGTCTTATTGCATGCAGTATATGCTATTCTAGCTTTTGCTCTACTCATCTGCAGCAAGAAATCACAACCTCTATAAACCATTTTGAAAATATTTCAAACAAAATTACATAGGACATTTTTTAAAGCATAAGAATCATGTTAGAAGTTAATGAATAAAGACTCAGGTTTGGTTTCTGGTTTTATCTTGACAACTGGATTTGTATGTGAACATCTAGAGTTTACATCCCATCCATGTATATTAGGCTATAACTGAGCCAACAATATCTTTCAGAGAATGCAAAGTGAAACAAAGACAAGTGTTCACATAGTAAATTACATTTGATTAGCAAATAAATGTTCAACAGGAAAATAGGCTTGATTTTCCCCCCAAAGAAACAGAAAAGAAAAGCATTTCTTTGCTTTTCAAAACAATATTTTTCTGTTCATGATTCTCTACTTTGTTAATTTTGCAATACATCGGACATCAAGCTGATAATAATCATTACAACAGACAAAGTTGTATTGAGCTCACATCACAGCCATCATGTTTGTGAGTTTGACCACATGTTGACCATTACACCACTGCTACTGCTTTTCTATACATAACCTGTAATATAGGGGACATTACCTGTAATGTAGGTGACACTATTTCTATACATAACCTGTAATGTAGGTGACACTATTTCTATACATAACCTGTAATGTAGGGGACATTACCTGTAATGTAGGCAACACTATTTCTAAACATAACCTGTAATGTACATGTAGATGACATTACCTGCATTGTTGGTGACACTATTTCCTCCTGTTGTTCTTGTTTTCCGCCAATCTTGTATGATTCTTCTTCCACATCCTCCAGAGGGATGTTACGTAATGTCTGCATGTAGTTCTCAAACACCATCTCAGCTGACAGAACGTCCTCACTGAACCAGACCATACCACAACGACTGACTGTAGCCAACGTGGCGTACTTCAGGTCCTGTACCTCAAACATGATCCTCACCTACAGAATATATGAGTAACTTACAAATGGGTAACTTACCAACAACTGTAAAACCAGGACTAAAATGTATTGTACATAATGTTCGATTAAAAGTAGTTCTTATAATTATACAAGCTTTCATGTAATATTTTCCAATGCATGGTCATATCAAGCTCGAGACTCAAGTGAAGTTTTATTAAAATTCAATACAAAATTGACGCAACAGAAAAATGTTTACAATACTTTTATATGTAAATGTCAAGTGCAGTAATTTCTTGGATCAATTCATAAGGTCTGTATCATTTCATCACATGTTTAGACATGGTAAGTACACTACTCTTTTAAAATATAAAAGAGTTTAATTAACAGTATTTCTATTACATCATTATTTTCTCTTCATTCTATTTTTACTTTGGAAGTGGGGTATGAATAAAAATTTACTGAAAATGAGCAGAACCTTAACATTGCAGAATTTCTATTATATCCTTGTTTTTTGTCTTTCTAATTTATTATATCCTTGTTTTTTGTCTTTCTAATCTATTATATCCTTGTTTTTTGTCTTTCTAATTTATTATATCCTTGTTTTTTGTCTTTCTAATCTATTATATCCTTGTTTTTTGTCTTTCTTATCTATCATATCCTTGTTCTTTGTCTTTCTAATTTATTATATCCTTGTTTTTTGTCTTTCTAATTTATTATATCCTTGTTTTTTGCCTTTCTAATTTCATTTTGAAAGCTTGTGAATAATAATTTACTGAATGAGAAAAAAATTTAGACTGCATTGAGCAAGATGAAAGTTGGAGTATATCATGTTGCTTACATTTGGTGGGATGGCAAGACGTTCTCCGTTAGGTAGTGTGAATAGTTTGTTTTCATCCAGGACAGAGTTTAAGTTTTCCACCCACTCAGGGTCCACATCACCATCAAATATGATCCATTGTCTTTTCTGTAACTCTCCTCTCACATTGTCAATGATCCTATATAAAGAAAACAAAAGCATGTCCAAATACAAGTAAAAAAAGACTGACTACCTGTATATTAATTAAAACGTGTCTGTCAGCACAAATGCCCCAGCTACTGATCACAAATCAAAATTAAGTAAAAAGGGGATCATAATTATTGTTAAATTTAACCATAACAAATTGAACTCGACATATATTTTATGACTATACAGGTACACACAAAATATTCTCACATATTGAAGTTGTTATTACCTACAAGTCCATCTCTTTTATATACATGCATGATGAATTCTTCAGATCATGTGCATGGTTTTCCATTTCACTCAAAATTTGCACTCTTTTTTAATCAAATGTCCCTAAAATTTTCCAATATGCCTATAATGGGAGGGGGGTAGGAGCAAATGACCCCTTATTTCAAAGAGTGAGGGAAAACGCTGTATGTGTCATTGTTTCCACACATTTTCTGGGTTACTTACTTTCTGAGAGTGTGTGTAAAGAGACCATCTGTCCATTCACGGGTGTTTGGATCCATGTTACCGTACAGTGCATCTTTGGAGATGGACTGAAAAATAAACACTCATAAATTGCAACTCAATTTTGGGTCATTTAAATAAAGCTGAACTTTTCATCCATATCTTTCGTTGATGATGCAGAGGTTCTCCTGTGTTGTAAAGCCATCATAAGCTATTTTACAGAGGTACCATTCCTCACATTCCATAAAGGGAATATTTTAATCTGTGAATTTAGTGATTTTTTAAAAGGAGATTCAGCCAAAAATTAGGAATGTTTTTAAGTATAATTTAGCACGCATAATTCAATAAATCATAATCTCAAGTGCAGTTAACTGCAAGAATTTCAATATTTCATAAAAAAAAAATGCTTTTATGTTCATTTACTTACAAAATATATCAGTAGTGTAATTAATTGTAAACACACTTCCATACAACATATCTAATAAATTCAAGAAATATTATCAACAGCCTTTGTTGAAATATAAAAAGGTAAAAATTCTACCTCACCCATTTCTTTTTAAGGTAAAAGTGGATGTTGCTGTAAAATGCAGGATGTTATATATGTAATGACCAGCACTGTTTTTTTTAAATATGATTTTATTTGAAGCTTTTAAAATAATATGCGTGTGTGTGTGAATTATTCAAAATTATGTGAGATTTTGTATGGTGCCATGAGATATCACATATATAACATTCAAATGTATGTATATTTTTCACTCTCTTTCTAGCCAAGTCTAATTAATATCTGACCAGATTCTAGCAAAACTATCAAGTTTACCATCATCTTTTACTCATTTTAGTGCAAAGACCAGATATTTTATCTAGTATTTAAAAATTAAAATTCTAACTAAAATGTGTAAACTTACTTTAGGGTCAATGACATGGTGTACTCCCTCAACACCCTCCAGTCTTTCCAAGGCTTTCAGTAGGACCTTCCACGCTGTAGACTTGCCACTGCCACTGGGACCGACCATCATGAGGCCGTGGTGAAGTAATGTAATCTGATACAGCTGTAGAACCTGCATAGAAAATGTGTTGGTTTGAATATAGTGTTGTATTTATGCCTTCGAGGTCTAAAACAGCCGATTAATAATCGAACCACTTTTTCCCGGTATCCTGGAAACTTAACCAGTACATCCATCTTCGCAAGAAACTGATAATTTTCTCACTTGAATCAGCATTAAGAGACAAATGACAATAAGATGCAACGTCATATATCAATTGTCATGGGGACTGTGGCAGGGCAAGGATTCAAACTCATAACTCCTTGATTGATAGTCAGACAAGCTATCAACTAAGCTAACTGGGCCAAGCTGCATCTAAGGCCTTAGAAACTGTACATGTCTTAAGCTGAAGACAGGTTTTAAAATTTGACAATAATTTTGTTTTCAGAATTAAAACACATACTAGTACAAAATATACATGTATCAAACACATACGTACAAACTTTTGAAAATGCTATATAGCACCGTTTGTTATTCGTATACAATAACATGCTGTCAAATAATCAGAGGAACTTCATTATAAAGCTTTTACTATTCAATAAACATAATTATAAAAGATGAGCCTTAATGCAGTCTGTGTGTAACTTTTTAAACTATTCATTCATGCTGTGTACATTCAAGTAGAAATTGAGCAACCTTTGTTTTTCTTAATTTGACAATTACATGATATAAGTAACATACCTTCTCAACCCACATTGTTCCCAGCTCGTCTCCCTCCCCATAAACAAGGTACATCTCCTGGCAAACTTTCTTCACCTCTCTTCTCAGAGCCTCCATCTCTGCAGGGGAGTACTTCACTCCAGGGAATACGTCCGACAGTAAACTGTGCAGCAAGGGAATGTCCTCTGCCACCAGCTTGGGCACAATTGTCTCCATCACACTCTGGATCAGAATCTACAATACAAGGTCAAACAATAAATGTCAAGGTCACTGTGGAATCTAAACGTCATCTACAGATAGATCATCACACCAAACCAGAATCTACCATACATTATACAAATGTATACAATAAACATCATGGTCATTATGGAATGTACAAAATCATAATTGAATTTTCACACTGAAATACAAATACTGAAACAATGACACAATACAGATTTTATAAGACTAATGTTACAAATAATCATTTCTACCATTTTGTGAAAACTTATTAGTGAGAATAAGTTTTACACAATAAATTTTTAAACTAATAAAGACAACGATGAATAAAAATTTTTAAAACTCACACCCTTCATGTCGGACATACCAATGTGACAATCTGAGTACAACACACTCACCTCCTGTTCTGGTAAATTCTCAGCTATAGAGGTCTCGTTGACTTTCTCGCCTCTCTCCAGTAAGCCTTCTTTTACCCTCACGATTCTGTCTCTCTTCACATTACCTGCAGACACCAACACAGACTTGAGGGCCCGGAGACCGTAGTCGTAGTGAGACTGTGGGGATAACTGTTCATCACATAGTCTGTAAATGGCACAAGTAGAACAATGTTTATAGCTCGAGTAAAGTGTACTAAGTAAAATATGTTTAGCAAGGTTTTTCATATGAATATGTTTACAATATAAATACATAACAAAATAAATCTCATGTATTTTTACATTCGTCAATACCTTCTTTTTTTACATTCTCACTCCAAACAGTCATTGACAATTTTTGTAAAACACTGTTTTGTGAGGTAAAATTGTTTGTTGGTGAAAAAAAATTTTTATTGTACCATTGCAAAAAACTTTCGCAATGAAAAAGGCTGCAAACAATGTCTCCGAAAATACATTACAGTTCATGCACTAGGTATCTGACGTTTGTTTTGTCAGTAACTTACCTCTCTTAATATCAAAATTAATTCCATATACATTGAAAAAGTGAATATTTTTGTTACACTTAAAGATTACTCATCTGCTATTAGATTCAAAACCACACAAACAATATATACATGTATATGAAATAGATATTTTTAAATTAACATTAAATAGGTTTCGATAAATAAATCTGACTATCCTAGTCCATTTATTCCTGTATGAGCTTAGTGATTCAGTTGCATGAGTGATGTTATAGACAGATAGTAAACACAAGGTCTTTTTTTCTGGGTTCTACAATTGAGTCTTCTATCAATATATCAACAAAGCATGATGAGTACATTATTGAAGTTATGCAGCTTGTTTAGTGCCACTTTAAGATTAGGCCACTATAAATAAATTGCTACATTATCATCCAATTTTTTTTTTAAATATATATATTTTTTATAAACTTTTAAGAAAATAAAAAGGGTTTGGGCGGCATGAAAATTAGGGTATGTTAATCTAGCAATTAATTTATTATGGCCTTATTGTTGTTAGATGTACTCACATGAAGAAAGGTACAATCTTGCTGGCAAGCTTCTCTGCTGTCTTGAAGCCCTGTGAATACAACATCACCTGGGCAATCAGCTGTCTGTCTGGCTTTGTCATGGCCAGACTGCGGAATAATTTCTTCAAGTTGTCTGGAAGGTTGGATCTACCAGCATACCCAGGGTTCATGGTAATGAAGATGGCCATGTCTGGGTTCACTTTCACCTGCTTACCAATCAGCTCTACGATCATCGGTGAACCTGAAGATTTGGTAATTGTAGAAAAGTTTCATTTTGTAGGTTGTCAATTAAGTTATTTGTTTTAACAAACATATAGATGTACTTTATCTGCAAGTATCTATCTGGTATACCCTAATAATGATATCAAGAAACAAAGCTGTCAGAAATGTTGTGTTGTAATGTGTTTAACCTTGTTTTAAAGAATCTTTCATCAATCATATCACAACTGCGTCTACCCAAGGTTCTCCACAGGAAGAAATTAACACAATAAACACATTTTTGAACCCTGTGTAAGGCTCTCTTTGAAATATAGTTCACTTGTAAAACTTATATTAATTTATTAAAGGCTTCATAATATTTAGTATGTTTCATTTTAGGCATTAAAATGAGAAGATATGAAAAGAAAAACAATGATTTAGAGGAAAGTAAGCCTTTGCAAAATTTTGTCAAAGAATTCAAGCATTTGGGGAATATCATTTCTGATAGTCAGGTGCTGGGGCACCCCTCTGCTTAAATGACCTGTGGAGAAGAAGCCTGTTATCTGACACAGTATAGCTATACCACATTGGGCATAACACCACTATCTGAGACAGTATAGCTTTACCACACTGGGTATCATGCCATACACACCATACCATGTTAACTTAAGTAGTCACAACAATAGACAATTGGTCTACCAGCTCTAGAACTAAAACTAATTTTCTATAAAAAAATATGAAGATAAAGACAAAAAGTTACAAGAATTATAGTTTCATTGAAACAATTTTTAAATTCTAGAACAAAACAACTGACCAATCATTGCTGCTTGGTCATAGTTGTTTACACATTCAATGTAACATAAATGCATTTCCAAAAAAGGTTTGTTGTTCTTATTACCATAAACTGAGTTGTTTCTGGTAAACAATTTTACATGACAATTTATTTTAGATTATCAAAATTACATGTATGTATTGTAAATAATAGAAAGAACTGACAAAGGTGATTTACAAGGTGAGGAACATAAACTTTAGTCCTGAATTAAGAAATTGTTTTTTTTTGAAAACATGGCCGTGGATAGGCAAGTAAATGTAAAACATGGTTGGTCTTAATTTGCTTCCTTATTTTGGTATTTTCATGACAGATATGCACGTTTACAAATACATGTACAAGATACAAGGTTACAACACATTCTATATTTTCCATCAAAATTACAAGATACAAGCAGGGTTCAAATACAACTATTATTATGAATACAAAATAGTGCATTATCAAAAGCATTTTTTTTTTCAAACACTGAAAATAAAAAATCTGAAAACAAAATCAGCATTAATGTACATAAAACAATAATAAAATTAAAACAAGGTCCTAGTACACAAAATATCTGCAATGATTCTGTAGGAATATATTGTACAGCATGGTTGCCACAAAATAAATCTTGAAATCAAAATCTCAGCCAAACATTAAAAAAATTACAAATAAAAATATTGGTTCATGTTTGTATATTCTATTTAAAAATGGCATTTAATACCATTTTCAAAACATTAAACAATATGTATATTGAATCTAGAAATACCTTAGATGTATTTACAAGAAACTAAATAGAAAATATGTTGTTATGTAAAAAATACATGTAGTAGGTGGCAAACATTTCCATTTGAATCCTTTGGACCATGTAGAATATAAACCTCATCAGTGAGAGAGGCAAGTGTCAGATCTCGCCATAGACCTCTTGGCCACGGAGGATCTCTTATATAAGCTTGAATCTCCCAATACCCCTAGTGCCATACAGCCATTATTAACACATTTATGTAATCCTCAATTTACAATTAGTCCATCCTTAAAAACTGTTTATTTGCCAATTCCGACCCCTATAATTTAGGATTACGCAGATAGGTAGATAATTATCCTTTTTTGTAATTGATCAGAGGACACATTATTACTGAAAATATTTCTGACCAGCGGGATTGTTGTGAGTCTGCTGGAAGCGGCAAACATACAATATTTTAATATAGGCCTTATGTTTGAGGATTAACGTGTGACTATAGTTTTGGTAATCATAACAAAGTTTCCAACATTTTCAAGCATTATTCCCCCTCCACCCAGACATGTGGCAACCATACAGGTCATCAGGAACCAACACAATACATATATTCTGCCATAACAACAGATGCAAAATAAAGAAAGCTGAAACATTCCTGTAACTGAACTTTCAGCAGTTAATGATAAAAAAAATGTATGCAGTGACAACTGATTTAGTGTGTTTGGTTTGGATAGAAAAATTTATTGCAAAAAAAATAGAATTATGACAGTTTACTAAACAAGCAATATTACATAGTTATACCCTTGTTTTAACAGCATGTCAGTTTACTTCCTACAGAACAGACAGTCACAATGTTAATTTACTCTAAATCTCAAGTAATTTTTTAAAACTACTTTTGTGAACTTTTGTTTTCTTTTGTTATTTCCAATCAAATGATTTTAATTTAAAATAATTTTAGTAAGGGCTTTTCCAGAATTAAATGTATGGGGGGGTCGGACGGCACTTATTTTTTTTACCCACAGAGCATAAAATTTAATTGTGATATATACCACCATGCATAAAATTTTAATTAGATAAAATACCACCATGCACAAAATAAAAATAAAAAAGAGGCTAAAATCCCGTTTATAATGTTTTCTTATTGTAACGCTTCCAAAATTACTAGTCTGGACGGTTGCCTACTTTCTTTGAAGTACGCCGACGTTACACTTTTGATCTAATGCCGATATGCAAGTGATTACGTCACAAATTACCTCAGGTCGAGAATTAAATAAAGGGGCACTACAGATAACAAACGAGAGAAAAAACACAACATCTTAATAATTAAAGGTTAGTGTTTGTTTGTAACTAGTTGTCTTCTAAAATGTTTATTTTCAGTATACTAATTTCTTAAAAAGAATTACTATTAAATTGATACGATCCGTAAAGAGAGTTATGCTACACATGCCTAAATTTATGCACAGAATGAACACGCTGTCCCTTTCATTAACGCCTTGTGCCAATGTCCGATGACGTCACTCTGACAGTGAAACAAACATTATTATGACACATGTTATTTACTCTCTACTATCGATAAAGGTTTAATCTAATTTGACCTCATTTCGCACACCCGATGGGAAACAATCCGCTTATGAATGCTCAAAGACAATTTCAGTCCAATTTATGTTTTTGTACGACCGTTAAGAAATATCTGCTTTTCGCCATGATTTTTTCAGACACTGGGGTAAGAATGAGGCGTATAGGGTGTGGGGTGACATAACTGAGAATGTGGATTTTATTTTCACTGCTAACGCAATGTCTTATTTTTTGTCACAATAGACTGCATTTCTTGGTGTTTCTTTTTGTGCCGAATAGATTATTGTTTTACACTATCTGACAAACAGTGCGGATATGCATATAATAATAGCAATGCCGCCGTAGAGTTGAATCGTAGTTTTTGCGGAATTTAATAATATACACGTCTGTATATTCATATCCGTATTGGAGTATTTGTAAACATATCCGATACGTCAAATATTGAAATATAATTCGTAAAATTTACTTGAGGAGATAATTTTGTGACACGGCATCTCGGCACCAATTTAATAAAGTAGACGTGGTTACGGCCTGCTACGAGCGTATTCCGCCACCTGATTAGCTTGTACATTTCCGTGTAAATAATTTTTTCACGACTAAGAGTATGTTTCTTGTCCCTTTTCGGGAAGTCCGAAGGTAGATAATTATACTTTGTTTCAAACAAATAAATTAAATCATATGTTGTTGTCGGGTGATGTAATTATATTATGGCGGTCTAAACAAAAAAGATCAATCAGTTTGAGATGAAAAAGTTAATTGAAGACAATTCCTAATATTAACATCTCCAGTGTATCGAGTGTCCAACTGTGTAGTCGCGTAAAACGTTCACTTGGTCATGGTGTCTGGAGGTTGTGTATTACAATCGTTACAACACGCGTGTCAGTGGCAAACTTAAAGGTCAAATCAAGGTAAATTTAAAAGACCTGCAGTTTCTGCTGCGATAAAGATAAGACGCTCGCCGAAATCTAGACGCTGCGGGATGTTGACTCGGTGCGGTACATGGGGAAGGACAATTTTATGGGTTTTTTTATACGACGGGAGGAAATATCTGGGCAGAAAATGTATAAAATTTCGAGAAGAAAAACGGTGTTGAAGAAAAAATTCGGTTCATAGACGGAAATACCGGCAAGGCATAAAATTTTAATAAGCTTTTACCCCGCAAGGCATCATTTTTTTTTATGAAAACACCCACCAGGCATAAAATTTTAATTATACTGCCGTCCGACCCCCCCCCCCCCCCCCCCCCATACATTTAATTCTGGAAAAGCCCTAAACATCACATATTTTTCTCAAAACTTTTTTTCTTTTTATAAAACATCCCCTCTCATCTAAAACCACATGAAAATAACAGAAAATTAGAAATACATTAAATTTATTATTCGGTTTGTTCTGCGTCCCCAGCTAAAGTATGTAAGGTAAGTAGGACTTGATTTGTTCTGCGACACAGCTAAAGCATGTAAGGTAAGTAGGACTTGTTTTAACAGCATGTCAGTAGGACTTTACATACTTGAAAAAACAACTGCATATTAAAAAATAGTAGAAACACAAGCAAATTCAACTTTAGTTACAAGTGCACAAAAGTTGACATAAACATATGATGGTGGCAAGTTAGAACTGTAATGAATAGCTGTTTGTATATATACATCCACACCTGCACAGAAACCATATAAAACATGTTCCAGCTTACGATTTCCTGATTCAGTCCCAGTAAAGTCATCAGAAGCTATCTATTTCTAACTTAAATTGTCTTAAACTTATTCAATTTAAAATTTGAATGCTATTGACAAATACATGAACCAAACTGGAACTGTATCTTATAATTATAGAGCTACATACCAATTATAATAAATATACAATATAGACCTTTTCATAAATTATTTATTGGAAACAATTACTGATGAAGGACAGACAATGGATGGACAAGAGAAACACTTAATGCCCACCACCATTCTTCAACAGGTTGGTGGGGGTATAAAAATGTCCTCCCTACATGTCAACAAGGTCAAAACTGGATGGTTACCATTCTACAACAAGGTGCTACAAATCTAAAGTTGCCTACTGCTTCGAGAAAATGTACAATTTAAGAAGGGGCCAACAACATTTATGAACAGCTATCCAGAAGTTACACTAAATATCGTGGTTTAGACACCGAAATAAATCCCAAGATGACAGGCAGAAACTGCCAGTCATCCATTTTTTTCAAATCACTTTTACAATAAAGAAAAATTACTTTAAAAAGAGTGTCAAGGTTTTGATAAATGACTATGGCAACAGCTTAACTAAATAAATGTCACACATGTTACGTAAAATGGAAGCAAACAAATGTTCATTTCACTAACAACATCGCAGCAGATTATACTGAACACGTGGTGGTTAGTACAAACAATACACAAACACTCATACCCTTCTTCTTTTTTTTGACATCTGGTACTAGTATGTCAAAACACAAAACATGATTACAATATCCCAGCATCATTTACAATCACACATTCAATTTTATTTTACATCAAAAAATAAGAGGTAAAGGAGGACATGAATTGCTCTACTTGCAACAAATGGACAGATGAACATTTCAGAGGAATTTTTTTTTTAAAGTTCACCTTATATTGTTCTTATCAACCTCCTGGCGGTGCCATTTGTGGTTGAATCTGGCTGGTTAAAAAAATAGGGTTGCTACCATGTCAACACAAAAAAAGTTATGTATTATTTATGTATAACTCCATGTAAAACAGTGACACCTGTGGCAGTCCAAAATTTGACACAGGGACCTGAAAGCTTTTAGGGGACCTCTATGCAATGCTTCATATAAAATATCTAAGGTCTATGCCTTGAACTTTCAGAGAAAACGCATATAAAATATCTAAGGTCTATGCCTTGAACTTTCAGAGAAAACGCTTAAGAAGATTCCCTTAAATTGAGCTTTTAAGTCACCTGGCGATGACATTTGTATTAAAATTGGCTGTTTCAAGAAAATAGAATTAAATAATAGGGGGGTGGGGGAGGAGTTCACAGGCTCAAACAGGAAAGTTTAAAAAAGGCTGAGATTTGGAAAATTTATTTCAATACAAAATAAATTTCTTAAAAAGAAAAAATAAGTGGGGATTGGTGAGTTGGTTCCATTGGTCCCTCGAGTCCCTATGATGGTAATGAAACACACACGAAGGTTCATTGACATGGTAGTGGTTATTGAAATATATATACATGCCTAAAAACTTAAACTAGATTTTTCTAAGCATATAAGAACCATAATTCTGCCTAAAATAAAAATGGAGTTATCCCACTTGGCGGCAACTTAAGTCCCTTTCATGATGGTGATCACTCACACAAAGTTACATTGATGTATGAGTGGTAACTGAGATATGAGCATGCCTAAAAATCTATAAAAAAAGCTACTCCGATACCGTGGCGAGTACGATTATATTTAAAAATGGGGGTACTATCAGATCTACAAGAAAAACATTTTAACAGAAGGATGATGGACAATTTACCATGACATAAACCATGTTGGCCTTTAGCCAGCAACACTAAAAACTTGCTTCAGTCCATTAAATTTTATGCAATATCAGAATTAAAATTTCAGTAACATTGCATTTTAAGAAGAAAAACCTGTAGATGTATTATTAATTGAATTTATTCCTATGTAATTTTAAGAATTCAATATACATGTTGATAGTGTAAATTGACAGAAATATTTCTATAAAAGATTGGACAATCACCTCCATTTGAATCGGTTTCACTGTTGATTAAAATACAACATCGTATTGCCATGCATTTGAATCCACTTTTAAAATGTTACTTTGGTTAACCCTTTACTCCAAAGATACCAATCACAGAAGGCCTTTGAAAACAGTGCAGGAAGAGTTCAGATTGCTCGTAACAAGCAATCTGAACACTTTCTGCACTGTTTTCCACTCTGTCAGTTAATATAAACATAATTCACCAAATAATTCAAAAGCCTTCTATATTAGAGGTGTCAAAAAGTGTCTATATGAAGTAAAGAGTTAAAAGACATAGGGGCTTCTCAAATAAATAAACATGGTGACAAAACATTGAAGTAAATGCTGTAGGTAGAACAAGAAGATCCCTCAAAATGAAGCAAGACAACATTTTAAATCACTATCACAGCCTTCGTTAATACACAATTATATTATATTATTATTTACACATCTGCTCAATTTCAAAGAACTTTTTTTTAATGTTCATGCAAAATTACACACATCTATTCAACTGGCAATTCCAGGCAAGTAGCAAACAATTAATCATCATTTGATAACAGGGATTCATGGTCTTCGAACAGGTGTAATATAAATACCAGTCAATGAACAATGATGGCATACAGAAACACTTCTCACCTTTGTCCTTCCTGCCCGCGGCTGACATGTCCTTCAGAGCTTCCTGTATAGTCTGGATCTGCTGGGAGACCGCAGACAACATACGCTCTTCCAAACGATTGAACTCATCAAAGCAGCCCCAAGCGCCTACTTGACAGAGACCAACAAAGATACGTCCCATGGCCTATAAAGGTCAATCACACACTGTACCCAAATTTTACATTACATACATATAATTTCATTTTGTTTGTTTTATGCATGAAGACAACTATCGTCTAAAACATATTACAACATCAATAGGAGGTTGCCACTAATGTGGTCATATCCCCTGCCACCTCATTAACCCTTAGAGGCATTTCCAGAGAAGTGGATTTAAATTATACAAAATGAAAGTCACCGAGCACAGAAATCACATGTAAATGCCGCAAACTGAAATATGACTGTTATATGACACATTGTCTTGTCCCAGTGAGCACTGATGTGATGTTTTAAATCGAACTATAAATATGTTAGTTATAACCCCAAAACAAAATAAAAACTATCTTTGACGAACAGACCCAAATTCGCATCATACATCATCTTGGGCTGGTTAGCATTTGTTCCAATTTATTAAAAATCCAATCACAACTAAAGACGATATGGTCTGGACAGCAGTGGATGGACGGAGCTGTGACCTTGACCTTTGAATAACAGATCCAAGTCATTCCCATGACACATCATCTTGTCCTAGTAAACATATGTGGCGAGTTATTTAAAATCCAATAAAACTAAAGAAGATAAGGTCTGGACAGCAGCAGAAGGACAGATGAAGCTGTGACCTTGACCTGCGACAAACAGACCCAAGTCAGATGCACGAAACATCATCTTGTCCTAGTGAACGTTTGTGCCAAGTTATTTAAAATTCCAATCACAACTAAAAAAGATAAGGTCTGGACAGCAAAAGACGGACGGACAGAGCTGTGACCTTGACCTTTGTCTTTTCCTAGTGAACAATTGTGCCAATTTATTTAAAAATGCAATCACAACTAAAGAAGACATGGTCTGGACAAGAGGAAACACAGTGTAAACATTGGATTTCCAAACACTTGACCTTGAGCTATGACCTAGACCTTTGACAAAAACGACCAAAGTCATTCGCATGACACATCGTCTTGTCCGAGTGAACATTTGTGCCAAATTATCTAAAATTCTCATTACAACTGAAGGAGATACGGTGCAGGGGACGCACGCACACACAAACAGACGCAGCCCATTTCTATATCCCGGCTCGTAGAGCGGAACGGTGGTGGGGGATAATAATAACAATAACCGTAGCTAAAATGTGGCAGCAGTTGTGAGCTTGAAACTCTGTGTGACCACAATCTCAGCGATTATTGTTATACAACACTGGATCTATTTGCCATTTGTCTCTTACCATTGACTCAAGTGGGAATTATCTGTTACTTAGGAAGGTAAATGTGCTCAAGTACTGGACTGCGTTCAGCACCATTACATGTTTACTCTGTTTATAAACGCAAACGATGACCAAACGAACGAAATGTAAACAGAAATCAAATCATTTGGGCACTGTCCCTCATTTATCATTAAGTCACATGATTGAACGCAAGCAAACAGCTCTCGGAGATGTTTACTCCGTTATAAAACGTTTAAAGCTAACATGTCGCTCAACTGACTTCTGTTATTAAACGTTTAAAGCTAACATGTCGTTCAGTTGACTTCTGTTATCAAACATTTGTAAACATATTAAATGCTTAACCCTTACCTCCAAAGATACGTGTTTTCCCACACCAATCACAGAAGGTCTTTGAAAACAGTGCAGGAAGAGTTCAGATTGCTCGTAACGAGCAATCTGAACACTTTCTGCACTGTTTTCCACTCTGTCAGTTAATATAAACATAATTCACCAAATAATTCAAAAGCCTTCTATATTACGTGTCCAAAGGTGTCTATATTAGAAGTGTCCAAAGGCGTCTATATGAAGTAAAGGGTTAAGCAAACTGAACAACAGCGGCTGTTTAACATCATATTGAAATTAGAGCCTATCTCTATGATGATACTTTGCAATCCGACCAAAGTCCAACAATAGTTTTAGAAATAACCACAATACATTACAATATGGTTTAAAAATCAAGATTATCATGTTTGATTATCATACCATTATTTTACAAAAGCCTACTTACCTGGAAGTCAAATGTTTCATCACAATTGAAAACGAGGACAAATCTACCCAGTTGGTTACCCAGGGCCTTCACTGTCTCTGTCTTGCCGGTACCAGCAGGGCCTGTAATACAACAAACCAGTATTAACCTAGACACTTGTATTTACATGTATTCTTAATAAACAAAGGGACTTACTGTGAAAATAAAAAAATGATACTGAAAACCACAAAAATACATACCTGCTTATAAGATCATATCTATCTATGTTTTGAAATTGATTTCTGGTAAATTAGATATTTTTTCAAGGATTTTTACAATAACTTTGTTCAAAAATGAATCCAATATATAATTATGTATAAACTGTAGGTCAAGTTGAATATGAAACCTTTTATAAATCGGGCACAGTTTGTAACTCTTAAACAACAACCATGCAATACTATGTTTAATAAAACCAAAAATCAGGATTGAGAAGTTACAGTGGTATGATATTGATTTAAAACATGGAAGTTCAGTTTCTCAACACGTTCATCACAGCTGCTGAGTTTCCTGGCCATTACTATATACTTCATATTAAAATAGGCAATGACAGACAGCAGACAAGTCAATCCTAAGTTTAACTAATTGTGACATGTTGTGGCGGAAGAGAAAACAATAAACAACACCTTACCAAATGGAGAACCACCGAGTCTGGCCTCCAGAGCCTGTGTCATTGTAAGATAACATCTGTCTGTGAGTGGTGTCTGCACCAGCTTGTCTTGCACACCCAAATACTCAAAGCCGTAATTAAACTTAGCATTGGCCATCTGTATGGACAGCTGCTGTAGGGCGTCTGGGTTCTTGGGATCAAAGTAAAATCTCATCTGGCACAGCCAGTCAAACGATCTGGGGCTGTTGACATTATCCTTGATCAGGGTTCGGATTACACCACGCTGATGAACAAGCTCCGTGATCTGTAAACAATTGTTATTATATATAAACATGTATGTCACCAGTAATTGTTCACAGTCATATATATCATCTCTTATTTTATTATATAAATATTTATATACATATGTGTATACATGTACATGTATATCTTTCACCTGTAATCTATATTTGTGTTTCTTATTGGCATTTATATGAAATGCCTTGTTCCAGACTTTATACTCTGCCAATGTTACTGACGGAGTATATAAGAAATATCAAGACACATTCAGACTCACTGATAATAAGGTCTCATAACCAATATACATTTAAACATTACCTTTAGTAAATTTTAAAGGTTGTGAATCTTCTTAAAATTTACATTGAAATTATTTATAAAATTTCATAATCTGAAATGATTTTCTCTAACTTACCAGATGTTCCAGTTTCCTCCTACGTACAGGTGGTTGTTCATGAAGAACAGAGTCGGCGAGGATATTTAAAGTAGAGTCTACTGAGGCAAGAACAGCTTTCACAGGTCCCAAGTCCTTTCCGTCACCTTTACTAGCTACATCTTGTAAGGCAGCATCTACCGACTCTGACCAGGAGATTTGGGAAGCCAGCACAACTAGTTGGGCCTTGAAACAGACGGAACATGTAGTACAGAATACATCAACAATACCACATATGCATTAGGAGTGTAAAATAAACGAATACTCGAAAAGTTTGCTGGATTATTAATCTGAATGCAATTGCCAAGTGAAATTTAATTCCATTGTCTATATTTTCACTTTGATCTTCTAGTCATTATTTGAAGCTAGAATCTCTTAAAAGTTCATGTTGTGTCTAATTTGTGCGCTAACATGTTGTGTGAAATTATTCTTTTTCCTTTCTTCCTTATTTAGCAGCAATTGAAGATTTATCTTTACACATCTCTTTTTTCTTAGCACATCTATTTCATCTGCAGATACAATTGCATTGTTTATCTTGTTTGGTTTTTAACTTTTTGTATTTTAATAAATTGCAAAAAGTGTCCTCTCAGACCTGCTGTTGCCAATGAAAACAGAAATTGGCCAAAGTTATGAACTGATTTAACTTATTGTAGCACCTCACAACAATCTCCTTTAATACTCAAGTGATGAAATCCTAAAATGTTCAGTCTTTGGTTGTTTGTAAATTTGTTGCTCTTTTCTGTAAAACATTTTTGGGTTCTCCTCCTGATGTTTTCAACATGTTTTACAACTTTCTCTAAATATGGAGACCAAACACAAATCCCATATTCCAAACCTGGTCTAAATTCTGATTTATTAAAGTTAAAAACATTTTTATCCATATGTTAAAATCATTCTGCAAATAAAGTCCAATGTTCTTTGATCTTTGTTTACAATACTAGTGATGTGTTCCTTAAAACCGGGTCTTTTGTAAAAAGAAAAATATATCATTCAAATGATGCCATTTAACAATGATAACCAATGAAAATCAATGTAACCAAATGTTTACCTGATATTTATCAACCCACTGTAGATACTGGGCAGAGTCTAGGCTGCCAGCCTTGAAGCCAGACATGTCCTTCATGGCTGAGGCTAGAAGTTTTGCCAAGGTCACTCTCATCTCCTTTTCAACCAGTGTCAGCCATTCATTAATCTTGGGATGCTGGACAATGGAGACTGGTGTCACAAATACAACCTGAAATGGTAATATCGGTTATTTTTTTCAACATGTTGTCAAATGTAACGGCATATGTGGCCTGTGTATAGATTTTCTTCTGCTATTTGATAACTGTTAATGACGTCTATACTTTTTCTTTTCATCTTGCTTGCCTTTACTTAAAATAACTTATTTTATAGCACATGAAGGAAAATCAAGATGTTTGAACAGTAACCCTTACATATGTACATGTATAAGTTATACAGTTAGAGAGCTTGATATTGGAAGGTTACTCTATACTCGGAATCCTGTAAATTCAGATTCCTCATTGGTTACTTTAGATACACAGGACTACTTGGTAAAAACCCACCACATCCATACAGAATCTAATGGTAATGTTCTTACACAATGGCATACTGCCAGCTGCCATCAAATGCACACAAAAACTGTATCATTTGTATATCTTTGCATTCCAACTTATGATGGGAAAAGTATTTGTCTATAAAAAAAGGTAATTTTGCCTTGTTTTGTTACACGCTCAATCAGAAATATTACTGTAGTATTACTTAACCAACAAAACATAACTATCCCAGAAAGTAAGACTGATTTTTTTAAATTCTCTATAAATTCCCAAATACAAATTATGGAAACAGTCTGCTCTCAAAGAAGAAACACACATATGCTGGTAAACATGCAGCCTCCATGTCAAAACATTCAACAAAACATTACCTCCTCGCCTTCCTTTGACAGAAGTCCAAGTACTTGCGAGTTGTCATCATTCAAAGTGATGGTGGCCACCCCAGCAAACATCTTCTTGAAGTGTTTTTGTAGACGAGACACATTCTTACTGTTACCAATAATCTCAAGTAAATCCTCGTCTCCCACAAAGTAGAACCTGTAAGAAGATTTAACATATTTTTATTATGTTCACTACAGTAGCATATGTGCAATCATCATATCAATTACCCTTTTGCAATCAGCTACATGTTTACATTGCTATACTTCCAAACCCTTCATTATTCACTTCTTACAAAGCAATCAGTTTTACTCTCTTTGGATTACCATCTTTAAAAAACATTATTACATTTTCAGCATACCTGTATACTGGAGTTAATGACATAATTTGTTATGTAGCAATTTTAATTTTTAGGTCCTTGCTGCTTTAGTCTTAGCATTTATTGTGTTAACTTAATTCATATTAGAATACAAATACTTTCAAATTTCATACTATCACAAAAGCAGTAGTATTACATTCAATTCTGTGATGTATTACTTTGAAATTTTACTTTCAGAATCAAATATTTTCTAAAATATATTCAAGTACCTTGGGAATGATGCTCTCTCCCTTTCCAGATATTCTCCAAGAGCCTTCTGTATCTTGCCAAGTAAGTCTGCGAGCCTCTCCAGCTGTCTCTGAACATTTGGAATGTTCACTACATCCATCACGAGTGGAGATTTGGCAACCTTCTTCATCAAGGCCAGAAACTCTGTACTTACACTGTGAAGGGAATGATGAAACCATCATAATGTTTATTGTTTTATTAAAGGAAATTTAATACAATAAAAATTGTTTTCTCCACAAAAATGTCTTCTATTTTATACTATTTTCAATATTAAATACTAGAATTGTCGCCATGGGCCAACTAAATAGCCCTCCACTTGACATAGTACATACACTGAGGAATGTTGTTTTAAATGAATGCATTCCAGAATTTCATGACGACTTTTCGAAAACAGCAAATTCTTCAGGTTAAAACAAGGCTTCACTCTCTGTCAAAATTAAGTATGGCTGGTGATTTGGTGTACACGTCAGGTAATATTGAAGATAAATTAGATTTATCCAATTTTTCCAAATTAAATATTAATTTACACTGCATGTTTGTGGAATAATAGGAATTCCCATGTTACAAATTACCTATCTATGTAAATCACCATACTAAAACTAGAAATTGTTTTAGGGGGAAAACAATGTCTCCCACTCATATAATTAGATGTTAATGTTTAAGTTCAAAACTGAAGAATTTTAGGACTGGTTAGCAGATAATGAATCTTTTAGACATACCCTTGGAACCTCTGAGTTTCAACAGGCAGGAGATGCTTGATGTCAGCACTGCCAGTAAATATACCCTCAAGATAGACCCATCTTCTCTGTACATCAATCCATACATCAAACAAGGCATTGATGCGGTTCAGTTTGTCCTCCCATGCCAGAGCATCTTCCTCAAATTGCTACAATACAATGGTTAGTTTATACGAGTTATTATCTCAAAACTTGGATACAAAGTCCCAATATTTTTAGCTAAAACTACCAGAACAAGTTCCTTGCTATAATATTCTATATTTCAAAATCATATTTGATGTCATATAAGAAAATTAGGTATTTTTGATTTGTTTCATGTAATTTGATGGAGAAACAATTTTTCTTATAAGCCTGCCTGGGACCACACCGGTGCTGTAATGGTTTAATATCACAACAGATTTCTACATTGTAACTTCTTAATTAGGGTCTTCCCTGCCCAAGTGAGGGTCTTCTCTGCCCGAGTGAGGGTCTTCTCTGCCCGAGTGAGGGTCTTCTCTGCCCGAGTGAGGGTCTTCCCTGCCCGAGTGAGGGTCTTCCCTGCCCGAGTGAGGGTCTTCCCTGGCTGAGTGGTCTATGGAACTCACCTTGTAGTATGGGGAGAGCTTCATGGCCATTACACTGTTTATGTGTTCCTTGACTTTAGTAAACAGGTCATCCCAGCCCCGTATAAGTCGACAGCGACCTTGGTAGTTGATCATTTCCAGCTGGTATCCACGCCAGATCTCACTCACCTATTAATTACAAAGCAATGAAGATGTTGATAAACAGATTTAATCAACAGACATTACAAACTAGAAATGTGTCTGCCAACACCGGTCATTGGAATGTACTCACTATAAATCAAAAACAAGTATTTTACCGAAAAATTTGGTCAAAAAGGGGTCACAACTCATGTAAAAAATTTGACTGATGTTGACAAATACTGAACTTGACCTGAATTATATATTATACAGGTAAACATGAAATATTAATTAAATGTTAATTCAAAAGTTATCGATTGGAAACAAATTTAATACTGGATGCACAAACGGACAAACAGGGGTAATACTCAACGCTCCTTCGTCATTCTTTGAATCATCTTATAGCCATGGCAACAGTATAAATTGTAGCAAAGTTGTAATTGCAATCTAAGTAATAGCATGCAATAATTTTAGTTAAAATTCAAATAATTGAAATTATATAACATGTAACATAAATGAAAGTTCTAATTAATGATCTTCTCTATGAGTAGGTTAATGTTTGTCCACCATAGGAATAGTGATGCTCTTACTTGTTTTAAGAATTCTTCAAGAGCCATTTCTCCCTGGGCCACCAGTATGACGTCCTTGATAATGTGCTCATTCTTTAACAGGTCTATATCCCAAACATTTCCCAGCGTGAGATCAGACAGCACCCATTTTACCATTAGGCGACGTGTCAACTGTTTCCAGTGGCGTTCTTTTAGTGCTTCTGACTTCAGTTCAACCACTAACATGTTGGCCTATGAAACAAACAAAAAATATCCATGAACATTCAGGTAGATATACTGAAAGGATAAATAAACACAATTCATTACCTTTACATACATATTCTAAAGCTGTAAATATCGCTTACAATAGTTTGAGTGTTACTCTGAAATTCACCCTGCATTTCTTTATCCTTTCAATATATACCACCCATAAAGAAAATAGGCAAGAAATACTGAATTACTGTTACAGTAAGATGGCAGTATACATGGTTTACTAAGATACATAATTACCATTACTTTAACCAAAAAATTCCTGTTATTCACAAACATCCAGGTGTATAACTCCTATTTCTCAATTATTTGATTCCTCGAAGTTGTATCGATATACAATAACTGAAATCTCTACCTTCGCATAACCTTGAAGCAGCCTCTTTACATGCTCGTAGGAAGCATATGCTCTCAGTCGGGCAGGTAACTCCTTCATCTGGTTCAACAGGCCATCTATACTCTGACGTATCTGTTTATAAAGACACAATAAAATAGAATTAAATACATGTAACAGTACAAACATAAAACCTTCTATCAAACCCATCTCACATGCATGTAGAGAATAGAACTATCAAACCAGTCTATCTAATACATAAGTGATACAAGTGAAGCAAGTTTAATTGGTAGAGGCAGACCTCAAAGCTATATATTGTAATAAGATTCTCACTGCAATCCTCAAGGTTAAACTGGGGATAAAGGTCACTATATCAGAAACTGGATGCTCACGAGCCACAATGTCAAGCACCCCAGTACAGACCTGTGATTGAAGGTTCTCTCAATATGGTGAACATTCGTGGGATGGCAATTAAAAATCTACCAAGTGGTTTACAAAATACTGAGTGGACCCAAATAGTGAACCTGTTTCTAACCTTGAACCTCTAAGTAGGACTTTGACCTTTGATCTACGGATCTGGGTCTTGCAAGCAAAACATCATCAGATGTAGTGAATATATGTAAAGTTATTTCAAATTTTAACAGGTGTATTAGAAGAAATGGATCTAACATGAAATATTGTACTGTCAGGCTCATCAAGTGTTTGACAACAAAATAAGAGGTTAAACTATTTTATTACAGTACTAAAACATGTAATTAACTGGTTTTGTGTAATTAACCAGAAAAAGGACATTTCTGAGAGCACTGTACCTTCCTAGGCTGCACAGACAACCATGGTTTGTCCTTGAGTTCATATATCTGGTCCCAGATCTTGTTAAGTTCAGACCAGACACCCTTCAGGTCCTGTAACTCTTCCAGTGAAACCAGCACACGCTCTTCACTTGGACTAAGCTGGCCTAAATCACAGAAATAAAGATATGATTATGTTAAAGATGAAATGAAGTTTAAAGTTTGCAAATTCCTCAAACACACAGCTCTCTGAAATATGGCAAACATGTTATGTAAGAAATATTTTTTTAAATTATCAAACTGATAAAAATTCCAGTTTTTATTTGTAGTACAGTACAAAAAGAAATGCTGTTTAATTATTATTTTGTTATTTCTATTTAAGAACTTTTCTGTACAATTAGTATTATGAAACCATGGCAGTCTTTTTGTTCAATAAAGTATGAAGGTTATAGTGATTTTCTTGCATATTGTGTATTACAGCTATATATTATACAGCATATTCTAGCCAAGACATGTATCATTAGAAGATAAAACAATGTAAGCAACTGGATTCCATTCAACATTTGAAGCAGTGGCAGTACCTGGTTCTGCCAGCTCCAACGCTTCCTTCGCCTTGGCAACATTATCTCTCTCTTCCTTGAGTCGTGAGAATTTCCCTTCAAATATTGTCAAGGCCTTCAAGGCTTCACTGGGAGGCAAGTCACCCTGGAATTTGTAAAAATGAATTATGTCATGAAAGAAGAATAAATATTTTTTATTGAAGAAAGAAAAGAGCCGAAAATTGTCTTGTTAAAAGTAATAAATATTGCAGATACTGTTGTACGAGCGGGGTGATTATTATGTAGATATAGATAGTATCGGACATTTAAACGAGAGGTCACTGGTTCAATTCAAGGTCTGAACCATTGGTCTCTCAAAAACAACTCTGTACTGATGTAATCAGGACTGTAAATGGACTCTAGAGTGAATAATTCATTCATGTAAGCTCCGACCTTCCTTCACAAATTAGCTAAAATAAATTAATATTAGATAAAAACAAATATCAATACCACAATTTTTTAGCCGAATAGTTAACAATCTGGAGCCTTTCTGTAACATTATCTTGTAACAAAACACTATCACTATTTTTTCTTTTGAAGTTCAAAGTTGCTCATAAAATAGTTGTAAAAAAACAATTAAAACTAAATCAGTCATTGAAAGAACTTATTTCATGCAATGTACTCACTCCAACTGGTTTATCCTTCTCCCAGTCAACAAGTAGATCTGATGTCCTACTCTCCACAACTTTGTCCTCAGACACGATCTTCATCTGAAGACTGGCCACCTGGGTCTGTATAGAGCCGTCTTTACGCTTCATGATGTCAGTAAATGCTCCCCATTCACCCTCTATGTTATCGCTGTACAACCAGTTGGGCGGGAACTGGAATCTCTGACGCTCCAGAATACGCTGACCTTCCTTGTACATCTACATGATAATATAAATAAATCATAAACAAAAATTCAGAATTTGTGTCAGGTAGTTTTTAAAATGTACACATAATACAAGTTATCAATATCATGCCCTTGCTAAAACTCGATTTAGTTTTATCCTTATAGGTAGAAACATCATTTTCTTTTTTCACATACGTAGAATCCGCCATTGCAACAAGAGCTTTCAGAGGAACAGTGCGCTTGACTATTTCAATGCTGTTCTGAAACAACAGCTATTTCAGAAAATAAGTACCAAATAGAAGACAATTAATAGAAAAACTCAGGGGTGATTAAATTAAGCAATTATTATTACTCGTCTGTTAAAAATAAAATGGCAAAATAATTCAACAACAATAATTGTTTTCATTATTAAGAGTCTTGAAAACAACAAAGTGAATGGATGTCTTGTATTACCTTAATATTATTTAATTTAGCATTTAGTTACATTTGTCGCAACAAACAGAAGCACGCTGATGCACACACATGGAGTAATATCTCTCATTTATCAAGTAATTTACAGTAGATATGTTGAAGATTTTAATAATGGATACCAAAGGCTCAAAGTTACTTACCTCTACTTGTTTCTCCCAGACCTTCACCTTGCGTTTCAAGCCCTGCACCTGTGTTATGAGTCCAACAGCTTCAGATGTGTTTGCCGTGTCTATGGACTGCTGTTCAAGGTCAGTACGTGACTTGGAGATGTGCGCATGGAACTCTGTCATCTCGTTACTCAGCATATTACCAAATCGACTGAGCACCTCTTTGTGCCAGGAGTCGTATTTCAGTGAGACTTTCGACTGGACTTTCCCAAACTGGATAATCACAGGACCAATCTCCTTCTGTGTCTCAGATGTGTCAAATGTCTTTCTAGCAGACCTGATAAGGGAGAAAAAGATTGATTTAATAAAGTTTTCTTAGTTCTTAACCTTATCATCCTTTCAGGAAAGGATGGGTAAACAAGTATTTGTTAGTTAGTCTTTCATGGATTCCTGGTAGGTTAACCAGTACTCGAGCACACCCATTTCAGCAAGAGTCTGAAAAATGTTCCCACTTGAATCAACGGTGGGATGGTAAACAAACACTTTAAAAAATAGTAATATGCATGTACTTTTAAAATATGTTTATAAAGACCAAGAAACTGAATTTATTAAATCAACATTTTGTTTTACATTTAATATAAATGAAATGTATGCAATTCAGCCTCATACAAAAACCTACATTTACTTCTGGTATATTATTATTGTAACTAGATGCATTTAGGGGGTATTGATATAATTACTTGATTTGTTCAAGGGTCTTCATCCATGTGGCAAGGTCTCCCATTCGCTGGTACAGACCATCAGGTGTCAGATCCCACAATGCTTGATAACGTAGCCAGACCTACATGCAAAATGATCACATGATGTTGATAAAGTTGATTGTGGAAAGTGATGTAATCATTTACATATATATGACCAACAATCCAGAATTGCAATAGAACACCATGCACATCTAAATATGCATATATTTCTCTTTAAGAAAAAGAACATTTTTATTTCAAATAGGCATTAAAAATTAAAGCTACAATTGTGACAGGAACCTGATATAACCAGACATTTCCTGAGCCCTGGTCAAGGAATATAAGAATCTTAACTGTTTAAACTATCATAAAAATTTTAGTGCTCTTTACTGTTTTTGACAAATAAAATATGATGATGTATATCCATATCAGACAATTCGCTGTGCATAATTATGGTATACAGAAATTTTTCCACCAAGAAATACACACAAATAAACCCTATAAATATAAGAGAAACATACAATGATATAATCCTCAATCTGCTTCACTACTTTCTGCATAGCTTGATAGGATTCCTCAACAACCTTTGTACCTCCTGGCAGTTTGGTTAGTACATTCTTGTAGGTTGTCGCAGTTTCTGACTCCACATCTAGTCCAACCTGTTTGAAAAATTGTAACTACCTTAAGACATGTGGATCTTATAACTGAACAGGTGACAGCTGATTAATACAATATCTATTTGCTTGAATCTATCTGAATCACTGTACCAGACTCCTATTCTTGGTTTACTGTGACAGACACAGTTCACAGTAACTGCATTGGTCATGGTAGCCTCAGCGTAGACCGTACAACACAATGAGCTCTAGGTATTTAGTTCTGACATTGAATAATTAAATTGTATATGTATCATATATCTCTCCATGAATATTTATTTTATATAATGTTTGCCGATCAATCATACTTCATATATTAAAACATAACAGAACTTATTAACTATTATCTTTCCTATATCCCTAATAGGGTTGATCCTTTGAAAATCCAAACTATGGCAGAAACAGACAATTAATATACAGTGTGTACAAATATATTATACGTCGCACCTGGTATCGAGAGTGTTGGATCCTGGGAAGACTGGTAACAATGGCCTCCCATCCAAACAATTCCTGCATGATGTTGACACGTGCCTCCTCGACAGGTGGACTAACATAGATCAGCTGATTGGTTATTCTCAGTTCATGAACAAACACCTAGAACATATCAAATGTAATAAATAAAATCTTCTTACTTGATTTTTCTGAATTTAGTTTTGTATGACAGAGGCTTAACTTGTTTATTACATTACCCACAATTCTTATAACCTTACTTAATTATTTTTACTTGTAAAATCAAATAAACCATTATAAATATTTTGAATATCTAAATATAATTTAAACCAAGTTAACAATAATAATAGTAATTTTACCTTTATGTTTGGTTCTCCACCAAGTTTCATGGATGGTTGCTGAGGAGCATCTGTATCCATACTGTGGTCCACGACATCGTCTTTCTTACCCAGAAGACATTTGTTCCACACATCCAGGGCCAACTCCAACCTTCCAGCTAGCCGCTTCTCCACCTGACAAATACAATAATGTAAAAATACTGTATACTGTAACAAAGTTGACAGCAAGGACTAACATAGACGGATAGGAAACTTGCATCTCTTGACTAAATGTTGATAAAATAGCACATGAAGGATTAATCATTTGGCAAATTAATCATTCAGAAGTCACAGGCAACTGATTCTTGTAAATAAATTGTCAGTTGTATGTAACTTAAATGTTGTTAATGTGTTGATCATGTAAAATAATCTTCATTAAATTAAAATAATTGCTGGGAATGGTCTTGTTTTGTTGAGATTTCATTCTACAAAGTTAAAAATTAGATATGTATTCTGGTCAGAGATGAATGGAAGAAAAAGATAATTGAAAACTAAAGCTATCACTGAAGGTGATGAATACCCCCGAAAGCCGCCATGACAGAAAATGGTTTACCATTGTATGAAGTTTTATTAAATTATATCCAATAGTTTTCAAGTTATGCTCCGGACAAGGGAAATATATCAAAGGGCAATAACTCTGTAATTAGCAAGAATAGAGTTATGTTTCCTGTACACTGCACTTCCTGTCATTATATTCTACCATTGTATGAAGTTTGATGAAATTCCATCCAGTACTTTAAAAGTAATGCTCCGGACAAGGGAAATATATCAAAGGGAAATAACTCTGTAATTAGCGAGAATAGAGTTATGTTTCTTGTACACTGCACTTCCTCTCATTATATTCTACCATTGTATGAAGCTTGATGAAATTCCATCCGGTACTTTTCAAGTTATGCTCCGGACAAGAAAAAATATCAAAGGGCAATAACTCTGTAATTAGCAAGAATAGAGTTATGTTTCTTGTACACTGCACTTCCTCTCATTATATTCTACCATTGTATGACGTTTGATGAAATTCCATCCAGTACTTTTCAAGTGATGCTCCGGACAAGGAAAATTGCAACGGACAGACCGACTGAAAGACCGACCACAGGGTGACTCCAATATACCCCCTCAAACTTCGTTTGTCGGAAGTATAATGAGATAAAGCGAGATTCTGAGTGAATACGCAAGCATTCACAGAATCTCAATCAGATGCCTTTCTTTCCTTGATGACATACATTCCTGATATCATACTATACCATTTAATGTATGTCATGCTAAGAAGTTGTGATATATGTTGCACAAACCTCTTCATCAAGCTTGGCCACCCACTGTGGCAGGTTAGAGTATGAGTGTAGACTAAGATTGTCTACAGCCTTCTGTATCTTGGCCAGAATCTCCCTGAATGTGGTACTGTTGTAGGCACAGGTCTCCAGTGATTTTACTTCTAGATCTATCTCCTGTTCCATTGCCAGCAAGTCATCCACCTGTAATACAACACACGTCTTAGAACAATCTACTACATAAGGATGTTAGTATTATCTTTAATTCTTTCATTTACAATACCAACAACTGAACCAGAAACATATTCTAATATGACAATCTTTTAACAATCTTAAATTCTTACAATTCTAGCCAACAAAGTTTTATTTTGTAAACCTAGAATATGGTCAAATGAAAGAAATTACTTGTACTTTATATTTAATTTCAACTGGAAAATGGGACAGTTATCTGTAACTTTCAGAAATGTGGTCGAATACTGGTTAACCCTCCAGGATTTCAGGAAAGAGTGGTTTAAGTTAACTGATCATCTGTTAGCCTTAGGTGGCATTAAAATGACGCTAAATATTCGAACTGAAAATAAATCATTTGAACACAGAGGTTGATGAAGAGTTTACCTTTTCCTGAAAGTTGAAGATGGTATCAGCAAGTCTCTGCACATATGGATCCAGCTTGTACGACTCCCATACCAACTGTACTCCCTGAATAGACAAATAGCACAACACTGAAGCAACTACTGGATTATTAATAACAAATTAACTAATACACGTGTGAGAAAATAGAAACTACTTAAAAATTGTACACTGAACTATCATTTCATAAACAATGCAGCATTTTAAATTAAATACCAAATTACATATTTAAATTATTTAATAACTGACTCTTAAATTTGATCTATGTATTTCTCTCGACTGTTGAGACAATGACTTACCTCTGCTATGAGATTCTGAACCTCCTTGTGTAGCCCAGCCACGAGAAGATGTATGGACTGTCTCTCCTCAACCTTCTCAAGTGTCTGCTGATATGTGCGTACACTCTCAAACAGAGACATGGCGAATGGATACAGCTGATTGGCTTGATGGGCCTTGTTCACAATAGACAAGGGAACACGGAAGCCAAGCCATTTCAAGTTTCTCACCTATAAAAAGTAAGAATAGACATAAATCATGCCAAGTTCAGATTTTTTTAACAAATAAGACTTTACACGGATGTGTGCAAAATTTCATGAAATACATGTACCTTCAGCTTTGTAAACCTCGCAAAAGATGTCATTGTCAAATATTACTATAATCTAATTGAATAAATACTCAATCTTATACAAAGAAGAGCAACATAGCCCTTTGGGGAAGTTAATCTTTGCTTATACAGCATGAATACCTAACTTTAATCATACTAACGCAATACAAACAAGTCACCACTACAAACATACAACTCTATCATTAATGTACCGCCTTTCAAGTGGAGCGATAGCGTAATGGATAGTGTCAGTTGCTCATGCCAGAGGTTGTGGGTTCCGCCTCCAGTTTCCCCAATATCTCTCAAAAGCAACACACAGTATTGGTTCTACACTGTAACTGGACACAAGAGTGGTTCAAATAAGCTTTAAGCTTTCTTCACAATTGCGCTAAAATAAATCAGTATAAAATAATGTACCTCCTTGGACAGTGTGATGATGTCCTTCTGGAAGTTGACACCAAGTTTGAGGATGTTGCCCTTGCCAACGATACGAGACTTAGTGCTGGTTATCGTGAAAATACGTCCAGATACCTGTAACTGGCGTTGTGTTACCTGCAACAGTTTATAATACACAAGACTGAAACCCAACTTAATAAATATTGGCAATATACAATATTGTTTATAATTGAATTAGTGGTATAATGATTGTATTGTTTCATTTATATTTATTGTGACTAATTAACATTTGTTTTGTATTACGAGTCACGTTTTTACCAGATATATGAACTGCCCAATGCTATGGCTAAAGGGGAAATAATTTCCACTGGAAATTATCACTTTTATTTCCCCATGAAATCTCTATAATTCATAGGCAAAACAGTAATAAAGATGTCTTTGCCACAAAAAGTCAAGTTTCATTTTCTTTATACATGCACATGCATAAAGATCAAGAAAAAAATATTTCATTATAAATTATACAAATAAATGTACATATATAGTAAAATATACTTTTTGTGAAAGATTTTTATACCATACATTCACCTTCTGTTAAACTAAAAAATACCTTTCTAGACCAGTCTTCAAACAGTTCCTGTGTGTTTAGCTTGTTCCTGAAGCTGTCTCCATCACCCTTCAGCTTCTGTCCCTCCACATGACTCTCCCAGCCCTTACCCAGAACATCTTCTACACGGCGGAGGTATGCATTCAACTGACGCTCAATCTGAACACAAACATCAAAGTTGTAATTACAAGACAATACATACTGCATTTAGTTACTATCTAGATAAATGATACATACACCAATCAATGACCCAATTAGTCACTATCTGGACAATTCATACTCCAAGTAGTTACTGTCTAGATAATACATAAACTAATAAGTTACTGTCTAGACAATATTTACTTCAAATGGTTATGGTAAAGATAATACATTAAATAAGAAGTTACTGTCTAGACAATATTTACTTCAAATGGTTAACTGTCTAGATAATACATAAACTAGTTGTCACCGTCTAGCCAACATATACTCCAAATGATTACTGTCTAGATATACATAAACTAGTAAGTTACTGCCTAGACAATATTTACTCCAAATGGTTACGGTCTAGATAATACATAAATAAAAAGTTACTGTCTAGACAATATTTACTCCAAATGGTTACTGTCTAGATAATACATAAACTAGTTGTCACTGTCTAGCCAACATATACTCCAAATGGTTACTGTCTAGATAATACATAAACTAGTAAATTACTACCTAGACAATATTTACTCCAAATGGTTACTGTCTAGATAATACATTAACTAGTAAGTTACTGTCTAGACAACATATACTCAAAATGGTTGCTGTCTGGACAATACATAAACCAATAAGTTATTGTATAGACAATATATTCTCAAATTATTATCATAATTTAAAACAAATCAAACAACAATTTCTCTTCAATTTTATAAATGAAAATTTATAACCACCTACAATTTCATGAGTACAAGGATAATAACCAGTGTTTAGCCAGTTAGTACGGGTTTTAACTAGCCAACAGTTAGTACAGGTTTCATTTATAGCCACCAAAACAATGTTTACCTGTCTGGCAAAGATGATGCTTCCAGACACAGAGGGGAAGTCCCGAGCCTTGCTCATCCTACAGGTCTTGCTCTGGGGATACTGAACCTAGGAAAATGAGAATATACGGTTAAGAATAGTGTTGGGAATTTTCTGAAATTTTAGAGTGTCTTATCATTTATGTAATAAAAACTCACATCAAAATCACTGCATACTTGGTTCATTGAAGACATGTTGTATCTATCATTAAAGGAATATTATTTTTGTTATAGGCATACCCATTCTCTTGGTGAAACATTTACATGTCAAGGCTACATTTACTTATGTTTCCAATATTTTTGAAATGTTGTAAACCAAATCTTTTATAAAGCAAGATTTGATGATATCTTGTCAATAATCAATTATTTTATAAACTTTTATACTGCTGTATATTTAACACCATCATTCATTAGCATAGAAGCAAATAATGCTATCTAATTGGTCAATATTATCTTTTTATATCAAGAATTTTAACTGCTAGTACCTCCTTTCACTTTGGGGGAATGAAATATGCAACCATGACTTTTACCTTGAACTTCTCATGTAAGGCTTCAATATCATCCTTCACTCTCTGCATTAGAGGAGTTTGGTACTCTCTAATGGCTCCACGAATGTGTGGACGTACAAAGAGGGCGTTGAAACGCGAGAAGATGCGGAACATCTCATTGGCACTCTTGGCTGTACCAAGTTGATCACGGAGTCGAGCTGTGATCCTCGTCTCAACACGATCAATCCTCTCATCATATCTTAAATATAAAACATATTGATGCGCTTTAGAAGGAATAATCATTTTCCCTCTCATGTAACTACAGAGATTAAGTTATAATACATTGCCTAGAGACTTACCACAGCATTAAATGATCAACAAGATACTTTTACAATTTAGAGAAAAAATAAAAGAATTTTCCCAGACATTTTGTTCAAGTACAATGTAGCTACGACATCCAATAAAGCCTGTTGAAGGACAGCACAACTCAAGTTTCTCTTATGTTTGAGAACAAAACTATACGTCTAACAAGCTCCTATTTTTGGATTCATGAAGTTTTCCCTTTAAAAATGTCTAGAAAGTCGTTTTCAATATTGGGTTAATATTACCTTGACCTTGAAAAGTGACCTCAAAATTGTAGGTGTTTCTTCTGCACACAAGTAATATTTCTGTGAAGTTTCATAAACATGGTTGCAGTAGTTTAAGTTGATATATACTTCTAATTAAATTTTTATGATTAAAGTGGTCACAGTGATTTTCTAAAAAGAGGTTTACCGTTTGATAGCAGCTTCCCAGGCATCAGACCCTTCCTTAGAGACGTCGAGGCCGTCTACCTCCTTCACATTTTCATATGCCAAGTTTACCTCCTAGTATGAAATTAAACATGTACAACATTGACTATGTATTGTGTAATGGCTAGATTTAATGCTTCGGAAAACTCAATTACAAATGCTTGAGTATGAATGGTTGGTGATACAGTAAAGGTTGTTCATTGATTTTTATAAAGAAATAAAGATTTGTGGCATATCTTTCGAGTCATATGATAAAAAAACAAAACAACGGAAAATTATTACATGGTAATTTGATAACCAAATACTTAATTGTCAGGTCTAACTGGATTTATCTAATAATGCTGGTGATGTAAAAGGAACTGAAGTAATATTTTATAAATATATATTCCATATATCATCAACTAATAAAAAATATGATAAGGCAACGTTGTGACGACAAGGAAAAATAGTTCCGATTTCATGGCAATTCTGGAAGTCATAATTCAAATGAAGCAATTACAAAACTTATCCTAGACTTTAAGTTGATATAGCTGTGTTTGTTTGTTCAAGATCAATCTGAAAAGTGGGAGCTAGATATAACAAAACCCTGAATTTAATGACAGACAAATACAGACATATGAAACACACAAAAACTCCCCCTATGTTAATGTATGAAGTTACCTCAATAGCGTTAGCATCTGCAGCCTCATCAACCAGTGGCTCCATCTTTGGAGCAGGTTCCTCCAGTGGGGTACCAGCTCTCCCTTTATTGCTAGTTACTGGTCTCAACACACGTACAATAACTTGACGGAGTTGCTCATGCTGGCGACGGAATCTTATCAAATTTAAAAGAAAAAATGTAAAATCTTTTAGCATGAGCAACAAGACAAAACTTAACTTATGAATGAAAACGTTTATGATTAAGATCATGTATTAGGTGTCGACAATACTTTTAATATCATATACTGTATTAGAATGGTTTTGTAAAAATTAATAGGCTAATAGTTGAAATTTACTTTCTCATATGATCCAGTCTTGCTTGCAGACGTTTATGCGCTGGATTGACACGCCAGACCATACGTAGATGTTCTTCTCTTTTCTTCTTGACAAGGTCTCGTAACAATCCCTGAAGCTTGTCGTACTCATCGTCCCAGGTACTGAACACATCAAAACAGGCAGACATCACTTTCTCAAACTCATCATATGGGATATGCATCAGTCGCCTTGTTCCCAAAACCTGTAATGAAAATTTGTTGTAAAGGATATTGGTACATCATCATAGTAAAATAAAGTTCATTTTGTAGTGACACACACTACCATTAGAATGTATGAAGCATTTGATTATTACCATGAAACATACGGTCTAAATTTGTAAGTTACTCACAACAAAGATTATTAATAAGCATATTCTATGGCCATCCTGTAACAAAAAAATTGTAATAAAAACAGGTTCTGTATATTGAATTTCACTCACTTTGAGTAATTGTGTACTCAGATCTCGTGATATGGCCTCGACCAGTCGGAGAGCCCGCTGTATGGGATACTTGGTTGGTCTGATCTTCCTCAAGTGGAGAAAGATGGCTTGTAGCGCTACACGAATACGGTCCAGTTCCGTAGCAGATAGCAGGTCATTTAGAGGGAAGTCCTTCATCAGCTGATTGTAATCGTTCACTGTAGCCATTGCAGTCTTCAGACCTATTCAATTAACAGCAAGGAAAGTAAAGATTTATAAACTCATCAAAAATTCTTAGTTCTGTCATTTCTATCACTTCAGTTAAATTAAATCTAATATGACATAAAGCTGTGAAACTCAGATTTTTATTACACATGATAATGTATCAAATACTTTTATCCCTGTTAATAGATAAATCACTACAATTCAATATCCATCAAGCATGAAACCTTTGTGAGGATGGATTTTTAAGAAAATAGTTACTAACAATTAATTTATTTGGTCACCTACCTGTATCAGTGTCAAAGCTGACAGTGGCATGGAATCTCTTGCCATGTTTGAGAATCTCCAAAGTGAGAACAATCTCTGGGCTCTCCCTCTTCTCCTGTATCCGCAGTAGAGCTCTCTCCAGGTTCAGCCAGAAACTGATCTCCTGCAGGGCGGTACCTGATGCTGGATCACGGTCTAGCTTGGTTACCTGAACATACACATGTATCACTGTTTACACAGAAAAATGGATACAAAAACCAAACATAAATATAGGGATTTTAAAAAGGACAAATTTTATTGATTTCAACATGTTTTTCAACATGCATTTTATGTACTTTAACTTTCTCCACCTATCTGTGTAAACTAGATAATCCTTGTTCATTTTTTTTTCAACAACCTGCAAGCTGACATTAATGAGCTCGACTTAAAGGTTAAAAACAAATAAATGTTTTATAATATTTATCATTTCTCCATGCAAACATTGGTAAAGTTTTACCGAGTAAAAGCAACATTACTTCCAAACTTCCCTCAACCATCTATTCATACCTCCTACATAATCACCAAAGTTGTGTGACTATTGTTTAGTACTTACATTGTTTATTACTTACTTTTTGGATCTCCCTAATCCACCTATTCACACCACTCTGTAAGGCATTCAGAAACTGTGCATCCTCAACTTTGTCGCCGAAATCTTCCACCTTTGGTTTTCGTGACTCCTCGCCGCACTTCTTGATCACCGTGGAGACGGTCTGGTGTATGGGCAGAATGATCTCTGGTATGTCTATGTTCTGCTGGAGGTGAAGCAGACCCATTTCTAGGTCAACTATTTTCTTCTCTACAGCAGGCGCCATTTTGTCACCATCCCTGTAAATAGTCAAGTCATGGTGTAACTGATCCACAAAGAATATTACTATTTATTCATGTGATATGTGAAATATAATAAGTAACTTGTATGTTCACTTAACAATAACAAAAATATTGAATCTTGAATCTATATTTTTAGATCAAAGTTAAACAACTTTCTCAGAAATAAGGACTTTAAATGTATGTATATATGTTTTAATTTTGCAATTAAATTTAAATGAATCTACTAAATATGTAAAAGGTTTTGTTGCGAAACCTGGATAAGAGAAGTAAGAATCAACTATGATTGAACAAAAGCTCACAAATTTCGTAGTGTATCATAACAAGTGAATACCGTAACAAACTTGTTTTCATTTTTTTTAAAAGTACAATTACCTTTCTGCCTTGCCAGTTTCACGGATATATGACTTGAAGAAGGGTGCTACTGCATTGCTGACGTATGAGTGAAGAGTTTCATATGGTGATCCATCACTCAGGTTCATCATCTGCAGTTGTGATGGAAACATCTTGTCTGCCTCAACAATCGGTCCTCTCTTGATTAATACCATGCTGAAATGGGTTATTTCAAGTTTAACCTTTTTTGCTCTATTTTATAATGACAGTTCCAGAAGTATTCTAAAATGTTACTTTTAAGTATTTGATTCATAATACAGTATATCCATTAAATCATTGACCATCATAATTCCAATAATTCATAAAAACTATAAATAGTTGTTTTAAAAGTTTAAGCATTTCATTTTCTGATAAGTTGGCTTACCTTATACTAATGTTGCAACCTATATAACAAATTATCAGGATTAAATCAGTAACTGAAGTTAAAATAGCACATAACAAATAAAGACAGTTTATAGAAAGTACATTACCTGGTCAATTTAGAGCTTGTAAAGTGGACATCAGATGATATCATGTAGGAAACACTGCCTTCACCATCTCCATCACCACCTTCATTGACATCTTCAGATTCATCTGTGAAAAAATTAGTTCATGAGCAAAAAAATTCGCACCTGTGATGAATTTCGCTCTCGTAGTTAGTTTTGTATTAACACTTACTACCTGTACATGACCTCACAAGCTCCACCCTCAAACTTTTGGCAGTAAGAGTTAAACTTTTTTTCAAACTGCACAAACTAAATGTACTATTTAACTGTGTCAAATAAAAACAATGCAGTGACGATTGTAAATTTAACAAGAGGGCCAAGATGGCCCTATATCGCTCACCTGACTGACCTTGAGTCACCCAACTTAAGTAGATTATAAAATACTTGTACACTAAAAATTCCATAAAAACGAGATGGGCGAGTAGTTAGATTTTTTATTTGTTTTGAAGATGTAAAAGATGCGTAGAAGAGTTCAAACTTGGTAGAGGTTCACCCATGGTAAATTTCAGTGAAATTACATTGAAATCAGGTCAGCAGATTCTGACAAGAAGGCTTTTGAAGGTTTTACTATAGCTGCCTTTATAGTAAACTAGCACCTCAATGTGGCGGTCATGTTTTTTAACAAATCACAACGGCTTCAACAAACTTGGTAAAGGGTCACCCAAGGAACATTACTGTGAAATTGTTTTCAAATTGATCCGGTGTTTTCTGACAAGAAGATTTTTTAAGTTTTTACTATAGCTTATATAGTAAACTAACCCACCCCTTGGCCGCCATGCTTTTTGACGAATCACTATGGTTTGAGCAAACTTGGTGGGGGTTCCCCCAAGGAACATTTCTGTGAAATTATTTTCAAATCGAGCCAGAAGTTTCTGACAAGAAGATTTTTTAAGTTTTTACTAATTAAACTTGCCCCACCCTTTGGCTTCCATAATTTTTTGAAAAATCAAGATGGCTTGAACAAACTTAGTAGAGGGTCACCCAAGGACCACTTCTGTGCAATGATTTTAAAATCAAGCAATTAGTTTCTGACAAGAAGATTTTTTAAGTTTTTACTATAGCTTATATAGTCAACTAACCCCACCCCTGGCCACCATGTTTTTTGACGAATCAAGATGGCTTGAACAAACTTGGTTGAGGGTCACCCAAGGACCATTTCTATGAAATGATTTTAAAATTGAGCCAGTAGTTTCTGACAAGAAGATTTTTTAATTTTTTTACTAAAGCTTATATAGTCAACTAACCTCACCCCCTGGCCGCCATGTTTTTTGACGAATCAAGATGACATGAACAAACTTGGTAGAGGGTCACCCAAGGAACATTTCTGTGAAATTATTTTAAAATCGAGCCAGTAGTTTTTGACAAGAAGATTTTTTACATTTTTACTATAGCTTATATATAATAAACTAACCCCACCGTCTGGCCGCCATGTTTTTTGACGAACCAAGATGGCTTGAACAAACTTTGTTGAGGGTCACCCAAGGATCTTTTCTGTGAAATGATTTTAAAATCGAACCAGTAGTTTCTGACAAGAAGATAAATTTTTACTATAGCTTATATAGTAAACTAACCCCAACCCCTGGCCACCATGTTTTTTGACGAATCAAGATGGCTTGAACAAACTTGGTAGAGGGTCACCCAAGGAACATTTCTGTGAAATTATTTTAAAATCGAGCCAGTAGTTTCTGACAAGAAGATTTTTTAAGTGTTTACAAATTAAACTTGCCCCGCCCCCTGGCGGCCATTTTTTTGACGAATCAAGATGGCTTGAACAAACTTGGTAGAGGGTCACGCAAGGAACATTTCTGTAAAGTTATATAAAAATTGGCCCGGTGGTTTCAGAGGAGAAGTTGTTAGAAGCTAAAAGTTAATGAAGGACAACAGACGACAGACAACAGATGACGGCCACCAGGCAATCACAAAAGCTCACATGTGAGCCTTCGGTGAGCTAAAAAAGAAATCTTTGATATGAATCCTGTTTAGAAGAATTATACAAAAATCTGCTAAAGATGGCTTTTGTATCATAATTAAGTCTTTAATGCCCCTTCAAAACCCCCTTCACAATTCCTTGAATGGCAGGGCTATCAAAATAATCTTAAATTTATGCAAATGTGTTGACAACAAGGCATTATATCTGTAGTGAAGCTTCAGGATATCTAGAAGACTGTCCTCATTTGACATATTTTAAAAACTGGTAACTAGTCAAGTTGCTCTTCTCTGCACCATTTCTGCAGTGATATTCGTCCAAAGTATTCAATGTTGTTTTTTTAACAATAATTGCAGGTCAAAAAAATTAATTCATTGACTTACTAAGAGAAGTCAACAAAACAAAATTGAACCTCAAAAGCTCAACCTCAAAAGATTTTTTAAATATGTGTCTGTGGCTGGGGTGTGTGTTGGTAATAAAAATTTAATAGAGTGCAAAGAATTTTTTTTTACAAATCTGGTAATTCTAGAGACGCACATCAGTTTTTGTCACGGAATTTCAATGAAATTCACTACACTCGCCTACATTTCTATATAATCTTGAGTGAAGGCGGCCCATGATATTGATAAATATGATTATGACTCATGGCAAATAATCAATACAGGCCACTTTACATAATTTTTAACAAAGAATTTAAATTGTCATTGCACCACAAAACATTATCATATGACTTTACCTTTAGTAGATGATCTCTGAATTAAAAGTGCTGGTGTCTGTGGATCAGTCAGAAATTTCTTAATTTGCTCGCAATGGAGCCGGTCTGCCACCGCGGCCTTGAAGGCGGATGACGCATCAAGTCTGTCTTCGAGAATAATTGGCACACAACGGCATAAATATGCCGCGAATTTCTCAATGTCGGCAACAGCCTGAACAGGTTGAGTCGACTGACCCTCCTGCTCAGCTGAATCAGCCATCCTTTCACTTCAACGAAAATAAATGTTATGTAGACGGGCCGATAATGCGAAGTCCACGGATTTTCTTGAACAGCTTCCCAATATCCGGGCACTTTAGCTCTTTTCGATCAGGAAGGGAGCGCACTCTGTAAGGCGCGCTTTAAATCAAAGCAGCAAAGGTACTAAAATACACAGTGAAAAGCAATTCTTCGATGTTTTCTTATTCAGTTTATCTAGACTAAGATCTGACATTCCAGGTAAAAGAAAGCACAATCTTGAGATTCCAGACACTGAAAGTAGTGCAGATGAGGTAAAAATCGATACAAATATATTTTTGCAAGATGTGATTGTAGTGTCACCCCCGCGGATAACCTCGGGACTATTTGGCGGAGGGACACAAAACCTTGGACTCACAAACACGGAATAATGTGATCATACAGAGGATAATACTCTCTATAACACTCACATGGCAGATACAGATGTTAAGGAGGAATATACCTTTTAGATTATTTTCGAAATCAGTGGAATATTTGGTATGTAATGAAACTAGAAGTAATTTTCAATTTGAATATGCTTTTTTTGCGGTAAATATAACACTTCTTTACCTATAACGTCGTAAACAAGGCCATGTTTGGTCTTTTATAGCAGATTTATACATATATCGATTTATAGCAGCAAAATCGCGTATTTGTCGACCTCAGTCAAGTTATACCGAATGTACAGAATCGAAACACATACCACCACGTACACATTCAACGGATATATGAATTTACAAATGCAATAATTACGACGAACGCCACTTGAAATTCTGATAATATTAGCGAAAAACGGAAATTATTATTTTCTCGATTTTTTCGAAAAAAAAGAGCTTCAAATCAAAATTACCAAAAAAAACACAACGAAACGAGCGATTTTGGAATATTTTTTATGTGACTTTAAACAATATACTTCACAGTGATTTTGGGATTTTTAGAACAATTGACAAATAAGATTTTTTATTTTTTTTAATTATTTAACCCACCCTACGTCAAAATGACATCAACATATTGCATAATTCTACGCGTTTTCAATATGTTTTTTTCGGCGGTTGATTAAGATTAAATTATTTTCGAAATCAGTGGTATAATTAGTATATTATGAAACTAGAAGTAATTTCCAATGTGAATATGTATTTTTTTGCAGCGTTCAATAGAATATATATTATCTATATGTGACGTCGTAAACATGGCCATGTTCAGCCTTTTTGACGTCCAAATGTATACTGTATACTGTAGCAGCAAAATCGCGTATTTTTCGACCTCATTTGAGTTATTCCTAATATACGAGAAATAGAAACATATATCACCATGTACACATTTGACGGATGTATGGATTTACAAATGCAAAAATTATGACGAACGCCACATTTTACAAATACTAGCGAAAAATGGAAACTATTTTCTCTCTCGATTTTTTTTTTTCGAAAAAAAACCGGCTTCAAATCAAAATTACCAAAAAAACAAACCGAGCAATTTAACATAATTTTTATATGATTTTATACTATATATTGTACAATTATTTTTTATGATATTCAATTATTTAACCCTACCCTACGTCAAAAAAACATTTAAAGCAAACGTCAACGTCGGTATAGCGCATGAGGTATACGTTTTGTGATAATTAAACAAGTTTGTTCTTACCACTATATTAGTATTTTGTGCACACTAGTTATATAATGTGTTGGAGATAACACTTTGTTTTTGTATAATGTAAAACAAAGATTACAAGATAATTTCATTCAAAATTTACATTCTCATCTTCGGATCTCAAGTAGAGCGAATACCTACACTTTAATTTTTGATAATTTTGCTTTAAAATCTTACTTGTATATGGTTAATATAGAAAAATACAAAATTGCGTTATCTAGGTTAAGACTCTCATCTCACAATTTACAAATAGAAGCTGGAAGATGGCACAAACCTCATAGTATACCTTAAAATGAACGTAAATGTACCACACGTGATATATTAGAAGACGAATATCATTTTGTAATTGAATGCAGAATGTATAATCAAATAAGAAACACATATATAAAGAAATATTATTGGACAAGCCAAGATGTTTAAATTTTTAGCACTTATGCAAAGTCAAAACGAAAAAACTATTAGATGTCTTAGTGTTTTCGTGTTTAAAGCTTTTGAAATAAAGAAAAAATAAATATTCAATTAACCCAACTTACAATGCTATGTGACAAGTTGACATAACTTATATGAAATATAAAAACAATAACATAGAAAACATTTTTGAATACAAATGCATCTAAGTTAAAATATTTTATTAACAGTTTATATGTTTGGAATATTTTCATCAGCAATACTAAATTATGATTGAAATATGTCACCTTCTCCGCACAAATAAAACGAAAATTACCAAACAGTGTTATGATTATATGACACTGAAATGAAGAAAACAAGAACATAATAATTGTGTTTATGTGCGTGCCTGTTCATGTGCAAATATGTGCACGCGCGCACACGCGCGCGCGTGTGTGTGTGTGTGTGTTAGTACGTCTGTGCGTTGTATTTAGTTGTACACATTTCACATGTAATTACTGCACCATTTGTTGTATCAATTGTAAATATGCATTGTATGTTTTATCCTCATGGGTCTTATGGCCTATTGGAATTTCTGAATAAACGATATATATATATATATATATGTTACAGTAAGATTGTGAAACCGGAGATTTCATGAAATTTTCAGTAATTTCGCGAAATTACTGTTTCACTCAGGGATTTCATGAAATCCCTGAAATATGGGCAGTGATTTTACACTATCTTACTGGCTGATTTCAGTAAATCTGTGTAATTCTATTTTAGTTAACTTACTATACAGTTGTGTTTTTTCTTCTGATTATTACATCACTCATTAGCACAAACAGTGTCAGGTAGCCACTTCTACTGATGTGCACTACCAGGAAAAAGGTGTTTGTCAGGACAATAGGGGTGGACCTGGATGTCTGCCTGACCATATGTCAATTATTTTAAGTCACACCAGGTCAATAGGTGTGGGCCTGGCAAATGGCTTCACCTGAGGCCTGTCCTATTAAAAAGGCATCCCGGTTCAGCCCATTCAGTGTAGATTTACTTTCATGCAAGATGTCTTCTGATAGTATGGAAGACGTTTTCAGGCAAGAGTTGTTCAAAAGATATAAAGTATGTCAGAAGTATCTGATTCCAAAGACAGAATATTACAGAATTAAAGAAAGCTTGAAATCGGCATCTACCAATAATCACACAAAGATCAGGAGCAGCTACTATCTGTTATCCAAGTAAGTAGATTGATTTATGTAATTTAAATATGTCTATTTTTCCAAATGCTTAGAATATTTGGAAAAAAGATGACCAGGAACATATAGTAAACACGATGAAATCTGTCGGAAATCCCCTACACAAAAGTTCAAGGTAGTCAAATTTCCCCGGTTGGATTGTCTCAATCCCCTAGATTCTTAATTAAAAATAAATATAAATGTTTTAATTATTAACAGTTATTATTGCTAAATGATAGGTAGATAATTAAAGAGGGATGATGCCTTATTTTAAAATCTATATTTTTTATTGAATAACTATGTTGGTGATTTACAATTAATTAAAAATGAATAAATGTTTTTATAAAATAAATGCTTTAATTATTAACAGTTATTATTGCTAAATGATAGGTAGATAATTAAAGAGGGAGAAAGGAATGATGCCTAATTTTAAAATCTATATTTTTTATTGAATAACTATATTGGTGATTTACAATTAGTGATGTTATTAAATATAAGAGGTTTTTTTTTGACGACCTTGTGCTGTGATATAAAGATAAGCTGCCAAATGTTTTAAAGTGTTATTTGTCACCTTTAGATAATGAGTTAATAAGTTAATCATTACCGTGTTACTTCTTTTACCTGTGGAGTATATTTGAGATATTCCTTTCATTGAACATATTAATTGGATGTTAATTTATAATGAGGTGTTAGTTTAACAATTGAGCCCTTTGATCTGAGTCTATCCTGTACGCATAGACTGTGCATGTGATAAATGAGCCCTCAGATCAAAGCCTATACATGCGATAAATATCCCTCTGATCTTAGTCTATACTGCTTCCTTAGAATAAACATGTGATAAATGAACCCTCTGATTTTAGTCTATACTGCTTGCATAGAATATTCATGTGTCGATTAAGACTGGTGTGAGTCTGTACTGCTTGAACATATATCTGATGATTGATCCCTCTGATCTGAGTCTATATTACTTGCATAGAATATCCATGTGTTGATTAAGCCGTTTGAACGGGGTCTATACTGCTTGCATAGCATATTCATGTGTCCATTAAGCCCTTTGAGCTCAGTCTATACTGCTTGTGTAGAATATTCATGTGTCCATTAAGCCCTTTTAACTGAGTCTATACTGCTTGTGTAGAATATGCAAGTGTTGATTAAGCCCTCAGATCTGAGTCATTACCGCTATGAAAACGATACGAGTTACTTTAATGTTATTTAATATTATGTAATTAACTGTCATTTCAGGTATGAGATTCTCCAGTGTGGTGATGTGGAGAAACTGATAAAGAAGCGTACACATCCAGAGGAGTCGCCTCTTTACTATGTCACTATTGAGGACACATTTGATGTCATCAAGCGTGCCCACATTGCTACTGGTCATGGTGGTCGTGAGCGCATGATCAAGGAACTACAACGAAAATATGCGAACATTACTACCAAGGCTCTAGAGCACTTCAAGCCACTGTGTGCGGAGTGTCAGAAAAAGAGGAAGCGTCCAATGATCAAGGGTGTAGTGGTGCGACCTATTCTGACCAAGAAGTTTGCATGTAGAGGCCAGGTTGATTTAATAGACATGCAGGCTATGGCACACTCCAACTACAAGTGGATCATGGTTTACCAGGACCACCTGACCAAATTTTGTGTCATCCGACCACTCACCACCAAGCGTGCCTCAGAGGTTGCCTTCCAGCTCATGTACATATTCCTCCTCATGGGAGCTCCTGTCATTCTCCAGAGTGACAATGGTTCAGAGTTTACATCGCATGTGATCACAGAGCTGAAGGAGGTGTGGCCAACCCTTAAGCTTGTGCATGGCAAACCCCGTCATCCACAAAGCCAAGGTTCTGTAGAACGTGCAAATGGAGACATCAAGGACATGTTAGTGGCATGGATGGCAGACAATGAAACACAGGACTGGGCTACAGGCATCAAGTTTGTACAATTCCAGAAGAACTCAGCACATCACTCGGGGATTAAGTGTTCACCATACTCGGCCATGTTTGGATGTGAAGCTCTTGTGGGCTTAACCTCTTCAGCACTACCCACAGAAGTGATCTACAGGATGGAGAGTGAGGATGATCTTCTGGCTGCTTTCTCGTGTAGCACACCTCATACACAAGAAGCTGACATCATACAAGTCATCTCAAGCAGCACAACTCCTTCTCATGAAACTGACAGCATTACAACCTCCTCAAGCAGCCCAGCTTCTTCTCATGAAACTGACACATTACCAGCCTCCTCAAGCAGCCCAACATCTCCACATGAAACTGACAGTATACCAGCCGACTTAAGCACCCCAACTTCTACACCAGCTTACCATGAAGACACTGTACTTATCATACTGCCTTCTACCAGTGAAATGAACCCGCCAGACCATTCCCAGATATCCCCATCAGTCACCACCACACCAATCTTGGAAGACCACACTGTCCAGATCAGGAAGCGTAGAGCTGAAGCCTATGCAGCACTACTATCTCAGGCAGAGAGGATGGTGAAACGCAGCCGTGTGGATCTCAAAACCGGTGTGCCTGGGGACAATGTGGCTGTTCCTATACCGGCAGTAGATCGTGGCAGAGACGTCGACACTGACCAGTACAAGATTGCTGTAAAGGCGGGTGTTTTAAAGGGACAATACTCCAGGAACCAGTTTGATCTGTGCCCTCAGCGATTACTGACAGAAGCTGATGTTAGTCAGGAGAATGTAACGTCACTTCGTTCTGCTGTTATTGCTGAATCTTCATCTGGTGGGCATGGTTTTACCAAGTGTAACTGCAACGGTCCAAAAAAGTGCCAGTCCAACAGATGCAAATGTTTTAAAGCAAAGCTGAAGTGTAACTCAAGATGTCATTCCAGCCTCACATGCTCCAACAAATAAACTTTTGATAGATATGCCCAATATACAATGGGAAATGTGTGCCGCATTAATCAGTTACTGCAGTGCTCATTGCACTTGTGCCTTTTTTTAAACCCAATCATCAAAGTGCTTTCCTTGAGACCTGTTTTACCAACCCACCATACCTTCCCCTTTTTTCTATGTTTTATTCTGTTTTTATTTAAACCCTTTACTGCCGGAAGCAATTCTGCGCATGTGCATTATTGTGTCTGCTGCATTTTCAAACTTCGGAGATTAACTTAATTTTGGCGAAAATATTGGCCGAGTGTCAAACAGCTTGGATCCGGATGAGACGCCGAGTTACTCGGTGTAGCTGTTTTCATATAACACTATAGTTTAAGGTAAGCATTGAAGGGTTTAATTGTCAATAAATTAGATGCCGGTAAATTGATGAGTTTTACTGTTTTTCTCTCTGATTCACAACAGTTTGCAGTTTGTAATTTTGGCGAAAATATTGGCCGAGTGTCAAACAGCATGGATCCGGATGAGACGCCGAGTTACTCGGTGTCTCATCCTGATCTAATCTGTTTCCATATAACACTATAGTTTAAGGTAAGCAGTGAAGGGGTTTATTGTCATTGTAAGTTTGCAGTTTGGTTGAACTACGCAAGAAACTATACCTGAAATGTATACCTGATTATTCAAATGTATCAATAAATAAAAAATCACCAGATGTATTGTCTGCTTATTTCCTCTTCAGGGATTTCATCCCTGACTACATTTTTCAGGGATTTCACGAAATCCCTGGTTTCACAATCTTACTGTAACATATATACTTCTGCTGTTTAGTGGGGGAAAAATCATTCGCTAGAGAAAATTATGTGGATACTTATACCAGAACTTGTGAAATGGGCAGACTTACTTCTGCTGATACTATGAAAAATATACATTTAGATAAAGTAGCGTTACCTAATATTGGTACACCACATCCATTACAAGAACCTGATGACATAAATGTAAGTAGTTGGTACACAAACAATAACGAAAAAAACTGAACAGCATATATATGTGTTACGTCATGTATGTAAATTTATTCCTGTTTTGTATATGTGGCCTATTGCAAGTCAAAGTTTCTTTCTTCTTTCTTTCTTCTATATTCAGAACATCTGAATGGACTTTAGCAAGACAGTCAAAATGGTGTACATACAGTTCCGACTAGGAGAGCGTACAATGAATTAAACAGTTAAGATAATCTGCTTATGACCTTTATGGGAATGCGTCTAATATTACAAGCCTATGTAAATGAATTGAACACATTTACAACTGCTATCAATATATTTAAAGCAATTTCAAATCATATTGGTCAAAACAACACCGTTATCAGAGTAGATCAGCCACTCTATTCTAAAAAAGAAATAACTTGTATGAGGCAATCAAGACCAATTCAAAAATGCTGTATTCAGGCTAGGGTCTCCATTTATGTTTCAATTTTCTGAAGGCAACTTGACAATATGTAGAATCAGCTGGTTTAGATGATATTTGGATTGAGGCAGGCGTATATCCACCAAACACCACCGAAAACATTTTAGAGAGATTGCATATTACAAAGCACTGAAGCCTATAACGCATTGTGGAGACTGTATTGATGTATCTTCATATCGTGGAGCCCGTGTAGTTCCGGCTAAGAATAAAATCACTGACGATCTCTGCAGAGGGGTAGGAATCCTCCGAGTGGGTGTCAAGTTCATTTTATCGTTTTTTGTCATGTTCACTATTGTGGTTTCAGGGAGCCATATGAGTGATGGCAAGAATAGGACCACTGTGGCTCTTACATGTCGTAAGAAGCGACAATTTGAGTAATACGATAGAATTTGCTGAAACTCTGCAGTTCTGCAGGTATCAAGGTTCTAGGTTCATTCTGCATATTCATTTGTTGGTGTATTTTTTTTTAAATATGTATGCTTATTTGTTGATTTTGTACATGTAGAGTGAACCTGGAATCTTCCTTCCTGTTGGCGTCGAATAACCTATAATGTGTTGGTACGCCGTAAAATCTTATTCATTCATTCATTCATTCATATAGTGGATGGCACATAGACATGAAACTATTGCTGCTAAGTTGAATTCTTTTGATAATGCCGTAAAAATGTTGGTGATGCATTCTCAACAAAAATGCAAAGAGTTCCGAGAGAATATACAGAAAGCAATGAACAGATGAATTAGACAAAACGCTCGAGCAGTTTAATTGCACATTTCAGGGAGTTTGATGAATTGTGTACGGATGTCTTATGGATGACGTACATAGGGCATGGATGGCGTTTTGTTAGACTTCATCCGATCGAAAAGAGAGGGCAACTGGGAATTCCATCTAGAGGCGATTGCTGTTATGTTAGCATGGTTGACAATCTAAAACTATTTGAATTATGCTCAGTGCTGACCTGTTTACTAGATGATATGACGTTTCTCGAAAAGACACGTGTATCGTGAATTTAAAGCTTGATTTTTTATAGTCAAAAGAAGCAACAATCACTGAACGCAGATCAAGCAACAAGATGGATGAACGAGATTTGTAAAATGAACGAAGGGAAAATAGGAATCACACAAAATGATCTAGCCAGAGACAAATTCTGTGTCATTTTGGCAAGTCAATCGGATGTGTCGGAGAAGTCACTGTAAGGAGAAAATGATGCAGAGGAAGACCTCACATATACCATATATGATTATCTGCCATTATGAAATGATCTTGATGAGTCTCATGTTTAAATTTTAATCAAACAGATGGATACTTTTGACATTTTCTGAGTATGATCCTTTAAAGAAAAAACAACATTTCCCTTGTGGTATGATGATACAAACAAGCAGAAACTTCAGGTTGTTAAATATGACAGAAAACTACTTCAGAGTCTTTTAAACATTTAAACGTTTAAACATATTTTTGTCAGCTGCAAATGCTAGCAGAAATGTAGAAATTGGTTCTGTGCTGAAACACAAATTGTCCTTGGTACCACTGCCACTTGCTAGGGTTGTAAGATCTAGGTACTCTACTACAAAGACTGAACTGTTTAATGTCTTGAAAAGTGATTTTATTTTGATGACCTTCCTAATTCTTCATTGTAATGGTACATAATCATTGATGGTTAAGCTATTATTCAGGTTTTTGGAATGCATGCTATCCAAATAGTTACTTTCTGCATTCTAACAAATGTCCTTATTATGTAAAAAATTATTAACTAGTATACTAGTGTATATTAAAACGACTATAAATCATTAGCTTTCTTTGTTTAGCAATATTAAAGAATATTTATTATTTCTATACCACTTTTTGTCCGACCCCTATTGTGACTTCTGTGCTAAACTTAACATGATGTTTGTTTATGTACTCACTCCATTTTATTTAAAATACTTGCTTGTTTCATGTATTGCTAATTCATAAATTTTGCACACTTTTGACCTTTGATCTCAATTTGACAACACAATTTTTAACATATTTTATTCATATTCTTAGCAGTGACTTACAACAAACACATTTCTATAATTTTCAGTTCAATAAATAAGTAATTATTTTAACAAGACGCGTTCTTAATTCTACATATCAATTATTGCTCCCAGTTGACCTTTGACCTAATTTTGATATTACGAGGTGATTTCATGATTGGCATTCACCCTCACAGGTTTGTATACATACAAAGGAAGACATTAAGCATGGATGCCAAATTCTACTCAAATTTGCCATCAAACGTTTTTCCCCTGTGTCTGGATGGCCTACTAATATAAACATATCATAAGAAAAAAGTTTGGCTTTGTAATTTCTTTAATACAGTGCCATTTGAATTTTGCATCCTCATCTTGGTACAGTGACATCTAAAACAATTTAGAATGAGTTACAAATGATATTACAAATTATTCAAAACAAAGTTGTCATAATTATTTATGAGTAACTTCTTTTAAAGTTTCAGATTTCAGTAATCTAGGTTGGCCAAATGTCGATAACAGGGAATAACAACTGAGACTTAACCATTTTCATACTTTTTATAAAAAACGTACTGTAATTCTTATCTAGTATCCATAACAGTAGACATAGTGCTGACAGTGTTCATGTATGTGTGTGTATGTTTTAAACCAAGCAAGCTATCTGACAGGGGCGTAGCTTCCTATAGGCAATGAAGGCACGTGCCTACATTTTTTTCCTGAAAAATCGAAAAAATAAAAATGCCAAAAAATGCAATAAAAATCAGATCCCGGCTATTTCATTCCCCCTCTTATTTATTCAAGTGAACAATTCTTAAAACATTACACTTATTTGGTTATAAAACATTGAATTCCAGGTTAATATTTAGGATATTCAGAGCCTTAAAAATATAAGAAATACACGCCAAAACGCATTTACGACAGTCTAGCTTGTTTTTTTTCGGGGGAGCAAGGCCCCTGACCACGCATCAATGACTGCCCCTCCCCCACTCCCCTCCCAACTGTGCCTACCCATCGTTTCCAGCCAAGCTACGTCCCTAACCAGGGACTGGAACAGTCTTTCACGAAAAATAAATGGAATGTAAAAAAATATGCTTTGAAAAAGGAGTGAAATACAACTGAATGTATGAAATGTATGGAACAAGCAGCTATGCGATTTTGTTTATGCCATAATTCAAATATTTCTGTGATAATTAATTCCAGTACAAACAGGAAATTAAATGTTAAATGTACTATAACAGTAACTAGTCAAAGTTGTCTTTCTTTGTTTATTATATAGTTGTAGAAACGGTAACTTAAATTATAGCTTTTCCCTGTTAGTAGTAGTATATGCCCTCTATTTCCACTTCTTCGTGTTCGTGTTTGGATTGGCCTATGTTCTATATTCTGAATCTCGTTTAGGGTATAGGTCACGGTGTACGTGCCATTTAAAACCGCAGGAATGTGCCGAGTCAGTAAATATAGCATTTAATCATTAGTATATGTAAACCCGCAATCTTGTTTGGAGGAGGGTATTTTTTGAGAGTATAGCTGCGTGACGCATTGATCCATTTTATAAAAGGTCATAGTTACGTTATATGGTTACTGCAGACGATTTACGTAGGTTCGATGTACTATCTGAGACGTTTGTATACAACAGCAGACGATGGTCGGCAGATTTACTAATTGAATTTTATCCCAACTGTTAAAGTGTATCACTAAAACGTCCGGGTTTATTTATCACAATAAGTTTTTATATAAGTATGCTTTTCGTTACGGTTTAAAACTGCCAATATGGTCCATTGTGTGGTGTTATTCAATGGCTTCAACACTCATCAATACAGATATAGAGCCTGATGAATGATAATGCATTCGTCAATAACATCTCCTCAATTTACTAAAAGATGCGCAAGAACATGCATTATACTCACTAACATGAACTTTAAACTTTCAACAACATGTGTCTGTTAATACGATATGTACGGCGTAAATGAAGCGTTAACGAAAGGGAGATAAATGTTGACAAATAAAAGAGTAGAAGTATTGAGATATATAACTAAGGCGAATGTATAGTTCTGCGATTTATTTTAGATGCTCTCTAACAGGAATAATTAACGCATGCGCATGTACATAGTATAGAGATACATAGTTAAGATAATACATAACACTTATTGATCAAATTGCAATATGCAACATGCAGGATGATACAAATGTAAGAGTTTATTGCCATAAAAATATAAATTAAGCTTGAGGGAGTACTTATCCAGCGAGACACTCACTCCTCAAATTAATTGAGGTAACACATCCGCACTCCTCCAGTAAGTTTTGTCATCCGCATATACATTAACTATAGTTAAATATAATTACCTCAGTCATTCTATAAGCATAAAGGTTAAATAAAGTTTCTTACACTGCACATGTTTTTGCTGTAAAGATATTCACAAAAACACGTCAGCCACCAACTTTAAAATATTTAGGTGTGTATGACTGATCACTGATCTATTTCACAGATTGTCGTAGCCACCCGAGTCCGTATGTTTATATATAAACATTATCGGAGCATCGCATTACATCGGGTTAAGGGACACATTAATACTCGTTGCTATAGCAAAGAGATCCCAGGTTAAGTGACTTAAATATTATCAATTTTAGAAATGATACACGTTAAAGCTAGTCACTCGTTTTCAAATTTCGTTTATTTCATTTATTTAAGAAACAGAAACTGTCCATTACATAGTGTTGTCATAAAAAAACCAATAACAATAGTCGACAGTTGAACTAATACGTGCGTCCGATGATGGATATTTTAGGGGCGTTTCGCATTCGTTCTAATTCATGTTCGGCCCACTTATTCACCCGGTGAATGGAACTTTCTGCGGCGTCTTCTCCCCCTCCTCTCTGTCGAACTGCAACCCGACCCCTGAACTCTGGAGGATCGTATCGCTTTAGAATGTTTTCGAACAAGTACTTTCTCTTTTTAGGCGCGTATTTCCACGCCTCATCAGTATCATAATCATCGATTATCTTCAGCTCATCAGCGGTTTTTTTAATCGCGGAATACACCGGATCTTCGAGCATTGCGTCCATCCATTCAACCTTGGCCGCGAAGTCACCCGCCATGTTTTTTTTGTATTTAGGTATCATATCTCTATATATTCTCTGTCCAGCTACCTCATATTGCAATTTGATCAATAAGTGTTATGTATTATCTTAACTATGTATCTCTATACTATGTACATGCGCATGCGTTAATTATTGAAGATGGATAAAGACAAAACTCAAACAAATGAACTGGTTCATAGTATTGGAATATAATTGGCCATGGCTTCTATAATATATGAATACAAAATGTGCAGTCATGGAAGTCATTAAGAAATAGTATGTTCGTATCACAGACCAGTTTATAATTGTCACTGAAAAAATTGATCCTGTGAACCCTGGGTACAGATGTTCACAAAGGTTTTAATAACTTTCCTTCGAAATGTCCACAAACAATGATCATTAAATGGTGCTGTGACCGCGAAATACTGCCAGTAGTCTTAATTAACAACGTACGAGTACTATGTCCTCAGCTGAAGCCATGACGATTGGAACAAGCCAGTCTTGGATATTAGAAAGCAACTTCCAGAAGAGATACTGAAAAATACATAGAGAACAACCGAAAATACTGTTTCAAAGATACATACATATAGCAATTAAAAAGTTGGATGTGGGAGGGTGGGTAATTTTTGCAATACATAAAAACCCAATGGATTATCAATATTTTTTTGCGATTAGCTTTGCGGTTCGCCTCATGAAACCGGGAATTCTTGAAAAAGGAAGTTGACAAAACGGAGTCCCGTAATAATCACTTCAACATAATAATGACACAAATACATGAATATAGGTACTTAGAGTTTCCTCCTTCAATAACCAGATTTAGTCTTTTACTCGACAAATCCTATTATTGAAGATGGATAAAGACAAAACTCAAACAAATGAACTGGTTTATAGTATTGGAATATAATTGGCCATGGCTTCTATTATATATGAATACAAAATGTGCAGTCATGAAAGTCATTAAGAAATAGTATGTTCGTATCACAGACCAGTTTATAATTGTCACTGAAAAAATTGATCCTGTGAACCCTGGGTACAGATGTTCACAAAGATTTGAATAACTTTCCTTCGAAATGTCCACAAACAATGATCATTAAATGGTGCTGTGACCGCGAAATACTGCCATATGCCAATAGTGGCATTATATGCCGCTAGAGGCACCGCCATAAAATGGGGGAAGCGAAACAGCAACAAACGATTACAATGAAAGAAAAATAACTGGTCTATCGAAGTAAAACTTGTTAAAACACACTAGGCACACAATATTTATCTTATCTCAATTATAACAATATTTTGCATTATAATACCTCAAATGGAGGATTGGCCAACGCACTTCAAATGGAAGCGATATGTCGCGCCAACATACAACAAGCACATTATGCACACACTATTTATCTTATCTCAATTATAACATTATTTTGCATCAGACATTTTTGCATTATAAAACCTCAAATGGAGGATTGGCCAACGCACTTCAAATGGAAGTGATATGTCGCGCCAACATACAACAAGCACATTATGCACACAATATTTATCTTATCTCAATTATACCAGTATTTTTGCATCGGACATTTTTGCATAATAAAACCTCAAATGGAGGATTGGCCAACGCACTTCAAATGGAAGCGATATGTCGCGCCAACATACAGCAAGCACATTATGCACACAGTATTATCTTATCTCAATTATACCAGCATTTTTGCATCGGACATTTTTGCATTATAAAACCTCAAATGGAGGACTGGCCAACGCATATCAAATGGAAGTGATATGTCGCGCCAACATACATCAAACACATTATACCTAAAACATTTATCTCAAATGTAATAGTTTTGTTGTTTTTGTATTAGACAGTTGGCATTATAAAAACTCAAATGGAGAATTGGGAATCATGACTGCACTTTATCTCCATGACCATTCTGCAGAGGCCAAGGGGAAATTCGCTTATTAGAAGTTATAAAAACTTGAAGCCCCTTTGTAATTCCATTTAAGAATAACTTATTACCGCTGTCGGACAAGTGAACACCGTCACTGAAAAGACTAGTATCAGCTTCCACAATGTCTGGATATCTTATGTATGCCCCATTCAATTTAAGGACTTCAGTGGCAACCTTACTATTAACCCTGACCCGTACTTTGTCTAAAGCTTTATGGTTACCTTCACCCCTCCAGGAAAGGCGAGGTAAAATCTGAGACCAAACTATTAACACCCCTGGAATTAATTCTTTTATAAATTGTAACAACTTTACAATGCTGTTTCTCAAATCAGCAGATGGTATTTGACCAATATCGTTGCCTCCGACATGCAATACCAGTATATGCGGAGGATCCTCCAATGATAACAATAATCTTAGCGTCCTTCGTAACTGGCAGCTACGCATTCCGCTCCGCCCTTGCCACCATATGCTTGCACCGTACCGTCCTAATCCCAAACTGACACCAGCTGCTGTTGACTGCCTCGCAAAGGTAAACGCCTTTTTGATGATAGACGACCCAACAATCCATACTCTAGTACTGACATCTGCAATACTTAACTTGCAGTCAGTAACAAGCCCATTAAAACCCTAGCTTTTCGGTCGGTACTCTTATGTATCTTTTAAATGATCTTGACTCCCATCTACCTAATTCTTGTATGCCACTGTCAGACATACCCTTATTTGAAGCTGTTGTGGCTGCTCCAATCCGGAAAGAGTGAGATTTGTATCTGGCCGAATCAACTCCTAAGGCTACAAGTGACTTCTTCAAAACTGAACTAAACTGATAGCGGGTTACAGCGGAGCCCCCAAAATGTATGAATAACTGACCCTGTTGCTTAGAACGAACGTTTAAAAATGATTTCATCCGATCGACTGGACATAAAACAGATTTTACAGCTGGAAGTGAAATAATTGTACCCTTGCCCAACTGATCAGTCTTTGAATGTAAAATTCGTATTTCAATCTCTGAATTTTGACTCGAAAGTTTAACATCCGACATTAATAGGGCATGAGCAGAATGACTTTTGGAATCTGCGACAAGCTCCCCAACCCGTAATAAACCAAAATATGCCAAAGAAAAAGCGGCGGAAAATAGAGTAGACTCATATGAAGAACTGCAAATGATAGGTAATATTTTTAATATTCTCCCTAACAAAACGGGATCAATAGGTAATCTAACATCAATCCTCTTATCAAGACGCTCCATACCTGTGAGCATTTTTTTAACGACAAAATTTTGTGTGACATCACAGACATCATGCAGTTTACATTTGAAACCAATACCTGCTAGATAAGATCGAGCGGTAGCTGGGGAACACCCCTTAAGAGACAAATGAGCTACAAATTCGGACACTTGTAGAATACTTGGAGGCCACAACAATTCCATTTTGTAATTACTTCTAAATAACTGAAATGCATTTATGCCTGTATTGTAAGACTCCCTTGTATTAACCGCCAATGATGATTCTAGCAACAAATCAGCTCGGGACTTGATATCATCTTTTCGAAACACAATGGTACTGGAGATGGGTATTGTTCTGCCCTGGGCGCCAGATGCTGAAAACGAACCCATTGCCTACGTAAAAGAGCGTCTACGATGTTATTAAATCTACCTTCAACATGAACACTTTTACACTGTATATTGTAAGACATGGATTGCAACGCAAGTGGACGTATCAACCGCATAACTCTTCGTGATTTTGAAGTCTTTTTGTTCAAGATAGAAACGAGAGCAAGGTTATCTGTATTCAGTATAATCTTTTTATTTTGAAAGTAGCTACCCCATGTTTGAAAAGCCAGTACAATTGGCACTAATTCTAAAAAGGTCATATCCTTCAAGATATCAGTGCCCTGCCAAGCACAAGGCCACTGGAAAAAAATCCAATATGGTTCAAAGTAAGCTGCACAACCTAAACTAGCATTACCCGTCGCATCAGTGAAAAGCTGCAATTCTCGACTGTTGACCCATTCTGATTCAGGGAAATAGCAAATGCCATTAAAACAGTCAAGAAATATTAGTAACATTTTGATATCCTCTTTTAAAGGAGCTGTAACCCTAATAAAATGATGCTGTCTAGTGATCCCGGACATAGCATCATAAAAACGCCTGCAAAAAGCACGAGCCGCTGGGATTGCCCGCAAACAAAAATTTAACAAGCCGGTTAGTGCCTGCAAAACTTTAAGTGTTACTTTCTTTTTATTTATTTAAAACATAACTTAAGCATTGTCCCAATTCGTTTAGCTTTTCGGAGGGAATTCTGACTTTCATTTCAAGTGAGTCAATTTCTAGACCTAAAAATGACAATACCTGTGTAGGACCAAAAGTTTTATCAGTTGCAACAGGGACACCAATCTGTAAACATAAATTGTCAAATGAACACATTAACGTACTGCATTCATTGGACTCTTTCTTGCCACCAAACAAAAAATCATCCAAATAGTGAAGAACACAACCATGCTCTACCCTTTGTTTTATTGCCCACTCCAAAAAGGTTGAAAATTTTTCAAAAAGAGAGCAGGAAATAGAACATCCCATAGGAAGACACCTGTCATAAAAGTACTTTCCTCCTAAACTAAAACCCAGTAGCTCATAGTCTGATGGACTGACTGGCAATAACCTAAATGCCGATTTAATATCCATTTTTCCTAAAAGGGGCCCCCTGTCCAAGGGTACTGACCATAGACACTGCTTCATCAAATGAGGTGTAATGAACTTTACACAGCTCTTCACTAATAAAGTCGTTAACGCTTGAACCAGGAGGATGTGACAAATGCTGTATGAGACGAAAAGTGTTATCCTTTTTAGGCACAATACCAATGGGAGATAATCTAATATTGGGAAATGGCTTCTCCTCAAAAGGGCCTGCCATTCTACCTAAAGCTACTTCTTTATTCACTAAATCAAAGGCAACTTTTTCGTTAGTTTTAACGGAAACTAGGTTTTTACAGTATGTTGGAACCCTTGGACCACTGTAGTACAGAGGGAAGCCAAATTTAAACCCATCTATTAATTCCTTTTTTACTGCATGCTCTGGATAATATTCCATAGCTCGAATCAATGACTCAATTCGAATTGGAGTATTGCCGAGGGGCGCCATATCTGGGGAAACCACGTGGTAAACCTTAAACAGGTGCGATTGCTCGGAAGCTGGGTCGGCTTGGACGTGGCGAGAAACGTGTACCTTGCTGGAAACTGTTGCCAGACCTAAAATTAGAAGTATTACCCATATTATGTTGCACTATCCCACCTGTGTTGCAACGCCATGCGGGGTGAGCGCCCGAACAGCGCAAGCAAATATGTCTATAAGTACACATCGACTTATTACACCAGTTATTATTAAAATCGTAACACTTTCTTACAAGTGTGCTCTTTTTACCATCAGTAGATGGTGTATGGAACATATAAAGAAGCCAGAGCTCCTGGTCAACAATGCCCCAACTGGTATTTGGATCACGGGCTTTCTTAATTCTAAACTGCTCATCATAGAGCTTCCACCCAAGACCCCCATAACGTTGAGCACCCAAGCGAATGGTGCTCATGTACTTCAAAAGGCCCTGAGTGGCCTCTGGGTGACAAGCTGAGAACAGACTTATGTACACCAAAAAAGCATCTGACCACTGCCTAATATCGGTAATTTTAGAAGCAGAAGATCGAGACTGCAAGACCAACTGACCTTCGACCACACATACTCTATTACTGGAGTCCGCATTGGCAGCAGCATTGTTTATCAGCAGCCCAAGATCCACAAAATCCCCATTTAAGATTTTTAGTCGCAATGCAGCACTAACTTGGCTGCCAAGATCGTCACTGTAGCTTATTATGCTATTAGTATTACCCTGTACATCCTCATTGGTTCCAGCAGCTGTTACATCCACTGGCACGTCTGCTGACATTTGAGTACCAAGCGACTGAATTATTTGTGGCGTCACTTGCCGCACGACCTCCCTGACGACCTCTGGCGACACTAACTGCTGCTCAACCGCCGCAGGTATGGGGGCTGGAGGCTCTGGCACATGGTTTGGGGTTGATCTTGAAGGCCTCCCACGTGCGTAAGGACTTTTAGATGGCCTCTTTGGCATTGTTATAAAAACCCAATGGATTATCAATATTTTTTTGCGATTAGCTTTGCGGTTCGCCTCATTAAAACCGGGAATTCTTGAAAAAGGAAGTTGACAAAACGGAGTCCCGTAATAATCACTTCAGCATAATAATGACACAAATACACGAATATAGGTACTTAGAGTTTCCTCCTTCAATAACCAGATTTAGTCTTTTACTCGACAAATCCTATTATTCCTGTTAGAGAGCATCTAAAATAAATCGCAGAACTATACATTCGCCTTAGTTATATATCTCAATACTTCTACTCTTTTATTTGTCAACATTTATCTCCCTATCGTTAACGCTTCATTTACGCCGTACATATCGTATTAACAGACACATGTTGTTGAAAGTTTAAAGTTCATGTTAGTGAGTATAATACATGTTCTTGCGCATCTTTTAGTAAATTGAGGAGATGTTATTGACGAATGCATTATCATTCATCAGGCTCTATATCTGTACTGAAGAGTGTTGAAGCCATTGAATAACACCACACAATGGACCATATTGGCAGTTTTAAACCGTAACGAAAAGCATACTTATATAAAAACTTATTGTGATAAATAAACCCGGACGTTTTAGTGATACACTTTAACAGTTGGGATAAAATTCAATTAGTAAATCTGCCGAACATCGTCTGCTGTTGTATACAAACGTCTCAGATAGTACATCGAACCTACGTAAATCGTCTGCAGTAACCATATAACATAACTATGACCTTTTATTAAATCACGCAGCTATATGGTGCCGTAACCTGTTTTCGAGCGTCACCTGAAATCGATCACTTCCCATAATTACGAATATCGCGCACGCGTATTTCAACTTCCTACACTAGTGGCAATATTTACAAACAGTATCCACGTAGTCATTGAATGCAAAGAAAAATATCAAAAATAATGCTTCCGATAGAAGTGAGAAAGTCATTTTATGGTACAGACCTGAAAAAATGTATTTCTCACTAGGTCCATTTTTCAGTTTACATAAAACCTCGACAAATGCTAGGTTTGTTTACAAATATCGATTTCATACACGTCTGCTGAAAACTGATGCAATACAGGTCAAGGTCGAAAGTTATAAAATATTTCGCTTGTGCATGTCAGAAATTATCGAGGTTCCGGACGAGTGACCTTCTTATAGATTTTTTTTTAAGAATGAGATTGAAATTAGTACAGGACCACATTTAAATGTAGAATAAAAACAAGCAAACAGTTGAAAAGGTTTGTTATAAGAAGTGGATAAGAAGAGGTGGTTATATAAAGAATAAATAATAAAGTAGCAAATAAAAAAGAAGATATATATATTTTAAATCAGTGTTTTTATTTGGTAACTATGATTTTTAAAAAAAATAAAAAAGTATTTTTTTTTAAAAACCTCATGCTGTTAAGTTAATTGATATTATGATGAAATTAACCTATTGAGAAATATTTATTCATGTTAAAGGTAATGCAGTTTTCTCTGCTTTCATTTATTTGTGCTTTTGAAGCCATGTGTCACTTTAGTTTGACACATTACATCATCCTATCATGTGCTCGATATCAGGTGCCGCCATTTTATTGAACGTATACTGGGTCACCATGATCTAACGTGAATGGTGAAGTCAATGGGCATGTATTTGTAATTGTTTTGGTAGAAAATAATTATTTGATAGTTATTTTAACGTTGTATACAAGCACTTAGTGTCAAAATCCGTTTTGCATTGAAATATTTTAGCAGCGATTATTAAGTGATCGAAAACCGGTAACACAATCATACTCTCAAAAAAATACCCTCCTCCAAACAAGATGGCGGGTTTACATATACTAATGATTAATAGCTATATTTACTGACTCGGCACATTCCTGCGGTTTTAAATGGGACGTACACCGTGACCTATACCCTAAACGAGATTCAGAATATAGAACATAGGCCAATCCAAACACGAACACGAAGAAGGCATATCCCACTACTCCTGTTATATTGAGTTCGTGTAACTACTTCAGCAAATATTGAGACCTTTGCATTGATTTTTAATAGTGAGGTTATCCTGTGTGTACGTCTCAAATGTATATACTTTTATGCAACCGCGATATACACTACTACAAAGTCGACTATATGGCAACTGCACTGCATACTGACCCTCCCTAGCAAGTTTGTCCAAAATCGGCTGAGAGTAGTGCTAACGAGACTAGTTTATGGACCATACCATAGCAAATAGAGCGGAATGCCACACAGGTAACCGCCTATTGCGTCTGAGCAAATCACAGATACACGATCATAATCAGTTAGATGTTCGGTGAAACGACATCATTTGCCCTTGACAACACTGCGATTAACATATTTTATATTCCGTTTATACACACACCACGAGTAAGGTAAGCACGTTTATGTTATAGTCTAGCTTATAAATATTTGTATTTTTAGCTCAAATGCAAGGAAATATGAATATTGTTGTTGTTTGGTGTTTAACTCGTTTTCAACAATTGTTCAGTCATATCGCGACAGTGTTTACTTGTAACAGTATTATGAGAGCTGCCACACCGGGCTATCATGTCGCATGTTGTATATAACGATTAAAATCTAGGATAATATACTATCCGTTTCGTATAAAACTCGATGTGAGGTTTCTTATAAAGCGAGAATACACGCAGTACTTTAAACTGAATGTATGTCAACATGTACAATATATAACGTTCACTTATCATGCTTGGCGCCCCAGACATACATGACTGATTTTACCTGAAGTCAGTTGGTAAGCTTAACATAATGTTAACATGTTAAGTATGTAATAAGATTAAAATGTCTGTCTGTCTGTCTGTCTGTCTGTCTGTCTGTCTGTCTGTCTGTCTGTCTGTCCGTCCGTCCGTCCGTCCGTCTGTCTGTCTGTCTGGCTGGCTGGCTGGCTGGCTCGCTGGCTTTTTGATATTCATCATACTATTTCATGTTATATGTATATTTGTATATAATGTTTGTTTATGTTCCCTGTAAACATATATACTTGTTCTCATTGAATGCTGTATAATTTGTACATTTCATATAGTTTTGTTAACATTCCATGTTCATAATAAATAGAATATAACAGTCCCGGTGGGACAGGCCATTTAGTTTGTGATTATAGGCGAAACTAAGTGTAACATGTTACTATGTTTATTAATAATAAATACAATATTCTGTATGAGTGTCAATATCTTTCATCCATTTTGCTTACAGACGATTTGTTTTCAGTACATATGTATTGTTAGTAAAGTAAACATTTGTTGTTGTTGTTGTTGTTGTTGTTGTTGTTGTTGTTGTTGTTGTTGTTGTATTGATATATTGATGATAGTGTCAGTTTCATTTGAATCCAGATTTGGATTATTTAACCACTGGACTTTAAAAAAATATATCGAGTTGAATTGTAGACGTGTATATTGGTAAAATGAGTGATATTCGTCTTCTATAAGTGTTATATTGATTTTCGAAGAAAAGGACAAAATCGTAGTGCTCAGTGACGCGGTCAGTGTTATTATGTCTGTCGGTTTATAGCAATAGCTTATCTAGTACCGACTGCTTATAACAGTAAGTGCTATATACAAATCGGGTGTTTCCTCGAAGTTACCTAGTGTGATATTCCGTGTACATAGGTTAAATTGTATATAAAGATTCTTTACTTAGCTAAAACAAATATATTAAGAAAGCGTTGATACCTCAAAGTTACCCAGTGTGATATTCCGCATACGTAGGTTAAATTGTATATAACGATGCCATATTTAGCTCAAACAAAATATACTAAGAAAGCGATGTTTCCTCAAATATACTTAGTGTGATATTCCGCGTACATGTGTTAAATTGTATATAAAGATGCTTTACTATAACAAAATATATTAAACTAGCGTTTACAAAGTAACCTTGTGTGATATTCTGCGTACATATGTTAAATTGTAAACAAAGATGCTTTACTATAACAAAATATATTAAACTAGCGTTTACAAAGTAACCTTGTGTGATATTCTGCGTACATATGTTAAATTGTAAACAAAGATGCTTTACTATAACAAAATATATTAAACTAGCGTTTACAAAGTAACCTTGTGTGATATTCTGCGTACATATGTTAAATTGTAAACAAAGATGCTTTACTATAACAAAATATATTAAGCAAGCGTTTACAAAGTTACCTAATGTGATATTCCGTGCACATAAGCTGATTTACAATTTTTACTTGAAAATTTAATATGGGAATTCGAATATACAAAATAGTAACACTTATTTCTATAATGACTACATTTGACGAAGTTTAACTAAATAAAGCTCAAATGCAAGGAAATATGAATATTGTTGTTGTTTGGGTTTTAACTCGTTTTCAACATTTTTTATACAACAACAAAAAATAGGTTATTTAGTTAAACTTTACAAAATATTTTCATCTCTTCGGAAGATTGATAGTAAATTTTATATTTTCATATGGTTATGTTTCCAATCTAAATACGTTACAAATCATATATCATGCAATTTGATATTTTTCGATACCCGGTGAATCATTTCAAATTATGCCATGTGTTTTTGTTGTTGTTCTTTGTGTGTGTGGGTGTGTGTGTGTTTCTGTTTGTTTGTTGTTGTTGTGTTGTTGGTGTTGTTTTTTTTTGTTTTTGTGGGGTGTGTGTGTGTGTGTGTGGGGGGGGGGTGCGATTTTATGCTAAACAATTATTGCCCCTTTTTGTAAAACAGCATATTTTTATGTCATATTAAATGTGTTTTTAAGGTGTATGGCAGCAGAACTTTTGCCAGGAAAAGAAATATCACCATAATGATTCCGAAAATGTGTCATTAAAATAAGAACGTACATTAAGTCACATTCTATTGAAATCAATCTCACTTTTATTGATTATTTTGTGTGCTGTCAATTCAAATTCAGTTTTAAGTGATGGCATTTGAGATTGACATTATATTTTCGAGTCATTATAACGAAATTTTATTATTTCTTCAGTGTGCATAAAATACGAAAATACTTTATGAAATGTGATATATGTCATAATTACGGTGCCATTACAGAATGTATCAACGGTATCTAGTTATTTGAACGCTAAGACCACAATGCATTCATGCAAATGTATCCAATATTTCATAACCATATCGAGGGTACAGCATAACGCTGCTCTATCTGCATATTAACATAGCAGTATTGCAATGATCCACCGATATGTTGATACCCATATATATATTTGTGTGGATAATAAACCGTCTACCCTTCAAAATGTATATTGTTATACACAACCTATATTCTTATCGTAAAGTATTTAGTCATACTTGGCGCCTCATAATGTAGTATACACGCAGTAAACGGGTGGATAACACCGAGGTAAAACAGAGACCCATTACTTCAGTCTCGCGTATCGAATTTTGAATAAAAATCAAACATAAAATAGTTGCATTGCAGTTACCCGGTTCTCCTCACATAAATGCTTTACAAGTGTATATATTGCATTTTCTACTATTTGGGGTTTAGATTTAAGTTTGTTATTCATGACAAGTGTGTCAAGGTTGTCTAAGATTAACATTTGTTTTGTGTTTGTTTAATTTATGAATTTTGGTTTATTCATGATATAGGTGTTTATACGTTGTCATTGCTTAACGGTGCATATTGGTTACTTGTGTGTATTACATCTATGTTTTATGGTTTTATATTTGTATGCTGATGTGCAAATGGCCTTTTGCATGAAGTAAAATATATATCTCTCTAAAGAAACTGACGATTGCAAACCGGTACACCCAAATCGATATGCATTGCCGTTTGTATCATAACCTCAGTTTTATTTGAGTCTGAATAAAATACATCATTTGTAAACAACATCAACAACAATTAAATACAAAATGAACATGTGTTTCTTACACTTAAAGGTTATATGTTTCCATGTAATATTATTGAAACATCACTGTTAATCATATACAATCCACAATATGTGTAATGCTTTTTTAAAGGTTTCCCTCTATGCACATAGAACAGACCGTGCCAAATCGTTTTCCAATAATCACAATGTTTCTAATAAGCAAACGACCTGGTGTAATAATACATTGTTTGTGTGCACAATTTGATGTTATTGCTGCATTACCATAAAACTTGTTTCCCTGATCTCTTCCATTTTTTCTTGAGAAAAAAAACGTGGCCCGCCATGACCGAGTGGCAATGTCTCAAAATATCATACTGTTCATCACTGTGGTATTGAGTACGAGCCGTGACAGGTTTAGATACTTTAAGTGAGAAAGTTCAATAAGTTTTGAGGTCTTTCACACCCAGTACAATTGTAAATTGACGTTAAATCATCGTTAAAACCGACTACTGCGACTATTAACATTTAGTTACATTGAGTAACGGACCTGACGTAACCAGTCGTCTAAAAAGGTATTTCCATATTTAACTGATATATTGTTTAATTAATTATATTCACCTGTATCCAGTTGTATACGAACTGATTAAGTTAACGATCTGCGAAATTGGAGATATATAATCATCATAATATCGAATAAAACACACGTCAGAGTAGTAAAGATGTTTTAAAATAAATGCAATATTTTTTATTATGTATCTGAAATGATTTTGATAAACTATTTGAAAAAACATTTTGGTAAAAATGTAAATAATGTAACTAAAGAAGTGCACCAACATTGTACAACCGGACTCCCGTATTCCAGTTTAACCATATTGACCTCGGTTTGTTATAAAGGAATTTACTGTCAGTGTTAGTGGGTATATATAGTCATATTTGAAAACTATTTTATAGGAATTAACAATGCCAGGGAAAGTGATATTTGTGGTAACAAATTACTGTGGCAAACTCGGCAAAGCCGGCAAGAAGACTGGATGGTACCTACCCGAGGTTGCGCACCCATACGACGCCCTTACTAAAGCCGGTTATGAAGTTACATTTGTCAGCCCAAAAGGGGGAATTGCGCCAATGGTAAGTTGAATTACTAGTACAAAGCACATGTTCAAACGTAAATACATATAGATTTTTTTTTAAATTGAAAACTGATAAAAATCTCCATGATCCGAACTCCAAAATAAAGTCACTTTTATGAGCTTAGCAAAACATTATATCTGGCTGTTTGCTTAAAAAGACTGGTGGAAACTCTTAAAACCATTCATTCTATCCTATAAAAATACGACTTTTCATCGTCTCAAACTAAACGACACTATCGTTACAGAAGATTTTGATAAAACATATATATTGTCTTGATTTCATACATGACGTCCGAAGAAGTTCAACACTGCTCTTAAATCGCTCCCCCCTGGTAAACCAGTTGATTATTATTTTCTAATGACTAAATATCTTAAAAACAACATTGTGATAGAAAATCGCTGCATACTATTTATTTTACATTTATTCGGCCTCTCCTTAATTATGAATACATAGTTGAGATATCAGCAATACCTATGTAAAACAAGAACTTTTTATAAAACATTCCTCGATATAACCTGATTATGACTTAGATCTACAAAACTATCCAAACTTAAACGAGTATATATATCAATTATTTTATGCACTCTGTTATAAGAGAATGGAATAAACTGCCAAAGGAAGTCTAAAACATTGAATATATTTCTTTTTTCAAAAACTATCTCAACTAATGTTCCAGAATATCAGAATATCACTGTCATGGCGAAAGAAAAGCAAAAATAATACACAACCACCTTCACATGAACTTTTAAGTTGTTATTCTTACATGACGATGGAAGTGATATGTTAGCCAGCATAGTTTATATATATGATATTTTAAGTTTTTATTCTTACATGACGAGGGAAGTGATATATTAGCCAGCATAGTTTATGTACATGATCTTTGAAGTTGTTGTGTTAACAGGACGAGGGAAGTGATATGTAAGTCAGCATATTTTATGTATATGGCCTTAAAAGTTGTTATGTAAACATAACAAGGGAAGTGATATGTTAGCCAGCATATTTTTTTGCACATGACCTTTAAAACTATTATGTAAACATGACGAGGGAAGTGATATGTTAGCCAGCATAGTTTATGTACATGATCTTTGAAGTTGTTATGCTAACATGACGAGGGGAAGTGATATGTTAGCCAGCATAGTTTATGTACATGATCTTTGAAGTTGTTATGCTAACATGACGAGGGGAAGTGATATGTTAGCCAGCATAGTTTATGTACATGATCTTTGAAGTTGTTATGCTAACATGACGAGGGGAAGTGATATGTTAGCCAGCATAGTTTATGTACATGATCTTTGAAGTTGTTATGCTAACATGACGAGGGAAGTGATATGTTAGTCAGCATATTAATGCACAGACCTTTAAAGTTGTTATGTAAACAGGACGAGAGAAGTGATATGTTAGCCAGCATATTAATGCACAGACCTTTAAAGTTGTTATGTAAACAGGACGAGGGAAGTGATATGTAAGCCAGTATATTAATACACAGACCTTTAAAGTTGTCATGTAAACATGACTTGGAAGTGATATGTTAGTCAGCATATTTTGTGTACATGAAGTTGTTATATTAACAGGACGAGGGAAGTGCTGAAATGTTCCAAAAAGACGAAGTTTGTATAGAGTTTCTGAAAAAAGACAAACCAATATCAGAATTGAAGAATACTTTAAAGGCATCTGACATTACTGTTAGGTAAGGAAAACAGTATGCTTTAATAAACTAATTAAACCCGATTCGTGTGATATTTACATTTTCTTCACGATTATTTGTACTGGAACAATTTAAAGCAGCAGACCAAAGTGGGAGAACAAGAATTAAATTTGGTTCTTTCTCAGATCTTGCAATTATCTTGTTCTTAATAGTTGAGGTCATGCTCTCGACCGCAGAACGGTCCAAAAGTTGCTTTGGGTAAGCTTGAAAGAAGAAAACCGATTCTGCGAAGATTCATTCTGGGATCTTCCCACGTCAACACAACTGGATATGTCCTATATAATTTGCACTATGTTGAAAGTTGCATTGAACCCAAGCCAAGCAAAATATATTTGATTAATTTATAGTTGATTGATTTTTACAAATGGTTAATTGTTCACATTCTTTCCTGTATTACTAAATACCTCAAAGAAACATTGTTGTTTGTTATCTCACCTGAAACAAAGCTAAATGTGAGCTGTTCTTATCACCTTGTGTCCGTCCGTCTGTATATAAACTTTACGATTGTGTGCATTCTTAACACTCACTAGGTTCATTAGGTCTTGAACAAATTGATACAGTAGCTATATAATTATATTATACTAACTAAAAAAGAAACAATACATGGTTATGAAATATTTCGATGCACGTGCAAATTATAGAAATAGAATTAACTGTCGCGTGGTTCAATAACTACACACTTTGTTTAGTGACGACAAATCTACGTTACTTACTTATAGGTTTAATTATATATTAATCGAAAAATTGAATAAAATGTATGAATGTTTTACAAAAATATATATCATGTATAATTTCTTTTTAGTTGGTATATATCGGACACTTTCTTGACCTTCAAATGTCAAATAATGCCTCATTTAATTTGGTTTGCACTGTAGCACCTACAGATGTTTTGGAACAACATAAAACTGACACAGCAGTTATATAACAATACTATTTTTGATAAGTTCTTAAACTTTCCAACTCGGATAATTCGTCACATATATATAGCTATGTTGAATCATCGAAAATTGTGTACACTACAGCAGCTCCCGTTTCCACTTGAACTTTACAAAACGTATACAGTCGCCCAATAACAATACTACCTCGTATACAGTCGTCCTATAACAATACTTCATCGTATACAGTCGCCCTATATAACAGTACTGCCTCGTATACAGTTACCAATAACAATACTGCCTCGTATACAGACGCCCTATAACAATACTCTCTCGTTTATAGTTGCCCTATATAACAATACTACCTCGTATACAGTTGCCCTATATATCAATACTACCTCGTATACAGTCGCCCTATATAACAATACTCCCTCGTATACAGTCGTCCTATAACAATACTATCTTGTATACAGTTGCCCTATATAACAGTACTGCCTCGTATACAGTCACCCAATAACAATACTATCTCGTATACAGTCTCCCTATAACAATATTACCTCGTATACAGTCGCTCTGTAACAACACTATCTCGTATACAGTTGCCCTATATAACAATACTACCTCGTATACAGTTGCCCTATATATCATTACTACCTCGTATACAGTTGCCCTATATAACAATACTCCCTCGTATACAGTCGTCCTATAACAATACTATCTCGTATACAGTTGCCCTATATAACAGTACTGCCTCGTATACAGTCATCCAATAACAATACTACCTCGTATACAGTCGCCCTATATAATAATACTACCTCGTATACAGTTGCCCTATATAACAGTACTGCCTCTTATACAGTCACCCAATAACAATACTCCTTCGTATACAGTCGTCTTATAACAATACTAACTCGTATACAGTTGCCCTTTATAACAGTACTACCCGGTATACAGTCGCCCTATAACAAAACTACCTCGTATACAGTCACCCTATATAACAATACTACCTCGTATACAGTCGCCCTATAACAAAACTACCAAATATACAGTACCAAGTATACAGTCGCCCTATAACAATACTACCTCATATACAGTCACCCTATATAACAATAGTATTTCGTATACAGTCGCCCTATAACAATACTACCACGTATACAGTCGCCCTATAACAATACTACCAAGTATATGGTACAAAGTATACAGTCGCCCTATAACAATACTACCTCGTATACAGTCGCCCTAAAACAATATTACCTCGTATACAGTTGCCCTATATAACAATACTACCACGTATACAGCAGTCGCCCTATAACAGTACCACCACGTATACAGCCGCCCTATAACAATACTACATAGTATACAGTCACCCTATAACAATATTATCTCGTATACAGTAGCCCAATAACAATACTACCTTTTAATACAATCGCCCTATAACAATACTACCTCGTATACAGTCGCTCTATATAACAATACTACCACGTATATAGTCACCCTATAACAATACTACCTCGTATGCAGTCGCCCTATAACAATACTACCACGTATAAAATCGCCCTATTACAATACTACATCTTATACAGTCGCCTTAAAACAATACATCGTATACAATCTCCTTAAAACATTACTACCTCGAACAGATATTGATCTGGACAGTTCGGATACTTAATATCAGAGTTATGATCCTTTATTCGTCAAACATTCCAGTAGTTTTTGCACTGTAGCACCTTTGTAGCAGTTTATATGGGAAAATCACGAAGCGTATACTCTAGTTATATAGCTATAATAGACTAAGTACAGAACTATCCAAATATAATAAATAATGTTGGAGTTATGGAATCATTAAACGTGTGTTTTCACAATGTGTGTACCTGCATAAGGCAGTAGTAACATGTATATTGAATATTCGCCGAAATTTGCACAATAGTTACCTAATACCATACAATTTTGCATAATGTTTTGATCAGACGTAATTGATAATAAATATACGAGGTAAACTATGAATTATCAAAACTTGAATATTGCTACGGGTAAGTTATTTAAAACCATCGCGACCCCCTTGTTTTATATTTATGATAAAAGTAAGACACGTGCGGCATGCCAGAATGCTTTGAGTTCATTTTTTCCTGCTAGTGGAATGGATTTGATTACGAAGTCCTCACCAAGTCATGATAACATATATACATTGTATGATAGTTCAAAAAGAATTTCTTTAAGTTAATATAATGCGTTTGCATAGAGTAGATATAGATTATGGAAGTGATAGTAATATAAGTAATAAAACGGGTTTGTTTATATTTGCACAGGGTAATCGCTCTTGAATGTAGCTGTTCTTATCGCTACAACTTTTATATACACGTCTCTGGATTATTATCTTCAGAGGAGTCGCCGAATGAATGTCTCTTCGTTTACGATAAACAGAACAACCGCCGCTCACAACCAGGTTGACCGTGCTGTAATATGACGACTCCGGTATTTTCTCCGGAAGCCAACGATTTAATATTATAGAATAACGTTTAAAATGAAATTCAACAATTGAGTTTACACTTCCATGTTTCCAATTGATGTCCTTGCCTACACACGTATCATTCATGATAACAACAACTACATACTGTCAGTGTTGCCATGGATTCTTTCAACATTCATGCTTTTCAATACATTTTCCCTTCCCATGAACTTGATTATATACAGTCAAACATGTGTAAGCGGTCACCTCTATTAAGCAGTCACTCGTCTTAAACAAGAACATTTGCTATTTCCCATGTATGTGCGCTTTTAAAGCAAATTAACTTGTATAAAGCAACAACCCGACTTAAAAAGTCATTTTTGCTCCTCTGTAATGGTAGTGCATATCAAAGCAAGTTGTCGAACGATTTGATTTTTTTATTTGATCTTCCGCTACCTCACCCATATTAAGGCGATGACATGAGACTACTTGACTGGCTGCTTAAGACAGTTCGACTGTATTTCAGTGGGTACTCGACAAACTGTTTGTAAATACTTACTGTAGATTACATATAGTTCCAATAGAACTGAAAGTTCATGTCCCCACGAGGACGAGTCGGAAGGTTATAACATGTGACTGTACATGTGTACAGAACAATTATACAGTATACCGGAGCCCACTTCGAACATATCAAACTTGGTTTATGTTTTTCATTACAATCGTATAGTTTGAAGATTTGCATATGTATATTATCACTAGTCCTAACAACTATTAAAGCATGCTTGATCTATTTTGCTTAGATTGAATTATATATGTATAACAATCAGTAGATTTTGTTATAATTGCCAGCGAGTACAAGGCGCTCTTCTACGCTGGCGGTCATGGTCCAATGTTTGACCTTCCGAAGGCTGAAGATATAGCGCAACTTGCTGCTGACGTGTACACTAATGGTGGAGTACTCGCTGCTGTATGCCATGGCACTGTGGGTAAGTAGGTCTAATGATCGAATAAATAAATAAATACGTATATCATACCAGTAGGTTAATTAACTAGCGAGGACCTGGTCAGTATTTTAATACAAGTACTAGTAAGTTATGTTTTTATTCAGCAATTTAAGTATTTGATAGGTACAAGAATTTGTAAGTATTGATTCACTATTTCGATTATTGGATTTGTTGTTATTATACTTAACAACCTGATTTTTGTTGTTACCTCTGTCAAAAATTGGCATATTTCACTATAACTTGGGCGCGATGTTTAAAGTTGATAAAACACAGATCTAACAACGATAACACTCAGACGTAACTTCATTGAGCCATGACAGTTACAATATGGTGACACTAAAATTAAGTCCCATTATGAATGCATCAGTGCCGAGTGTGGCCGTGCTCTGATGAATTCACTAAATCTAGAACGCATGATGTAATTAGTAATGTACACCGTACATTCCGCAGTGGTACATTATGAATCACATGCATTCTTAACCTTAAGGTGAGTATAACAGGAAAAGGCGCTATAAATGTCTTAAGAAATTAAAAAAAAATTAAAGGGAAAAAAGGAATCTTATTATCATTGATATATAAAATCTGAATGTGTCAATTCCGCCAAAACGTGACAAATCGATATTTAAATTGGAGTGGTAAACTTGAAACGAAATACCCATTCTTAAAATAGAAAGCTCTTAGATACTGCTTGACGACCTTCACATCATCATTCGGACTCTGTAAAATGTAAAAAAAAATCTGCGTGTTCAACGGATCAAACAAATACTGGATCGGTTTCTGGTGGGTACGAATCAATCGGGTCGCTAAACATTGTACATACCATCTCTAATGTGTCGATGTTAGTCTACTGGTAAAGACCCCACATTGCACTGGCATATTATACAGCTGTTCTGACTACGGCTTTGTGTGTGCTTGCTCCTAGACTTGTCTTGATCCAAAATTGCCATACCTTCTGGCGAAACCCAGTGTCCTGTTAGGCTAGTGTTAGCTTTATTAATGATGGTGCTAATGTGCTCCTGCCAGTCCATAGTCTTATTAATTAATGGTAGATCCCAGGTAGTTGGCTTATGGCACTTGGTTGTGCTTCTGGTTGTGGAGCACGTACTCATTCATGATATACCTCTTCTTTCTTATGATGGATAGGACATTGTATTTGTCAGAATGGAAAGTTATCTGAAATGAATCAGCCCGCGTGGCGAGACTGTCTGGGTCCCTCTGTAGTTGCCGACAATCACTACAGAGGTCACAGCAAGTACATAACTGTATTATCAGCAAGGAGTCTGACAGTTGATTTAATATCAATCCGGATGTCGTTGGTGTACATCAGGAGGAGGCTGGATCCGAGGACTGGTCTTTTAAAGGACACCAGATTCCACTTCAGAGGCCCCCTCGGGGGTTCCTGTTCCTGGGTCTCTTAAAGTAATGGGAACTGCTCCCCAGAACCCCAAAAGTATTTGCCATAGTTCCCCACAAGTAATTTCCCCAGAACTCTGAAACTTTGATCCCTGAATCCCTAAAAGTAATGACCAAATGTTCCCAAGATCTCTAAAAATAATTAACCATGTTCCCCAGATCTCTAAAATCCCTGGGAGGGCCTCACTTCAGCCCTGTCAGAAGTTTCGCCTGGCAATAGTTACAGTTTGCGAAGACGGGACTGGTTCTCGTGGGGAAACTTGGTTCAGCTGGTAGGTTTTGCCTCTGAATCCATGGTAGTACAGCTTGTAAAGAATTAGAGAATGGCGGACCATGTCGAAAGCCTTATATTAGAGCAATCCACCAAACGCAGGTGTTTGCTTGCCCCCAGCCATATATAATATTGGTTATAATAGAAGATTATTTGAAATGGAAGTATAACAATGTTTAATATAAACAGATTTTCTCATTTAAAAATATCAATAATGTCATGACATTAGAAAATATTCATGGTATCTTATGAAGTAAAATGTATGCAAATTATATTTATTGTTATGCTATAGAACAAATCTAGCGTAAGGAAATATATTTTTACAGGGTTTTTACCAATAAAGTTACCAAACGGAGACGCTTTTGTAAAAGGACAAACTGTGACGTCATTTACAAACACAGAAGAAGATGCAGTTGGACTGACAGAGGAGATGCCATTTAAGTTAGAAGACCAATTAAGGAGTTTGGGTGCCAACTTTGTAGACAAAGGCGACTGGCAATGCAATGTTCAGGTACACTCACTATTTTTCTAATACATACTCGAAAGATGTATCTAAGTGTATTTTTTTCCATCGGTACATTCCTACCTTGCTGCAGCTATCACCATAAACAAGGTGCAATTCGGGAAAACCGAGACTGCTTACATGTGCCGAAATCCATATTCACTAATTGGTACCTTCTTTTGGACCTTTTCTATGATGTTACGCCGTGTTTTTCATGAATTTTGTTGTTAGTACTGTCTCCGCCACCAATTATTTCGAATTTATATTTGATTCGTCCATGTACGACACTATATGATGGTTTTCGTCAACAATATGCCAAAAATGAATGGATGCGTTCCCAGCAAAATACAAATACAAATTTTTTATATTCTCTGTTACACGTACATATTCGTTTAAAAAAGAAGACTTTGTATAAATGAAACTATAACAGTTATGGTGCTTCGTTGATCATAGTGTGTCCATTATTATGATTAGGTAAATTGCCTTACAGAAAAAAATCAACCCTGTCCTTAATGAAATTAATAGATTACCACTTTAACACAACCATCTATATATTTAGGTTGTTATGGGTTTTTGTCAAGCTATATCCTTATTTATTCATGATTTAATTAACTATATTTAAGTATTTTTCATCAAATCTACAGGTGTGTGGACGCATTGTTACTGGACAAAATCCTCAATCTGCAACCAAGGTTGGGGAAGAGATGGTAAACTTGCTTAATAAATCGAAGTGATCTCAGCTGCTGTTGTGGAGTGTTTGGGTATATTGTTATGACTGTCTATTTATGTATACTTCTAGCATGAAAGACGTGTAAACCTGCTCAAAAGAGAAAAGATTGATGATGATTTTCAGTGAAACTAGTTGCTATTTATGCAGGTTTTATTGTAACCTAACATCATCTCTCACCGCCATCATCTTAAAATATCCACAAGAAAACATGTGCTTTGTTTCTTATTATAAATACATATGTAACATTTATTTTGGTTTGCCATGAAACAAAGTAAAATAAATTACATCCTATGTTTTTGTTGTTTATAATTTCATACCTCTATACATGTATACTTATATTACTTGAAATTATTTCATGAAAAAAAATATTGATTGATTGATTGAATATTTAGCGTCATTTTTATGTCATTGAGGGCTAACTGATGATCAATTAACCCAACCACTGTTTCCTGGGATCCAGGAAGATTAACCAGAACTCGAGGACACCCTATCTCTGCAAGTAACTGATAACTTTCCCACTTGAATCAGTGGTGAAAGACAAATGATAATGAGACGCAATGCCATATATCAATCAACATGGAGACTGACCGGGCGGGAATTCGAACTCACGACCCCTGGATTGATAGTCAGACGTGCTACCTACTGAGCTGGACATATGACCATGTTTGCCAGAGAAAAACATATTGCTCTCTTCACGGTCAGGGAACTCTGTCACAACGTAGAGTGATTCGCGTCGACAGTTTGTCGCAGATTCACGTCGACAGTATTATTGTTTTGTAAATTTTGTCACAGTTGCTAATCGGTGGCGGGGACATAATGGGTGATATGTTAACATAATCAAACGTATGAAGTATATATTTGATATTCCTGAGAGTGTAGTGTATTATAAGTAAAATACGATCAAATTGAACATCTGATTATGAATATTTCTTCAAGTTTAAAATTTTTAAAATGTCACAGGTTTGTGACGACAGGGTAATGGAGGCATGTCGATCCTTATTTTAATGTCACGGATTCAGTGTCGATAGTTTTAATATTGTAGAATAGTGCAACCCTACGCCAATACTGTCATTTACACGTTCAGAGGCTGTCTGGCATATAATTTTAAAGCATTGTCGTTATGTTACGGATTAAGTCTGTGAAAGTTAGAACCGACACACAGAAGCAAAACAATATCGGGGTACTTACAACCCGATAGCAATAGTCATTTTTCGTGAGACTTCCGCTGGTAATTTAAAACTCTACATAGAACGAATCATTTTAGGGAAAAACTGTCAGTTTTATACGTATTTGCATATTTACGTTTTGAGTGATGTATTTATCCAGCTCACCGATTGAGTCATGTCTTGATCTCAATTAACTGCCCAAGTTTGAGACTCGGATTAAAATCTTCCGTTATTCTCCATTATTCGTTTTCTTTTATCTAACAAATAAGAAATTTAATTAAGATTTGAACTTGGAACTTTTCAAACTTTTCTGGGTTAATAAAACACAATACATATGGTAACGTTATATTCATTTTTATGAAATAATAAAACAAAATGTACACAAAAACTGTCATGATCTGCAGGGGAAAACATGAAAGACAAGGGAACGCGAATACTCGCAAGTATACTTGGGATTTTGGAGATGTGCTTATTTACACATGTCAATATATTGTACAATTGACCCACACTCCAAAAAAAAATCTTGTATTTATGTGTTTTATACGTTTTATATGATTATATGATCATCTGGAGGGAAAAAAAGATGTTGTAATATTATCTTATATAGGCCCTACTCAGCAAAAAAAAAGAAACGTCCCTCTTCTTTATATCTGCTGTAGCTCTGTCTATGTTTCATGCCCAATGTACATGTATTTTTTACCCCGGCGATGTTGAGAATAAGGTCATATGCACCGTGTACATAGCACTTAGTGCTCAGAACATTCATTTCCACTTTTTCCACGTGCACACGCGGTCGACAGGTTTTTCAGTCCACGTCATACGATTCGTGCAATAGAGACCGATTTGATTTTTTTTAGTTTTTCACAGTTTTCAACATGCAACGGATATCTGAAAACGGACGCAATAAAATGATAGTGGGTGGGGTAACGGCCATGGTGGTCGCATTCCAGTTATGGTGCTGCCGCAAATAGAATGAGCGACTTGAGGCACGTTTCCATTATACCTGAACTGTTTACAGTCGCAGCGACCTCGTAAACGGTAAACCTGGAGAGACAAAGACAGGAACCGTACTTACGTCGGTGTCTGTTGCCAGCTAGGTACCTTCGCTGCTGGGCAGCATGGCGTTTCAGTACAAATTATTCATTACCGTTTGCGACGTAACTCCCAACTAATGACCCGACGTTACCTCGCTGCCATGCTTTTATGTGTGCAACGTCATCTGAACTGGAGCTAAATGGCAGCCCATGTTCACCAGGCAATACTTGACCCAGGTCAATGTTTTTACATGGCCGGAATTTTCTCTTGATCCTTGCAAAAAAATAAGAATATCTGGGTCATATATCTGCCCCCCCATCGACTTCCCTGTATTATCACTAAGTAAATGTTCGTGCTAGCCAGACTAAGCGAATTATATCGATCCGCAAATAAATGAACGGTTTTGGTACATGCCTCATTTCCATTTTCGTCCAAAGATTCTCGTTCCTGGAACGATGTCATCGGCAGAGGAAAGAAGTTAACATCTACTGACAGTCATGAACTTTAATGTAAAATGAAATGTTTTATTTTCGAAAATCTGAGCTGTTTCATTGGTGGCGGAGAAAGAACATCTAATCAATGATAGGTTTTCATTCAAATCAAAATACAGAGAGAATCTTCGCCAAAAAATATGTCCATTCCTGTTATAGTGTCGACTAGAATCTGTGACACTGTAGAGAAGAATCCGTGACATTTAAATCAACATCGACACAAACCTGTGACACATGAAGTTTTTTTCAAACGGGATTTTTCACATGGTATAAGTAAAAAGTCAATTAGTTATAACTTTTTTTTTAAACAAAATTGCTTAAACAACAGTTAAAAATGATATTTTGCACTGATTAATGTTTTTATTGACAATTTCATCTCTACTTTCGTTTTACATACATATTTAGCGAGGATTTATTAATTCTTGCGTTTTAAACATTTACTAATTCACACATAATTGTTTGGAACATTGAAAATACTTATTAATATTAGGTGAAACTCAATCTTGTAAAAAGTTTAAAACTTATAGCTGTATCCAGTAAATAATTGACTTTATATATCAAAGTATGCCGTGTTTTCCTGCACCAGATCGACGTGAATCTATGACAAACTGTCGACGCGAATCACTCTACGTTGTGACAGAGTTCCCAGACCGTGCTCTTTATAAGTTTTCATTGCCATTTATACAGATGAGTTTTCAGCTTAAAAGAAAGAACGATATAAGGGAAACCAACTTACATGTAACAAACTCACTACAAGAAAAATGTAGTGATGTTTGAATATCAGTTAGTTCAACACAATATGGGCAATATAATGAGTTTGAAACATTTTATATTTTAAAAGTTCTGTACTATTTAAATAGGGTAAAAAAGTAATTTTTAATACAAACATAGGTTATCATATGGCGTACAGTTTTCTTGGTAGAGAATAAGATGCATACACATGAAACTGAGCAGAATGTATTATTCGCAAACAGTATCACGTAAAGTGTTTGGAGCAAACTGGACTCAAATCCACCAATTAAAGGGATTATATTGGCATAATACCGTCAATTCCCTGTCCTAAATATACACGCCCAAAATGAAGATACACTTATAACTTAGAGATATACGCTTCTAAAGTCTTTAATTGCATAACCTCTTTATTACAAACATCAGGTTTCTGAAACCACGTTTTTGTTTTTGTTTACATTGTTATTTTCAACGAACTGTTTCGGGTTTCTGATCAATCATCGGATAACATCGCGAAAACTCGTTCCCGATTTCGTTTTCGATGCTTTGTTCGGGAAGTTTACGGCATTCAATGTATACTTTGCGCAATACTTTATTGCGGGACGTATTAATGTTTTGGCCAATATTCAATTACTGTTAATTTGATAACTTTCAAGTTAATAAAGGTTATACGTCAATACATAAGCATTATTTTGACTGCATACAGTAAAAGTCTGGATTAACAGCGTGTTTGTGTTACTTGCCAATATAATCCCTTTAAGTAATGAGTGGCAGGTGATATTCGGCCACATAAAGTCACAGTTTGAAATAATGTGTTCCAATACAAGTCTTCTAAGAAATATGTGTGCACAAGCAAATTTTTTGGAAAGATTAACTGGTATGTTTTTATGCTCCCCCACCCCGCCCCCCAAAAATAAATAAATAAAGAATTGGGGATGGCATATAGTAATCGCAGCGTCCGTTCTTCCATCCGTCTGGACGCACGGACAGACGAAGCGACGACTATATGCTTATGCATAAAAACGTGTAAATACTAACTGATACTAACATGTGAGACATGACATGTAGTAAACATCTTTTGCGTATTATTAATGAATATAATTTACAAGTTATATGCAAAATAACACTTTGGGTCTGTTTGAGATTTCAAGTCCGTCCTGTAACTTTATCATACATGGATGGATTTCAAAAACACTTGGCTCAATTTATCAATTGATCAACATGACATAATGACGTCACGTTAACACCCAGAACATTACATCAAGGTCATATTTTTTAGTTTGATATTTCATAACTGGTCTGTAGCTTTGCCTTACATGGAGGGATTTTGAAATTGCTTGACACAAGTCGGGTAATTACATTAATTTTTTATATGACTTGTCCAGTCGGACAAGTTTTTCTAAAATCTCCTTGTCCTGACAAAAATAACTTGTCCTATTTTATTCTAGAATTATTGTACTAGTCTTATGGATATAAATTAATTAAATAAACTGTTTTATCAAGGTTAAAAAACAGGGGATTTGCAAAAAAGAGATGCCATGTTTGATTTCTGAATTTTCACTTGTCCACTCAGGCTGGCAGCCTTATATTTTACTTGTCCATACCCACGGTTCAGTTATCTTGGACAGTCAGATGAGTGGAAATAGTGCAGACAAGAATTTGGCCACAGACAGAAACAAAGGGCCATAACTCCGTGAAAAATCATCGAACCAGAACACAAAGACAATATGTGCATCTGTACTTGGTAATGATGCATCCTAGCAAATTTCATAAAATTCCAACCTCAGGTTGTAGAGAAATAGCCTGGACAAGAATATGGTCACAGACTCAATTAAAGGGCCATAACTCCATGAAAAAAACATCGAACGGGAACACAAAAACAATATGCGCATCTCCACTTGGCAGCGATGCATCCTAGCATGTTTCATAAAATTCCAACATGGGATTGTAAAGAAATAGCGCGGACAAGAATTTGGTCACTGACAGAGTGAAAGGGCCATAACTCCATGAAAAATCAACGAACCGGAACATAAATACAATATGCGCATCTGCACTTAGTAATGATGCATCCTAGCAAGTTTCATAAAATTCCAACCAGAGGTTGTAGAGAAATAGCCCGGACAAGAACGCACGCATGCACAGACGAAGCAGCGACTTTTATGCTTCCCCACTTTTGGGGAGCATAAATGATTGATTGATTGATTGACTGAATATTTAGCGTCATTTTTATGCCATCGAGGGCTAACAGACGATCAGTTAACCTAACCACTGTTTCCTGGGATTAACCAGTACTCGAGCACATCCCATCTCCGCAAGTAACTGATAACTTTCCCACTTGAATCAGTGGTGAGAGACGAATGATAATGAGACACAATGTCGTATGTCAATCATCACGGAGACTGTTGCCAGGCGGGGGATTCGAACTCACGACCCCTGGATTGATAGTCAGACGCGTAACAGACTGAGCTAATCGGGCCCGGCTGGGGAGCATAAAAAACAACATGAAATTACATTAAAAATTAAGTTTTTACTAATTAAACTTGCCCCGCCCCCTGGCTGCCATGTTTTTTGACAAATCAAGATGGCTTGAACAAACTTGATAGAGGGTCACCCAAGGACCATTTCTGTGAAATTATTTTAAAATCAATCCAGTAGTTTCTGACAAGAAGATTTTTTAAGTTTTTACTATAGCTTATAGTAAACTAACCCCACCCCCTGGCTGCCATGTTTTTTGACGAATCAAGATGGCTTGAACAAACTTGGTAGAGAGTCACCCAATGAACATTTCTGTGAAATTATTTTAAAATCGAGCCAGCAGTTTCTGACAAGAAAGTTTTTTAAGCTTTTACCAATTAAACTTGCCCCGCCCCCTGGCGGCCATGCTTTTTGATGAATCAAGATGGCTTGAACAAACTTGGTAGAGGGTCACCCAAGGAACATTTCTGTAAAGTTATATCAAAATTGGCCTAGTGGTTTCAAAGGATAAGTTTTTAGAAGCTAAAAGTTAACGACAGACGACAGAAGACGGACACCAGGCGATCACAAAAGCTCATCTGTGAGCCTTTGGCTCAGGTGAGCACTAAAACAAAACTTATAGTTCAATACATTGCTAAAATTTAACAAAGCAAGAAAGGTATTTAAAAGGGTATTTAATTCTACATAATTTGTTTTTTGAATGACCACTTTCAACACATTTCAGGTTACGGTATATATGGCATATCCAGTTTTATTTGTGGAGGGAGACCTCAGAATGAAAGTAACCACAGTCCTTCAACAAGTAACTGGCAAACTGTAGCACATTAAGTTTTTGGAGCATGCAGGACTTGAACCTACAACCTTCATGGTGAGAGGTAAGTGATCTTTGGATAGCGCCTTAGACCACTCGGCCATGGAGGACCCTATATCCTGCATAAAACAACAAACAAGAATGTGTATCGTTATGTAACCACTGTATGAATTGACCTGATGGGAAAAAGACTATGGCATTGCCCACTGGAACGTGTGGCGTTGTTTACTGTAGTAAATACAATGTAGTGTTTAAGTTCGCTTGTCTTAGGAAAATGGTACAGTAACAACCAATATCAAAGTTAATTGAATTATTGATTTGTTTGATTGACAGCCCGCATCAGGTCAACTCAGTGAGGATCCAATGAAAACTACCCGTCCTAGGTTGACACAATGCCAAATAATAATTTTTGATGATTCTAAAGCCATAATTCTGACAATAATTATCCGATTTTGCCAGTTTAAAAACTTGTCGGAGATATTATTGTTGTATGACTATGTAAGTTTAGTTAAGATCCAATAAAAATGCAGGTGCTGCAGTGCACACAACTTAAGTTGACAGACGAAAGACAAATGGCAATCAGAACATCTTACTTTATGCTTTGCTCTAGTGAGCTAAAATTGTTAAAGTTTTGACAATTGAATGGTGCATAACTCATTAATTCCTGCTTTCTTTTTAAACTCTGTGGCCATCACTTGGTGATTTTACTAACTAAATATTCTGTTTGATATAGTTATATAATTATGATGTACGTTTGGATAAAATTAACTGAAAAAATAAAAGTGCTATGCCACATCAAAATCGTAACAACTGGTAATAATATGACCAAGACAATTTCATATTGTCAAATAACCTAAGAAATATTGCTTTTTTACAAAATGCATCAAATACGACAATATTGATACAGTGACTGGACTATTATCACTAACTACACAAATAAACAAGTTATTGATTATAATTGTTTATTAATAATAAATATATAACATGCAGTTTTTTACTTTCCAAACATGTCAATGACATTTACACAACACATTATTCAATATGTGGGATATATATATATATATGCATGTTTGTACACATACTTGAACTTTATTTAATTCAATGATAAATCTACTGCGATCCAGATCACACTTATTGGGTCCCAAAGATGACTTACTATAGCAGTTTTACTACTAGTATATATATTTGTTCTAGTGTGCATTAATTGCATAATTAGACACTAATTGAAACTTCAGCAGCAATTAGGTTAAACCTCTGTGAAACTAGCGCACATTCCAGTATTCTGTGAAGTTAAATATATTATACAACATACAAGTACCAGTAAATACAGGCTTCTATCTAACATGGATAGGGAGATCTCAATTTGTACATTATGGCAACAAAATGAATAAAGTATGTTTGAAATTTCTTCAAAATAATAGTTTGACTCTCCATGGACCACATGTTTTAACTAATAATGATTGTTTGTATATATTTGTCTAAATCAGTTAATCTATGTAATGAAACATTTTTATTAAAATATTCTCCTAAACCAACAAATGTCACCAAGCTGTCTGTAAACATCCTAACAACATCTGTCCAAGGATTATGGATTCAGTACCAAGTATACTCCAGGGATCAAATATTACAACTCGTTCCTTCACTGTCTCAATGAAATATCTTTCAGATGTGATCCACAGTGTTGTACTTCATTAGAAATTCAAAATCTTTGTAACTGATACGCCCATCTCCATCCTGGTCTATTTCCCTGTATAATATATTAAAACATCATCTTTCAATCAGAGAGATTTTTTTTTGTAATGTTTATGAATATTTCATGCAAATTTATTGGCGGGCCATTTCTATGTCTACAAGAATGTGCTAAAAAAATGAAATTACTTTGAAGTGAAATATTCAGAAGAGAAGTCATGGTACAATGTTAAATGTTTATCTCTATTCTTAAATATTTTTTAGTTAGGAAAATACTTCAGTTTCAATGGTAAATACATTTATCTGAAATATGAAAAAGAGAAATAATCATGAGACAAAATTATACTGTTAACATCTTTTACCAACTATTTCATACTATGCTAATGCCATTTATTAATACATACAAACCATTCAAGGAGTTGTTAAAATAATTAGCAACATACCGTATATGGCCATGAGCGTTGCGTCTCAATGATTTTATTGATGATTTGTTTGTACAAGAGAAATGCAGCTGTATTGCAAAGTCTATCAGCACGGTATTGTAATAACAAATAAATCGCATAGAAATGTATTCTAAGTGTTTAATATGACAATCTGCCATCACCATCAACTACATTCATATTGAGGATCTTACATGAGTGCTTATTTATTACTGAATTTATTAAACGAGTTGGAAAAAAATATATTATGTGAAGATCTGCCGAGCGTTATATCATTTTCCCCGAAGAGTTGAATAAATTCAATAAAAAAATGAGCATGAATGTAAGATTTTTATCACAAAACTCGAAAAAAAATTTTTTTTGGAAAAACAATACATTTGCCATTTACTAAACAGATCACCTCAATAGGGAATGAAAAAATATTTGGCATACATGTATTTGTTTCCACGAGTCCTCATATGACGTAACATCTCAAAATAATGTCATTTACCCATGACAAATCAACGTCATTTATATATTAAGTGATATTACGCTAGGTTAATATAAAAATATATGTCGTGGGCTTATTACACTCCTGCAACGTAAATTATGTGATAAATTTTATATATTATTTGAACTAAAAATAAATTCGGGACAAGCCCCTTTGCTACATATTGACAACCTGAATGCTGTGTGGACAGTCTGTGCTGGAACATGAGGGGCAATCTTGTGGAATACTTTTTTCACATCCTCTTCTGTCAAGAAACCACGACCTAAAGAGAAATCAAGAATATTCCACACATTAAAGTTGAAACGTGTTAGCATGATAGGAGCTGGATTATCAGTCCTTGTATAAGAAGCAAATAATTGTTTGAAGAATGTATGTGTTTGGGTAGTCATTTAAAATAGACAAGAGCCAGGTCTTGTTAACTCAATGGGTAGTGCATCTGACTATCAAGCCTGGGGTCGTAAGTTCAATCACCGCCCTGCCACAGTCTCTGCAATGTTTATTATATGACATTGCGTCTCAATGTCATTCATCGCTCACCACTGATTTGCCATGGGTTTGATCCTCCGCCATGGCTATGTGTGGTGTCATTGAGAAAGATATTTTTTTCGCATATGCTTAGTACTGGTTCTACCCAGGAAGACTTTGAGTGTGATTTGTCAAATTGTTAAGAACTTGTTTCACAATCAAAGTAAAATAAATCAGTTTATTACATTTATACCTAAATATAGTTACAAAAATAAAAGTACAAAATATGTTTAAAATCACACACCAGTATTGGGGCCTCAGGATCAATAATGAGGCCAATATGGCCACCGGAACGAATCCATATTGGCCTTGGTGTTGAACAGATTGCGTACATGCTCTTTCATGTAAAATTTTCAGTGGAAAATAAGAAATTAACCGTCAACGTCATAGCAACTGAATGCCATCATGAGAAAAGTGGAATCTTTAAAAATTGCAGAAAAGATGTTAGAAAACTAAAGCAAATTGCCTTTTGGCTTTGGATGGAGCCATTAAACGCAGTTCTCTACAAAAATCCAGACAGATAAGGGAGGAGGACACCCGCAAATTTATGGAAAGTATGAAAAACACTAACAATAAACTAAAAACAAGGAGCGACATTGGAAAAATTCAAAACTGTGCAGCGGAGACTTGACTGTTCATTTTTGAGAAAATGACTCAAACTGTCTTGAATATTGCCGTAGTCCGATTTTATTTGAGTAGGCTATAAGGAAAAATGACGATTCTGAATATGAGCCAGATACAATCAAGTCGTACCAGTCCAGTATACACTGGTAGCTACAAGACCACGATTACAAATGGAATGTTATGGAGGACGGTTTGTTTTAGCATTCAAGAAGGAAATCACTGAAAAAACTGGATTTGGAAACAAAAGGCATAGGTCGACGCATTTACGGATGACGAGATTAACATAATAAAACAGAAGGTCTTGTTAAAAAAAATGTTTTAAACCAATTTCACTTATTTAATGTTACTGTTGATTAAAGGAAGTATCAATAAAAAAACATAACACTCTTAGTATTTATATATCATCCTTGTATTCAATTGGCGCCGTAGTCCAGTGGTAGAGCATTCGCCTGTAAATCTGGAGATTCGAGTTCTATTTCCCTACAGGACAAATTTTTTGAAGTATTTTTTTCTTTTTCTTTTTCTATTGTTAACTCTTTCCTTTAATATAAAAAAAAGAGACTATAGTATATCACAGACATTCAAAGTCATCAAATACACATATATAGGTATAAATGTAATAAAAAGGTTAAAGTATAGTATTGACCCTGGTGTTCTATATTGACCCGAGGGCCAATGTGGAAGACCAGGGCCAATATGATCAAGAGGCACACCTCTACCATACAATAACCTCTAATTAAACTATTCCTTTCATGGAGTTATGGGAAACTTTGTTAGTTATCAGTCAAATGAGATGTTTTATGTGACATTGACAATTATCAGTCAGGTAAGAAACAGGTAATAGAGTTATTATTGCTGTTTCTCTATCTCAGGCACCTGAAGCTATGCTTAATGCAATTTATTTACTTAAAGAATCAACCTCTATCCATACAGAATTATCGTTTCTATTTTATATATTAAATAACTTTTAAACTTGCATACAAACATCAAATGTCATTAAAAGCGGGAATGATAGGAAGTGGAAAGAGTGTTGGTCACTCGTGCAATTGCAGGTTCAATTCCCAGTTCAACCCGATACAGCCTTTCAAAAAACAACACTCAGTACTGGTTCAGCCAAGTAAACAGGCTCAAGAGCAGTCCATATAACAGTGGAGCTTACTTCACAAAAATAAACTTGTATGCCATTCACCTATACATGACAGCAAATAACCTTCAAACATACACTACAGCAAATAACCTTCACACATACACTACAGCAAATAACCTTCACACACACACATACACTACAGCAAATGACCTTTACACTACAGTAAATGACCTTCACACATACACTACAGAAAATAAACTTCACACATACACTACAGCAAATAACCTTCACACATACACTACAGCAAATAACCAATGACCTTCACATACACACTACAGCAAGGTACCTTCACACATACACTACAGCAAATAACATTCACACATACACTACAGCAAATGACCTTCACACATACACTACAGCAAATAACATTCACACATACACTATAGCAAATGACCTTCACACATACACTACAGCAAATAACATTCACACATACACTGCAGCAAATAACCAATGACCTTCACACGTACAGTACAGCAAATGACCTTCACACATACACTACAGCAAATGACCTTCATGCATACACTACAGCAAATGGCCTTCATGCATACACTACAGCAAATGAACTTCATGCATACACTACAGCAAATGACCTTCATGCATACACTACAGCAAATGACCTTCATGCATACACTACAGCAAATGACCTTCACACATACACTACAGCAAATGGCCTTCATGCATACACTACAGCAAATATTCTTCATGCATACACTACAGCAAATGACCTTCATGCATACACTATTGATTGAAATATACACTACAAATCACTGACATTACACTACAGCAAATAACATTCACACATACACTACAGCAAATAACCTTCACACATACACTACAGCAAATGAACTTCATGCATACACTACAACAAATATTCTACATGCATACACTACAGCAACTATTCTTCATGCATACACTACGGCAAATATTCTTCATACATACCCTACATCAAATGACATCAATGACATTCACATATACACTACAGCAAATGACCTTCATGCATACACTACAGCAAATGACCTTCATGAATACACTACAGCAAATATTCTTCATGCATACACTACAGCAAATTACATTCACACATTTACTACAGCAAATAACCTTCACACATACATTACAGCAAATAACCATCACATGTACACTACAGCAAATGACCTTTATGCATACACAACAGCAAATATTCTTCATGTATACACTACAACAAATATTCTTCATGCATACACTACAGCAAATGACCTTCATACATACACTATTGATTGAAGTATACACTACGAATCACTGACATTACACTACAGCAAACAACATTCACACATACACTACAGCAAATAACCTTCACACATACATTACAGCAAATGAACTTCATGCATACACTACAGCAAATATTCTACATGCATACACTACAGCAAATATTCTTCATACATACCCTACATCAAATGATATTAATGACATTCATACATGCACTATATCAAATGACATTCATATATACCCTACATCAAATGACATCCATATATACACAACATCAAATGGTGTTCATACATATACTACATCAAATGACATTCATACATACCCTACATCAATTGACATTCATACATACCCTACATCTAATGACATGCAAACATACCCTACATCAAATGTCATTCATACATACCCTACATCTAATGACATGCAAACATACCCTACATCAAATGACATTCATACATACCCTACATCAATTGACATTCATACATACCCTACATCTAATGATATGCAAACATACCCTACATCAAATGTCATTCATACATACCCTACATCAAATGACATTCATACATACCCTACATCAAATGACATTCATACATACCCTACATCAAATGTCATTCATACATACCCTACATCAAATGACATTCATAATGACATTCATACATACCCTACATTAAATGACATTCATACATACCCTACATCAAATGACATTTATACATACCCTACATCAAATGACATTCATACATACCCTACATCAAATGACATTCACATTTACACTACAATCACCAAATAAATCCATACATACAAAATTCCTTTCATATGTACACAACATCAAATGACAACCATACTTGCACTTAGTCAAATAACATCTTTGCATTGCATCTATATACTTTAAATATTTGTTTCTTACCAAACATCAAATGTCATACATACTTCATCCTTCAACGTAATACTTACATTGTGCATCAAATGCCATAAATGTGTGCCTTATTTCATCATCCTCATCTTTCTTCACCAATTTTTCAGACATACAAGCAATAAACTTTTCCAATGGCATGCCTAAGACACAAAAGACAAGTACATTTTTAACTTGAAAATTCATCCTATGTCAAATAAATAGAGGATCTTACATGAGTGCTCTTTACTATTGAATTTATTAAATGAGTGGGCAAAAATTTATTTAGCAAGGCTCCGCCAAGAATTCTATCATTTTTAACAAGTTTAATAATTTCAGTAATATGCAATCACAAATGTAAGATTGTTACTTAGAAAATTGGTAGATTTCCTATTTATTTTTCATGGTTACCTCTATAAGGAGAGAGAACATGTCTGCTATATTAGATTCCATGAGTAATTGTATGAAGTAACATCTCAAAATAATGTCATTTAACAATGACAAATCAACATCATTTGGACGACTCAACAAGTTCCATAGTAGCTTGGCATTTCACGCACAAGATCTGAGTTATACAGAAAATTCGAAGTGATATTACACTAGGTCAGTATAAAAAATATGCCATGGCTCTATTACACTCCTGCACCACAAATTATGTGATAATCTTTATTAATTCCACTTTCAAGATAATATAAGACTTTTATTGTTTTATCAATCATTGATATATATCATCTATATGATACAAACTTGGCCACCAATGACACCTCTACCATGTATAACAGCTGCAGATGTTTTTTTTTAATTTTTCAATTGGACAATCTCAACTTATCATATTTTTTATTAGTAACAGTAGCTTACAAAGACTATTTAAGTGATCAAAATTTCTTTTATTAGACATGGTGAACAATATTTTCTCTTTATTTGTAGTTCACATAATAATGCAACTGCAAACTTATTTTTTAATCAATTTGACACTCTCAAGTAGAGTCTACTGTAAACAAAGGTCCATGAACTTAAGACTCTTCCCTGACAAAATCTGTTTTTGACTGCCAAACCGAAATATGGTAAGCAAAAATTATATTCAGTAAATAACCTCAAATACACAGAAGCCTTCCTATTGATACAGATAATTTACATGTAAAATTTCATTGTAATATTTTTATCACAATTCACACTGACTGATGTCGGATAACCCTTCATAGCATAAGCTAGCAGGGCAGTAGTGCAGTCGATAGAGTGTTGGCCACTCACGCTAGAAGTTGTTGGTACGATTCTCAGCTCGACCTGTTGACATCTCAAAAACAACATTTACTACGGTTCTACCCAGGATATATATAAGTTCTGAGCTTACTGTGCAATCAGGCTTAAATAAATTAGGATAAACTAAACTCTACAGCATTACTGGTTCTATTTTATCTGTACATTATTACAATACTAACTATTTCTAAAAGATCATACCTACAACATCCTCCCCGATCTTCTCTCCGAATGTTTCCAACATTGGATTCACTTCATACTGCAATTAGATGTGCCACTATACAGATAAATATGCCGACTGCCATTGTGTGAAACTGCTTTAAAAAGTAGGAAAATGTAAAAAGTCAGTCATACATAAATTCAGTATGGCCCCTGTTTGTTAGTGAAACCAACATACATGTACTTTTGAAGTTCACTGGCCACTGGTGAACATATACATCTATACAGCTAGACAACAAATATCAATAAAATGAATAGTCACTTTCAGTAGAAAAGATTTGGTAATGAACAGAAGCAAAGGGCCATTACTATATGAAAAATCATCTAAACAATACAATACAATATCCTTTATTCACTCAGTTCACATATACATGAAATCATGAGGTTATGCAAAGTTGCAAAGTGTTAAGACTCATATATAAGATGGTTAGTAATGTATACAGCATATACTTCAAAGATATTTCAAATTCATAATCTAGGAAAGGAACAACATTTCTCAGTTTTTGTGGGAGAGTTCAATGATATACATGGTTATAATTCAATATATTTGACCTGTAACATTTGACATTATACACAAATTACTTCAATTCATTTTCTTATTATTAAAATATTAACATCTACTGTCCAACAATGGATAACAAATAATTACTGTAAGTGTTGAAATAAAACACAAAGACAATATGCACATCTCCATTTGCTTGTGATGCATACCAGAAAGTTTCATAAATTTCCAAATATAAGTTTTAGAGAAATAGAGATTTGGTAAGTTTTAGAGAATAAGGATTTGGTAATGGATGGAATCAAAGGGCCTTAACTCTGATAAAAATCATCAAACCATAACATAAATACAACATTATGCACATATTCACTTGGTAGTGATGCATCCCAGCAAGTTTCATCAAATTCATATGAAATATTGTTCTGTTTTTGCTAGGTTCGAATCCCACAGCTTTCACCAATTACTCCGTTTACATAATTTACAGCAGTAGGACACTTTAAATACTTTATCTGTTGGCCGAGTAGACTGATGACGACTTAACGCAAGTGAAGTTTATATACTTTTAATAACACAATGGAGTTTTAGTTTCTATATCCAGATGTAAAGTTACAAATGTACTGATAATCAATGTTTATATTTTCACGCAATGATGTTTCTAGATACTAATTCACACAAGTCCATTTTTGAAGTAATATTAATTTATATATAACATTATTTTAGAGAAGAGATCTAAACTTCCAAAGGCAGAAACTTAAATAGACCCCAAATAACTCCTAACATCCCATTTTATACCAACACAACCCCCAATGTGTTACCAATCCAACACACCCCTTAGCTCTACACCCAAGAGGCTGACCTGTACACAGGGATGTCTACCCTGACCCGGTCATGTAGAAGTCTTAAGGCTTTAACACATACACAGCAGTGTTATCACATATACACTGGTGCAAACACATACACGCTGGTGTTAACACGCACACAAGAGTGTTAACCAATACACAATTGTGTTAACACATAACAATGGTGTTAACACAGCAGAGGTAACCACACAGTGATTTTACATCTTAAACACAACTGTGTATAAAGTAAGCCCATAATTACCACCAAGTATAAACAAGAATATTAAATATATATAAAAAAAACAATATCAGTTATAGAAACTGAACCATCCTCTTTCATATCAACAGAAGAATATCATATTTTGGGTTAAATAGTATATTAGACAAAATCGCAACACTGTAATAGATTAACAGCTCAGACAAGAATTTGGTGATGCAGAGCTAAACACTAAAATATGACACATTCCACCTTACTTTAAAGTTTAAGCAACTGACTAGATAATGTGTAAATACAACTTAAATTACTTACCGGTAATTTATTTTCCATTTCGTTTATTTCACTTTTGATCCATTTTAATAATGATTTTATTTTTTTAAAACATTTTGTAGCGTTTTTTCCTGATATACCCCCTTTAAGATGTTATGTAAAGCCTCATTAAACTTCCGAAATGCACCATTTTGATAATAACAAAAATGATTGTAATTAAATGTGTTTAAAGTATTGCTAAAACCATTCCTGTAGACCCATTAGTGACTGTTTTTGAAAAGCGAGAAAATAAAAAACTTTGATCGTATTTCTTAGATGAGCGGACTGAACTTTTAATTTTTATTTACATTTTTGTAATTCCGTAATGACTCAGTTGCTTTCTTTTGTACCTCCGCCACTGTTCGGAAGTACACACATGAATACTGCAGTTATAGTGTGCAGATTAAGACTGTTAGAAAAGGGGTTCATTAACATGATTAGAAAAGTTATGGCTTCACTAATATTATGTATCGTTATTGGGTTTTCCTTTTAAAAAAAAAAAGATTTATATCTGCAATAAAACTGTATCAAGCATAGTATGCATTATATTATTTATACACACTGAAAGACAATGAGTACAGAATACTAGTTTATTCTAGTAACTCTTGCTCAGAATCCTCTCTTGCATATACACGTCATACTATCACACGCACTATTACATCACAAATCACTTTATCGCAGTCAATACTGAGAGGCTACCAAGGGTGGTTTGTTTAGTACAGTTATTAAAAAAGTAATTTTATTTTTGATTTTATATCAACGAATCGTCGCTTATGTGCAATAAATTAGCTTGTGTGTTCATTAATACACTGAGGGGAATAAAGGGGATGTTCTTAAAAACTATCTAACCACAAGCAGTTACTTAATTTTTAACCGCATCCCGTACAGTTCACCGTACTATGTTTCTCCCTGAAGTGAATTGATCATATGACTGACCAACGCGTTTCCAAACAAGCTTCGTAACTCCGTTTTCTGCCGAAGGTGTTTATGGGAACAAGACAAACATTAATTTGTAAACATAACCCGTTCTTAATTATGTACTTATAATGTGCTATATATCTAGTTTTTCGTTTGCAAAGTCACTCGGTTATCAAATAAACATGTATTCAATCATCTGGAAGAATAAAACTGACTTAATTAAAACTAAAAATGATCATTTCTGAAGTTAAATGAGCCTTTAAATCATTGAAAATTGGACGTTACCTTGGTAGGTTTGTAGCCAAACAGTTCAACTATGGCAATTTTTATGTCATTTCTTGACAAGTAGCCTTTTTTCCCTTCATCTGCTTCATGAAATATCTAAAACAATGAGAGAAAAAAATAATGTTCAAAATACAGTAAGCCACTCATGGATAAGAGCAAAAATGACCCATTAACTTAATACAGGTTGTTTAAAACTAAAATTATAAAAAAAAAACAGTGGGTGTTTAAAACAAGTGGATGATTAATAGAGGTGACCACTAAAACAGGTTTGACTGTACATAATTTTGTTCAAGACATAGTTTTCAATAACAAGCACATACCGGGTAGTAAGAATTTTTTGAAAATAGAAATTCCTGTATTAATGGTTTTGCCGATTAAGGCATGCCCTCTAGCATAACATCCCCTACCACTCCCCAAAGGCAAGCTGATATCGATGAATACAGAGCTCCTAGTAAATTTCGATAAGAATTTGACCCGTACTCAGATATTTCATTGCTATTTTTAATGCTGTAATTATTTCATTTCTCAATATAATTCTTTCATTAATTCATATTTTTGAGATATCTGATCATATTGTATGTAATGTTGTGCGGAGCCTGTGGTTCAGTGGTAGAGCATCAAACCCATGACTGAAGGGTTGTGGGTCCGATCCTCCGCCACAGCAATGTGTGGTGTTCTTGAGCAAGACACTTAATCCACACATGCTTAGTACTGGTTCAACCAAGGAAACTTCAAGAGTAATTTGTCAATTTGTTATAATAACTTGTTTCACAATCAAATTGAAATAAATCAGTTTAAACTTAATGTATGTAATGTCATTGCTCACAGTCAATACTTTATTATTATTTATGTTTGTTGCCTTACACAAGGCAATGAACAAATTGACTAACAAATTAACTTAAAGAAATTATAGAGAATATTACAAACAAACATTGACAATTCTAAAGATTATCCACATATATATTTGTGTTTTTGTATATAATAATTATTCAGATAAGAGAGAGAACATCACAAATTTTACAAATGTGTAATGATTCAAGGGCCACAACTGCTGAGTTACTGGGCTACCAGGCTGATTGTCTTGACGAGTCGTACATGGCTGAGACATTGTTCATTTAAACATGTCAGCCACTATGGTAAAGATTTGATAAAGAATACTTAAGACAGAAAGAGGACAATGATATTTCAGATGGACAAATGGAAGGACAGTATAATCATATTTCCTCCGTGGAATGGCATAAAACATTGAAAGTTTCCCATAAATTGGTTTCTTTTTAACAAAAAAAGGTAATGTATTGCTTTTAAACTACGTATCGCAGGAATATAGATTGTATGTACAATTACAAATCTGTGAAAAAATAAATAATTTGTATGTGACGAAATTTTGAAATGGTCTTGTTATTTATTCAATATTTAAAAGATTACAAAATAATTGTACTTTAGTTTGAAAGAAAAAAGTTTGCCACCAAAAGATAAAATACTGTATTTTGGTTCAGCAAGAGTTGTGTACCGGTATAAAAAAATTTGTATATTGGTATCGTGTATTATCTAGTCTGTGCATAACTTTATGCTTATCAACAACTATACATTGTACATTGAGCTTAAACGTTTGTCATAAATGGCTATACTGGTAAGAAAGCAATAGTGATCAGGAAGCAATACTCATCAACTTCCTAAAACTCTTAAAATTGCTGAAAAGATCACCCTGAGGACAATCTACTGGTTTATTGTGGCCATAAGATTTTTTTTGAAACTTTCAGCTTCCCTTATCCATTCATGAATGTAAAATTGCAGGGTTTGAGGTTCACACAGCCAATCCCCTTGATTTGTCCAAACTTGAATCCCTATTGCTATGATCAGACAATGCTTTAGATCTCAAATTGATTTTTTTTTTGTACAAATGGATGCGAAAATGAAAAAGTTCTGTTCCAACTAGCTCACAAGAATAATGAATATCAATTAAAAACAAGTATGAACTTCTGGTGGTTGAAAAAAAGATTTTTGAAAAATCTAAATTTTAACACTTTTAGCTTATTATACTTATTCATTGTTAAATAGTTTAACTGCGAAGCCCACAACTTATGTGGACCACTTTCTAGTTTCCTTCCTGGGTAGAACCAGTACTAAGTGTTGTTTCAGAAAGCCAACCAATCAATCTGGGGATCGAACCTGCAACCTCTGGCATAAGTGCCAAACACTCTATCCACTGGACACCCCTCAACTTTAACTTTTAGGACCCCACCTGGCCCCGTATGGATATTCAATCCTCCTGACTGGATCAAATTTAATTTGCTTTTACTAGACAACACTTTAGATGAACACAATTTTTGCACAAGAGGACAAGAAAATCAGAAATATCTGTATTCCTGTAGTATTCCCATATACAAAACTCAAAAGTCTCCCTTACAGAGCCACTATGCATACCACTCTCTTGATTTGTACAAACTTGAAACCATACCAATATACCAAATCATAGTTTCCATATGTAAAACTTAAAGTCCCCTTATTGGGTCCCTATAAATACTAGCCCCTTAATGTATACAAACTTCTATCCGCTACTCATAGTGATATTTTTGGCCAAATATGAACACATTTGATATACTGGTTTTTAAGAAAAATTTGTTTAAAAACCCTCAAGACCCCCAGCAGTGAAACCCAGTCATTTTAACAAATCTTAATCAAATCACTTGATTCATCAAAGACTATGTTGCAATTTTAAGCGGGAAATCTATTGCAGTCTAACCTAGGTGCCCAGCCCAAGTTAGAAAACCCCTTTTCAATACATTATTTTGGAATATTTAAACATATATCTTTTTCACAATATGGAGCCAGTGAGTATAGATAAGCATGATATATAGGAAAAATGTTTTTAACAAATTTTAAAGTTTAGAAATCCTAATAAATTCCCTTTATAGACAACATAATTTTTCACACTTAATTTATCAATTTACTAACATTTTCATCTTGTAAAATTCGGAAAGTGCTTTCTTAATATGCAACTGAAATTAAAACTTTTCTCTGTTTCATTAAAAAGAAGAACAAAATGGTTTGACAGCTCCTCAATGTAACTATTTTTTATCTATCAAGCTGTACTTCTGATACTTTGATCATTACCGTCTTCTGCTAATTTCCCCAATTTTCTTCAATTAACTTACACGAATCAGCAGAGATTCTTCGTTCTTAGTAATATTTCTAGCAAGTGGAGAATATCCAGCTGTGCCTAGACTAAAACCAGATCTTGCACTCATTACTGATTCCTGCGCATTTTCCTCCAATACACATTTTCATTGAGCAAACAGTTGGTTTGTTGCTGGTTTCCTGACATTTCTGAACATGTCTGGCCTACTGGAATTTCCTGTGTTGATAAAGCTGATTGGACCAAACCGCCCACGTGATACTGTCAGTTATCCATTCGCGTGATAAGAAAGAAGTGTAAATTTCAATATGGCCTCTGCTCTTAGACGTCGGTGCTAAATAATCATAAATTAACAGACTTTGTTGGATTTATAAAAGAAAATGCCTCCGCCCAGTGCGAGGACTACACGTCTAAGTTCAAGACTGAAAAGAAGGCGATCATCTGTGAAACAAAGTGGCCGATTAAGAGTAAATTCACGTAAGTAATGGCGATTTTTCAGACCGACGTCCGATCGATGATACATTTTCTACAAAGGAAGTGTGATGTTGCCGAGTTTTTGCTCAACATGCATCAGTCTTTACATCAAATTATAAGTCATATTCCTGCAATATCCAACTCACGCACATGCGAAAGTGAAATATGTGGCTTTAAATTGTTTGAAATCGTAATCATACAAATTTATAAACAAATCAATAAAATGTCAACAAAGACAAATTAGGCCACGAAGGGAGATAACTGTTTTAGGTTGCCCAGCTATAGTAGTAATATTTAGTACTGCACACCAATGCTATCCATTATAAGCAGATACTTAATAAGAAAGATCTGTTGATTACTGATTGATTTGATAAAATCTAAATAATTCATTTTTACTTTCAAGAAAGTATATAAAGTATACCTAATACCGCGATATACCTATTACCGCGAATGCCCATATAAGAACAATCTGGGAAAACATGTGCAAAGCTCCAACTTCCGTTAGCGTCGGCATTTGTTTGCATTTCGTATCGGCTACTGTTTATTACTCAGCATACTTGAGTAACCTTATTACTGTTTATTATTGACGCCATTCTTTACATGGTTGAAAAAAATTAGACTCGCGGTATTAGGTATGACCAGTATAATATTTGGCCAAAACATGAAGATTTCGAGCGGAAGATTTCATGTTCGCCTCATTATTAAAACGCCATAACCAGTAGCTGAATATATATCCTTTATAAAGAAAGAGCTTGTTTATGAATTACAAAGATGAATCGAAATTTCATAGCCTTTCAATGAATTTATAACAGCCGATACCTGTTATGGATGATAAAGTGATTTAGATCACATGACTTGATGATGTCATATTATGCAATGTAAACATTCCATGAGGCTCTAAAAGAGGTAATAAGTCACAGTAGATACAATTGCACTTACCTTAAAAATGAATGAAATCACCCTACATGTTTTCCACACCTCTATCGATAGCCTCATGGTCATGACAAATCCCGCCTTTATCGATAGCCTCATGATCACGACAATTCACGCTGGTGTATTTCAATCGCAAAAATAACACACATAAACTTCATTTTCCACGACAGGAAGTTTACATAAATTGTGTAAAATAACATTTCCCCAAGTAAAATTACCCATGACATCATAGTGTTACTATTTAAAGTTTTTATAAAAATAGTGTCCAGTTGATCAAGCGAGGTCATTGCCCAGTCGCATTATGTAAAGTGCTAGAATTTTCCTTGATTTGCGCGGGAATCTAAAAATAAATCGGGGGGTCAAATACAATTTTCTGAAAATAGAAGCGGTCTATTTTTGTGTTTTTGGAAATGTGCATCCTGCATGACAGGAAATAAAACAATGTTTATACGCGAGCTGACTTTTGGCACACTTTTGAAGTTGTTGTATTTTCACAGCTGACACAAGTTCATGGGTATATCACGGTGTCGTACTGACCAAACAGGGGGGCAATAAATCACTGATATTGGTAAGATTTTGCCAATTAAGAAAGATCAAATAAGAATCCCGCTGTGTTTGAAAGATCGAACATTTTTTTTCAATCGGGTATTTAATTAGAAACATACCCGCATACTCGTAAATAAATTTATACATTGTAAGATTTATAAATTATAGTTTCACAAGCAGATTGATTGTATTTTCAAAATAAATAAAATACTAACCGTATTCAAATGAAAAACTGTTTTCTCGCTAGTATCGTAATTGATGGGGTGATTTTTAATAAAGATTCATATTATTTCCATAGCATACACATAAACAACACATAATGCATATATTTATTAAATCCTCGCATGTTTTATACACAATGTCTACACGATTGCTATAAAATTACCCAAAATTTGGAACTGTGTGTTAAGTTTTAAATGTCACATTTCAGTGACGTCAGCTTGTACAAATAAAATACCAAAATTATGAAAAGAAATAGGTCATACATGTTAAATGATGAAACGGACATTGAAATTTGCACAGATTTTTATACGCGACTTTGTTTCCGTCGTTTATGGAATTTTATGTTACATGAGGTCACCAATAAACACTAGATTTGTGTTGTTTTTTTATTATGTAGATCTAGTTGAAATGAAATGAACCAAAAAAGTAAATTTAATACATAAATTTTTACTTCCTCTTATTTTCTGTTCCTATATTTCATTTCATATTTGCCTTACAATTTTAAACTTTACACTGAGACAAAGAGAATTAATTTCTCTACAAGTTTCCATATACAAAAAAAGCATTAAATGAAGTCTTTAATGTTGGAAATATGTGTTAAAGTAGCAAGGTGTCAAATTATCAACATGTTCCTAATACCTTAATGGGGACAGTGTAATCTGGCTATCATTACCTGTGTGTGACGGACACTGAGATAAGGAGTACACAGTATTGGTTAGCATGGTTGATATGATAATACCTAGATGAGGCAAAGGGTTAAGCCAACAAACAATGGTCTGTCATATTTATTGCACATTGTCATTTTTTGTTTTATGGTACTTCGTCCAGATATAGTATTGCCAAATAATGTAGCGCAGTGCACCTTAGGAAAGATATAACATGGTTCCGCGTTTATCACGGTTCCATTCTGTAGAAACTGGCGACCGCATTATATCTGGACCCGAGTGTATATATATATATAATACTTTTATACTAATGCTTTTAATTCATTCCTGTTTACTAATGCTTATATTGTTTTGAAGCTTTCTGGACACACTGCATTTAATACAATGACATTGGCAGTTGGTGGTTGATCACCAAGAGTGGACATTGGCAGCGAAAGAGTTTATATATTCACAAAGTATATGTACTTAAGGTTCTACACACCTTTTGATCATGTATAAATACTGGTAAAAAATCATGAACCAAATGCTATGTACAAGTTACTAGTATATGTTCAAAGTGTGAGGACACAACTTATGATAACACTCCATATCAAAGATATAGAAGAAGAAAATCTTAATTGTTATTTACAGTTTAAATCCAAATGTGACTGCCTAAGAAAATGAGGCCATCCTTAAAAAAATATTTGTTTGCTGTGCTCCAACCCAGTATTTTTCATGTGGGTAGGTTGGTAGGTAAAAAAAAATTTGCTGCTAAATTTTGACTTAAATTTTGAAAGAAAACATGGGGGGGTTGGAGGGGGGTGGGGTTGTAAAATGCTTTGAAAGTCAATAAATAAGTTACTGTAGCTGCAATTTTGAGTGAGTAGGTAGAAGTACAGCAAACAATTTATTTTTTAAGGACGTCCTAATCGTCTGAAGCTATATATATTACCCAAAAGCGTCAATTTTTTACCATAAATTTACTCAATAAATTTCATTATGGTTCGCATTTTTGCAGTAGATCAATTATATGCATGCAATTCCAATTATTATTAATCTAAAAAATATTATAATATTATCAAAGATAATAATACACATAATATAATACATTGTGCAATGTTATGTATTACACACTTTTTACAATATTATTAGATTTTCCAAGTCTGCACCATTTCAACAAGACCAGAATGATAACACTTTAGTTATTTCCTTCAGTGCTCCAGATAAGCTTTTCTTCAAATGAGATTTTACCCTTTAAATTAGTATGCAATGCTCATTTTCAAGATGTTAAGGGTAAAAATTAACATTTTTAACAAATTACCATATAAAATAAACTAATCAACACTGAAATTGAGAATATCCAATGCTTATTTTACCCCCATATTTAATTTTCAATGCTTTATTCAGAAATTCATTGCTTAAATACCCCAAAATAGGACTTATGTGGAGTACCTTTATTCTATTTTTAAACATCTGGGAGAACTTGCAAGTCGCATATCACCTGTAGCATTTTACTATTTCTTGATCATGTGGTTCTTTGCTGATTTTGCCCAGAGGGTTTGGCGCCGATTAATTTGATAATTGCTTTATGTTAATTGATTGTTTATTGGGATAAGGCAGACAGTCAAACTTAAAAACCTTGGCTGTACAAATCCCATAGCCCTATGTCCAACAACAAGTGAAAACTGAGCCAGGCAAGTGACCCATTGCAAAAGTCCTGAGCCAGTGCCATTTTCAGAATTCCAAAGTATCTTTGTTACCTTTAAAAGGTGTGTGCACACATCTGACCAGTAAATCACTAGCTCGGATCAATTATCATGCACCAAGGCTTTACATTGATGCTCATCCGATTGTCTGAGACCAGTAAAGATTGGGTACTGACAAGTGAAATATGAAGCTGTTAGCCCAGTGGGATAAGTTAAGATAACAAAGGCAAACATAACAATAAACTTTTTGTCTATAAATTAAATTCATAAAAGAAAAAAACGTTAAGCCATTATAAATAAATTGCTAGATTATCATCCAAGTTTTTCTTCAAAATGGGGTGGATGGGAGGATTTTATTTTTTTTTTTTTATTTTTAAAAGTTTTTCAAAGATTTATTGCTTCAGAAAAAGTTTTGTACACTGGTATGTTCAGATATTAATTTCAGGACAATTTCTTCATGTGAGCTCGATTATAGGTGATGATTTACCTAGCGGAGAATTTTTTTTTTCATATTCAGTCCTTATACATTATATATGCAGCAAAACATGTCAAATAAATCGAAAAATAAGAAAGTGTTTACTGTTTAGTTATGTTGTGACCGTAAATAACATTTAAAATAGCACAGACTGGTTTACGTAAAGGTGAAAGTGTATTGACGAATGCGGAATAAATGCAATACTGATATCTTCATAAATGTATGTATTGACACGTATATCTTTTGTTTGTGCGATTTGTAGTAGTTTATGTTTATAAAATAAAATCAATATAATATGTGTTATTTCGTTATGATTGAAAAAAATTATTGTAATATTTTTAAAAAAAACAAACATGACTTGTGTACAAGTGTCACTGGTCATTTCAGAGTATTGAAATGGGTGCTGCCATGTGGCTTCTGCATATAACCGGAAGTTGACATCTTTATTGGCACGCCTGGGCAGGTGTTGACAACTCTTGAGTATGTATTGAGACAGTGATGAGAAGTGTCAAGCATTTTGAGTGTGTATAAAATCTTGGGAACAAATTCAATATTTTTTAGCGAGTACCAGTCTACTGTTTTTTTTCTGGATCAATCAAATTCTGTTTAACATATCTTTCCAATATGTCTCCACAGCCAAATCTGAACGAGATTCAAAAATTATGATGCCGATATACACATATATAGGAGAATTGTAATTTTTTCTTAGTACTTGATATTAAAACATGGATGTGCGATATACATGGATGCATGATATACGTGAGGATATTCGGTAATGAAACTAAAAAGGGTCATGGCTACATGAAAGTTAGGGGACGGGTGGGGATGATAATCTAGCAATTAATTTATGGCCTTATGGCAAAGATTTACAAACAAAATATTTTGGTGAAAAATTATGTTTACTTTTTAATAGAAGTCCCGCAAAAGTTAAATTCGCTTTAAAAAAAAAGAAAAGAAAGGAAAGCCATGTTTTTCAATTAAATCATTACACATACACAATCTGTTTTTGTGTACTTGAGATCAGTTGTAAACATAACATTGGTCAATACACTTGCAACAGGTATTCAATCATGAATTGGTTGCATAACAAACTGTATTACCTGCTTAACCTATACCTATTCTTTGCCATGATGAACTTGCCCGTTAAGTTTATAGAATAATAAAAGAATAATAATCGCAAATAAAACTTTTGCTACTATAAAAAAAGTGTGTTAGCTGTATTGATTAAATGTTAAATAACTGTCTGCAATATTGACTTCTTTAGTGGCAGTTGGTATTAGATGTGATTAAAGCAGGCTTTATCTGTACACAGCTAGAGATGAATCCCTGTCATAAGTCTCAATTGTTCAGGGCTTAAAAAAAGTGCAAGTCTGAATTCTGAGACAAGTGCTTTTCGCTGTTGGGCCATGGACCCTTGTAATATTTCTTTAGCTGGGTCCATAGGGCCTTCAAAAATAAAAAAATACACACAATTTCCTTGGCCTTCCAACTAGTACAAGCAGAAGGTAAATTTCTGCATTTACATTGACAAAGTTAAACAGTGACCAAAAAGAAAAGTGAAGTAATTTATTTTATGTAGTATATTATTCTGTAGAACTGACCCAACTCTCTCAATTGGGTCCATTAAATAGCAGTGTTGGGAAAGCCACATTTGAGCACATCAATTGGTCAGTTGCTTCAACTGAAAGTTTGAATGACTTCACAGTTTAGTAATTGTTCAATTGCTATTAATTGTGGGACAGGCATAGAAGAAGTAGTATATGTATGTTGTGACCAGAGCTGCTAATCTATTCTCAGTCAAAATGCACATGATAAATTAAGTAAATTTTGCCTAAAGTTTTATCAATACCCATAGTTGCACTTACTTCATTGATGTCATTTCAAACACAACAACAGTTGTCTAGGAATTGATTATCCATCTCTGAGGCATGTGACTGGTTGTGGGTTCTTTCCCCATACCAAAGACTTGTCAAGTTGACAAATACTACAAGAAGCTTTCTCACTTGACGTTCAGCATTTAGATTGTTCTGGGTCTGGTCAGCAGTGTCAGTATAATGATAATGGGTGGGGTATCAGGGCTGTACACATCCTATAGCCTGACGTCCTGGATAAGTGGAATATTTAGGTGGACAATGACCCAAAATAAAATTCCCAGACAAGCGCTTTATCAGAAATCAAAAGTCGGACATGTAGCTTTAATACCTTTGATTGGTGTGCACACACATGAGGATTAATTAGCACCAACCAGTAAACCACTAGCCTAAATCAATTATCTACAGAAGGTATTCAATGGGAAATGCTGATTTAGCTTTATTGATAACAGCATAATTATTGTGTTGTTGAAACGTTTGTGTCCAATCAGACCAGCTGTTTTAAGATTTGTGTAAACAGAAACAGCCAATGAAAATTTGTCTGAATAAATTCCCTTGGCTGTCAACATGTGACATAAATATTATATACAAATGGAACAGTTGCAAAGATCAAGTAACTGCGAGTAGTTTAAAATAATATTGAAATTGCTAATTAAAAGCAGTATTTACAAAAATCAATAAAACAAGCTGTTGATTTAATTACCAAGCCATGAAGACTTAAATGTTGCTGAATTGGAAGTGTAATGATTTTTTTGTAAAATATTCACAATAGATCGCAGTGTGTCAGTGATAGTTTTTGATAAGTTTATAAATTATTCATTGATCCACAATAATTGGGAGAAGTGTAAAGTGTATGTAACGGATCTGCTATATAGATCCAAAATATTGAGAATGAAAATAATTTACATCAAGTAAAAAGTACATGTGACAAAGTTGGTGGGGTAATATAACTGTTAATTAATAAGACCAGACTTAAAATAATTTTTTTGTTTCTTCTACCCAGGTAATTTTAGTATGGGTAGGTAGGTAGTTAAAATATTTTTTTATATTATTTTTTTCAAAATAATGGTCAAGACATATAGTATATATAGAGTTTAACTCGAAGGAGAGTACCAACCTACATAATGTCTGTCTTAAATAAACTTATGGTACAAACAATTACAACATTTCCATTTTAACCATTTAATAATTCAATTAAACTGTCAGGCAGTTTAACAATAAAATGTAAAAATCACAATTTGAGGGTTAAAATCTAGTGCCATCCGCAGACTTTCATTTGTATCAATGCTAAACGGGTCACCTTTTTCTGCAACTGAAAGTTTTGCCTCTTATGAACAGTGGTCAAGAGCAAAATTAATACCTTCATCCACCTCTTGATCACCTACCATTTCCTCCAAAATGACATTACGGGTCAATTGTGTTGAAAACTTACATGTTTTTTTTTCGTACGAGTAAGTTACTTTCATTTTTTTCATCGTTTTTTGTTTTCACAGAAACACAAACGGTATGTTCTGCCATATTGTTTAAAGATGATGTGTCTGTCGCTTCCTACTAATAGAAAACCAATCTTTCATATTTTAGCCAACACCGAGCCAACGGAAGATGAGGTTGCATCCACTTCTAGTGAGTCGGGGTCACGACTACAGCAGTATAATTTACGCCGCCGAGCCGGGGACACCAGTAATACAGTGGTGCCAGTAAAATGTAGAAAGAAAGCGAAAGTGGTTGTTCCAGTCATTAAAGGTAATAATAATACCATTTTGGAAAAACAAATAATGCTTAAAATCAAATATGTTAAAGTAAATTTCTTAATTGCTTACTCGTCATGGTGAGTGAATGAGTAGAATTTGCCAGCCCTGTTACAGGATGTTTGCATTTTTCACTGGATACGTGACAAGCTCTGCCTTGATCTTGTTTTGTATTGTGTAAAAATACCTGTTGGTTGTTCATCTGAATTAAAAAAAATAAAATTCTCTGTTAATTAAAAGACAGGTATAAAAAATAGAATACGGACTGGAACAATTATACATTATTTTTTATCCTTTTGTTATCCTCACCTTTGGATGCATATGTAACTATGTAGGGTATAATTGTATATTAAACAAGAAAGTCTCCAAGATTAGTTGACCCAGGCTTATGTATTTGTTATGAGAGTCAGACTGGTTTATTTATAATGCATTGCAGCAGATGTAGGTTATAATTGGATTTTTTTTTTGTGGGGAGTTTACCGATCTCATATGACAGAAATATTGCCTTATCTCTTTTATTGTAGTTTTTTGGTCAATAACCGGAAATGGTAATTATTGCACACACATCAATTGTCCTGCTTAATGAAGAAGTTAGTATTCCTTTCATCTTGAACTGGACTATGCATTAAATTGGAAATAAGAAATCAAATTTGATTGGTTAGAGCAAACACATCTACTGTGGTCTCATAAGGTTGTCGAACATAACGCAACACTCAATATAACATAGCTTTTCTATGGCTCACAAATTTAAAATTAATGTTTTCAACTAGATTTATTTAGAACAAGTTTATATTATTGATGTGTTGAATATTTTTTGTGCTGTTGCCACATCTTCGGGCGTCAATTGTACCTATATAATGCACAACTGACATGATACTATTTACTTTTTAGCTCACTGGGACAAAGTCCAAGGAGAGCTATTGCCATGACCCGGCGGCATCGTCGATGTCGTCAGCGTCTGTAGACACCTAGGTTAAACTTTTTTGTTTAAGTTTACGATATCTATGCAACCACTCATTGGATGTGAATGAAACTTCGCATGTGTGTTCACCATCATCGATGGAACACACACAGACAAGAACCATAACTCTGGATTGCATTTTGGCACAATCATGGCCCTTTTTGGACTTAGACACCCAGGGGCGAGCTTTGTTGTCTTCTGACAACTCTTGTTGTTATAAACAGCAACACTTTTAATAGATTATGCTAAACAACAATGGGCTGCACTGTTTATCACACATAAATTGTCATGTTTCTACACAAAGTCATTTGTTTTTGTGTATTGACAATCAGGGAATATATATAGAGACTTTTCTGAAATGAATCTCATGTCAATCACTGGAGGCAAAGTGTTGTTAAAGATATGTAGTAGATTGTCAGTAATTCGTTCTGGATGTTTATAATTGATTACTCTCTCAACCTGTAAATTGGAATGCCTTGTAATTTGCATTGATTTGATGCATATTTTTGCTCTCACAAATTGATATTTGCAGTTTTGCAATGTGATGTTTCCTGATGCATGTCAAAAAGGGGGCAGCACATAGGAATTTGAGGATATGTCAAATTGTAATTTAAATATATCAAAGACATTGTGAAGATATAAATTAATATATAACACAGATTTGTAGTAATTGGGGCATAAGGGCGCATATAATAGAAGCAGAGTGGAGAATATTGGGTTAGAGAGCAGAGTGAAAAAGCATCCTTCCATTTTGCTCTAGAAAAAACACTAGGAAATAGATGTTTTTGTTTTTTTTCAGGGTGGGGGACAAAGTAAGGAGAGAATTAGTTATCATTCTTGTTGGTAGGCGCAAATATAGATGAATCTGACAATTCAAAGTTGTGATCATAGGGAAATTCAATAAGCCCCATTGTTTCAAAAATGCTTACAGTTTGTCAGTGAACTTGGAAGCAAATTTTGTGTTGGATGAATTTAATCGTTTTCATTAATTAAGGTTAAAAACTGCATTAAGTGTGAATAATGATCAAATGTGTTGCGTGTAGATAAGTGCCCTGCACATTCTTCATTAAGTGTGAATAATGATAAAATGTGTTGCGTGTAGATAAGTGCCCTGCACATTCTTCATTAAGTGTGAATAATGATCAAATGTGTTGTGTGTAGATAAGTGCCCTGCACATTCTTCATTAAGTGTGAATAATGATCAAATGTGTTGTGTGTAGATAAGTGCACTGCACATTCTTCATTAAGTGTGAATAATGATCAAATGTGGTGTGTGTAGATAAGTGCCCTGCACATTCTATATTAAGTGTGAATAATGATCAAATGTGTTGTGTGTAGATAAGTGCCCTGCACATTCTACATTAAGTGTGAATAATGATCAAATGTTTTGTTTGTAGATAAGTGCCCTGCACATTCTACAATTGAAGAGTTTAAAGCTCTCGAACTGATGTTTTGTTCTTCGCTGAATACAAACATTTAAGCGACATTCATGTGATCAGGGATCATTAATTCATTAAGACATTAGCACTTATGTTTTTGACCACATAATAGTATAATATGAAAAAAAAATGATAACAAATTAAACATGCTGAGTGCTATCCAATGGCTGAACAAGATGTTGCACATTTTCAGTCTGTGAAAATAGATATAGTTCAAGACCCAGTCTATGACATTATTTATTGAACTACAAAAGTTTTCCAAACATTTAATCTGAATATTTCTATGACTGTATAAAAATGGAACCATCAGAGCAATATGTTGAAAAAATTTACGTAGTTTCTTTGCTGAAACTAAATAAAATTAAGATTAAATGATAAAAATGTATAAAATGAAACTCAATGTAAGTTTTAGGTCTTCTGTTATTTATGGACTAAAAGAATTGAATTTGGACTATGTAATTTTGGAATGTCACCAGTCCAAAGGATTATGATTCTGAAAAGTTTTTGGCACAGACTGCATTTTAAGAACAGCCTTAGCACTGATGTAGATGTTTTGCCAGTAGAACAAAGACAGATGCTGACATTGTTGCAGACATCAAAATAAAAAAATTGTCCTTGTGCAAAATTAGTGAGAACGACAATAAACAAAAATAATGAAAATTTATACCGCCTTTTCCTACGGGCTTCATTAATTCTATTGATATATGCCTAGCCACGTCATGTCAAAATCAGCTTCCACTGACTTGTTGCAGCCCCTGAATGGGATTTTTTAAGCTATGAGAACTGTAAAAACACCAAAGCAAACCAAAATGGCAGACTTTTTCAATTGATTTATTTCAATTTACATTCATGTATGAATATAATAATGTACATGTAAAATATATTACTCAAAAACTCAACTAGCTCAAAGAAAATGGCTGTAATGACATTGGGATACGTAACAATATTGATTTCATGGTCAGACAAATATTGTGTAGATCCGGAGTTTACTGAATATTTGTATGTAAGCGCAAACGGAGATTGCAAAACCAGATTATTGCTTTTGCTCTGTATTAATACTGTTTACCGGTATTTGTAGTTATCATATGATGTGGTCTTCAAAAACATCAACAAAAAAAGCTCAATTATAAAAAAAAAAAAACATAAAAATTACATATTTAAATGAATATTTTATTTAATAGATCTCAATTTCAAATATGTTTCAAACAAATTGTTGCATTCATTGAACTTGATAACAGGTGAGGCTGTTGGAGGGAAGTACCTGCAAAATGATCTTCCAGATGAAGTTCTCGTCAAAATCTTCACATACCTGCTCGAGTTTGACTTGTGTAGGGTCGCACAGGCCTGCAAAAGGTTCAGGACTATTGGAAATGATGTAGAACTTTGGTAAGTGTATATTGTATCTTAATTACAATAGTATGGTTAATTTGCATTATTTAAAAACAAGTTATTATCTTGTAATTCTTACCAGAAATGGTTGAAAAGACATGGCTGATCTTATAGGTCTGGTTTTCGTTGTGTTAATATATTTTTCCTTATCTCCAGAGTTGTTGTCTTATGTATAATATAGATCCTTGTCTGGAAATGTGCTGTAGACTACACCTCTGTCAATGTCGCTCAGATTACGAACTATGGAGGCATTCATTTACATACTCTGTTTTAGGCGACGGCTGTACCAGGAGCTTTATGAATACGATCTACCATTATTACACCCAGAGCCAAAAGTGTTTTCATTCATGGAAAGAGACAGTAAAGAATACGAAAATCCCTGGAAAGAAAGCTTTAAACAATTAGTAAGTATATTTTTCTGATACAATTGATTTTGAAAAAAATAATAATAAGACCCTAATATAGATCGATCATTCATAATTGTAAATTAGATAAATAAAAGTGTCCTTGAGTTGTTATACATTAACACTCATTGTACATTAAAACATGCTGTCCTTACAAATATCTACATGTTTTCATTACATATATCTACATGCTTTCCCACATATGTCTACATGTTTTCCTTACATGTATTGGTAGGCTTTCCTTACATATGTCTACATGCTTTCACATATGTCAACATGCTTTCCTTACATATGTCTACATGCTTTCCTAACATAAGTTACGTGCTTTCCTTACATATGTTTACATGCTTTCCTTACATATATCTTTGGGCTTTCCTAACATGTATATACATGCTTTTCTTACGTATGTCAACATGCTTTCCTTACATATATCTCTGTGTTTTCCTTACATTTGTCAACATGCTTTCTTACATATATCTTTGTGCTTCCCTTGCATATGTCTACATACTTTCCTTACATATATCTATTTTCCTTACATATATCTACATGCTTTCCTTACATATATCTACATGCTTTCCCATGTATGATTGCATGCTTTCTTTACATGTATCTATGGGCTTTCCTTACATAAGTTTATGTACTTTCCTTACATATGTCTACATGCTTTCCTTACATATATCTTTGGGTTTTCTTAACATGTATATACATGCTTTCGTTACATATGTCAACATGCTTTCTCTACATATATCTCTGGGCATTCCTTACATTTGTCAACATGCTTTCCTCACATATATATCTTTGTGCTTTCCTTTCATATATCTACTTTCCTTACATATATCTACATGCTTTCCTTACATGTATCTACATATTACTTTCCTTACATATTTCTACATATTTTCCTTACATATATCTACATGCTTTCCTGGCATGTCTTCATGCTTTCCTTACAAGTATCTACATGCTTTCCTTACATGTATCTTTGGACTTTCCTTACATATGTCTTCATGTTTTCTTTACATGTATCTACATGCTCTCCTTGCATATATGACATGCTTTTTTATGTCCTCGCCATAAAATGGAGGTGTGTGTTAGAGAGGAAGGGTAGTTTTGCTCTTTTCTGGTATTGCCATCAAGCCTTAGTATTGCAAGAAATATTACCCTTGATGTATTTAGATGAAGAAGGATGTCCACAATTTCTAATATAACCACATGATAAAACCATACAAAGCCCTCAGATCTCATTGACCCAGAATAAACAAACTGTCCCTGGACGAATATAAATAAATAACTCATTCTAAATATTGAAAATTTAGTTTGTATTCATTTTGAAAGTTTGCTTTGACTGCCATTTTAAATACCAAATGTTGTGTTTTTCAGTATCGAGGTGTGCATGTACGACCAGGCTACTATGAATTATATCATCCAAGAGGGAAAAGGTTGCGGAGTAGAGATATGTCTGTAAGTCTGTTATCTTCTATTTCTGCGATGGAGATGTTTATATTTATATGAATTAATTCTCCTGAATACTAACAATAAAAACAATGATAAAAGTATGTTTTAATTTAGTATTTATTAAAAACAAGTTTCCTAAAAAATCACCTGAAAGAGATTACTGTCTAGATTAGCCTATGTTGTAGATTTTGTTAAGTCGTGAGATCGTATTACTTCTGTGTTAATTTAAATATAATAAAAGTTTCCAACTATAATCTGATGTGATGAAAATGACTTGTTTCCATTCCATTGAAAATCGATTTTGTAATTCTTTCTCGGTGTAAGAGGTGACTCTTTGGATGTGTAAAGTACATGGTCCAGTGGTAGAGCACCGAACCCATGATCGGAGGGTCTTAGGTTTGATCCTCAGCTAGAGCTGTATGTGATGGCAAGACACTTTATCCGCATATGCTTAGTACTGGTTCTAACCAGGAGGATTTCGAGCGTGATTTGTCATAAGTTAAAAGAACTTGTTTCACAATCAAAGTAAAATAAATAAGTTTAAACTGAACTTTGAATGCCAATTTTAGAATTTATTTACTCTTGTTCTGCCTGTATTAAGATTCTAGGCTCCTTTTTCATAAGTGTTTGTTGATGTTTACATATATTTCAATTCTGTGTGTTAGTTTGTTGTCTTTCCTTGTAATTGAAGAGTGAGCTTGGAATATGCCTATCAGTCAACATCATATAATCTCACTGAACTGATATGCTGGGAAACCGTCAGTTATCAATTCCTACAGCTAATGTTTAATGTACTGATATATTTAGGGCGTTCCTAAAGTCAAAAAGGCCAGACTTTCCCTAGGCCAATAAGGCATTGTTATGCCATAATCCCTTAGTTCTGAACACTTCCATGCCTGAATCATGCAATAATGCCTTAATAACTAACTGAGGTAACTCACAATATTATAATCTTAGCAGTACAATAGTTTACAGTGTTCTTGTAAATGCTGCATAATGATTGATTGATTTACCATGTAGTTATTGTTGTAACTGTGTATATTTGCAGTGTTTTGACACAATAGAACAGGCATACACATATGTAGACACAGAGGACATTGAGGATGCCATCATATTTGTACATTCTGGCATATATGTGGGAGAGTTCCTGCTGATTGACCTCAATGTTGCCCTTATTGGTGCTGGTAGGTACAACATTCTTATACTCAACAACATGTTTATAGATTATCTATACCAAGAAGTTGCTATCTCAAGATTATTGCACATCAATTCTGTTGTCACTTTCTAGATAATCTTATGTGCCTATGATTCTAATAATGAAGATGGGGTTGGGGTGGCATATAGTGTGACCTCTTTTGTCAAGAAATGGTTTTACATGTAAAGTTTTGTTCACTATAATATATAAGATATTCAATGGAATTGTGGGTAGACTACAAACAGAAGCTTGAGAAACACTCACAGTGTTGTGTGGCAGATAAAAGTGGTTATCAAACTGCTAAACAAAACTAAATTTCTCCTGACATTATGTTTTTGGTAATAGTGAAAAGCTTATGAAATCATATAGATGAACATCCTAGTAGTATATCAATACATATATATGTATTTAGATTTTTAATGAAAAATAAGATGGGATTCAAGACATTTGTCAAATTTTTATTTGTAGCTCCAGGGAACGTCATGGATCATGTGATCATAGAGCGTGAGAGCGAGTCCACTGTTGTGTTTGTGGAGGGTGCCAAAGATGCCTATCTAGGTCATGTTACATTAAAGGTAAAATTATATTTAACTCTTTCAGTCATAGACCAAATTAGTCTGGTATGAATATAACATCAGATTATGGTGTGTTTAAACATATTCCTGCTCCCACAGAAGAGAGAATGAAATTATAGGTACATGGCATATCGATAGACATTTGGACTTCTCCATGGATTTCTCCCACTTTTACCTTTTCACTTCTGGCAGAATTTGTGTTACTTCTTCCTAGTAACTGCTCCATGAATTTCACGTTAACCTAGCTACTTCTTTCACTTTTCCCTTGTCACTTCTCATTGTGTTTCTCTAATTTATCCAAGGTTTCTCATGAGGGAGATGTCAGACATATCTTGATCCCTGATATAAACATATTTTACAGTTAAATACTATATAATGATCGTTAAAGCCATGTTTTTAAAAAACACATCAATCAAAAAACATGTAGTTTTAAAGAAAAGCTCTTGCCATGGTGCTAAAAAACAAAAATGGACTTAACATTTTAATTGATTGTATCGATAGATTTTATATTTTATAAGACACAATTTGAATACTGACATGATTAAATTTGCAATAAATATTTTCACAAATTGTTAATAGATTATAAAGTATTTTGATATATGCACTGTTTACTTACAGTTTTCTCCTGATATAACATCATCAGTTCCCCACCACAAGCATTATGCCCTGGAGATCACAGAAAACTGTTCACCAACAGTGGATCATTGTAGAATCAAAAGCACCTCTGTTGGTAAGTATGCTTTTGTTTTTCATTGTTCTGTTACTCGATCTGTTCCAATAGTTCATATCTTAAAAGTTACGTTTAAACAACTTGTATAGTAAACAAACATTTGATTTCTGCATTGGTTTATTTTTAATGTCTTTTTCAGTGTGTTTTTGTGAAGCATCCTTTCATACACATGTGTCAGATAAAAAACATAACTAAAAATAGTTTTCTTTTCAAAATATCTGTATATAAGTTTTGTCAACTGATAGTGATGAGAAGACAATCATTTTAATTATTTTGCTGTTCAAATACTCAACTTTAAGGGTAAAAAAAGCACATTTTGAAGTAGGTTAATATTTTACTTTTGCATGAAAATGTAGAAATCATAAGTAATGATAAGTTCAAAAAGTTTGATCATATAAACATATAATTTTTCCGGGGTGTGCATTTATGACGCGTGGTATCCAATATGTTTACATCAGGTGCTGCTGTTTGTGTTTCTGGTTCCGGTGCAGATCCGTTCATACGACACTGCCTCATTAAAGATTGTGAAAATGTTGGCCTATATGTTACAGACTATGCACAGGTAAGGGGAGAGAGGAAATATCACAGTTAGTCATCTGTAAATATGAAAATGATTGTGTTGATTTACTTCTGCTTTTTTCATCTAAACATGTAGCTCTAAAATGCGGAACTAGCTATCAAGCTTTTAAAAAACACTGTTCCAAGAATATAATCTCGATATGTATATTTTCTAAAATGATTGTTAAATGTTTAAACATACATTTGGGTGATATATATACACTGCGGTTCCGTTATAACGCGGTCCGATATAACGCGAATTCCGTTATAATGCGGTTTTTGCTTGGCTCCCATTTTTTCGGCGGGGGGGGGGGGGGGGGGGGGGGAGTCGTGATATAAAACTTGAAAATCTGTGCCAATGATCAAATGACAACCAAACAATAGATCGTCGCCATGTTTTGATTTGATAATCGCTCATCTTCTACTCACCAATTAGCTTTGATTATAACAAAATATTTTAACCATTACCTCATGGTGGTTTAAAGGATAGTTTAAGGGATTGATTCGTGCCAGCATTGACAATTAACAGTTTGTAATAATCCCGAGTGCTTCAATAAATGCTGACACATGCCAAACACGGAAGCCATATGCAAACTTTGTTATTATCGAGTGATCACGTGATCAAGCAACGAAGCGGTTGACAGGTATTAATATATCGCGGGTATCTTATCAAATCGTAAACACAAACTTATTTTTATTATTTTATTGTTGTTAATACTTCAGATTTATATTTTTAATATTTTTATACTAACAGCGTTGAGTTTAAATTGAAGCGCGATTTTTTATATAGACATCGTTTTTTTCTCCTTCCGGGTTAAACGGAAATGGCTGCCAATTTTAGTATAATCAAAACATGAAAACGTTTTTCTTTCTTTTCTTTTTTTGTATTAATTTTATACATATTTAAGTGTATCTGTTGTAACCAAATACGCGTTGTATCATATTACAATGCAAACAATACCATTCACTTAGAGTTGGACAGCACGATAGGTGTGAATAACCGACATCGATTTTTTTCAAGATAATTATCGCTATAACGTGGTCCGCTTATAACGCAGTTTCGTTTTGTGGACCCGTTATAACGGGACCCGAGTGTATATTTTAAAATGAGTATTAAATATTTTAACATACATGTTTGGGGATACTCGATGATTGTTTTTATAAAAATATTTGTAGCTTTTTTAATAAAGACCAGAGATGGCAATGAAACTTATGATTTAAATCATCTTAAAAAAAAAAGAAAAAATGAGCATGTTTGTATTAAATATGTTTTCAAGCAATCTAAAGAAACTGTTTAGTGAACATAGTCCTGCACATATTAGAACATTAATATAAAAAACATATTAAAGCAAGACAACCTAATGGTGGGAAAGAAATTTGTTCTTTATTGATATTATAACCCTTTTAGAAAATATACACTTCAATTTAAAAGTATGAAGGGACATTTAGCAATTTTGATGAAGTTTAAATTTCTTAACATGACACCAAACACCAGAATATAAATGCTGACCTTTATTTCATTTCTGTCTGTAAGGGGCATAACTCTGGTTTTCACATCACTTATAAATTATATAAAACACGTTGAAAACATAGAGAAAATAATAGCACTCACAAAGAATAAAATAGGAAAGCATGATATGAAATGGGAAATATTACTATTAAAAGACTAACAGTCTTATACAGCAAGTGTGCGCATCTTCTTATATTTTCATCCTTCTTATTTCTTCCTTGGGCTCTTTGTCTCCTTTTCATTACTTAATTGTTTCTTAAACTACATATAAATATATTGTTTAAATGTAAATTGAAAACATGAATACTTTTACTATAAGAAATAAATATTTTAAAAAAATAAATAAATGGTTAAAGATTATCCTTTTTCCCACATTTGTGATCATCTACAATAAACATATATGATAAAATGTGTTTACATGTTAAATATTTAATTAAATCCAATTTTATGAGTATCATATGAAATTTAGATCAATATTTTATGGATTTTTTAATCTGTTTTTAGCTCACCTGAGCCAAAGGCTCACAGGTGAGCTTTTGTGATCGCCTGGTGTCTGTCATCTCGTCAGTTGTCCGTCATTAACTTTTAGCTTTTAACAACTTCTCTGAAACCACTCGGCCAATTTTTATATAACTTCACAGAAATATTCCTTGGGTGACCCTCTACCAAGTTTGTTCAAGCCATCTTGATTCGTCAAAAAACATGGCCGCCAGGGGGGTGGGGGCGGGGGGCAAGTTTAATTAGTAAAAATCTTCTTGTCAGAAACTACTGGCTCGATTTTAAAATAATTCCACAGAAATGTTCTTTGGGTGACCCTCTACCAAGTTTGTTCAAGCTATCTTGAAACATGGCTGCAAGGGGGCGGGGTTAGTTTATAATATAAGCTATAGTAAAAACTTAAGAAATCTTCTTATCAGAAACCACTGGCTCGATTTTAAAATAATTTCACAGAAATATTCCTTGGGTGACCCTTTATAAAGTTTGTTCAAGCCATCTTGATTCGTCAAAAAACATGGCCGCCAGGTGGCGGGTTTAGTTTACTATATAAGCTATATTAAAAACTTCAAAACACTTCTTGTCAGAATCTATTGACCTGATTTTGATGTTATTTCTCTGACATTTATTATGGGTGACCCTCTACCAAGTTTGAACTCTTCTATGCATCTGTTACATCTTCAAATCAAATCAAAATTCTAACTACTGGCCAATCTCGTTTTTCTGGAATTTTGAGTGTACATGTATTATATAATCTACTTAAGTTGGGTTACTCAAGGTGAGTCAGGTGAGCAATATAGGACCATCTTGACCCTCTTGTTTAGAATGAGACCATCATTTTAATAAAAATTGTAAATAGTTTCTGAAATAAGTATTTTTCTATATTAATACTTGTCTATTTGGTTAAGTATTACTGTGTCCCTTTATTTCCTAATACCAATATATTTCATTGAATCTGTCTGGATACAATGTTTGACATGTGGATCACCCTGTTCATTGGTACAGCATCGAATCCAGGATCATATTGTTGTGGCTTTGGTCCTCCTGTCATGGCTACATTTGGTCGACTTGAGCAAGACGCTTTAACCACTTGTACTGGTTCTACCTAGGAAGAATGATAGCGTTATGTGTCTAGGTTGTACGAATACTTTCACAATCAGTGTATATGTAAGTTTAAAATAAATTAACTAGCATATGATATTGATGCTATTGTCAGGGTACGTATGAAGACAATGAGATAAGTGGAAATGCCCTAGCAGGCATTTGGGTGAAGAACTACGCCAATCCAATAATGAGACGCAATCACATCCACCATGGCAGGGACGTCGGCATATTTACATTTGATAATGGTTTAGTAAGTATTAATTATTCTTGAAACATTTGTACATCATACAAGGGTACAGCTGCTCAGTCGAATCTGGAAACATTTGTACATCCAACAAGGGTACAGCTGCTCAGTCAAATCTGGAAACATTTGTTCATCCAACAACGGTTCAGCTGCTCAGTCAAATCTGGAAACATTTGTACATCCAACAAGGGTACAGCTGCTCAGTCAAATCAGGAAACATTTGTACATCCAACAAGGGTACAGCTGCTCAGTCAAATCTGGAAACATTTGTACATCCAACAAGGGTACAGCTGCTCAGTCAAATCTGGAAACATTTGTACATCCAACAAGGGTACAGCTGCTCAGTCGAATCTGGAAACATTTGTACATCCAACAACAGTTCAGCTGCTCAGTCAAATCTGGAAACATTTGTACATCCAACAACGGTACAGCTGCTCAGTCAAATCTGGAAACATTTGTACATCCAACAAGGGTACAACTGCTTGGTCAAATATTACCATTCAGGTAATAATAAAGACCACTTAAAAAGTATGCTTTATTATTGTGATGTCAGTTAAGTGTAAATTGACACCAGTTTATTTTAAAGGATAAAGATACGAGCAGGAGCCATTTGATTCAAGACTGATATTGTCTGATATATATAAAATGTAATGAAAAACTGGTTTCTAGACTCTGAGTATCAGGAAATACTTCTGGTTTGATATGTACCATGAAGCAAATGGAAAGTCTAGTAGACAGAAAAGGCATTGTTTTCCAGCATTTTGAAAAGAAGAGTTAAATTCTCATTTAAATTTAGAATTCAGTTATTTGACTATAGCCGTACTTCTTCTTGTGTATTGAATATGAAATATTAATATTTGTTCAAGCTTTAATGCATGTCTTGACATAATGTAAATAGTATATACATGAATATGTCTCCCACTACTGGTGGTTTTTAATAAAATGAAACATCTATATTTATGTACATATTGTCACCTTTCAGGGTTACTTTGAGAACTGTGATATACACAACAACAGGATAGCCGGGTTTGAGGTGAAGGCAGGTGCTAATCCTACAGTCACACGCTGTGAAATACATCATGGCCAGACTGGAGGAATATATGTGCATGAAAATGGACGTGGTCAGTTCATAGAAAATAAAATACACTCAAATAATTTTGCAGGTGTATGGATTACATCAAATAGTGATCCAACTATAAGGTAATGATGTCATCTTTTATACATGATTTATCAAAGCAGAAATATATATGATGTATGTTTGAGTATTTTATTTCTTTTATTTTTTTTATATATGATATTCTGCAAGAACATTTGGTAAAGTTAGACTTCATTTTGGAATGTCGACATCTAAAATTCTATTGTATATTAATAAATCCTCTTCAAAAAGAGATTGTTAAAAAAGGAACATACTTTCCACTTAATGTATGCCTGAAACAAAAACACATAATTCTCTGATAGCAATGATACAACAACAACGAGGGTAAAAGGTGTTAATATCTTGATGCTTTTATTATTAATAGAATAAGAAATTATTGCATATGTTAACATGACACAATTGTGTATATGATGTGTACCTATTTTATTATTCTACCTTATTTGAAACATTTAATTTTCGTTTGCAGGAAGAATGAGATCTACAATGGCCATCAAGGTGGCGTGTATATATTTGGGGAAGGAAGAGGACTCATAGAGCATAATAATATATATGGTACGCTAGTCTCATATCATAGAGCATAATAATATATATGGTATGCTGGTCTCATATCATAGAGCCTAATAATATATATGGTACGCTGGTCTCATACCATAGAGCATAATAATATATATGGTACGCTGGTCTCATATCATAGAGCATAATAATATGTATGGTACGCTGGTCTCATACCATAGAGCATAATAATATGTATGGTATGCTGGTCTCATATCATAGAGCATAATAATATATATGGTACGCTGGTCTCATATCTTAGAGCATAATAATATATATGGTACGCTGGTCTCATATCATAGAGCATAATAATATATATGGTATGCTGGTCTCATGTCATAAAGCATAATAATATATATGGTACGCTGGTCTCATGTCATAGAGCATAATAATATATATGGTCCATGGTCTCGTATCATAGAGCATAATAATATATATGGTATGCTGGTCTCATATCATAGAGCATAATAATATATATGGTACGCTGGTCTCATATCGAAGAGCATAATAATATATATGGTACGCTGGTCTCATATCATAGAGCATAATAATATATATGGTACGCTGGTCTCATATCATAGCTGTTGTTATTTTCTATTATAAAATTTCTGTATGTTGGAATCTCACTTCGACTTGATTCTTCAGAAACAAAACGTCAATCATATAACAGTAAGAATAGTTTGATTATCTAAGAATGAGGCTGAAAAATGATGTGGTCATTAGAATGATGTAGATCTATGGTTAACTGTCTAAAGAAAGATGCAGAGAAGTGTCATGATTTAGTTTTATTTTAACTTATTTACTTTACTTTGATTGTGAAACAAGATTTACTATGTAGACAAATTACAAATCAAGTCTTCCTGGGTAGAACCAGTTCTAAGCATATGCAGAAAAAAGTGTCTTGCTCAAGGACCCCACACATAGTTGTGGCGAAAGATCACGCGCTCCACACCTTTGGTTTAGTGTTAAAAATGACAATGAAACCTGGTTAAATGTCAAATAGTGATACAGAACCACAGTGAAAATGTCTGGAGAATAGTAAAAATTTTTTATGCAGAACAATATTTAAGTGTCCGCAGAATCTTACATGTCTGTGTTTTGTTCTATTTTCAGGTAACGCATTAGCAGGTATACAAATCCGAACCAACAGCAATCCAATAGTCAGACACAATAAAATTCACCATGGTCAACATGGTGGCATATATGTGGTATGTACACTATCTTTATGTTGGGGATATAGAAAACATATTAATTTAAACTTGTTGCAATTATAGTATTGTTTTTTCCCTGTCATAAAAAATTGCGATAAATCTGTTAACCACATGAAAAACTTGGCTCTCATACAATTACGGAAACTCATATACACAAAGTGTTATTTTTAGAATCCTGGAAAATCAATTTATTTCGACATACAAAACAAACCCTTAAAAATAAATGATATATTTTTCTGAGTTGTCTGATAAAAAAAGAATCTTACACTCGTGCTCATTTATTGTCAAATTTGTTAGCAAAAATGATATTAAGCTTTACAAGAACTATGCATAATATATTTTTGTAAACTTGTTAAATGAATTCAATGAAATGAGCACTCATATAAGATACTCAATTTAGAATTTTTATTAAAAGAGTTAATTTAGGTAAATTTTATTGACAGAGCATTAGATTATAAATCGGGACGTAATTACGGTAATTTTATGTTTTAATCCCATATTACAAACCCAATGTAACTGGATTTTGTAATACATAAAATGAAATAAATAAATAAATGTTCTGTAATTATTATTACAGCATGAGAAAGGTCAAGGTCTAATAGAAGAGAATGAAGTCTATTCAAACACCCTAGCAGGAGTCTGGATCACCACAGGCAGTACACCTGTGCTGCGACGCAACAGAATACACAGTGGCAAACAGGTTAGTCATTATACAAATTGCCCATAATGATAATTCTGTTTTATAAACAGTTCACATTTGTCAATCAATAAGCTATGATACAACTGACATGTCTGGTCAGTCTAAGTTGTTTCTGTGTTGTCTGCCAATAATAAGTTCTGTTAACAATAGTCATAAATAAAACAATGTTTTTAAGTTTATTTTCATCTTAAGAAATCTTTATATTTGATTTTCATTATAGTTATGATATACATATAATGATTTATTACTGAATTTTCTATTCTTTACGACGTTTAAAAGTTGCACACAATAAGAGATATATTCACACTGTAATTTGCATATTTTATTCTAGGTTGGAGTTTATTTCTATGACAACGGCCATGGTGTTCTGGAAGATAATGATATCTTTAATCATCTGTATTCAGGAGTACAAATAAGGTATATAACAGATCAGTAATGAATATGCATGCTTGCAATTAACACAAGGCTGCGTTCAGCTCTCTTAAATGTTTGCTGACATATTTTCCTGGACACGCTCAACCTCAAATTTGCACGCAGTAAGCAGTTACTTTAGGGAACCATGCAGTAAACACGTTTACTGTGTAACAGTGCTGAATGCAGCAGAGGATTTGACTTGTTCAGCAGGTTGTCACATGACCTGATTGGTATATCTGATACTGATAAATATTCATTGTTTGCCATGTATATGAACAATAAGATTTATAAAAATTATAAAATTGAAGTGGACTTGAATAACTTTATTAGTTTGATGTTGCTTTTTGTCATGCCCAGCACTCTTATCATGATTTATAACATATTTTATATTCAGTTATTTTGTATTGCAGGACTGGAAGTAATCCATTGATACGACGGAACAAGATCTGGGGAGGTCAAAATGGGGGGATTCTAGTTTATAATAGTGGCTTAGGCATGATTGAGAACAATGAAATATTTGACAATGCAATGGCAGGGGTGTGGATTAAAACTGACAGTAACCCTGTATTGCGGCATAATAAAATTCACGATGGCAGAGATGGAGGAATATGTATATTTAATGGCGGCAAAGGTAAAAAGTTACTTTATAGATGTTTTAAAGTGGAAAAACAAGTTGTGTATATGTAGTCCAGTGTTTCAGCTATATGTCTTGGGATGATAAATGTCTGACTTTAGGGACAAAAAAAGTCCACCATTGACAATTACCAATTTTATAGTTTATTTGTTTAAAAGGCCACCAACCCATGCAACTTAGTTACAATTAAATGTTACAATTAAATGTTAACAAAACAGTATGTTAGTTTTTAAGATTATATGAAGTATTACTTCATTTATACAATTATACATGCATAAAACACAGAAATATTAAAGCATATTACATATACATCATATATAGTTAAAACTATTGATAGATAGGACTTTTTGTCTTTTAAAGGCATACTGGAGATAACCTCAGTTTTTATTAGGTTTTCATTTATTGTTGCCATTAAAAGGATATTTTTTTTTAAGTTGAATTATTAAAATATTTAAATGGCAAATACATTTCTCTTACATTTTTATATATATCACAACACAGTAAAAAATTATGCTTATCTTCTGCAGCGTTTACATCACACAATGTACATAACAAAAACTATTTATTTACTACGTCAAAGAGTACATTTTCCAGTGTTTGTAATCCAACAACTGTGTCGGCAAGGAGAGAAAGATCACCTCAAAACATTTATAACATTATTTGAGCAATGTCGGTTGTAATTGTACCTGAAATATTGCTATTGTTTATTACACTTTAAAGCTCAACAATAAAAAATGAGAATAATATTGGACTGGCTGGACACCCTTGCTTCAAGCCTATGGTACAGTTCACATATTCGCTTTGTGTGTATTCATCTTAAACGCACTTTAACAGATCTATACATACTTTGGAGTGCATACTCTAACTTTAAACATTTACAATTTTAAAAATCTTTGAAATTATTATAATCATTCAACATGATACCAAATCAAATGTGACACAAGCAATTCTTTTTTGAAGGTATCAATAATTCATCGTTAAAAATTTCTTTTATTATAACATTATTAAAGCATTTCTTAAAGATTGCCACAATGAAGTTCTATTGATAGAATCAAAACATTTCCAAAAACTCACAAATACTACATATTATAGTTTACTTCTTTTCCAGCAGGTTTCAGCATATCGGTTAATGATGATAATCATAACTTATTTTCTACTCCAATGTACATATGAATGCAATTGTTTGTAAATTTATGTTGTCATCCCAAACATGCTCATTTGTACACACTTTACAGTGAATATAACTTGGAAAGTTTAGCCATCCGCCATTATACATTGCAGTGTTATTGGAATTTTTGTGTTGGAACTGAAATTCACATCTGTTGGTCTGTTGCTATTTTTTGTTATGTTGGTAGGTTATTCAAACAATAAGTCGTGAATGATACCTGTTGAATATATATAAAGTTGTGTTCATATTAAAATGATTTGACATTTTTACTTTGCTTAATAGAAATAGTAAAGGAACTTATCTATGACATATTTTATAATGCAGGAATTCTTGAAGAAAATGACATCTTCCGGAATGCTCAAGCCGGATTGTTGATCAGTACGCAGAGTCACCCGACATTGAGACGTAATCGTATATTTGATGGACAAGCAGCAGGTGTTGAGATTACAAACAATGCCACGGCCAACCTCGATGGCAATAAAGTGTTCAACAACAAGTTTGGAGGCTTATGTCTCGCAAGTGGGGTAAACCCTGTCATGAAAGGTATATTATTAACTAATCCATACAGTTACACTATGGTACCATATTTTTATGCCCCCTCAAAATTCTTTTGGGTGGCATATAGTAATCACAGCGTCCTTCCCTCCATCCTTCTGTCCGGTATTTCGTTTCCGGCCTGTAACTTTGTCATGCATAGATGGATTTTGTTGATACTTGCAACAAATGATCAACAGAACATGACGACTTGTCGCGAGTAAGACCCACACCCGTACCTCAAAGGTCAAGGTCACAATTTGAGTTTGTTTGACAACACTTTGAGTTTATGTGAGATTTCGTTTCTGGCCTGTAATTTTGTCATGCATAGATGAATTTTAATGATACTTGCTACAAATGATCAACATAACATCATGACATGTTGGGGGGCATGTGACACTTAACAGTGACATTTCTTGTTTAAATAGCATTTGGGGGGCATGAGTCACTTAACAGTGACATTTCTTGTTTTTAATGTTAACAACACTAGACATTTTACCAAAAAAATAGGATTTAATTCATTGATTAATTAAAAATAAAAGGTAGTAGAAACAAATTGTCTAAGAAAAAGATAATCGAAAATATGTCAGTTTCATTTATTTCTTTGATAGAAGTCGGGCCAGATTAGCTCAATTGGTTACGCATCTGACTATCAATCCAGGGGTCGTGAGTTTGAATCCCCACCAGGTTAACAGTCTCCATGTGATGATTGATATATGACATTGTGTTTCATTATCATTCGTCTCTTACCGCTGCTTCAAGTGGGGAAGTTATCAGTTACTATTGGAGATGGGGTGTGCTCAAGTACTGGTTAACCTTTCATTATCCCAGGAAACAGTGATTAGGTTAACTGATCATCTGTTAGTCACAAATAAAAATCACGCTAAATATTCAATCAATCAATCAATTCTTTATGCATATAGTATTGAGAACTGTCCATTTCTACTTCAGATAACCATATATATGGTAACCACAATATGGTGGAGAAAGCAGTCAATTCTGGCCAGTGCCTCTACAAAATATCCAGTTACACTAGTTTTCCAATGCACGACTTCTACAGGTTGGTAACATATTTAGTCAGTCTTATATTTATAGCTGAAAAAGACTGTTACTGTCATGTATTGGTATGTAGTGTACACATATGTAATGGTAGAGTGGCTCATTGATATCTTGATGGACTTGCACCAAACACGTCTCCTTTTACAAATCCATCCTCTGAACAAATAAGCTCAGAATGTCTGATAAAAATTGGACCAGGTCATCAGATTCATATTCATCCTTAATCTCTCTGTTGCATCACTGAGATGCATGTCATATGTTAAGAGATGTATAACAACAATTCTCTCTACATGTATGTTGAGAGTGTATGTATGCATACAAGCAACCTTTGTCCTGTCATTCTCTGACTACAAATAGCGATTTGACTTTTGACAGGAAAATGAGTAATAAGGTAATAAATATAAAAATAAAATATAAAATTTTGAGGAATGATGACATCATTACATTATTCTTCATTAATAATTATATATTTGATAATCATGATATCACAAATGACAATGTGGTTCTATTCATTTAAAAATCAACTTTATTCAGCTTTATTATAAATTTTTATTTTAATTTATTTTTCAACAGGTGTAAAACTTGCAACACAACAGAAAGAAATGCCATATGTGTGAACTGTATAAACACTTGCCATGGTGGGCACGAAGTAGAGTTTATCCGTCATGATAGATTCTTCTGTGATTGTGGGGCGGGTACCTTGAACAATGCATGTCGGTTGCAGGGCGAGCCCACACAGGATACAGACACGTTGTATGACTCTGCTGCCCCAATGGAATCTCACACGCTACGTGTAAACTGATAGCATGATATATGTGTAAGCCAATGAGCCAAACAGTTGTTTAGTTGCCAGCACAGTTTTAAGTTATTCTTTCATGGATAAACAAACTGGATGGGAAATGTTTAATTGGATACTGGATTACTACAGCACATGTACCCGTTGATTATAATTTCATGGTGTGTTTCTGGATGTATCCAGTATGAAAGATTCAAGATTGAGCATTACAAATTGCAGCGCAGGTGTAGAACAGTATTGGTTATGTTTGGAGCATAGCCGCCATTTAGTTAAAGACTACAGTGAGAGGAGGGAACACTACTATACCTACATGGACATGGCAACATACCAATGTTTTATCTGTGTCTGCAGTAGCCAACAGTATTTTAGGTTTATGGTGAATACTGTCAAGAATGGCCACCAAGGATTTTGTACCTTAACATGCAATATCCAATAGTTGATTGACATGTTTATGTACTTTACATAAATATATTTACACGCATAAAGAAGCATTACAGAATATATATACCATTGTACACTTTTTCTGCCTTCTCTATATTGAGCACTCCTGACTGATTAGAGAGTATTTTTCTGGGTGATTTGAGTAATTTCCCTTTAATTAAATAGTTTATTTAAGGGAGGTGACTTGTACTCCAGGAACTACTTGTGACTTTCAGTCAAAATGAGTTCACAAAACTGCTGAGAGAATCTGTCCGTGGTGTGTGTTGTATTCACGTATACATGTTAAATTTTAGCTACACATAGTGTAATGTCTTCTAGATCAAACTAATATATAAATATATATTTACAATATAGTGTACACAGTGCACAAGAATTATTTGAGCAACATCATGTGAGATAATGTACTGTTGTGCCTGTAAGGCATGGATGTCATCATGACTTCCAGAGGTCTGTTCTAGCCAGTAGTTGCAAGGATAATCACAGCTTCTGTACTCTGTAAGAAACAGGTCAAGACGATATTATTCTCAGTCATGAGTATTTATTGACAACACAGATATCTGAGGATATGAAACAAAAAATGTAAATTTGTTTTAAGCTACACATTTGTGAAAAAAGAATAACCAAAAGTTTACATCTATTGCGATGATAAACTGGTGTATTGATATAAGGATTATTTTAAGAAATAAATTCAGTTAATGGGACATGTATACTCGTGATAATCACAGACATCGTAACATGTAATCCAATATACAGGCAATGTGGTACATTTTCTCAATAATCAGCTCATTAAGTTTTGTATAGTGCTGGTCTTGTATAGGTAGTCGTGTAAACATGCACTATTTTTTTTCCTCCATGGTGTTGGTATGTATACGTGTACAGTAGTCGTGTGTCATCTTTTCTTAATTGTTAAAAGTGCTAATATGTTTCAAATTAGTTGGGGGATAGATGTGATAAGATAAACATTAGAAAACACAAGGGGATCTGTGAATTTACTTTTACCTTTTTCTTTCATTTATTTGTTTACCTACAGGATTTGTTTATTCATCTAATAGACAACTAGAATTTTTTTAACGTTTCTCGGTGGTAATTCTGGTTGCAGAGGAACACAATTGTAAGTAAGGTCTCATTCACAATTAAAATTGTGTTCCTCTAATTCTTTAAAATTTTGAGGGTTCAGTGCAACACTGTTCTGTTTTCAAATAAACAAATATGGAAATAGATCAGTTTTACATAGAACCATCAAAATGATCATAACTGTGACGATAAGTTTATGATTGTAGTCTTCCTAGTCGTTCCATTATAATTTGTGTGATTGACCAGAGTTTGCATATATTATAATTACCGGTAAATTCTGGTAGAAACTGGTGCTATTACAAATTATTATACCGCAACATTCATGTAAGTACAGGTTATAAATCATAAACAAACAAAACCATGATTCTGTCGTACATTATCAATAAACAAAATTCAAACCAGTAGGCAATAAAGTTCTGCTGGTTTGTCCATACATGGAAGAGCTCCAGCATGTATGTGAAGGTTTGACGAAGAATCGTGCTGGCACAGAAGTCGTAAATATAGACCCTTTCTGGCAATATTTATTCTGGATCCATTCTGTAATTCAAGGATTTGTTCACGATTATGATGATGTATATTATTACAGAACTTGGCCTTGGTTTGTTTATATCATTTATCTGAAGGTCATGTGAAGGTCATAGATGCAGTTGCCATGGCAATAGTTGTGTTACAATTAACAATTGCTATCTTCTGGTGTAGTTGTAAACCTTATGAGATGTTGGCATATAACTTCAATTTTGTTTCAACAATGGAACATGAAAATGTTAAAGAAACTCATAAAACAAGCAGTCAAATTATGTTTCTATTTACCTCTTTATTGTCAGAGTGATTCTAAAAATTAAAGCACAAAACATTCACTATTTCCTGTCAACCTATATAATAAGCGGGGAGGTAGTATAGTGGATAAAGTGTTGGCTGCTCACGCCAGAAGTTTTGAGTTTGATCTCCAGCTTAACCCAATGCCTCGAAAAAAACAACACTCAGTACTGTTTCTACCGAGGAAGTGGTCTCGAAAGCGGTTCATATAAGCTTAGAGTTTTCTACGCAATCAAGCTAAAATAAATCGGCATAAACGCTGAAGGCGTTTGCTCTGATTTTACTCAACAGATAAAAAAAATTGAAAATTTAAGTGATATTCTTCACTTCTTCAACTTTGAAGATGTAGCTCTTAACCTGATAGTTTCTGTATCATATTGACGGTTCTATGCCAACATCTTACCTGTAAAACTAGTCCCTCGCTTAGAGTCGTTCAATCAGCATTTAAAATAATTTGGAAACAGCTTTAACCAATAATCCTTTTTATTATGATTACTTCCTGTCTCAAGTATTAGTTATATATGTGGTGCTTTAACTTCTGAACAATAGGTGACTGCCAAAGGAGAAATTAGTTTGTTTTATTTAATTGAAAGAAATGAAAGTTTTAAGTTAATAAATATCACTTTATTGTTTTATTTGGGGAAAAAAATTGTAAATATGAACATCTTGGTATTTTCTCTGCCTAACAATTTTTTTATCATGGTAGATAACAATCAGAGTAAAGTAAACAAATGCTAGAAAGTTCTTAGTTTTAATAATTGTCATCATAGCATATACTTGGTTATAAAATGTTCCTTGTCTCCTGGGTCACAGAGTTGTTATTTGTTGTAATTTTTTTTTACGTGAATTTGTACTGTTTGCATAAAATCGACTGATTGTTTTGTTTAACAATGTCCATTTGATACTATCAGGAACAGGAACATGGTAAACTGAAACTATGCAGATATATTTATCCTGTCAGTGACTTTATGTCATGTGTTAACTACACCAGCCTTTGTCTGGGAAAAGTGTGTGGATAGTCCAAACATGCAAAAGGAGATTTGTCTACTCTTTCATGCATAATGTGTTAAGACCGTGCATAGAAGGTATCCAATATCATTTTGATAAGAGTATTTACTGCCAAATTTACATTATGTAGATCATCTTTTTTAACTCTTTTAAGATTGTGAAATTGCATCAGGTATGCTGATCTGTTTGTATTATTGTAATTATTGTTTATATAAGATGTTTACAAAGAGGAGATGTATATACATGTAGGTAATTATGTAATTAATAGGGCTCTAACAATTATTTCCTTTTATGGAAATTATCTTTGATATCTCGTTTGTAATTTAAGATTTATATTTGTAACAAGGTGATAGCAATTTTAATAAAACAGTAGTATTAAAAGCATGTCAGTACGATGTTACTCACTAACTTAATTCATATTTAAATCTGTATGCAGAAATTGTTATGATAATTGAAACATAAACCAAACAATTTTAACTATAATTAAAACATAAAACAGACTAATTCTCCTTCTGACAAATAAAGATCTTCATTTCCAGGTGCAGTGATTCACTACTGATATTGCTGTTATTATATACTTAATATTTGTATTATATTGTACACACCAATAGAGCCCTTGTTGAACTCCTTTTTGTGAACAGAAATACAACAAATTCTTTATATATGGTTTGTTATTCTTTATATATTGTTATAGTTATATTGTTCATTATTAACATGATGGTTGAGTTCAGAGTAACACATGTTTTATTAGAATTTATACTTTTTAATATGTCATATATATTTTAGGTTTGTGTTCTGGGTCTATGTATTTTTTATTGCGAGGGTTAGTATGTATAGATGTAATGTTTGTGTTATTTTATAATGTCCACCTATTGTGATAATTTTTCACCACTGTACATGTTACTCGTATTATTAATGCAATTATATTTTAAACATGATTTGAAATATTTTTTGATACTTAAATGTTACAACCAGCCATCAGTCATTGTAGAAATGTCTTAAAATACATTTCACTTTTATTTTAGTTTATTTTACAAACATGACTTGTAATACTTTTATATGGTAACTCTTGAACATGAATGATCCGGTTGTACAAAGCATAAGACTCAGTCAGCGGGTTGTGAGTTTGATACCCGGTCAGGGTGATGTGTTGTGCCCTTGAGCAAGGCACTTTATCAACGTTTACTTGGTACTGTTTCTAACCTAACTGATATAACGTGTGATTTGTATAAGACTTAAGTTGTTTTCTTTTTACAATAATAATTCAGTTCAAATTCATTTTTGAAACACTTAAAATGTATCTAATTTTTCCCAATTCATCTGTTTTAAATATCCAGGTTATGCTGTCAGAACAGTTCTAACATATTAACTTGAAATATGAATGAGCATTCATTGAACGTTGTTCAGTCTTAGAACAACCTGTCCTTTCAGAAAATGGTTTATAAAGCTGAGGTATATTATTGTGACAGAAAATTTATAAAGATTAAAAAATATGAAGAATTTATGTGAAATTCGGTTTAATGTCACAAATATCAAATTGCGTTTTAATGATTTGTAACAATTTGGTATCAAACTGAATTTTACAAGTCCCTATATACGCATCATTACTTGCAGTAGTCGTCAACAGTGATCCTTTTTGCTGTATGGCAGATTGCATATTAACAATTTCAAACAATAGAATATATGATAATACAGTCAAACCTGTGTAAGTGGTCACCTCTATTGAGCAGCAACTTGTCTTAAACAGCTGCATTTGCTATTTCTCATTTCTATGTTTTCAGAGCAAGTTAATCTGTGTTAAGCAACAACCTATCTTAAAAGGCCACTTGCTAATTCCCTCAACTGGCTGCTTAAGACAGGTTTAACTATCTTGTTCCATTTTCTGTTTATAGCAAGAGGTGGTTACGTATAATTGGGATCCAGGGTGCCACATGAGTGATCAAAGAACAAATTGTCCTTTATTATTGGTTAATGTAGAGATGGTGGACAAGCTGTCCTTGTGATGACGATAAGGTTTTAATTTCACATGACAATTTATGGTTATGGAGTGTGTTAGATAGGAGGCAAGATCTTTCCATTGTAATTAGATATATTCATGCGTAAATAATATTTATAATTCTTGTCAATATTTAATTGCAAGTGTCCTATGTAGTCTAAGGAGCCGTCCCAAAATATATTGCTAGTGACTGCTGAAGTTATTGATTCAGGCTCAGTTCAAACAATAAAATTTTTTGTGAAAAATTATGCCAGTTTTTGTGGTTCTACTTAGATTCAGCGTCTTCCACCAATAAAACTAAATGCCATACAAAGAAGTCATATTCCGTAACCTGTTCAAAAATGGCATTAAGGCCTGTAATACAGAATGTTATTAGAAATATCTTTTTTTAGCATATGGAGTCTGTGTTTTGCTAAGCAACAAATGTCAGTGGTAGGTCACATTTGCAACAATTGAAATAAAGATTTAATTGCAATAGTCTTTTCTTGGTATGTTAAATAAAAGAATAGCGTTGAATACTTATCTCATCTAAAAAACTGTAGATGATTTTCATGTTCATTTTCCCATAGTCTATTTTGTTCATCTATGTTTGCCTTTTCTACAAGAGTATAATTTGGAAACCCTGTGGTCCACAATGGTTCTGTTTGTTTGCTGATAAATCCAAAATGCTGACACATAATATGATTAATGTAATATACATTTTTTTAACAGCTTGCTAAAGTATAAAACAAAGGTCATAACTGAATGTCAAATTAATACTGCTCTGGAAATGCACACTTGCTAAAGCAAGAGTACAGGGCAGATTGTGTCTTTCCAGTTTGTTGTTTTGTTAATGTGTATAAATGTGGAGCTCATCATTTTGTGAGGCGGTGATAAATGTGGTGTCCTGGGTTTAGACGTAAACTACATGTATGTTGTAACTGAGGCGATATCCGCACACTTTTAATAAACTCAAAATCTATCACGCAGGTATTCCATTTTAAACAAATTATTTCTCATGAAAGATAAATATTTTGAGAATATTTGTATTTTTCTGGTTCAACAAATATATTTTCATGTTGGTTATACCGGTACTTACTATTTTTGGATAACATTGAATTCCTGAGTATTCAATGTTTTTGTTTTATTTTAGTATTTAAAAAAAGAAAGTCACAAAATTGATTATCTCCTACAGATATATTACAAGTTTATTTTATAAGAAACAAATAATAACTGTTTTGTCAAGTTGAGATTTTACAGGATTTTATTGTTGATTTTTGAAAATTTATACAACTGTTACTGGGCAGCCATCTTTTATTTTGTTGCATCTCTTTGTATTGAAAATTCTTATTTGGTGAAAAAAAGGAAACATTTTTTTTTCTTGCTCTTTTTTTATTGGCTGATATGATTTTTCCATTTAGTGTTTTATATTAGTTCATCTTTTGAATGTAAAGTGTTCCATATGAAAATATATACATTATCCTTTCAGTCTTTCTTTCGTTTCATAATAAAAAATACTTTTTGTATGTGTTTGTCTGTTTTTGAACGAAGTTAGTGTATGTTTTACACGTTCATTGTTCCACACTAGCTTCAATGAATTATTTATATTTTGTCAAATTATCAAAGTGAATTATGTTCTAGCAAATGGTCTGAAATATATTAAATTGAAAAAAAAAAGCAATTTGTGTTGTCTTTGAATTGCCAAACATCAGCTTACGATAAAAGTATAATAATGAAAATATTTGTAAGTTTTGTCTCCTTTTAAGAAGAAAGTTTTTGCATTGACCTTTATTTCTCAGGAACTGTTGGACCAAGAATCCCTACACTTGGCCTATAGTTGTGTAATTAGAGGTTAATACACGACAGAGCCGGGCTATGAGGTGGTAATCGGTCCGGAAAATGAAAATGGCCCTGGCCATTATGAATTCTAGGAAAATTATCATTCCTGTCCTGGCTCTGTCATGTATTATTATCTTTAATATACTTGTTTGGTTGCACTTCTCAAGGGGAGAAAATGTTTGTCCCAGAGTCCTCAAAGGTTTATAGTTGTGTAATGGGTACAACTAATCAAAGCCATTCAGATTTTTTTACCGCAACAAATAATGAAAATTATTTTTATGCCCCCCCCCAAAACTTTTTGTTGATACTTGGTACAAAATGATCAACATAACATGATCACGTGTCGCGAGTAAGACCCACACCCATACCTCAAAGGTCAAGGTCACAATTTGAGTTTGAATACACTTCGAGTCTGTGTGAGATTTCGTGTCCGGCCTGTAACTTTGTCGAGCATAGATCGATTTTAATGTTACTTGCTACAAATGATCAACATAACATGACGACGTGTCGCGAGTAAGACCCACACCGGTAACTCAAAGGTCAAGGTCACTTTTTGAGTTTGTTTGACAACACTTCGAGTTTATGTGAGATTTGGTGTCCGGCCTGTAACTTTGTCATGCATTGATGGATTTTATAAATACTTGCTACAAATGATCAACATAACATGTGTCACAAGTAAGACCCACACCTGTACCTCAAAGGTCAAGGTCACAATTTGAGTTTATTTAACATTTTGAGTCTGTGAGATTTTTTGTCCAGCTTGTAACTTTGTCATGCATAGATGGATTTTAATGATAATTGCTACAATTGATCAACATAACATGATAACGTGTTGCGAGTAAGACCCACACCTGTACCTCAAAGGTCAAGGTCACAATTTTTGAGTGACAACACTGAGTCTGTTTGAGATTTCGTGTCCGGCCTGCAACTTTGTCATGCATAGATGGATTTTTATAAATACTTGTTATAAATGATCAACATAACATGACGTTGTGTTGCACTTAATACCCAAACTTCCAATTTAAAGGTCAAGGTCACAATTTAACTTTGTTTGACAACACTTTCAGTCATTTTGACATTTCTTGTCCGATCTGTCATATATGGATAAATTTTAAAAACACTTGGCTCAGTTGATCAACATGACATAATTAAGTGGCACCTGTAAGACCCAGAACCTTTCCTCAAAGATCAAGGTCGCACTATCAATTTGTTTGATATTGTGTGTCTGGTCTGTGACTTTGCCTTAGACTTGGCTCAATTTATCAAGATGACATGACAACGTGTCATAAGTAAGACCTAGACCCATACCTCAAATTTCAAGGTCACACTTTTAGTATGTATGACAACACTTTGAATCTGTTTGAGATTTCAAGTCTGTCATTTTTCTTTATCATATATGGATGGATTTCAAAAACACTTGGCTCAATTGACCAACCATTGATCTGTAACTTTGTCTTACATTTAGGGATTTTAGAATAGCTTGACACAAGTGATCAGCATGTCATGATGATGTTTCAGCAGCATCTAACTGTTGAAATACCCAGCCCATTACATCAGATGTCAAGGTCAAGGTTACACAAAGGTCAAGGTCACACGTTAATGTAAAAAACATGAAATTGCATGTCTAGTTTGAAACATCAGTCCATTACTCTCGATATTCATGGAAACATCGCTACCTATTATAACATAATTATATTGTTATTTTTCAATGACCATTTGGGGTGCATGCAAAACTTACCAGTGACATTTCTTGTTTCATTTTTCTTTGAAACTATTTTGACCCACAATCAACAAGTTTGATAGAAAGTTGTATAAAATGTATTCGAAACAAGTCAGCTTTACTTTGGATGACCTTGACAATGTTCTACATATAAGTAATAGAACCATAACTTCACTTATGTGGAGAAATATCCCTTTTTAAAATTAAAACACAATTATCATGATATTGTATTGCATTTCTAGTTGATGTCATTTGTCCAGCCTTGGCCTTGCATTGATAACTCGACATCTTCACAGCCTACCTTTGTGATAAAGCGATATACTGGTCGATACACAGTTATGCCCATTTTTTTCCCATGGTAACATGATTATTACACTTAAAAAAAAAAGTCGTATGTAAGTTGGTTTCGGAATATTTTCAAAATGGTTTATAGTAGTTGTGATTTCTTGCTGCAGATAAGTAAAGTAAAAGCTGGCATAGCATATACTGCAATAAGACATCACTGGTGTTAAAAAAATGACATTTATAGGATTTCAACATAATGCATGTATTTATGAACATTTGAAGTCTTCTACTATTAAAAATATCATAGGGTGTCACTACACCTTCATTAAAAATAAACCAAGGTGGTCAACCTACCAGTTATTGTGCATTTTTATGTGGGGATACACTTCTGCTATGACAAAAAAAAAATGTTTTAAAAACTTTTTTTTCTGGAATTTTGTTTAACATGGAAATCCTAGACCATATTTTATATAGAACAAAGAACAAAATTCAAATGTGTAGTGAGAACTATAGGGGAGGCATTTAGTTCCACTGAATTATAGTGTTAGACTTTCAGACTTACATGTTATTATTTGAATGACGCATATATAAGTAAACAAACAAAACAACATACATACTAGCTGGTATGTTAATATTCTACTGTTACCTATTTAACATAATGTGCAGAATCTACATCTTAACCATGTTGGTTAAAGATCAAGGTCACATTTCAAGGTTACCGGTAAATGTACTTGACTATGATTTAGCTATGACTTCGTGTTATTTCTTTATTCCTAAACAGCTTGAATGATTGCCATAAAACTTGGATCAGATGTTCAACTCCTCAAGCTGACATGCATAGTTTACATTCCAATCATATTGGGTCATGGTCATAGTTCAAAGCCAAATGTTTTCATCTTTATTTTATGTTTTTTTCTATATTTCCTAAACACCATGAAGGTTTTACATGAAACTTTAGTTTAGTTTAGTGATCAACTCAATGAGGTGATGTGCACAACCCACATTTCAACCATGTTGGGGTCAAGGTCACTGTCTCTGATTTAGCCATGATTTCATGTCTGCTCTATATTTCCTAAGCCCTTGAAGGATATTCCCCTCCTCGAGATGAAATGTAAAACCCACATTCCAGACATGGTAAGTCAAAGTCAAGGTCACAGTGCAAATCAGGTTCCTTAGTTCATGACCTCTGTATATCCTAAACCCTCTTGAAGGTTTCTCATGAAACTTGGGCCATGTGCACACCTCATTGAAACGAATGATGTGCTTAACTGGCATTCCAACCATGTCAGGTCAAAGTCAATGTCACAATTCAAGTTTGTAATTATGTCTGCTCTCTATCGCTAAAACCCCTTGAAGGACTTTCATAAAACTCATGTCACCATTAAAAAATATCACGTAGTAAATTATTGGAAACTGGAAACCATTTGAGGTCATTTCGTTACTTTGAAAGGTTAACCTTGTGCCTTTAAAACCGCCCTATTAACACTTAACTAACTTCCCGATATACGAGTTTCATCATATTGCAAATTTGTTGTATTTGTGGTCAAGTTTTGAAATTGCTATATACACTCAAGAAAAATGAAAACCCAACACAAGCAGAGGTATGAATATGCAACAAATTTAGCACGATGTGAGAGTTATGTTTCAAACTTATTTATTTTACCTTGATTGTGAAACACAAATTACCTTACAAATCATGCTTGATGTCTTCCTAGATAGAACCAGTTCTAAGCACATGTGGATAAAGTGCCTTGCTCAAGAACACCACACATAGCAGTGGCAGAGGATCGTAGTGGCCAATGTTCCCCAGATCTATTAAATTTATTGGCCGTGTTCCCCAAGATCTCCAAAACCCATGGAGAGCCTCAGTTTGGTTTCAAGGAACATGTTTAACTTTCGAAATCAACATACAAATAAAGTTTCCTTTCTAAAGTAATAGCTTATCTTGTTGAGTAACTTGGCGTTACTATTAGTATTTTTGTAACGGACAGGCAACCTGTGTGTGTGTGGGGGGGGGGGGGGCAGGGGGGGGATCCGTAGATGCAAGCCAAAAATACTTAATCCGTAGATGCAAGCCAAAAATACTTCATGGATCATTTTTTTCACGGATATATGGATAGTGCTTCACGGATCATGGACTTTTTTGTGTTTTTGTCATGTCAAGGTAAATTATGATATGATGACGACGGCAAAGTGAATATTTTATTCGGGAGTGAATTGGAAAATTTACCGATTATCTCCCTTCCATGGATTCCAATATAAACAACTTTCGACCAACGTGAAATTCCGAAATTCTTGCATTACAAACTGTACAATACAGTGATATTAAAATGAGTGAGGATCTCGGGTTTGATGCTGAAAATACGAAGAAGGTGAATACACAGCTTTTGTATTTGTCTGGATGTTGTTAATTTCATGTAATAATTTACAATGAATCTTCGAAAATGCAACGATCTGAAACAGTGGTGACAAACTATTTTTTTTTTTAAAATTTAAGAATCTGCTTTTAAACAGAAAGTACAGTGAACTTGTGTATTCCAAATAAAGGGAAATAGAAAAAAATATTGCAATTTTACGATTTCTGTCAAATTTAATCTGACTAAAATCATTTTAACATGGCCATTTTGTTATTTTATTTAGTTGAATCAGGTCATTCTACTCATCAGCTATTTCTGTGAACATTACGAAGTATAATATATAATATATGTTTTTGTGTGTCTCAGGACATCTTTGTGCGACTTTTGCAGTGTTTCGTAGGACCGCAAAAATATTATTCAGCTTGAGATCTGAAATATTATCTAGTTGTAGTGAATGTACATATGTAACTTACAACAGCCTCCCTGTTAAGCTAGCTTTTATAGCAACATGGTTGAAGTTAAGTAATGAAGTACGGGGTTAGTACTTGAATTGGTGACCACTGTCACTTTAACAGCAGCGAGGATTAACTTACAAACCTGTGTTTGTACAAATCTCTCTTTCCTTGGGAGGGGGCAGTATATGGCCAGGAACTGCAGGAAACTACAGGCTAAAGATAGGAGGAGTGTAGTGAATGTACATAAGTTACTTACAACATCCTGTCACTTTATAGTAAATAAGAACTGGTTCAATAAAGAGGATTGAATTTCCATAAGAGGTCAGGTGGGGTCCCAAAAAGGTTTTTGAGAATTTCAATATTTTTAAAAATCTACTTGGTGACATACTGGTTACTTGTGCACCAGGGTTTGAACAAAGATAAACAAGTTTTGAAACTTTATTCTGCTAAATATTTGGGGAGTAAAGAATCTGCTGAAACTAAATAATTCTGCGGTGCCTATGCTGAAGAAATATAGAAATATTTTACCCGTAGAAAAACTGCAAGACGGTTCTGTAAGATTTTGGACAATATGTTGAATTGTCTTGAATTATTAAAAATGCATTATTTACCATGATCTCCTTGCCACAGGTGAGCAATTGATGGACATTGTGGATCTCATTTTTGTTAAACTCTGTTTCTGGGACAGTAATTAGCACTAAGTACTTTGATAACTGTATACTTTATGGACTTGGTCAATAGCTAAGTACTGCAGAAATTAAGGGGTCAATTACTTGTAACATACCAGCAGTTTGATCAAGAATGAAAGTGATTAATTCAATAATTTATAAATTTTTATTATAACAGAATTTATATCATATATTCAAATGTAGATATTATATAATGTATAAGGTATTTACACAGGGTGCCAAGCAGGGGCGCAGAGCTAAACAGGTGAAGGCACCTGCCGCCCCAGAGTTTGAAGCAGCAGATAACACAACAGGTCCAGCACCCGCAGTTAGCAAACCTGCAGATAATGTAAGTAGTAAATAAAAATGACATAAACCATAATTGTAGATTTATATATTTCACAACGTGTATATTATATACATGTTGGTAAGCACATCTTTTTTAAATTGCTTTTGAGTGCAAAGTTTGAAAGAATATTAACCAAACATCAGAATTAATTTTAGTTCTGTATTTTAATGATACAGACACTTCGATTTGTTCAGGTAATTCAGTTATGTCTAGCCATGTGGGAAAAAGTTAACTCTGTAGACCAAGAAAAATGTGGTTATGTATATTTCTGTCATTACCACTTATTCTCAAATAATTTTACTTTGAGGTGAATTGCAATCTACTTTTTAAATAGTAAAAAAACACTTAAATAATTCTAAATATATACATGACTACTCTGACCTTACATATTAAAATTTCACTTGCTTACCGGTAAACATAATATTGTATTTCAGTTTAGATACAATGTAACTTTGATTTAACATTTTTTTGTTGAATAATTGATGGGTATTATAAAAATATTAACAGTAAACTGATGGCCAATAATGCAAACATCGTATATTGTATATGGATCACTCCTTCAACATTGTAGGATGATGGGCCACCAAAGCCTAACAGGGTGTCTGGATGGGGTGAAGATGTTTCCAGAAGAAGGTAATTGTATATAAAGCTAGACGCGAATGTTTATTTGGATTCTGTCTAGGGATATGTATGGTGTCAGATTATGTTCTTACAACCTATCTGGAATTGGTTCAGTCACAGAGCTTGAAATTTCTTATAAAAGCTAATCGTTCTACAGTCCCAACATTTTTTATTGAATGCTTACAATCAAAGAAATATTAAGGTCAGTTTCTTAAATATTACTCTTTCTGACCAAATGTTCACTCGTCATGTGGCAAGCGAACAAGTGGAATTTTCCAGCTCCGAGCCATATTGTTTTTATGTTTTCTGTCTGTCCGTATGCTTTCATAAAATGTTTGGGATACTCCAATTTCTGTGGTCAGATCTAGTTGAAACTTGCTGAAAAGTTCAGTATGAGGTCTAGTTACGTATATCCTTTTGTTTTTTACTGAGTTACCGCATTTGCATTTTTGTAATAAAAACATGTCTGTAGAACTCTGACATCTGTTGTTGGATCTTACTGAACCTTGTTGGGAAGGTTCAGTGAGACGACTGGTTATATTTTACATGTTATTGTATTTTTGATAAATCTAAATTTTATTTAAGTCATCTATCAAAATTTTTACTTTATTATACTTCCTGAAAAAATTTGGGAAAGCATATAGTTGTCGCTTTGTCAGTGTGTCCAGCTTGGCTGGTAACATAGATAAAGGGCAATGAGTAAGTAATACAACCTATCAGATTCTAGAATGATGATAGGAATATCACCCCTGTTATACTGTATTTTTTGTTATTTTTACTCAGAGCATATCTTCAAAAGTATGTAAGTCAAAGTGCAGAGAGGAAATTTCATAATTCATCGTGACAAAATTTTCTCCTTTTCTTTTGTCCTTTATTTTCGTTTATATTTGCATGTCCAAAATGTATTTTCAAAAGTATGAAAGGGAACCCAACTAGATTTGGATCATAGATGGAGGTCAATGAGTGAAAGTGCAGAGTGCAAGAACCAAAAATCCATTCTTCATTTTATACCCTCTTTCCGTATACAAACATTGGAGCTACTACCCAACCATGTATCCTTCATTTTCACAGATATATTGTGGGTTTTTTTCAGAGGACGTAACCTAGGAGAAGGGATGGAGCAGTTTGAAGAGTAAGATATTTATTTTATCATACATAATAAAGATCATACTCAAAGGCAACATTGACATTTAATGAAAGGCTATCTTAACCACACTTGTAATTAATATGAATGCATATTTACATTATTGTACTGGTACACAAGAACAAATACTGCAAAAAGATTTTTTTTTTTCAAATATGTAAATGTCATTTGGAATAGAATACCTGATTGCTGCAGTATATGTATTTAAGTATTGTTCACATTATTCTTAAATATGACTTTCTGAGAAATAATCTGAATGCAGTGCATGCATAACATTTATTTTTAGACTGCTCAAAGAACCTGTCCATCAAATTTGTTGATATTAAATTGTCCCTAAGAGTAGGGGATTGCATTTATACAGATCAAAAAGGGTTAGGATATAACAGAGGTCTTGCAACTATTTTTTTCATCCATTTATACAAAAATATTCATATTGAGATCAGGTGCCCGTTTCACTAACGTTCGTAAGTTTTAGAACTTCTTAGTGTCAAAATTAAAGTCATGAAAGAAGAGTCGGGAAATTCATTTAGTGTGCCGCTTACTTATTTTAAAATATTTTGTAAGCCTGATAAAAGTATTCTTTCGAAAATTTGTAAAAATACTGCGGAAATGAAACGTCCCTAGAAATCACAATTTGTTCGTACGAAATTTGTAAGACTTACGAAGGTTTGTGAAACGGGCCCCTGAAGCATTGTCTAGTAACAGCAAATTAGTGCAGTGTATAGATTGTTGGCCACTCACACATGAAGGTTGAGAGTTAAATTCACAGCTTGACCCAATGACCTCTCAAAAAACACTCAATACTGACTCTAGAGCAGTTCATTATAAGTTCTTGTTTACTTTATAATCAAGCTAAACAGTTGAAAATAAGCATATAAAACTTAAGAGATTTTTACTAAGAAATACTATGAGAAAATTCTCACCCATTTGTCCAAAAATAAGATTCGATTTGAGATTCAAACAAATTTTTATGTTATAGCAATGGATCCAATAACAAGGATTGAATCTCAGTAAGGAGCCAGTTGTTATCCCCACAAACAGGGGGTTGTTATCCCCACAAACAGGGGGTTGTTATCCCCACAAACAGGTGTTTAAAACTTATACAAATCAAGGGGCTAAGATGTAGTGGGGAATTTGAGTTCTACATAGGAATGCTTTGGTGAAAATGGAAATAAGGGAGGGGTGGAGGTAGGGGTTGTGGAAGGTATTGTCCATAAGGACTCTTAAGAGAGTCCTCCATATGGGTTAAAGTTTTGAAATTTCAAAATATACAATGTCATTTTCAGCAATTTTTGGCCTCTTGTTAGTTTGTCTGCTAACAAAAATGTGTAAAATTATTTATGATATCCCTATAACAGTCCTGTGATTTATGCATTTTGTGTGATAAATAATTAATAAATATAAACAATATATGAATTTTACCATACATAGACAGTGTAGTTAGTACATTTCGGGAGGAGATTTGTGATGAATTATATCAATAAATAAAATGTATTTATCATAAACATAGTTAAGAGACTTTGTCTGATAAATCATATCAGTTATATAAATTGAGTGGTGTAATGTACCATAAACTGCCTACACTTGGCACCTTTTTACACTACTGAGGTGAATTATTATATAACGATTATCCCTATGAAGTATTGCAGTCTACTATACTGAACGGAACAGCTAACCTGCCATTTTTGTATTTCCAATATCTTCATTAATATACTGAGTAGTGTTAATAAGTTTTGTATACGACATAAACAGACAATTGTGTACTGATTTTACAGAGCCTAAAATATTCTTTCTTATTCACATCCACATGTCTTGAAAATTGTTTTGATACTTTTTGAAAGAATACATAAGATGTCAGGTGGCGGTTAGCTGTTCCGTTCAATAAATGTTGCATGAGTTCTGTTGTAGAATCCCAGACATGTGGTATTTACTGGTATTTATGTTATAATTATTTATTATATAATATTGTATAATGTTACAATTATTGTGCTCCTTGTTATATTATAAACAGCCCAAGACTCTGGTATTGTAACCTGGCATGACCTGTTTTCATGAATGCTGATTGTGACCTTTTATTGCATACCTTTGTTGGCCCTAGCCATATTAGATGCGCATTTTTGATTTGCATTTGTTCACTATCAATAAATGAGCATTATACACTATTTGTTATGTGACTTATAAATTTCAGCTTTTATAATTGGTCGATTATCGATCATGTGACCATCTGACGAAGAAGATAATTATGTGGTTTAGTTAAAAACAAATATTTAGTATGGAACAGTTGTTATGATGTCAAACATAAAATTTGTTGAATTGTGAATGTCAACATAATCTAAATTTAGAAATTAACACTAACTGCGAAAATTTCTTATTTTAGCAATACAACAGAAATATATAAGTCATAGTAATAAAACAATAACCTCAATATCCATATCTGCCTATATATGTGATATTCTATGTGATTATTATTTACAAGCATATATTGATGAATAAAATTCACAATTTATTGATGAGTATAATTCACTATTTATTGATGATATAATTATTTTTTTTATGAATATAATTCACTACTTATTTATGAATATTATTTACTTGATGAATATTATTTGCTATTTATTTATGGATATTATTCACTATTAATTGATGATATAATTAATTTTTTTGTATGAATATAATTAACTTTTTATTTATGAATATTATTCACTATTGATGGATATTATTCACTATTTATTGATGAATATAATTCACTATTTATTGATGTTATTATTATTATTTTTTTATGAATATAATTCACTATTGATGAATATTATTCACTGTTTATTGATGAATATAATTCATTATTTATTGATGAATATAATTCATTATTTATTGATGAATATAACTTATTGATGAATTTAGTTCATTATTTATTGGTAAATATTAATCACAATTGATAAATATAATTCATTATTTATTGATGAATATTATTCATAATTTGTTTATGATTATTTATTCACTATTTATTGAATATTTTGCCATTCCAGTGATGAATTAATATTTGAGTAAGGAACTTTAAAGGCTGAGTATTGAGTATAAGCCATGATGACCAGTGCAGTTCATATCCAGCTGTTATCCGTCCTCTTGTTCACTATATTGAGCTTTTTAGTAAATTTTATAATTTACAAGGATAGCGTTTTACTGTTCTAATAATATTTAAAACATCCAAAACAATTCAAAAATGATTTAATTACTGGACATGGTGGCTTGGCTTTCATTTTTGCCTTATATTTCTATATATTCTTGTGCTGGGAATGGTCCCATTTTGATGACATTATCCTTGTTCTGTTACATAAATGCACACATATTACACATGGCAAATTGAGAGCATTTCTTGTCTCCGATCAACATGTACTGCTGTGTTGTAAAGTCTAGTATAGGTCTAGGACTAACAAAGCTATTTTTGATTTATTATTATGATCACTTCATACATAAAGTAATTATATATTATTGTTCACGGTACATTTTTATCAATATAATTTCAGGTATAAAAAAAATCAGTGTTAAATAAAAATTTTACTCTTGGAAATCGGAAACAGATGTAAAGATATTCTGCACAATTTTCAATAGGTATAAAATAATGTGATCAAACTTCCAGTATTTCCTATATTGCCCTTTGACATGATTTTATCACACAATTTCTCAGGAGTGGGTAGGGGGATTTTTCATACCAAGCACCCTGAACAATAATTGTATACTTAACAGCTAGGGGTAACTTTATTTACTGTGAATGTTAGTTATGCCCACCTACCTGTATATTCTGTAATTTTTATTTTAATGCTCTTTACTTTAAAAACTATATAGTAGAAGTATTTAAGTCAAGAGAAAGCAATGCTGTAATATTTTCATTCATGATGTACTAATTCTTTCAATAAACCTTTAATTTTGGCATTTATTTTCTGATACATGCAATTCCATTAACCTTTAGTTTTAACTTAGGACATATTTTGTATAAAATCAACTTTACTAGAGATTTGCAATTGATTGTTATGCTTAAAACATCACAATTATTTCAGTTTTTGACATCATGAAGCAATGATTACCAAACGAAAGGTTAACTTTTGCTTTTACTTCATGAGTTGTTTATTGGTACTAGATCAATGATAACTAGGACATGTTGGTGATAATTAGGTGCGTTAATAATATATATAAAAGAAATGAACTTTATTTGTTGAATATTCATGAGATATCAACTTACAAGTTTTGGGGTTCATTTACTACACAGGGGTAACATGTACGGTCATATCTCTCAAACTTTCATCAAATAACATTCATTTTTTAAATGTATGAAACTGCAAGTAAACAGTTAAAAGACAAGAAATACATAATTATACTCAATTGACCAAATGACATGACTAAATACAAGCTAAGCAATCAATTGATAGATAGCACAGATATAATAACCTATCTTAAGTAGATAACATATTCACATACTAAATTTAGGTTACTTAATGCAGATTTTTTATTAAAATAGTATTGAAAAATGGTTCACACACATACACATGTAATTGTTATGGTTATTTTTTTCAATTTAGTAAATGCTGTCGATTAATGCACATCTGCCTGCTAAATTGTCTGAATGGATTTTTTTCATGCTTTCTATGCCTGTTATGATAATTCTGTAAACTCCATTGTGGCTCTACCTGATTGTTTGCTTTTGAGAACTTGCTGGTGTGGTTCCTTATTTCCCTCTCTGCGGTTGGCAACCCATGTGTGCTGTTTGAATTTTGTTTCATTCATATAAGGGATGAGCTACAAAGTATTATAAAAGTCTATCTAAATGTGTTCTATCCTCTGGTCACAGTGCTTGGTTTGTAAGTGTTAAACAGATTAAAACAGTCCTTCAGTCATAGGTAAATTGTTGTTACTGCTCATATGTTCATAGCCATGGATGTAAATTTATCAAGATCCCTCGGTTTTCCCATTAATTTTTTCTAAATAACAATGTGAAATGTTGTACATTACAAATATTATTAAAATGTAACAAATGTTATGTGGAGCAGACGTCAATATACGGGGCAATGTACTGGCTTATAACAACCTAAAAGTATGGACAATGATAATGCTTTAATGTATATTCATTGCCTTTTAGTGATGACATATTTCATGGACTCGACATTGAGTCTGAAATGGAGCGTTGCAATAAACCCCGCAGAAGACCTGTACAACAGCAGCAGGGTTGGGGCAATGATGTGGAAGAGTTGAGTCATTGTCATCACATCCTGTGTGCCATGTGGTTGTAATAACATGTGATAACTAGCTAACAGATCTTATCTAGGTCATCCACAATCCTGTCATAATTTAGCCTGCCTGAACCCTTGTAATATTTTTGTGCCCCATTGATGTTTTGTGGTTAATTTCGCATAATATTCCCAATTTTGGGAGATATTGTTTTAATGCACAGAGTGGCCCAATAGATATATTTGCACATTATCCATTTCATTTGAAATTTTATATTACTTTTGTAATGCTGTTGTGTTTTACCTTTCCCACTTAATTTTTCTCCAGGTTTAACAAAGTTTCACCTTATTTATATGTATTTTAGTAACTGTGTATTATTATATTAAAAAAAAAGAACATTTTTTTTTTAGGATATTTCACTTTAACCAGTTTGTTAGGTCTAAACAAAGACATAAAAGTACAAAGGAATGAGTCTGAATTATTGCACTGTTTTGTTTCCAATTGTTATCGATAAGTTCAATACGTGGATTGGTTTTCAGTCGGTTTTTGCTAGTCCGAGATGCATCTAAGTACACATATTTTGTTGTAAAGTTAAGTAGTCTGACATGACTATAATGTCAATTTTTGTAAAAAAACAATAACTAAATCTTTTTATATTTATTTCAGTGAGAGATTGAGACCACGTAGTGCGGCGTCAGGTGATGATGACTCAGACAATGGTAAGCTTCCCCGAGGGTTTATAAACCTGTCATCACAAACAGATCATAAAACCAACAATTAAATACAATTAATCATAACATCTACCTTTTACTTATAAACACAAGATACAGTTCTGTAACATTATTATTAGTTCTTGGTTTTTTACTACTAGTACAGTTATATTTTACTTCACAAAATTCATAAGCTCTGCTACATAAATGGCTCAAGGTGAACTTCTGATTGGCAAAAATCTCATTGTTTTTCTGTTTGGATATTTGTGAAACTTGCATGGTAGTTACTTTACCATACCATCTAGTCCATACTATAAAATCAACCCACTTTTTATATGAAACTTTGCGTGTGTGTGGTTGGGTCATCAAGCTTATCTGACATTGGCAGCTAAAATATTTTTGTAATATTGATATTAGTACACCTTGTTATGGATGTTATTTTTCATTTTAATGGCCACTTTGTATAAATTAAGTTATTTGCGTTTTGTTCTACATCACAGATATACCAGTAATCCCAGACCTGGAGGAACAGCAGGATGATGACATTACACAAACAGTGGCATACGCTCCAAAGTAAGTACAAGACATTACACAAACAGTGGCATATGCTCCAAAGTAAGTACAAGACATTACACAAACAGTGGCATATGCTCCAAAGTAAGTACAAGACATTACACAAACAGTGGCATATGCTCCAAAGTAAGTACAAGACATTACACAAACAGTGGCATACGCTCCAAAGTAAGTACAAGACATTACACAAACAGTGGCATACGCTCCAAAGTAAGTACAAGACATTACACAAACAGTGGCATACGCTCCAAAGTAAGTACAAGACATTACACAAACAGTGGCATACGCTCCAAAGTAAGTACAAGACATTACACAAACAGTGGCATACGCTCCAAAGTAAGTACAAGACATTACACAAACAGTGGCATATGCTCCAAAGTAAATACAAGACATTACACAAACAATGGCATACGCTCCAAAGTAAGTACAAGCCATTACACAAACAGTGGCATGTGCTCCAAAGTAAGTACAAGACATTACACAAACAGTGGCATATGCTCCAAAGTAAGTACAAGACATTACACAAACAGTGGCATATGCTCCAAAGTAAGTACAAGACATTACACAAACAGTGGCATACGCTCCAAAGTAAGTACAAGACATTACACAAACAGTGGCATACGCTCCAAAGTAAGTACAAGACATTACACAAACAGTGGCATACGCTCCAAAGTATGTATAAGACATTACACAAACAGTGGCATACGCTCCAAAGTAAGTACAAGACATTACACAAACAGTGGCATACGCTCCAAAGTAAGTACAAGACATTACACAAACAGTGGCATATGCTCCAAAGTAAGTACAAGACATTACACAAACAGTGGCATATGCTCCAAAGTAAGTACAAGACATTACACAAACAGTGGCATATGCTCCAAAGTATGTACAAGACATTACACAAACAGTGGCATACGCTCCAAAGTAAGTACAAGACATTACACAAACAGTGGCATGTGCTCCAAAGTAAGTACAAGACATTACACAAACAGTGGCATATGCATCAAAGTATGTACAAGACATTACACAAACAGTGGCATACGCTCCAAAGTAAATACAAGACATTACACAAACAGTGGCATATGCTCCAAAGTAAGTACAAGCCATTACACAAACAGTGGCATACGCTCCAAAGTAAGTACAAGACATTACACAAACAGTGGCATACGCTCCAAAGTATGTACAAGACATTACACAAACAGTGGCATACGCTCCAAAGTAAGTACAAGACATTACACAAACAGTGGCATACGCTCCAAAGTATGTACAAGACATTACACAAACAGTGGCATACGCTCCAAAGTAAGAACAAGACATTACACAAACAGTGGCATGTGCTCCAAAGTAAGTACAAGACATTACACAAACAGTGGCATATGCTCCAAAGTAAGTACAAGCCATTACACAAACAGTGGCATATGTTCCAAAGTAAGTTCATAGCATTACACAAACAGTGGCATATGCTCCAAAGTAAGCTCATAGCATTACACAAACAGTTGCATTTGCTCCAAAGTAAGAACAAGACATTACACAAACAATGGCATATGGTCCAAAGTAAGTTCATAGCATAACACAAACAGTGGCATATGCTCCAAAGTAAGTTTATAGCATTACACAAACAGTGGCATATGTTCCAAAGTAAGTTCATAGCACTACATAAACAGGGGCATATGCTCCAAAGTAAGTACAAGACATTACACAAACAGTGGTATATGCTCCAAAGTAAGTACATGACATTACACAAATAGTGGCATAGGCTCCAAAGTAAGTACATGACATTACACAAACTGGCATATGCTCCAAAGTAAGTACATGACATTACACAAACAGTGGAATATGTTATAAAGTAAGTACATGACATAACACAAACAGTGGCATATGCTCCAAAGTAAGTATATGACATTACACAAACAGTGGCATATGCTATAAAGTAAGTATGTGACATTACACAAACAGTTGCATATGCTCCAAAGTAAGTACATGACATTAGACAGTGTCATATGTTGTAAAGTAAGTACATGACATTACACAAACAGTGACATATATGTGCTCCAAAGTAAGTACATGCCACTACACAAACAATGGCATATGCTCCAAAGTAAGTTCATGACATTACACAAACAGTGGAATATGCTCCAAAGTAAGTACATGACATTAGACAGTGCCACATGTTGTAAAGTAAGTACATTACATTACACAAACAGTGACATATATGTGCTCCAAAGTAAGTACATGCCACTACACAAATAATGGCATATGCTCCAAAGTAAGTTCATGACATTACACAAACATTGGCATATGCTCCAAAGTAAGTACATGATGGAACATACATGTAAACAGTGACAAATATATGCTCCAAAGTAAGTACATGGCATTACACAAACAGTGGCATATATATGCTCCAAAGTAAGTACATGACATTACACGAACAGTGGCATATATATGTTCCAAAGTAAGTACATGATATTACACAAACAGTGGCATATACTCCAAAGTACCGGTAAGTACATAACATTACACAAACAGTGGCATATGCTCCAAAGTAAGTACATGACATTACACAAACAGTGGCATATGCCCCAAAGTAAGTACATATTTACATAATACATACTTTAAATGTTGACCATGCCATTCAGGGAAGTGATCTTTGACAGTATCTCCATTGATTATGAATGCTTGAAGGAATTTGACACGCAACCTTCCAGGGCCATAATCCATGTGTTCTCATACTAGAAACCAAATATCCTAAGACCTTTGCTGATTACTTGCAGATAATCGCAACCAGCTGAATATATTAAAATGTAACTACATTATACATGTTTGCAATGTGTGTACTGGCATGTTAACTTACAAACAGTGATGTATGCTACAAAGTAACAGCTTATTTACCAAATTATGTTTTGTTGACACAAACTTAGGCGTTATTTTATTTTACTTTGATTGTGACACAAGTTCTTACAACTTGGACAAATCACATGTGAGTCTTCCTTGGTAGAACCAGTACTAAGCATATGCAGAGAGTGTCTTGCTCAAGGACACCACACAAAGCTGTAGTGGCAGATCAAACCTATGACCATGTGGTTGATGGTCTACCACTGGACCATGCACTCAATTATGTGTGTATATGTACACACTTACGCCATATATACATAGTTCATTAGTCAATTTCAACACACAAACCATAAGACATGCTCAGACAAATGCATATCTTAACACTAATTCAAGTATTTACATTTTGTCGTTACAGTGTTGCAGTAAATAGAGTGGCCACCTACAGAGAGTTGGACAATGACCTACTTAAACAAGCTGCATTTCTTACTCTGGTCAGTTAATTGTATATAAATTTAACTTAAAACTTACTGTAAAAATAAGATTTGCGATTGTACTTGATACAAGTTACTGTAATGATAATTCTCATGTAGTCCACTTTCGTCAATTGTTGAGGTGTCTCAGGTGGTGTCTCACCTATAGATCTCTGCCTCACACTGCTACCTCTGAGAATGTGGGTTCATCCATTGTTGAGATGAGTAAGGTGGTGTCTCACCTATAGATCTCTGCCTCACACTGCCACCTCTGAGATTGTGGGTTCATCAATTGTTGAGATGGCTAAGATTGTGTCTCACCTATAGATCTCTGCCTCACACTGCCACCTCTGAGATTGTGGGTTCATCCATTGTTGAGATGGCTAAGGTGGTGTCTCATCTATAGATCTCTGCCTCACACTGCCACTTTTGAGATTGTGGGTTCATCCATTGTTTAGATGGCTAAGGAGGTGTCTCACCTATAGATCTCTGCTTCACTCTGCAACCTCTGAGATTGTGGGTTCGTCCATTGTTGAGATGGCTAAGGTGGTGTCTCACCTATAGATCTCTGCCTCACACTGCCACTTCTGAGATTGTGGGTTCATCAATTGTTGAGATGGCTAAGATGGTGTCTCACCTTAAGATCACTGCTTCACTCTGCAACCTCTGAGATTGTGGGTTCATCCTGCCACCTCTGAGATTGTGGGTTCATCTATTGTTGAGATGGCTAAGGTTGTGTCTCACCTGTAGATCTCTGCCTTGCACTGCCACCTCTGAGATTGTGGGTTCATCCATTGTTGAGATGAGTAAGGAGATGTCTCACCTATAGATCTCTGCCTCACACTGCCACCTCTGAGATTGTTGGTTCATCCATTTTTGAGATGGCTAAGGTGGTGTCTCACCTGTAGATCTCTGCCTCGCAATGCCACCTCTGAGATTGTGGGTTCGTCCATTGTTGAGATGAGTAAGGAGGTGTCTCACCTATAGATCTCTGCCTCACACTGCCATTTCTGAGATTGTGGGTTCATCAATTGTTGAGATGGCTAAGGTGGTGTCTCACCTATAGATCTCTGCCTCACACTGTTACCTCTGAGATTGTGGGTTCATCCATTGTTGAGATGGCCAAGGTGGTGTCTCACCTTTAGATCTCTGTTTGACACTGCCACGTCTGAGATTGTGGGTTCATAGATTGTTGAGATGTCTCAGGTGGTGTCTCACCTACAAATCTCTCCTTCACACTGTCACTTCTGAGATTATGGGTTTATCCATTGTTGAGATGGCTAAGGTGGTGCCTCACCTATAGATCTCTGCCTCACACTGCCACCTCTGAGATTGTGTGTTCATCCATGGTTGAGATGGTTAAGATGGTGTCTCATCTATAGATCTCTGCCTCACACTGTGACTTCTGAGATTGTGTGTTCATCCATTGTTGAGATGGTTAAGGTGGTGTCTAATCTACAGATCTCTGCCTCACACTGCCACCTCTTAGATTGTGGGTTCATCAATTGTTGAACGGGCCAAGGTGGTGTCTCACCTATAGATCTCTGCCTCACACTGACACCTCTTAGCTTGTGGGTTCACCGATTGTTGAAATGGCCAAGGTGGTGTCTCACCTATAGATCTATGCCTCACACTGCCACCTCTGAGATTGTGGGTTCATCGATTGTTGAAATGGCCAAGGTGGTGTCTCACCTATAGATCTCTGCCTAACACTGCCACCTCTGAGATTGTGTGTTCATCCATTGTTGAGATGGTTAAGGTGGTGTCTCACATATAGATCTCTGCCTCACACTGCCACCTCTGAGATTGTGGGTTCATCGATTGTTGAACTGGCCAAGGTGGTGTCTCACCTTTAGATCTCTGCCTCACACTGACACCTGTTTGATTGTGGGTTCATCAATTGTTGAAATGGCCAAGGTGGTGTCTCACCTATAGATCTCTGCCTCACACTGCCACTTCTGAGATTTAGGGTTCATCGATTGTTGAAATGGCCAATGCGGTGTCTCACCTATAAATCTCTGCCTCACACTGCCACCTCTGAGATTGTGGGTGTATCGATTGTTGAGATGGCTCAGGTGGTGTCTCATCTATAGATCTCTGCCTTACACTGCCACCTCTGAGATTGTGGGTTCATCCATTGTTGAGATGGCTTAGGTGGTGTCTCACCTTTAGATCTCTGCCTTACACTGCCACTTCTGAGATTGTGGGTGTATCGATTGTTGAGATGGCTCAGGTGGTGTCTCACCTATAGGTCTCTGCCTCATACTACCACATCTGTGATTCTGGGTTCATCCATTGTTGAGATGGCTAAGGGGATGTCTCACCTATAGATCTCTGCCTTACACTGCCAACTCTGAGATTGTGGGTTCATCCATTGTTGAGATGGTTAAGATGGTGTCTCACCTATAGATCTCTGCCTCACACTGCCACCTCTGAGATTGTGTGTTCATCCATTGTTGAGATGGCTAAGGAGGTGTCTCACCTATAGGTCTCTGCCTCATACTACCACATCTGAGATTCTGGGTTCATCCATTGTTGAGATGGCTAAGGGGATGTCTCACCTATAGATCTCTTCCTTACACTGCCAACTCTGAGATTGTGGGTTCATCCATTGTTGAGATGGTTAAGATGGTGTCTCACCTATAGATCTCTGCCTAACACTGCCACTTCTGAGATTGTGGGTTCATCCATTGTTGAGATGGCTAAGGAGGTATCTCACCTATAGATCTCTGCCTCACACTGCCACCTCTGAGATTGTGGGTTCATCAATTGTTGAGATAGCTCAGGTGGTGTCTCACCTATAGATCTCTGCCTCACACTGCCACCTCTGAGATTGTGGGTTTATCCATTGTTGAGATGGCTCAGGTGGTGTCTCACCTATAGATCTCTGCCTTACTCTGCCACCTCTGAGATTGTGGGTTCATCCATTGTTGAGATGGCTCAGGTGGTGTCTCACCTATAGATCTCTGCCTCACAATGCCACCTCTGAGATTCTGGGTTCATCGAATGTTGAGATGGCTAAGGGGATGTCTCACCTATAGATCTCTGCCTCACACTGCCACCTCTGAGATTGTGTGTTCATCCATTGTTGAGATGGTTAAGATGGTGTCTCACCTATAGATCTCTGCCTAACACTGCCACCTCTGAGATTGTGGGTTCATCCATTGTTGAGATGGCTAAGAAGGTATCTCACCTATAGATCTCTGCCTCACACTGCCACCTCTGAGATTGTGGGTTCATCCATTGTTGAGATGGTTAAGATGGTGTCTCACCTATAGATCTCTGCCTAACACTGCCACCTCTGAGATTGTGGGTTCATCCATTGTTGAGATGGCTAAGAAGGTATCTCACCTATAGATCTCTGCCTCACACTGCCACCTCTGAGATTGTGTGTTCATCCATTGTTGAGATGGCTAAGGTGGTGTATCACCTATAGATCTCTGCCTTACACTGCCACCTCTGAGATTGTGGGTTTATCCACTGTTGAGATGCCTATGGTGGTGTCTCACCTATAGATCTCTGCCTCACACTGCCACCTCTGAGATTCTGGGTTCATCGATTGTTGAGATGGCTAAGGAGGTATCTCACCTATAGATCTCTGCCTCACACTGCCACCTCTGAGATTGTGGGTTCATCCATTGTTGAGATGGCTAAGGAGGTGTCTCACCTATAGATCTCTGCCTCACACTGCCACCTCTGAGATTGTGAGTTTATCCATTGTTGAGATGGCTAAGGTGGTGTCTCACCTATAGATTCTATGCATCACACTGCCACCTCTGAGATTGTGGGTTCATCCATTGTTGAGATGGCTAAGGTGGTGTCTCACCTTTAGATCTCTGCCTCACACTGCCACCTCTGAGATTGTGGGTTTATCCATTGTTGAGATGGCTAAGCTGGTGTCTCACCTATAGATCTCTGCCTGACACTGCCACCTCTGAGATTGTGGGTTCATCCATTGTTGAGATGGCTAAGGTGGTGTCTCACCTATAGATCTCTGCCTCACACTGTCACCTCTGAGATTATGGGTTCATCCATTGTTGAGATGGCTAAGGTGGTGTCTCACCTATAGATCTGTGTCTCATCTATAGATCTCTGCCTCACACTGCCACCTCTGAGATATAGGGTTCATCGATTGTTGAGATGGCTAAGGTGGTGTCTCACCTATAGATCTCTGCCTCACACTGCCGTCTCTGAGATTGTGGGTTCATCCATTGTTGAGATGGCTAAGCTGGTGTCTCACCTTTAGATTTGCCTTACACTGCCACCTCTGAGATGGTGGGTTCGTCCATTGTTGAGATGGCTAAGGTGGTGTCTCACCTACAGATCTCTGCCTCACACTGCCACTTCTGAGATTGTGGGTTCATCCATTGTTGAGATGGTTAAGGTGGTGTCTCACCTTTAGATCTCTGCCTCACACTGAAATTGTGGATTCATCCATTGTTGTTCCAAAAATAAAATCATAGAATACGGAGAATAATACCAAACTAAAGTATACTTATTATGATTGACTGTGGTGTAGGCAATATAGGATGGAGTAAATAACAGTGCTGCAAATGTGTAAAGAATGAATGACACATTAATAAATTACATTTGTTTATGTTATGCTTTTTGATGATTGATAGAGATTTCTCAGTAGATTATTTATAAAAAATATTATTTAAAAAAAATTGAGGTAAAAATAAACAAAAAATTATGTAATTGAATAAAAAAACAACAGGAATTGTTTGTTTTGATGTTAGATCATATGATATTTCATCTTGTGATCACCAAAAATAGTATTCTCATGAGCGGGAATATGACTTGTGATGGTCACTTGATGAAATATAATTCGATCTTTCACCAAAACAAACAAATATTCTCTATATACTACAGTGTTGGATCTTTCACCAAAACAAACAAATATTCTCTATATACTACAATGTTGGATCTTTCACCAAAACAAACTAATATTCTCTATATACTACAGTGTTGGATCTTTCACCAAAACAAACAAATATTCTCTATATACTACAGTGTTGGATCTTTCACCAAAACAAACAAATATTCTCTATATACTACAGTGTTGGATCTTTCACCAAAACAAACAAATATTCTCTATATATATTAGGGTTAGTAAAACAAACAAATATTCTCTATATACTACAGTGTTGGATCTTTCACCAAAACAAACAAATATTCTCTATATACTACAGTGTTGGATCTTTCACCAAAACAAACAAATATTCTCTATATACTAGTGTTCAGGAAATCTGTTTGTTAAAGTTACAATATATTTATTTTCAATATTATTGGCAGTGATACAAAACCTAACAGAGCAAATCAGAAGTTTCAACCTAGATGTTGTCCAGAGTGCAAGGGGCAAAACCAAACCAAACTAACATAGAAATTAAGACTGTTAATGGTTCCAGTTTCTTCTGGTTGCATTGATGTTATAACATACTTTCTTTGGTACAGATTGTTGATAACTGTGATGTTTTGTGAGCACAGTGCAATATAATTATGTGTTTATACATTTCTTTGTTGCAGGATAATGAAATAGATCTGAAACTGTTAACAAAGTCATTATCAACCGAGGCTGACCTTGTAGAAGTAAGTCCTTCTTATCTACCATCTGTATCAACACAATTGTACATGGTGAACGTTTCAGTAAATGTTTCAATGATGTTGTTTTAAATAGAAAATATTGACATATTAAGTGGGGAATGGAATGTTAAGTTGATGTATACGCAATAAAATTCTTTTCTCAGAAAAACAAGTTTCGTGTATTAACAATAACATTTAAAATAATTTTCATAATTGTATGAAGGGGAGACATATGGTTTTCCCAAAAAACAACAACAATTTTTAGTTTCCTATACAATATTTATAATTATTAACATTATACATATTTATAATTATAAACATTATACTTATTTATAATTATTAACATTATACATTATTTATAATAAATAACATTATACATATTTATAATTATAAACATTATACTTATTTATAATTATTAACATTATACAATATTTATAATTATTAACATTATACATATTTATAATTATTAACATTATACATGTTCTGTGATGAAGATGTTTTATGCAGTATGTAGAGATGGGTCAGCTGTTCTACCTAGTATCTATCGGAAGTCACATTTATGTACTGGTATTTGTTTTATATGTTGGGACAGGGTTATCTTTTATTTATCATAATGTGGTGCTTGTGCTCTTTTTAACATCACTTTCAATAATTTCACACATACCTAATAGCGTTCAATGGAAGCAGCTCATTCTAAAGTATTTCATTATTAAAATATGTTGAGTCGTATTATCCCAACATTTCACTTCATCTCAACACAGGGCCAGTCTGCTTTAGAACTACATGTTCCTTTGTGCTGGATATATCCAAGGGTTTATACATATTCCAATTATGGAATTTAAACAGTTTTGATTGATTGGTACTAACAATGTTTTTCAAGAAACTGATTCCATTACATCAGTGACTTAATTATGTCTGGTTCTATGTACTGTAGAGTAGGGTTGTCCATAGCCAAGTGGTCCAAGGCAACGCGTCTAATGATCACTTACTGCTCACCACTAAGGTTGTAGGTTTGAGTCTCACTCACCCAAAAACTTCATGTGAAAAAGTTTGCCATTTACTTGCATAAAGGACGGTAGTTCCTCCATCAATAAAACTGGACATGCCATATATAACCTGAAATAAAAATTTATCATAGAAAGTATGCATTTCAAACTTGGTGTGTTTTTTTGACAGATCATTGTGCTTGATAGTGTTATTTTTTCTGAGAATGAAAATTGATTGTAAGTATTAATTTGTTGATAACATTTTTTATTCCAGGAAGACAAGCCATGGGACTGGGATAGATTGTTTACAGAAGTCACATCTGAGTTGCTGACACAGTGGGAGAAAAATGAAGAAGCAAGCACTACAGGGAGTGAACCAATGGAACAAACTGTCTGATCATATCCTCTTACTTATGTGATAACTCAACTGATTTTTTATTTATTTATTTTGATTTGTTTAAGAGGAAGTGAGACATGAGGAGTTAATTCACTGCAGTTGGATCAGAACCAATGGTTGTGCATCCTGATCAGAATCAGTGGATGCTTGTGTAGCTGATCATGATCAGAGGATGTTTGTGTAGTTTCTGATTGCAACTACTGGTACCCTGCTTTGGTATAGACAGGTGAAGGTAACCCTTTCTGAAATTTGACAAATATAGCTGTGTGAAACAACACACTGAAAATTAATCTGGAAGAAAATACCAGACCTACATTATTTGTTACTGTTCACTATTTAAGTCTATCCAAGTCTCTGATATCTGCCCAATCAGGTCTGTTCAACCACAATGAAAAAGCAGAGAATTCTATGTCTGTTCCACAATTTATGTAACTTTTCACAATTACAAAAACTGTAATGTCATTTAACTTTCGCTAAAGTAATTGATCTATAAGCATGTTCATTTTACATTGCTATGCAGCGGACCTAAGTGGCTCCAACATTCTAACACTTATATGTAGTGATATCGTGAATGATGTTTTGAATCCAGGTGTTTGTTCTTCTCTTACATTGTGTTCAGAAATAACACGTTCTAAGCTTGATCTGTATTTAATAAAAAAAACTGTAATTCACTTATCAGCTCTTCTGGTTGTAATGGTAAATTTAGTCCATGTATGTATCAATTTTAGTGTACATGTAAAGAAATCACTAAGATTAATTATGCAATAAAGATGAAACTCCAATTAAAGTGCTTTATTATTTTGTATTTGTCCGTAAGCTTTTCGATTGTTTTAAATCAAGTATATATTAATTCGTCAGTCATGGATTATATATGAAGAGGTGCTATCTTAATGTTTAAAAATCATATAAACACATCCAATAAAATTGAATTGTCAGTTTTACATACTTCTGATGTTCTCTAATCATGGTGGAGATGGATATTGCCCTGAAAATAGGAAATTTTCTTGTGCGATGACAAGAATATTATGGTATTCCAGCCCTAAGTATCACTGGTCTTGATTTGAATTCTTAGTTTAGTTTATATTAATTTGTTTTAGCTTGATTGCAATGAAAGCTCAGAGCTTATATTAACCGCTCTTGAGTCCGCTTCCTGGGTAGAATCAGTACTGAGTGTTGTTTTATGAGAGGCATCGGGTCGACTGGGGGATCAAACCCACAATCTCTGGCGTGAATGGCCAACACTCTATCCATTAGACTACCGCCCCGCTTTAAATTCTTGCAAAGTTAATTTTGATTATTCATTCATAGATATCTAAACTACGATTTTTTAATGTTGTGTCCATAACACGTCACTTTGGGGCATTTATTTGGACATGGTTGCTTATTTTCCATTGGTCTTGATCATCTCAAATGTTTGCTTTTCTAAATTGACACATTGTGCAGGAGAAAGGTGGAATCTGGAAGTTTTATCTGATAAGCTGAAATGACAGTTATGTTTGAGATAAAATTAAAATTTATGTGAAGAAAATCATTGCAGTTAATGGTAGCTTGTCCAAGATATTTTTGAAAAAGAAAATATCGAATAAAACAATGAATACAGAAATAAACATCTGAATAATAATTATCTGAAACATGATGGAATTCACCGAGGCAGTCTATATGAATCAACTAATCAGAAATTTTAGCAGAATACTGTTACAATTTTACTCAAAGAACTTAACAAGACATTTGTCGTTTAGAAATAAAAGTGTCGAAGATGATCAAATCTAATTTTCCACTTCCCTTCATAAATCATTTTGTTCAATGGGAATTATTTACATATTCTAAAAAACAATGTACTACATAATTTGGCAATTACACTTTTTAAGTTAACTACTTTTTCAAAAGTAAATTCTTTTGGGGAAAATAAGATATAACAAAAAAGAAAAAAGTTTTCCAGAACATGATGTATTTACACATATGGGATAGACAACCTGTACATATATACATGTTAAATACAAAATATACAAAAAATGTCAGTTTATCTTTGAAACAATTAACAAGGCATCCAACTGGCAGCTACATGGATTCAAAAAAGGTTGTCATTAAATATCTCTTTATTCTGCTACACACCCTCACGGGTAATTTTGAGCAGTTCATCTTGACCTTGGCATGCAAATATACAAATAAAGAAGTTACACAATTCCATTCAGCAATATCAAATAAGAACCATTTAAAACGTTCTTCAAACATCATAGTGACTAGTTGGACGAGAGCTCCATAAAAATCAATGTTTCCCTCGTATCTATTTATTATTGCTGGGTAACTGTAAAAAATAACATAAAATAGTACACAAAGCTTTTTGAAAATGTATTATTTTTTTCCTTTTAACCCTTTACTCCATAGATACCAATCACATAAAGCCTTTGAAAACAGTGCAGGAAGAGTACAGATTGCTCGTAATGAGCAATCTGAACACTTCCTGCACTGTTTTCCACTCTGTCAGTTAATATAAACATAATTCACCCAATAATTCAAAAGCCTTCTATATTAGAGGTGTCCAAAGACGTCAATATTAGAGGTGTCCGAAGGTGTCTATATGAAGTAAAGGGTTAATTACATGTATAATTTTTAAATAGACACATTTGGAATTGTGTACATTTATTGGGTTATAATGGTCCAATTCTAATTGGTAGAAAAAATGTATACTGTCAGACAGTCGGATGAACAAAACACCTTTCATGCCATAAACTGACAAAACTTTAAATCGATGTAGCTTGGTGTATAATGGTAGTTTACGTCTAACATTTATAAGGATTCAAAACCATGATAGCTTTATGTATTTCATAAAATACTGAAAAATTAACAAAACTCTTATATGTACACAAAAACAAAGCAAACAACATATCACAGTTTTATTATACACAGCGCATTATAACCAACAGTTTGGTAAATACATGTACTACATGTACTACATTGTTTTTAATTTGAAATTTTGCTTGTTTCAAAAACAAGGTAGTTATTTAAACAGAACCATCAAAATAGTACCATGAAGATACAATGGTGACAGAACAATGTCACACCTACACTCGAGAGTACCAGAACATTGTCACACCTACACTCGAGAGTACCAGAACATTGTCACACCTACACTCAAGAGTAACAGAACATTGTCACACCTTCACTCGAGAGTAACAGAACACTGCAACACCTACACTTGAGAGCAACAGAACATTGTTACACCTACACTCAAGAGTAACAGAACACTGCAACACCTACATGAACACTGTCACACCTACACTTGAGAGTAACAGAAAACTGTCACACCTACACTCGAGAGTAACAGAACATTGTCACATCTACACTCGAGAGTACCAGAACATTGTCACACCTACACTCGAGAGTAACAGAACATTGTCGCACCTTCACTCGAGAGTAACAGAACACTGTCACACCTACACTCGAGAGTACCAGAACATTGTCACACCTACACTCGAGAGTACCAGAACATTGTCACACCTACACTCGAGAGTACCAGAACATTGTCACACCTACACTCGAGAGTACCAGAACATTGTCACACCTACACTCGAGAGTAACAGAACATTGTCACACATACACTCAAGAGTACCAGAACATTGTCACACCTACACTCGAGAGTAACAGAACATTGTCACACCTACACTCGAGAGTAACAGAACATTGTCACACCTTCACTCGAGAGTACCAGAACACTGCCACACCTACACTTGAGAGCAACAGAACACTGCCACACCTACACTCGAGAGTAACAGAACATTGTCACACCTACACTCGAGAGTAACAGAACATTGTCACACCTACACTCGAGAGTACCAGAACATTGTCACACCTACACTCGAGAGTACCAGAACATTGTCACACCTACACTCGAGAGTAACAGAACATTGACACACCTACACTCGAGAGTAACAGAACACTGTCACACCTACACTCAAGAGTAACAGAACATTGTCACACCTTCACTCGAGAGTAACAGAACACTGCCACACCTACTTTCGAGAGCAACAGAACATTGTCACACCTACACTCGAGAGTAACAGAACATTGTCACACCTACACTCGAGAGTAACAGAACATTGTCACACCTACACTCGAGAGTACCATAACATTGTCACACCTACACTCGAGAGTACCAGAACATTGTCACACCTACACTTGAGAGTACCAGAACATTGTCGGACCTTCACTCAAGAGTAACAGAACATTGTCACACCTTCACTTGAGAGTAACAGAACACTGCCACACCTACACTTGAGAGCAACAGAACATTGTCACACCTACACTCAAGAGTAACAGAACACTGCAACACCTACATGAACACTGTCAACCCTACACTCGAGAGTAACAGAACACTGTCACACCTAGACTCGAGAGTACCAGAACATTGTCACACCTACACTCAAGAGTAACAGAACATTGTCACACCTTCACTCGAGAGTAACAGAACACTGCCACACCTACACTTGAGAGCAACAGAACATTGTCACACCCACACTCAAGAGAACCAGAACACTGCAACACCTACATGAACACTGTCACACCTACACTCGAGAGTAACAGAACACTGTCACACCTACACTCGAGAGTAACAGAACATTGTCACACCTACACTCGAGAGTAACAGTACATTGTCACACCTACACTCAAGAGTAACAGAACATATGTCACACCTACACTTAAGAGTACCAGAACATTGACACACCTACACTCGAGAGTACCAGAACATTGTCACACCTACACTCGAGAGTACTAGAACATTGTCACACCTACACTCGAGAGTACAAGTTTATCAAATCTAGCATTACTTTACAACACAAAGCAAAAACTAAATTTCTTGTAAATGTATCATCATTTCCATTTTAAAGCAGTTTTGACAACAATCAAAGATTCCCCACAAATCAAACGAGCTTCGCTAAGCTAATAAGTCCAGTCTGTCAAAAACCACATTGGTTGGTTGAAAACTATACAGTTTTATCTTTAAAAAAACCCACATTTGTTAGTTGATATAGAACTATACAGTCTTGTCTAACAGAAACCATATCAGTAGGTTGATATCAAACTATAAAGTCTTATCTATAGGAAACCACATTGGTAGTAGGTTGATATCAAACTATTAAATCCAGTTTTATAGAATCATACTGGTTTGGGGACATAAAACTACAAGGTCCTCTCTATCAGTTGTTGACATGTTCAGTAATATTTTATTTTTAGTTCTTGGCATGGACAGTACTCATGTAACAGTTTACATATTTATTTTATCATGATTTATTAAACAGAGTATTATTTTTAACTGTCTTTCAATGGAACATGGTGAAAATTGTGCAAAACAGTTCTGAATTGTTGAAACGAAAAATGTCTTATCATCACTTTTAAAGATCCAGTAAGATATGTTAATATAAAAACAACACAGTCATTGTATACATTAGTAAACAGTTGTCACATCACAAGGATAAAACTAGAATCAATTTGATTTTTTAAGCATAGTGACATTGCAATTTACAACAAAATAACATTTTGTAATATTAATAAATATAAACAACAATGTACTATTTTTTCAAATCAAGAAATTAAAATTTGACAATTCTGATATAAAGTCTGACTTCAAAATAGCTCTGTAATAAGGCATGAAAGTCATTGGTATAAAGTCTTGTTCCTTCTTCTTTCAATCACACCTGTCCCTGCGAGTATGTGTCGTTCAACTTGTCAAAGATGGGGATAGGAGGTACAAGGGTCTTGAAAGGCTGCAAAACAGGAAAGGATAACATTGTAAAACTACCAGTATCTAGCTTATAATTGGTTAATGGTTAAAATTATTTATCCAAGGAAAATAACTATTGAACCAAAGCAAGGACTGAAACATATAGTTCCCTGCCTTGGGTCAATAACCATTTTTATCCTTTGGTCACTTTGACGATATATAGTTGTATTATTATATTGAATGCAATAAAAAGAGAAAATCAAGAAGTAGGTTAATATATTTATTACAATAGTATATTTAAAAGATATAAAAGGTCAATAGTTCATTTATTTGCCCAGGTTTTTTCAGTTTTCAAACCAATCAGTTTGAAGAACAAACAAACCTAAAAAAGGCTAAAACAAACCTATGTAGTATATAGTTATATATACCAACCCCATGTTTACAATGTCAATTACTTTGATGACAGTTAAACAATAAGACTTAAAGGCAGTATGTTTATTTTTTCTTCAAAATTTGAGAATAAGCAAAAAAAACAACCCAAAACAACTGAATTTCCCCCCAATATAAAATGTTTAATTAGACACACTGAGCCATTAATGCAATAAAGATATCTGCTGAAACATATTACATTGAAAAGAGATTTCCTAATTGGGCTTACACAAAATAAATTTCCAGCTTAACATTGCAATACATTTTATGAGTGTACAAGGGTCACTCAGTAAGTGGTGTTCCATACATCATAACTTTGTAGATAACCATAGGACAGTGATGAAACTTTACACATAGGTAGACAACTTCCCCAGAGTAGCTTTGACATCATGTTTGACAGTGTGGCATCATTTTAACATTAACCATGTTAGGCACTGTGGTATGTAACACTGCTTGTTGAGTGACCTCTAAGAAATGATTTAATTGATCTCAATTTAATTTTAATCTGACCTTTAAATTGGTCACATTATTACTGAATTTGATTTATTGAGATTGTTGAGGTGAAGCTTGTCAAACTGAGCATGCATTATTAGGGATTTCCATTTCTATTTCACAGTCTGATTAATCTTTTGTGTCACATTTTGGCAGATTTGAAATTCCAAATTATTCATATATATTCATATTTAGTTAAAAATGATAAAGAAATGTTCAACATTCATATTCATTTTGAATACAACTATAACCCCAGATACAAGGTGTTTGGGGGGGCTATATAGGAGTCTCACTTGTCTTGACCATCACTTCTTCCGTTCATCTGTGGACAATTTTTGTGTGATCGCTATTTCTCGGCAACCTTTGGCTGGATTTCAATGAAACTTCACAAGGGTGACTGGTACCAAACCTAGTTGTGCATATTGTCGGCATGTTGCGCAAGAATAATTTTTCAATGAGTTGTGGCCCTTTGAAATTTTCATACATATTTTTTTCTGTCTGTGGACAATTTTTGTGATCACTATTTCTCAGCAACCATTTGCTGGAATTCAATGAAACTTCACATGGGTGACTGGTACCAAACCTAGTAGTGCATATTGTTGGCATGTTGCGCAAGAATAATTTTTCAATGAGTTGTGGCCCTTTGAATTTTTCATACATATTTTTTCCATATGTGGACAATTTTTGTGATCACTATTTTTCAGCAACCATTGGCCAGCATTCAATGAAACTTCACAAGGGTGACTGGTACCAAGCCTAGATGTGCATATTGTCGGCATGTTGTGGGAGAATAATTTTTCAATGAGTTATGGCACTTTCAATTTTTCAGACATTTTTTGTGGTCACAATTTCTCAACAACCATTGGCCTGAATTCAATGAAACTCCACATGAGTGACTGGTAACAAGACTAGTTGTGCATATCGTCAGCATGCTGTGCATGAATAATTTTTCAATAAGTTGTGGCCCTTTGAATTTTTCATACATATTTTTTTCTGTCTGTGGACAATTTTTGTGATCGCTATTTCTCAGCAACCATTGGTCAGAATTCATTGAAACTTCACAAGGGTGACTGGTACCAAACTTTATAGTGCATGTTGTTGGCATGTTGCGCAAGAATAATTTTTCAATGAGTTGTGGCCCTTTGAATTTTTCATACATATTTTTTCCATATGTGGCCGACATTCAATGAAACTTCACAAGGGTGACTGGTACCAAGCCTAGATGTGCATATTGTCGGCATGTTGTGCGAGAATAATTTTTCAATGAGTTATGGCACTTTCAATTTTTCAGACATTTTTTGTGGTCACTAATTCTCAGCAACCATTGGCCTGAATTCAATGAAGTTTCACATGGGTGACTGGTAACAAGAGTAGTTGTGCATATCATCAGCATGTTGCGTCTGATAAATTTTTCAATGAGTTATGGCCCTTTGAATTTTTCAGACATATTTTTTGTGGTCATTATTTCTCAGCAACCATTGGCCTGAATTCAGTGAAACTTCACATGGGTAACTGGTACCAAGCCTAGTTGTGCATATCGTCAGCATGTTGCACCCGAATAATTTTTCAATGAGCTATGGCCCTTTGAATTTTTTAGACATTTTTTTTGTTGTCACTGTTTCTCGGCAAGTGTTCTTCATTGACACTTCTTAAAAAGTGATTGTTTACTCTTATTGGTTCACTGTGTCAAAGCAGGCAGCAAAAGGGTGCAATAACTGTGTCAGGTCACCATCTGGGGTTATTCATCACCTTCATTGATATTTCTAGTTTTAGAAATCTTTTACCAGTTCAATTTTTCCCATGACACTGCCTTTAAAACTTAAGAAAAGATGGAGATTATGTATTGTTGAAACCTAGTTGTATTTGCCAAAACATATCACTCACAGTCTTTGACTCATCAATATTTATACAGTGTTTATAAATTTAGATAGGTCACAGTTGTGCCATGGACGCCCCTGCTATATGTAAGTAAATTTTACACAAAAAAAGGAGTTGAAAAAGGGCCATAACTTCTGAAAAATTTGACTGATGTTGACAATTGTAGAACTTGCCCTGTATTTTATAATTATATAGCTACACAGAAAATGTAAATTAAACAAGTCACCGCTTTCAGAATTTACTCATCATTTAAATGCCATTTCACCATTCTTCAAATGTGGGAGGCATACACATACTTTCAACAAAAATGATTGTGATGCAATATAAAGAATGCAATTACTAATACCAAGATATTTCAAAGTAATAATGCCTGTTTTTAACTCTTTTTTTTTTTTCTTCTCTTAAATTTTTGGCTTATGCCTTCACCAGGAAAATAGCAAAAAATAATATAGTCACATCCATTTGTGACTTGATGTATATTATTTTTTGCTATTTTCCTGATGAATTTTAAGGTACACAAGGGGTTATCCAGAAGTTCATGGACAAATTTAATAAAATCCATATTTATGAAAGTACATTGCTATAATTTTCAGAACTTCAGTACTGATGTATTTGTCATCAATGTATGGTGTTTTAGTATATAAATTTCTTATGTCAGTAATAATGTTATGGTATCCATAGCAACATACATATATGATTAGTGCCGCAGCTCAAACTTTTGAACTATTAAACAGATAAATATGTGAAAAATAACAATCATTTTCCTGTAAAACTCGCAGTAAATCATATATATTATTGAGGACACATCATCAATGTCTGCATGACAGTGTCATTCCAGCATTGCGCACAGGTGTTAGGAGTTTAAATAAACTTATATTGAAAAGGTAGACTCATTCCTATGCAAATAGCACATCTGATGAAAAGGTGAATCAAGGAGTAGCAATACAGTTTGTGTCAATATTAGCAAAACACTGATTCAGATGACAAATATGCATAGTAAAGCTCTGAGAAATTTATTTGTAGTGCATTTCGTAGTCTACAAATGACACAAACGGTACAATGAGGAATGAAAAACAATAATGGATGATAACAGGTGTGGTGTCCTGTGTCAAAATCACACAAAGTCACGCCAATGTTGTAAAAAGTGCCTCAATAAGGATTGCTGTAATACAATTCATGAACTATGCTGCAAATCAAGTATAAGTTACAATACAGTGCATATGATACTTAAGAATAAATAGCTTGCATTTTAATGCTCGCAGGGTTCTCCAATTGCTAAAAGAGTATAAGTGGAGCGACGAATAAGAGTTGGAAAATTACTTGTAAAATAAATTGACATTGCAACGACGTAACGTAAATCTGGCCTGTGGCAGATAGGTGTACATAACATGTTTGAAATACATGTTGCTGTTTTATTTGAATATATATTTTCTTCATACTTTGCATACAGTTTGCAGTTAGATTAAATATAATACTTTTAAAACTCCAAATATATCCGACATGTCATGTTCATATTATGAGATTTGTCCAAAACTTCTGGATAACCCCTCATAAGCCGAAAGTTTGAAAAAAATAGTTAAAAATAGGCATTGTTACTTATATAATATTCCCAACAGAGGACTCTTTGTCAAATAAATATTTCCAAGTGGTTGATGATGCACACCAAAGTGATGAATGGCAAGTTCACCAAAACCCAAAGTTATCTGAACTTAATGCTGAAACAAGCTTTTTATATCCAACCATAAGCAGAAATTAACCTTTTTCATGCAACATATAATAATATGAATTTATGCTTTTTGATAAATTGCAACAACAATATCCCAGCCGCCTTGTTAAATACAGTAAGAATCACACGTTGTTCCAAGATAAGGTAATGCGTATAAATTATACCGGATGTCTCTTTGTACTTTCAAATGAAGAGTGCTGAAAATTTTAGAAGAATTTAGCTAAAATAAGTTTTCTAGAAGTGAAATCCACTAAGAACATGTGAAAACTTTTGTATTGTGAGTTTGTGATACACAATATACATGTACTTCTAATGATGACCACCTACAGATCTTGTATTGTGAGTTTGTGATACAATATACATGAACTTCTAATACTGACCATTTACAGATCTTGTATTGTGAGTTTGTGATACAATATACATGTACTTCTTATACTGACCACTTACAGATCTTGCATTGTGAGTTTGTGATACAATATACATGTATTTCTAATGATGAGCACATACAGACTGATCTTGTATTGTGAATTTGTGATACATCAGAAAATTTAAAAGAAAATATTTTTATTCACTTAGTAATTAGATATTTATGGTTGAATATATTGGAAAATTATGTATGATATATTTAGATGAATTTAAAAGTTTGACCACAAGTTCAGATATTAATATATGAATTATTTGCTTGAGAGTAAAATATTAATTTATGTAAAAAAGTCCTTTTCTACAGTTGTTTATAATAAATCACTCAATTAAAGTTGAAAATGCTGATGCAATTTTGACTCCAATGTGAACTACAAACAAAAGCGTACAACAATTATCTAACTAACCAAATGTAGGAGTGTCCATCTGCCAGTCAGGCTGATAGAAAACATGTATGGATCAGTATGTCATTTGTAGATTTTTAGATAGATTTTTTTGTACAAGTTGTAGTTCTCCTGATAGACTGTCCAGTTAGCATATAAGGAATCACACATGTGTACACAATTACAAAAAAGTATGAACATTTCATTTTTAGGAATATAATTTATGCTCAAGTGTATATCAACACAATAAAATTTATGCTCCTTGGCAAGTGTATATAAAAACAATAAAATTTATGCTCCTTGGCAAGTGTTTACCAACACAAAATAATGAGCTGGCCAGGTTGATAAAACAGCTAATTTTTCAAATAAATTAGTTACACTCTAATGAAAATATTTTGACCCAAATGGATCTTTATGAAGGATAAAATATGATTAGACATCTCGTTGATTGGAATAATCCTGACACAGATGAAATGTATGAAAGTTATTTCTATATATCAGAAACACGACACCAACGTAATATCAAATGGCTAATTGCACTATGTCCCGCAACGTTACGTTAGTATCATAACTGCAATTGGGTCAGCATCCATGTGTTTTTAATGTTACATCCATTTAGTTTATTAGTTATCAACATATTTAATCACATAGATTCCCGTACCACCATAACTTGTCAAGTACAGAAAGAACAGCTGCACAATTTGTGTGACAGTAGTCAAAATGCATATATCAATTGGCTTGTCTTTATCAGAGTTGTCAGGATTATTCAAATCAATGAGCTGTAGTGTCTAATTGTATTTTATCCTTGATAAGGACCTATTGGGTCGAAATATTGGAATAAGCGTCTAATCAAATTAATATTTTACTAACTACCCTGTGAAGAACATTTTATTATAGTTCTCTAACTAACTTTTCATTACTCATTAATTTTTCATTACTCATTAATTTTCCATTACTCTTTAATTACTAGTTAATTTTTAATTACTCATTAACTTTTTCATTACTCATTAATTACTAATTAATTTTTCAATGCTCATTATTTACTCATTAATTTTTAATTTCTCATTAATTACTTATTATTTTTTCATTACTCATTAATTACTAGTTAATTTTTTATTACTCATCAATTTTTCATTTCTCAATTACTAATTAATTTTTTATTATTTATTAATTAATAATTATTTTTTCTTTACTCATTTATTACTCATTAATTTCTCGTGACTCATTTTTTTTTCATTACTCATAAATTACTAATTATTTTTTCATTACTCATTAATTACTCAATTATTTTTTATTACTCATTAATTTTTCATTACTTATTACAACTCTTTCTTAACTGGTTGCAAAACACCATACTATCAAATTCTGATGTATTTGTAGAATTAAAGAGGTGCAAAACAAATTTTCTTAAATACATACCAGACTTGTAACGTGTTTGTCCACAGTCTCATGACGAAAAAACTTTGTGCCATATTGTGGATGCCCAAATGACGAGGTTGTGTGAAGGAGTGGCTCGTACTTGTTCTCCCGTATTGTGAAAGGTACAAAACTGGGGAATAAAGAAGAATAAATAGGATGAAGACCTGATTAAAACATTTAAAATAGACCTTACAATTAACTATATCAGCCATGCTGATCAAAACCTATCACATCAATAGAGGGTCTTATTTCATTTGTAATATAAGGTTATATCTGTACATATAAAATAAATATGGACGTGTACACAGGATACAAAAGTCATATTGGATGAGTCACCTTTAAAATGACTGGTTGTACTGGGGGATGCAGACACAATTATATTAAGTGACATTGTTTTTTATTTGATCTCTCTGTTTTTGGAAGGCGAGCAAAGCTCTGACTCCCTTAGCTGTCGTGCAGCCCTAGCAATCTGTTATAAAGGTAACATATGACAGGAACCGCCATATTCATCCAACCAATAAAGTATTTCACAAGTTTCAACACGTATTTGCCATAGCAGATGACGTATTATACAAAAAAATATTCAAAGTTTTTTATTTATTGCGGATATTTATCTGTATTTGAATTCAAAGATACGATACGAGAAGCATACAATTTCCATTGAAATGCGGAAGAATAAACTTATATTGCTGTGCACTAAAAAAACGCTGCAATTTTCATTGATAAAAAAATTGTTTTATGCATTTACTACTATGCATAGTGACGTCATCTGGTGTGTGTGTGTGTGGGGAGGGGGGTGGGGGGGGAGGCTATAATCTCTTACACCATTCGACTGTAATCAGGTGTAATAATTAACGGGATGAAATATTGACATGTTTTCGATATAATAACTCGTAGTTTGAGTAAATAGTGATTGTTAGTGTAATATCATTCACAGCGGAATGTCCTCTTTGATTTTGATAGTAAAATAAAGAAATTAAGTTGGGGGCTATTTTTGTTGTTGACAGAAAAACGCACCAATCTGTCATGTTTTGATGTTGATGAACAGATCCACCACTCAAAGTAATTGATTTAAATATACATTCATAATTTCATATATATATTTAACCTTATCATATACTGTTGTATTGCTACTCAATTTTCGTTGCTAATTAGTTTATCCAAACATATTTAACTGTTAATTAGATCATCCAACCATTATGTTGGTTGTGTTGTATTTTTTAGATTGATTAAATCTAGGTCACGCAAAACCGTTTACATGCTATTAATTGATAATCTATATTATTGATTGAAAGCATTATGAGAATCGAACATAACTAAAGTTAATATACACTTAAATCTATAAGTAGGTCATGTTTGTTTTGTTCTGGACAAAGAGTTAGGGATATGTGTCGTATATTCTCGGACAATCAAGAACATTATGTGCTGAATGCGTTTCGTTATCCATAAATCATAACTAATGAACTAGAGATATTAAAATTGAGCTGAATCGTTGAAATTCTTGCTTAAGGAGTTGGACAAGTTAAGAGTTCAGATGACTCATTTGCAAATGCATTATTTAAATTGTTTGATAGGTACTGTTGGAAAAGTATTGATATGGACTATGTATCGTATGCAGGAGATTATTTATACAGATACACAAAAGAAATATTAAACACACCACATTCTTTTCTAAATCCCAATGAATTGCCTTCTTACTTAACATATCAGAAATCTAACTAAGTTTTCCAATTTCCCGAACCTACATTTTCAAATTAACACAAGCAGCGAGCCTTCCCTCAGGCCTTTGAGGCCTTTGATCATTGACTTTAAAAGGGTAAGAATACACCTTCAATACAATATGAGTTTTTTATGTCTGTTTATTTTCTAGAAGGAAAAATAAATGTTGTATTGCAACATGGTAAAAATTAACAATGAAAATTGGTTTATTTGTTTGTTTGGATGTTAAGCATCATTTTATGCTGTCAAGGGCTAACAGACAATCAGTTAACCTAACCACTCTTTTCTTGGATCCTGGAAAGTTAACTAGTACTTAAACACACCTATCTCCACAAATAACTGATAACTTTGAGGCACAATGTCGAATATCAATCGTCACAAACACTGTGGCTGGGAAGCAATTCTATCACGCGACCCCTGGATTGATAGTCAGACATGTTACCGACTGAGCTAACCAGGCCTGGCTATGAAGATTAAAATGAGAGAAATTTGAATATAACACACAAAAATATAACTTACATATTATCATTGAGTCTTGTTACCCACTCTTCCGATTTCATCTTTTCACGAGCCTGTTCCAGAGACGTAAAAGATGTTGCCACACGTAGTGATGGCTGGAAGGTCTTGTAGCGCTGTTTCTGTACATCAGATGGATCTCGGAATGGACCCTGCAAAAATAATCTACTTGTTACATGTGTATGAATGGACCCTGCAAAGACAACCTACTTGTTACATGTGTACGAATGGACCCTGCAAAGATAAACTACTTGTTACATGCATATATATGATGCATATGAAGATAATCTACTTGTTACATGCATATGAATGGACCCTGCAAGGATAAACTTTTTGTTACATATATATGAATGGACCCTGCAAAGATAAACTACTTGTTACATGTATATGAATGGACCGTCAAAGATAATCTACTCGTAACATGAATATCAATGGACCCTGCATATAAACAATAGGTAACATATTCTTGAGCATGATTATCATCTCTCATCATGGTTTAATTACTACAAGCCATTTCTTTGCGGCATCAAAACTATTTGTATTTTGCCGTAATGATCTGTGTTGACATCATGTTTAATTTGTCATGTTCAAATACCAGTATTGGATATTATATGAAGCTTTAGAATTCTATTCTATTCCAATTTCATACATTTTCACCATGTTGTCATCAAAAACTGTTGAAGAAGTCTAACAAAGAATGTCGTGCTCAAAGACACATTCTCAAGTGAGACAGTAGAGTAGAGAATATAGTATTGGTCGCTCATGCCAGAGGTTGTAGGTTCAATCCCCAGCTTGAGCTGAGGTCTCTCAAGAAACAATACTTAGCACTGATTCTACTCATGAAGCAGACTCCAGAGCAGTTCATATTTATAAGCTTTGAGCTTCCTTTACAATTAAGCTAAATTAAATAAGTAGAAACTAAAGACACATACTTATATAGAACTGATAGAAGGCTACACAACTCAGTACTTAAATATATATATTGCAATGGTTCCAGCCAGATTTGAGACAAACACAATTTAATAATAACTTGAGGAGGAAAACATGGCAAATCCAAGTTGTTGTTTTTTGCCCCTGCAAATTTTCTTAACGTTTCTATTTTGTTTGAATAGTATACTATTATTTATTATAATTGTAAGTTTCTACATGACAACATGTGTTTTATCTAGCTTTGATTATGCTGGTTGTTATGTGGGTTTTTTATTTTGAAGGCTAACACTTAAGCCCTTTCTTGGACATACCTGGGGTCTGTTTGCTATGGGTGGCAGCTGTTGGGGTTTGGGCAGCTCATGGTCATAACTTTTCCATGCTGGGTCATACGGATTGTCTGTCACCCTCGTCTTCTTATGTGGCAGGGGCTTCGCACTGGCAAGAGCATATTCCATCTCACTGGGATACCTGGTGGAGAGAGCACACTATAGTATATATATCAATCATGTGTTATATTTGGTGGAGAAACACACTATATACCATTCATGTATTATATCTGGTGAAGAGAGCACACTGTATACCATTCATGTGTTATATCTGGTGAAGAGAGCACACTATATACCATCCATGTGTTATATCTGGTAAAGAGAGCACACTGTATACCATTCATGTGTTATATTTGGTGAAGAGAGCACACTATATACTATTCATGTGTTATATCTGGTGGAGAGAGCACACTATATACCATTCATGTGTTATATCTGGTGAAGAGAGCACACTTTATACCATTCATGTGTTATATCTGGTGGAAAGAGCACACTTTATACCATTCATGTGTTATATCTGGTGGAGAGAGCATTTTACTTAAATACTTAATGTCAATAAAACCAAATGTAATTCTTCTGGAGCCAGTCAAAAATCATGATCACCTGGATGCTTTTATTTGATTTAAGTTTTTTAAGTATTTAAATATGTACTTAAAACAGGAACCAAATATAAATAAAACACTCCCAGTATGACACTTACTGCATGAAGGGAGAGTATAATACTCCCAGTATGACACTTACTGCATGAAGGGAGTATAAAATACTCCCTGTATGACACTTACTGCATGAAGGGAGAATAAAATACTCCCAGTATGACACTTACTGCATGAAGGGAGAATAAAATACTCCCAGTATGACACTTACTGCATGAAGGGAGTATAAAATACTCCCAGTATGACACTTACTGCATGAAGGGAGTATAAAATACTCCCAGTATGACACTAACTGCATGAAGGGAGAATATAATACTTCCAGTATGACACTTACTGCATGAAGGGAGTATAAAATACTCCCAGTATGACACTTACTGCATGAAGGGAGTATAAAATACTCCCAGTATGACACTTACTGCATGAAGGGAGAATAAAATACTTCCAGTATGACACTTACTGCATGAAGGGAGAATAAAATACTCCCAGTATGACACTTACTGCATGAAGGGAGAATAAAATACTTCCAGTATGACACTTACTGCATGAAGGGAGTATAAAATAATCCCAGTATGACACTTACTGCATGAAGGGAGAATAAAATAATTCCAGTATGACACTTACTGCATGAAGAGAGAATAAAATACTCCCAGTTTGACACTTACGGCATGAAGGGAGAGTTAAAAACTCCTGGTATGACATGTGTACTGATCAGGTAGTGATATTTCCTGGCCAGTTTCTCCTGGACCTCCTTGTCCTTGGCCTCTCTCTGTCGCCGTCGGTTCTGCTCCTGTTGTTCTGCATACTCGTCCAGCTCATTTCTGTCCATGCAAGACATTTTAAATGTGTTAAACAGTTAAATAATGGTAAAACTCTCGAGAAAATGTGGTGTAAACAAAGCAGAGTAAGTATATTGTTGCAAATTACTCATTCATACCAGGGAGAGTAGTTTTATTTGATACTGCTCATTGTATCTTTCTTCTTTAAAAACATTTGCTCCATTAGTTTATGGAGTTTAAGGGAAAATATCAGGATTATTCAAAATTTTGAAATAAGCTGAAAACATTTTTCTCTTTTTTTCTAATATACCATACCTATATATATTCACTGACCCTGTATTGCCAAAAAGATATCTATTTAGCATGCCAAACTAACAAATTGAAAAGAGCCTTACTAACTTGGGATACGCACCTAGGTTAGGCTAAAATAGATTTTCCACTTGAAATGGCAACATATTTTGTGAGGTATTAAATGAGTCAAGTGATTTTATTTTGATTTTACTTTGATCCATTATACAAGTTTACATGTAGTAAGAATTGTTGAATCTTAGAAAGTCTGAATGACGACAAGTAAGTTGTCAAACAGTATTTATATAGTGTTTAATCCTGATATACTCCTTTTAAGATATCATATTCATAACACTTTATGATCTGTAAAGATCAGAATGATAATCATGCCAGCAACATGAAACAATCAGATTTCTCCCTACAAAACTGTTATAATGGTAAAACGTAGTATATGCTGAAGTGATTTTTAAACTGTAGATGATTTCAAATTGTCAATCCAAAAGAAAAATATCTTTATTAATAGGAGATTCCTTTTAAATTGAGCAACAGAAGACAAGACATACCTGATAATTTCATTCTTTATAACAAGTGCTTCCAGATATCTCTTTCTACTGTAGTAGTTGAACACATATTTACGTACATAATATCCTCGCCATATTTTTTGTATCTGAAATGATGAATGGACAGGTACTCCTGAACTGAATATTCAATATCTACACTTATCTGATCAAATATAATGATACATTTAAGAAAGTGAAACATAAACAGTGATAAACATTGGTATAGCACATGGAGTGAATTAAAATAAATTTATTCAAATTGATGTACCAGTATATTTGGCGCTATTGTGGCTCTAAAACATTTATTGAGAATATTTATTTATGAAATGTATTCTAGCTTTTACCTTACCACAATGCAATAGCATGCACATGTTAAATATGATTTTAAAGTTTTATTTTAGTAAGAAATGATTTTTTGTGTCTAAGTTAACCATCATTTACAGAAACATAAAATACATGGACAGAACTATGGCACATGTTTCCACAGAGCAAAATAACAGATGAATTGAGTATGGGGTACTGTCCTTGAACTTCAATTGTACACATTAACACTGTTAACATTAATGGAAAGTTCAGACAAAACAGGCAATGTTCCTTTCTCTAGTCAAACCTGTCAAACCAATAAAAGCAAATAACTAACTGCATCATGATAAAATTATTTGATATTCAAAAATATGCTGTCAAAGATAAATCTACACACATTGTACAATATCTTACCCGTGTGGCCTTCGAGTTGTACAAATTCAGTTTCATCACAAGTACACAATTCTGCAATAGAAATTAAAATGAGAAAGAAAATATATTATTCTATACCTGTAATTGTATAGCCAATCACCTACCCAAGATGTTACCATGTGACCATACAATATATAGAAGTTTATTGGATCCAATAACTTTTATGTTGTACAGTTCAAAATTAAAGATGATGATTAAAAAAAAGAAACTAGATTTAGAAGAATTTAAATGATAAAAACAAACAACCCGCAAAATGTTCTGCATGATGATCATACGTTGAGAAAATCCAAATATCTGCAAATTCCTTCGGCTGCTGCTCTCATGACTCTGAACTTGCTGTTTCTTTATTTAAAAGGAGTTTAATTTTTCTTCACTCTTTTCATAAATTCTTTTAGAATGGGGTATAAAATGTTTTGTACAATATGGGAATAAACCTGTATGTAATCTAGATGGTTCCAATGTCACAGAGCAAAATTTTTATCTCGGGTAAGATAGAAATATCTAATCCTGGTAAAAATGCAGTTACCCTTATCCGGAATACAAGAATTTTGTTATCTCAATAGTATGTATACTCATAATGGATTATCTTTCTTGCATACTAATATTTTTACATTTTTTTCTAAACAAAGATGTTGATTTACCTTTAAAGAATTGCATGATGCACAACAGCACATGCATTTTTTAAGCGTCAATTTAAACTCATGTTATGTAGCTTTGTTACTGTCGGCAAATAGCTTTACAGCTAGTGTTTTATATTTCTACATCCGACACAAAATAAAGTTTCTTCTGTCTTGTATCTCAACCCTAGGGTGAGATATAGTAATGGCTCACACCTTCCAGATTGCAGATTTCCTTATCTGGTATGAGAAATGTTGTGCTTACCTTGACATACAATCTGAAGAATCGTCTTCCCAGGAAACCTCTCCATCTTCTCTGTACTTGTAGAGCACAGTTGTTCACATGTCTGTGAAAACATTATATCTAAAACTATAATTAAGTGTCCTTCGTAGGGAAGTAAGTATAAATATCAATATGGTTACACTCTTTTTCCAATATTTCGACCGCTTAAGTGTTTATCAAGGATAAATACAATTATACACTACATGATGAGTCTACATCTCATTGATTGGAACAGTCTTGAAACAAAATAAATCCTTGATTAAGACCTAAGCGATCGAAAGTATTGGAATAGGAGTGTAGCCATAATAATCATTACATATAAGTTTATCAATTGGGCTATCTCAGCAACCACAGCAGTGTTTTCTTGATAACATTTGAAACTGGCAGTCTTGATAATTCAACCAAATACATTTTGTATGTTAAACAGTTTTTTTATATCAGTTAATCAGGTGAATTTAAAATTAAACAAAGAATTTCCATCAATTAATGAGTATAACAAAAATATTGACACAAAATTAAACCTTATTGTTATATATCTGTTAATTGGTTGTGATAACTTGTCAGTTATTTAAATCATTACTTTTATATATAAATGTGTAAAAAGGGTAGTTCTGGTAGTTTCAAAGTACTAAATATTGACATCAATGAAAAAATAGTATGCTATCTTTATTTCACCAAACCCTGTGGTCTTGATATCAATCAAACAGATTGTCTTAATATCATAAAACAGACAAACATGTATAATTTGATATTAATGAAATTTGGTATCTTTCATCAGTTAAACAAATGATATTTTTGTAAAATATAGTTGTTTTGTATGTTGGTATTAATAAAGAGTTGAATTTGATATCAATAATACAGTTGGCCACTGTACCAAACAAAAGTTTTGTCGTTACAAGTATTTTATTCATTTCTGACAGCTTGAAGCCAGAGATAATATAGACTTACCTTATATATGATCTAACTCTTGCCCCTCTGAACCAGGCCTGTACTTTTACAGAAGCAGCATATTCTCTTAATCTCTCAGCCTCTGCATTACTGCAAAAATGAAATGAAATCAATAATGTATATATTTGGTGTGAAGTAGAAATGACCAACTTTCACCACACTGCAGGAACATTGAAGAATTAAATTTGGCACTTCAGCTCCTCTGTCCTGCTCTGGTTTAGCCTGGGTAACATATAAAGGGTGTGCATTACATTACTTAGTAAATCTTTGTTAATATTCTTATCTTCTTCCGGTGAAGTGCATCACCATATAATTGACATCCTCTTACAATAGTTTAAAACTGTTCAGTTTAGTTCAATGCCATAAAGGCAACAGTGGTTTCTCAGTAATGTTCTCAGTAATTCCTCTAGGGACATTTGAATATTTAAAGTCACTCAGTATTAACTAGTGTCAATACATATTTAGTTAAAAGACAATTTCCATAGTTTTGTCAATAAATTCCTATTGATAGAATTTTATAACACTTTCCAGTACGTTTATGCAATATCATAAATAAACAAGAAAATATTGGCGGAACCGATGGATGCTCCCCAAGTGAGTGTTTGACTCTGTACCATATTCCCTTAGTGCTGATGGCTACTTGGTTGAAAAATACCAAACTGCATAGCAGGAACAATATGTGGCTCTGCACTTGACAGAACTCATTCGCAAATCATTGAATCGGAACAAAATGACAATATGTGCATATTCTAGTTAGTTTAACAAAATTAAAACCAGAGGTTGTAGCGAAATAGCTTCATGAAGACAATATGCACATCTCAACTTGGTAATCATGCATCCTAGCAAGTTTCATAAAATTTCAACCAGAGGTTGTAGAGAATTAGAGCGGAGAAGACTTTGGTCACAGACAGAATGAAAGGGCCACAACTCCATGAAAAATCATCGAACCGGAACACAAACATAGCAAATTTCATAAAATTCCAACCTGAGGTTGTAGAGAAATAGCACGGACAATAATTTGGTCACAGACTCAATGAAAGGGCCATAACTCTGTAAAAAAAATCATCAAACTGGAACACAAAGATATTATGCGCATGTCCACTTGGTAGTGATGCATCCAAGCAAGTTTCATAAAATTCAAACATTGGGTTGTAGAGAAAATAGCATGGACAAGAACTTGGTCACAGACAGAATCAAAGGGCCATAACTCAAAAAAAATCATCGAACTGGAACACAAAGATATTATGAACATCTGCACTTGGTAATGATGCATCCTAGCAAGTTTTATAAAATTCCAAATTGAGGTTGTAGAGAAATAGCACAGACAATAATTTGGTCACAGACTCAATGAAAGGGCCATAACTCCATGAAGATCATCGAACCGGAACACAAAGACAATATGTGCACTTCACTTGGTAGTGATGCATCCTAGCAAGTTTCATAAAATTCCAACATGGGGTTGTAGAGAAATAGCGTGGACAAGAATTTGGTCACAGACTTAATCAAAGGGCCATAACTCCGTGAAAAATCATCAAACCGAAACACAAAGATATTATGAACATGTCCACTTGGTAGTGATGCATCCAAGCAAGTTTCATAAAATTCCAACATTGGGTTGTAGAGAAATAGCACGGACAAGAATTTGGTCACAGACAGAATCAAAGGGCCATAACTCCTTAAAAAATTATCGAACCGGAACACAAAGATATTATGCAAATCTGCACTTGGTAATGATGCATCCTAGCAAGTTTCATAAAATTCCAACCTGAGGTTGTAGAGAAATAGCACGGACAATAATTTGGTCACAGACTTAATGAAAGGGCCATAACTCCATGAAAATCATCGAACCAGAACACAAAGACAATATGTGCATCTCCACTTGGTAGTGATGCATACTAGCAAGTTTCATAAAATTCCAACAAGGGGTTGTAGAGAAATAGCGCGGACAAGAATTTGGTCACAGACTCAATGAAAGGGCCATAACTCCGTGAAAAATCATCAAACCGGAACACAAAGAAATTATGCGCATGTCCACTTGGTAGTGATGCATCCTAACAAGTTTTATAAAATTCCAACATTGGGTTGTAGAGAAATAGCACGGACAAGAATTTGGTCACAGACTCAATGAAAGGGCCATAACTCCGTGAAAAATCATCAAACCAGAACACAAAGATATTATGCACATCTTCACTTGGTAATGATGCATCCTAGCAAGTTAGCAAGTTTCATAAAATTCCAACCTGAGGTTGTTGAGAAATAGCCCTGACAAGAATTTGGTAACAGACTCAATGAAAGGGCCATAACTCCGTGGAAAATCATCAAACCGGAACACAAAGACATTATGTGCATCTCCACTTGGTAGTGATGCATCCTAGCAAGTTTCATAAAATTCCAACATGGGGTTGTAGACAAATAACACGGACAAGAATTTGGTCACAGACTCAATTAAAGGGCAATAACTCTGTGAAAAAACATCAAACTGGAACACAAAGATATTATGCACATCTGCACTTGGTAATGATGCATCCTACTAAGTTTATTAAAATTCCAACCTAAGGTTGTAGAGAAATAGCCTGGACAAGAATTTGGTCAAAGACTCAATTAAACGGCCATAACTCCGTGAAAAATCATCGAAACTAAACAAAAATACATTATGCACATCTCCACTTGGTAGTGATGCATCCTAGCAAGTTTCATAAAATTCCAACCAGAGGTTGTAGAGAAATAGCCCCGACAAGAATTTGGTGACGCACGTACGGACGCACGCACGCATGGACGAAGCAGCGACTATATGCTTCCCCACTTTGGGGGAGCATAAAAAATATAGTACAGATTGTTTATTATTACCTCATCAACAACATACCCGCTTTGAATTTTGATGTAAAAATGTCGGTTTTAAAACAATATTTGAAATCGTTTACATCTAGTATTTAATTAAAACTAATACATAAATGGATGCAGATAATAATAGTTGTCCTGGAGAAGGTAGTTATAACTCCGGATTTAACTGTTTGCGATTTTTAAAAACAAAATCATTTTGATCAAATGTCGATTTTTTTCAATTTTGCAATAAAAATATAGCATTATTTAGTATTTGGATAAATGTTGCATAAAATCTCACAAAATACTCTCTGATACCTATTCAAATAAAAATTAAAATGAAAAGAACAATTTACCACGTTACTGGAGCAAAAAAAATCTTGAAGTATGCCACTGTTAAATTAAATGCAATTACAAAATTAACGTTTTTATACCATTTGCATAAATATTAAGATTTCTATATTTTATATTGGGTTGTTGTTGTTGTTGTTTATCCTTTATGTCACTATACAGCTGACTATGGCCTCTGTGTGTTTATTCCTCTGTGTGATTTACAACTATGTGAATACTAACACTTAATGTTAGTCACCAAGCGAAGTAAGTTTAAATTTGAGCCGGATTACATGAAACGTTTTGTTGATTTAATGCAAGTTTGAAAACACCTCAATATTTCCTGTAAGGGCTTTCATGTTGATTTGCTCTTTGTCTCTGTTGTAACAATGTATAAGACGCTATGCCTCTCTCTTCATTTCTTCTCTTTCTTCACTGTAAAATTCACAATCAAAAACAAAATGTTCAATTGTTTCAAGGGAGCCACATCTTGACAGTCTATGTTAACATTCTGTATCCAATTGGCCCTTTGGAAGTTAAGTAGACTCTGTCTTGAGAGGAGTTGGTTTGTTACAACCTCCATACTTCTGTTAAATTGCTATACAATGTTTACAATATATGAGACCAATTTCAGGCATATCCGTAAATAGGTCAGTTGTTGTAAAATAGTGGGTAGTGGCACTGGCTGGTCTGACTGTTGAATGAGAACTCCAGTCAATTGATACTGATCAGTTTACCCATTTTAATTTTAATACCTGTCCTAACTGTATACTGCCTTTTTGTATACTTCACAGTCTATACATAGAGAGCTGTCGCTATCCTTTAATACGTCACGGGAGGGTCGACAATGCTCTCTGGAAGCTTGTTCCACAAACGAATATCAGATAATATGATTCTGTTGTTTTCCTTTATGTCACATATACAGCTATGGTCTCGGTGTGTTTATATGAAGGAATAGTTTAGATGTAATTCTCTACATCACTTTTTCAAAGAAAAACTGAATGTTTCTTATTATCTTTTTTTTTTTTAAATCGCTGGCACTGTCATGTTTTACAATGCACAACTTTATAGTCAAGCTCAGTGAATATTATAACAACTAGTCAAAAAAAAAAACAACATTATTTTATATATCCCTTGTATACCTAACACCGCGATATACCTATTACCGCGATTGCGCATATAATAACAATCTGGGAAGACATGCGCAAAGCTCAACTTCCATTAGCTTCGGCGTTTGTTTGCATTTCGTATCGGCAACTGGTTTTTTACTCAGCACACTTAAGTAACCTTACTACTGTTTTTTTTATTATTGACACCATTCTTTACATGGTTGAAAATATTTTAGGTATCGTATGAACAGTATAAAACATATTCGTGAGCTATTCACAGACGAATGTCAAACAAATAGGAAAGGAGGTAAATAAATAAAGGATACTATCTATAAAGAAATGAATGAAAACACTTACTTTTTTCTCTCATATGTGGCTTCGACTATGGTGTCAGTTTCAGCAAGCAACCTTACCATAGCCGCCATGTTGTTTTTGTGTTGTTATGAGTGACGTAACGCGTAAACGAGATTTATAAAATCATTATTTTAATTTTACTTTTAAGTAAGACATGTAAATTTAAAATTATATATAAATAAAAAATTCAATGAGCATTCCAGATTATAAAATGTTAAGAGTATAAACACTGTGACTATAGTAACACTATAAACAATATGGCGGACAAGTGATGTTTTGAAAAGGGGAGGTGAACGTATTTTGTGATATATGGGATTGTGTTACCTGTTAACTAAAGATGGCGATATATATGCCCCCATTATGTAGAAAAAAGAAAGTTATTGAGAGATATAAGTATGTCGTTTTTAATGATAATTAAATAAATAACAAAATAAACAAATCCTTATTTCTTCTCATTCTTTCACACTACTGTATCAGTTCTTTTGATTTTCTTTTTCCATTCAAGGACAGGACTCACTTTGGATTACTGTTGCACATGTCACATACTGTCTTTTGAATCACTGATATTCCATGAGATATTTTATGTACACAAAGTATGTGTCCCCTTGCCCATAAATATCTGTCCGTCTGTTTCCTTTCTGTTCATGTGCTTTTATCAATGGTTGCTATTTACAAATTATTGTGGTTTGTTATACCCTTAGATCACAGTCACAGGTTATGATCTGTTAAACTTTTTTTAGCTTAAGAGTCCAGATCTGGAGCTGTCTATTGTTGGTGTGCATACATTGTTGATCCTGTTCTGTTTCTGTTTATATAATGTAGATGGGCCACTTCTGGTGGAGTATCTTATAGTGCTCTACTGTATTGGTGTACACAATTTGATCGTCCAGGTTGTTCCAATCCACTAGTGTTTTTAGGAAAAAGGAATTTTTAAATTGTTTAGTGCAAGTAAATGATATTTTAAATGATCTTTTGTTGTTAACTACACATCTTTCTAATATATTTCATACAGTCTAACCTGTCCTTGCAGTCACCTCTTATAAGCAATCACCTGTGTTAAGCGGCCACTTCAAAATCCCCCCATGTAAATTGCCTATATAAAGTACATGTATTAAACTGTCACCTCTTTAACATGGCCAGTGGCCAGTCTATTTCATCCCAAACAATGCGGTCAGTGGCCAGGTGTAAGCAGTCAGATGTAGCAGCCGACCCTTATCACTTAGCGGTCACATTTTTTGGCTGGCTGCTATTCCGATCATATTGTATAATCCCCTGATTAATTAACGTTTTTGCTTCTGTTATGAAACACACCACTTTACCCAGAGCGAGAGTACGTATATACGGTCTAATAAGCAAATAGAATAGCGAGATTAATGACGTTAGTGAAACTGTTACTTAGGCAGGGTACATGACTGTTTAAGTGCGTGTATTTACGGTAGTTTTATTTAGGTTTATTGTCGGGTGTAAACACATTGGAAGCAAATTTCACTGAGGCATGTATGCACAATTATAGAACTGGGTAAGATCAAAAAGATAATTGCAATTGGTCAGTTTGTTTAAATTATAATTGAATTGAATTTTATTGCCTATGAAAGCGAATGCGAATGCAATGGAAAAAATTTATTTTTTCAAATCATAATAGGATTGACCCAATGCATATCATACACAATATCTGTTAAATTATGACACTGGATGAATTAAACGTCTGAATTTTCGGAAAAGGTGTCGATAAAACACAGAATCAAAATGTGTCCTAACGTAACCACGAGATAATGGAAGAATACAAGCTACACATTTTTAGTGGATTGTACGGCGTTTGCTAAATGAAAAAAATTCATACAGATTTATTTTATGCTAAATTGAAACATAATGATTTTTAATTTTATAACATAAATTATTTATTTATTTAAATGAACTTCTATATAAAATAGTGTCAGTTCAGATATTTTCTTCCTGCAGATTTTTCTCATTTACCCCCAATACAACTTACAGGCATGGTACATGTGTGATCACTTTTTATCTATCTCAATAAACATCATGACTTCAGCTTTCTCGAAAAAAATATGGACCCTCTATTAAGCAACCACCTGTGTTAAGCAGTCAGTTTGACCATTTCCCTTGGGTGGCTGCTTAATACAGGTTAGACTGTACCTTAAAGTCACAATAGGTTTTAGTTTTGATAGAACATCCTTTCATATTCTTTGTCAGGTAAACATCTAGATCCATGGACGGCACCATAACCCCCTGCTATTTTGTAAAGCATCATCAATCAGTTGAAGATTCAGCACTCTTGTAGGGTGCTGAGTTTCAGAGTGCTGAGCATAAGGGTTACACAACCTTCCTCCCTTGATCTGTTGTCATTTAGAATGAATCATGCTCCTAGTTTATTCGCTTCTTTTGTGTGTTTTTTTTATGAAAAATTAGTTATTATATAATATAGTATTAAAATGTGCCAATACAACATGTTTGGACTTTTTCACATCAATTGTCAAAGACCTAGCTTACACTTTAACCACTTTAAAGAAAAATATTAACCACAGATCTTTGATATTATATTATATAAGTATTGTATATAATAAAAGTTAAATACAGTGTCTAAAAGTGCAATGAAAAATAAAATTGACTACTGACCTTAACAATAAAACTAAATATGAAACTTGTGCGTGCACACAACCCCTAATTTGTATGTCTAGTTAAGCTGTGACTTAAAAGAACCTTATTAGCTATGAAAGAACATTCCATAGTAGTATGACTCTTTGAAAAAATGAAAGCTTTTAAAGGTCAGTTGAGGCAGTCAGTTTGTTGTATTGTTGTGGGTCAGAGGTTCTTTTAGAGTACCTAATCAATTTGTTATTCATAAGGTGATGGTCTCTTTCAATGTCAACCAGTTCATTAATTATGTATTTTGTAGAAAAATGTCAAGCTTGTATTGGTACGTCATTACTCTAGAGAAATTGACCATCATAAATTATCAAGCATGTCCCCAAAATGACTGGTGTTATGCCATCTCCTACATGTCCATCTAGCTGCTATTCTTTGTATCATTTTAATTTCATACATGTTAACCTGGGGGTGGGAATTCCAAATTGGAGAGGCATGCTGCAAGTTTGGCAACTGTCTAAATTTTAAATCTGGCTAATCCCTGGGGTGAAGTGACATATTCCGTCCTAGAAAGCCAAGAGTTTTTGTTGCCTTGTTTGTTATAAATATATACTTAAGTTCACTGAATATGATGCATGTTTATTTTCCCCTCTTCCTCCTTGTCCTGCATCTTTTTTTCTTTTTTTTTTATAAATCTGGAATTTTTTCTCTTAATGTGAGGTTTAAATGAGTGTTAAACTTAAAGTTATGTTTGTAGATTTACTTGCTCTATTTAATGCTGGGAATTTTTGGGAGTCTTTAGTTTATTTTAATTATATTTATCTCTTACAGTCCAGACACTTTTCGTGTGATCAGTGATGATGCCGAACAAACACATCTTAAGCATGATTTTGAGGAGTCCAACAAACCATCAGAATGGCGCAAACAGTGGTTGGATAACAATGGATTAGCTTTACCTGACATTTATAACAAGAAAACTGAAGTGCTGCCTCATGTTGCCCCGGACTATAGGATTAACAAACCTCACCCTGGGTCATGTGGATTCCTTAGAAATAATGTTCGTTTTTTGAATGAGCCTATATGTAGTGTTTATACAGAGGTAACAAAGCCGGAACAACAAAACTGGTGGCCATCACGGGTGTCCAATGAGCCGCTAGATGTCCCACCGAAAACAAAAGATACCATTTACAGAGCTGATTTTGCAGATAGGGAGCGGTCGTCAGCAAGCTTTGGTTCATTACGTCATACAGCCAACCCTAACAAGGAGCCAGCTTTGGGCACTGGTAGGATGACTCTTTATTTAAAAAAACAAAACATTGGTATTTTGTGCTTGTAATGTCAAAATGATATACTTTTGCAGTTGATAGTGAAATACAAAATTATAAAAGAAAATGTTACCTAATAAAATGTCTATCATGATTCTTGATCATGAAATTATATAAACACATACAACTTTGTACTCTACTTACTAAACTTTAATGGTGGTAAAGATACATTCCAGCTTCATCTCTCTCTCTCTATCAATGACATTCCTAACATATAATGAAGTTTACCAATATTTTTTTTTTCATCTCTAAAATAAAAAATCCAAGCTAATTTATGTTGCATTGTCAATGTCTTGAAGATCTGCCATGAAGATAATATTTTTTTTCGTTGTTATTGGATCATTGCTTTTACTATTGATGCATACAATCAGGAAATTCAGTATTGCAATCTATTGATAGTTAGTTCAAATTTATATCAGTACTAAGCATAATTATGCAAAAAAAGTGTCTTGCTGAAGGACACTACACATAGCTGTGGCGGAGGATCAGACCCACGACCCTCTGATTATGGGTTTGGTGCTCTACCACTGGACCATGCTCTACCCTATTGATAGCTGGATGTATCATTACACTCCTATAAAATCATTAAGTTGACATAGATCTATGTCACATAGTATTCTGTAAATTATTCCATTGTCGTTGGCTATGTCTGTTGTACAATTCATTAAACCTTGCTATCATGTATTATACTTACTTTACCAAACTTTATTTTTATTTCAGTACCAGTAAATTTCTTAAGAACGCGAGATAACAAACAAAAATTCTTCAAAGAGAAAATTTCATATGAGCATCAATACAACAGTCGAATAGATCCAAACTATCCAATCCGAGCAAAGGTAAGCCTGCTAATTTTGTTACACTTTAAGCATCGCAAATTTAAACAGTATGTGAAGAATGTGCCAATATCTTTTCCTATATACAAAATTGGTATCGGCATATAGTCAAGGTCTCCAATATAGCAATATTTACAAATTATATTTTTCAGTTATAAAAGCTAGTTAAACAAAAATATACCAGGTGTATGTTATAATATTTTGTGTTACACATAGTTAAGCTACCTTATATTAACCAATTTTCATGTTAAAAAAAGTACCTACCTCAAGGACACCACAAATAGCTGTGGGGGAGGATCGAATCCATGATGCTCCAATCTTGAGTCGATGCTCTACTGGACAATGAGCTCCACATTTATTTTTTTATTTTAATAGGGTTACACCATATTCAGTTTTATTGGTTCAGGGCGACTGCATATTGAATCTTAGTAGACTAACTGTCTTGCTGCAAGTAACTAGCAGACTTTTTTTTACCAAACTAGACTTGAACCCACAACCTAAGTAGTGAGAGTAAGTGGTCGCTGGATGACAGTACCTGGGATCACACAGCCACAGAGGACATTTAGTCAAACTTTTGTTGGCCTTAATTTTTTAACTGTCTAAAAGCTGAAAAATAAAGGATTAAATATATTGTTAATATCAATTCATAGGCTATTTCCCTGTTAAGTTATGGTGCTTTTTGCTCCAGCTAAGTAAATAGAGAACAAATGTTTATTTCAATGAAATATCAATTTTGATCTTATCAAGCGAGCACTGTGGTGTGTATAGTCAGGAGTGGTGATGCCAAAATGTAAGCATCACATTTTCGTTGTTCAGAAGTGAAGTGTGACATTTCACTGTTCACAAAATCAACATTTTTTATTTCAAGAGGGAAAACAGCGAAATTACCATTTATAATTATGATATTTTTAACAGTAAAATTATCAAATTAAACTCACTGTTGAAAAAAGCATAAAGTTGAAAAGATATAATTTTGTCCAGTGCGGTTTTCAACAAACATACTCCATAAGATAGACAGTCATTTACTATTACACAAATCTTCTTTATAACAATGATTAGAGCTACCAGTGGTAAAATAATAGAATAATTTTTAAGTGATGCAATGAAAAGAAATACATTAATATTGTTATTTTTCAATTTATTATCATTATTTTAGCGTCATGGTTCTTTTGTGTGGGATCCAATGCCAGCTGAGGCTACAAAGAAGTTTATAGAACACTACAGCCACATAACAGCAGAAGAGGGTGTTATCCGCCAAGAACAACATGAAGCTCAAAAGCTTACAACAGAGACTGCAAAACTTCTCGAGACAACTGGCATGGCTAACACACAACCACAGCCAGTTGCATCCCCTAAACAAACATCACCAGTCCAATCTGCTAAAGGTTCACCTAAACATTCCCCCAAGCAGTCGGCATCCAAAAGGAATTCCGCTTCAAACTCGCAGCCAAAGTGTGAGCCAAATAATGGAAAAACAAATGCACCTGAAATAAGCAGTAGTAAAGAAGTGCAAGAAAATACTAACACTGAACAACCTTTAAATGTTGAAGCTGTTAAAGAAGAATGACATCTGTCATAATATCTTCAATATATTATTTTGTCTGTTTCTTGGTTTAGTTTTTGATTCTTCTATAAGTCTTGGTGCTTCAGATGTTTCGTGATTGTGTTTTCTATACTGCAGTAAATTGTATCTATTTGGTTATTCATAAAGGTTAAGTATACAGAAGAAAAGTGGTAATATTATTATTAATAATAATACATACAATTTCTATCATATAGAACTATGAGAAACTATTATATTGTTAAAATATTGTTTCTATTAGTTTTTTTTACATATAATTTCTATCATATAGAACTATGAGAAACTATTATATTGTTAAAGTATTGTTTCTATTAGTTTTTTTACATATAATTTCTATCATATAGAACTATGAGAAACTATAATATTGTTAAAATATTGTTTCTATTAGTTTTTTTTACATATAATTTCTATCATATAGAACTATGAGAGACTATAATATTGTTATCGTATTGTTTCTATTAGTTTGTAATCAAGTTATGTACGGTACTCAAGTATTAAAGCCTTGTTCAGCATTGATCCCACTTGTTTGTTGTATTGAACACTTGTTTGGTTTAGGAAAGATGTCCTGTAAACTGTCTATGCATTTAATGGAACTTAAACTGCTGACTTTGTGTCAACATACTTGTTATTTTTACACTTGTTAATTTACATGTTTACAAAATCCAAGCATAATTCTAATTAAGCATTCAGCATTTCACCAATAACAAATCTGTGATCCTTGTTATATTTACTGTTTATAGATATAATCATGTTAATTGTTGATTGGAATCGTTTAAAATGGCCAATGTTTATAAATTATTGCCTGCAAGCTTTAATATTGTTTTAAAATGTCAATCACGAAAAACTTGAGGGTAAATTATGTGATAATTTTATACAATCTTGCTTTAATTACATGTGCATATGTTGAAAATATAGACCTGTATGGATTACTTTGTTGTGTTATTTAATCAAGATTAAGTTGTCGGTATTGCTGAATATATAAAATTGTTGAAGATTTAATTAACATATGATAATTACTTAGAAATGTGTTAAGCATGTGTCTTAAATATTGCCAAATCTACATGAAATACAGTCAAACATGTCGCAGCAGTCACCTCTATTGAGCAGTCACTTGTCTTAAGCAGCCACATTTGATGTTTCCCATTTTTACGCTTTCAAGGCAAATTTCCATGTATTAGCAGCAACTATTGACTGGCTGCTTAAGACTGTTTTGACTGTACATATAATAATTCATGCATGTAATACTTTTGATAAAGTGGAAATAAGGATGCATATCTCATTCCGTCACACAACAACACCAGACCAGCAATTTTTATTTAGATTTAAGGCTACAGTGATATTAAAACTTTTCTAGCTGCAATTATATACATGATAACAAAGCACATTTTATAAACAAAGATTTTCTAAAAGTAGCAAGTATTTTATATTGTGAAAAGTTTCAATTTTAATTTTAATTTTCATTCTACATTTAGAAAAGCAATCAATATGTGTATAAGTAAACCACATTTCAAGTATTCTATTTAAGTGAAAGGTCAGACACCATTTTCATTTGCAAGGTTATTTGTTTTGTGAAGAATATTATATCATGCATCTCTAACAAGTTTATATTACAATCAAGAATATTAATTACTGCACATTATCCAGTGTACAATCTGAAAGTAAATTACAATTTATTTTTTATTTTATTGTCTTATTTAATTATCTTTTTTTTTTGGTCTAAATTTACCCATCCTAGTGATTTATAACAATAACCTTGTAACGTTTTGCCGTTTCATATAAACATCATTATAAGATTGAATTATTGACTATAATCTAAGTTTGTAGTGTTTGTGCAATAATGTTACTTGACGTGAGAAAACTGTGATATGAGGTGTACATATTAATAATGATTTAACATGGGGTTTGTGATCGATACATTTCCTACCTCGTTATATCTCAATGTTGAAGGAGGAATGTTAATGATCAACATAAACCACGTTATTAAATGCATTGTTTTGTTTGTTGGCGCTTCTTTTAATTCTTCTCATGAAATAGTATTTACAGATGAAGTCAATATTTCAGAAATTCTGGAACAACTTTTATTCATCTTAATCATGAAATGGTTTTGGTTTGTAAAAAAAAAATATGTTTATAAAACTGGAAAATATATACATGTACATGTATAATTTTTTTAAAAGTAGATAAATGTGCTCAATGTCTTTGTTTTACGTGTATTTCGTGTTTTATTTTGTGTGTTATTTTGAGAGCTACTGATGTTAATAACTGAACCAGACATTTGTATTAAACTGAAGAGTTTCCCTCAATCTATTTTCCTTTCAAAATACAGTCATGAAGATTCAATCCACCTCTGTGCCTCTAAAACATATATCAGATGCTAGTTTTTGGACACTTGAAATAGGAGTACTGTTATTTGGATATTATACTTTTGATGTACAACAGCAAAGATTATACAAATCAATTTTGCAGAGCATAATTGTCTCGTACGTGTAACAGTTAGTAAACTGTTTAGATGATTTATTAATTAAAACCTTTTTACAATGAAGCTGATTAAAAATGGAACAAAATTAATTTTGCAGCTAATGAACCAGAAATATGTATAATGAATAAAAAATATGCTGTTCTGAATAGATTAATGTGTAAGTATTCATGTATTGATATTATAAAGAACATGCACTCAAAAGTATGCATCAAACAAATGGTCCCTTTAAAACCATTTTTTATATCGGATTTTGAAATTGGAATGAAATAGAATGATTACCAGTAAATTTTTTAAAATATGTTTGGAAAATTTCAAAATTCCTTCTGCCCATCTACAAATGTTTGTTTGATTGAATTTTTCCCATAACTTGTTTAATTTGTTTGTTATATAAGTCAGAGAAACAGCTCAAATGTTCATTATAGTGTTGATCTATGCGACTTAATAGCTTTACTAAGGTATTTGCACCTGTTTTTGTTTTACACTTTATATATATGTATATTGCACTTCACTTGCACTCATCTCGTACATACAAAATGTATTGAAATATGGAGTAACTACTGCCATTATACATTAAGTAAATCATTTTATTGTTTTACAGTTTATTATAAATGAATTATTATCCAACTGTTATAAAATGTTATTTAGCATTAGAAATAATCAATGGAATGTCTGAGGTACTAACTGTAAAATGCCAGTTGATTTTTTATCATTAAACTAAATGTGAAAGCAAATTCATTGGAACAATTTATTATATTTTCTTAATGCACAAGAAACGGTCACATCATCAGCTCCTGTGATTAAGTGTTATTTAGAATTTTTCATCAACTGGTTTACTGCTTAATGGTGAAGATTGTTCTTTCCCCAATTGATATACAACATTGCATCTCTCTCACCACTGATTCAAGTGGTAAAGTTATAAGTTACTTGTGGAGATGGGGTTAGCTCAAGTACTGGTTAACCTTTCAGGATCCCAGGAAACAGTTGCTAGGTTAACTGATTGTCTGTTAGCCCTCGATGCATAAAAATGAGGCTGGATATTCAATCATTCAATAAATCTTTCCCCAGTTTATTTAACATTATTTTCTATAATCTATGGCATTCATCCTCAGTTATAAATGGCAAATACATGTATTTTGAATCTTTTCATCTGCAGTATTGCTCATGTATGTATTGTAACTATAGGATCTTTTCATTTTTTAAAAATTTCTACTCTTTGTACTTTTGTTTTATAAAACTATATAAAAGATAATATATTCCTTTATGCAAGACTTCAGTTTTGTATTTTGACCCAAGTTGACTCCGAAACCTTTGACCGTACATGTATATTTAAGAAAGTTACCTTCCAAACAAGACAACCTTGGGTGACTATGTGTTTATTGGGTAAAGCTGTTGCTGAACAGAGTTAAGTGTCACTTTCAACAGTTTTTCAGTTACATTGCGAGTGTCTACTCGTGACAGTATTCTGAGGGCTGCCACACTGGAGTATCATGCCAGACAAATGTATGATATCCCACCCAGTTGCATTGTACCGACACTGTGCTGATCACGCCTAGAACTATCCTCTAAATACTGAGCACCAAGCAAGGAAGCTGCTAGTACCATTTTTCAAGTCTTTGGTATGACCCAGCCAGGGATTGAACCCACGACCCTATGCATGCGAGACAGACGCTTTACTCCTAGACCACCACTGTGGTTTGAATTATATAAAGACATCATATATCAATGTTACTACTTTTTATGGCATTTCAAGTTCTTACGTCATTTTCTTGGTTGAGAAATATTTGAAGGACTATTTATTGGCGATTATGAAATCCTATAATTAGGCCAATAAGCATTCATTGTCAGTGATTTGATGTTGACTTTGTAGCCGTTTGACAGCCATCTTGAATATTTTATGATATTGAACATTTCAATGAGCAATGCATGACGAGTTGTAGATGAGAAATTGTTAGAAAATATCCCGAACTTTGTCTATAAGTAATCTCTAGTAATGGAAATATTGGATTTGGGATGGGAACAAAAAACACAACAGGCTTCTGTTTCACCAACATTTACTTAAATACTCAATTAAGTTTTGACTGGTTATTTATTATATAACCAATATCAATGAAATGATAAGCTGTTTGCCTAGAACCAGTCTAAAACCATGATCACCTGGCTGCTTTTCTTAGATACTTTTAAGTATGTGTTTGTGAAACAGGAACCTGAAACAGCAAAGGAAAGTTTAAATCATTTAAAGAAATGGGGGACGACAACCCATCTACAGATATAGTTCAGTTGAGCTTCAAATGTTTACAGATTAGCTAACACTAATATAAATACAAATTGTTAAATAATCTGCATACATGTACAGATAAGTATGATGGTAAAACATATCAAAATAAAAAATTACGTTAAACTTTATAAATATTTTATTTTTTCTATAACAATTAACAGTACATTACTGAATAACAGCCTAACAGCCAAGCCACCAAAAGCTACAATTCAATACATTGTTAATTTAGATATAAATATTAAAAATTCTTTCTCAGCATGCATACAATAAAGTGATCATATATCTGAATAAATGAAGTACAGTGAAATTGCAAAGTCGACTCGAACTAACACAAAAAAGCAAGCTAAGTTTGGTGATGTTTCGAGTTTCTTATGTTTAATACATAAATTACATGAAAAATGTATGATTTTAGGATATTTACCTTGTTTGTATCACAAAGTGAGTAATATCTCACCATCTTATGTTTTTTTTTTGTACACATTTCTAAATGAAGTATTTCTTTTTATTCCATGTCGTTTTATCTTTTTGATAGAATGCTATCAATTTTTATGATTCAAACATTTTACAGTAATGAATACACAAGAAGCCTAACAGTTATTTCTATTTAGCACATAAAATACTCAAGAATAAGGAGAAGCAAACACAATCTTATTATTCACTTGTTCAATTTTGAACAATGTTACATTGTCCGAGGTATTATTTTGTTTAAATGTATTCTTTAGTACCCTCTGAGATGTACAGGTGTACAGGAGACAGATCTTTCTTGGCATCTTTGTTTTCTTCAAAGTACCTAGCTACCCCTCAATAAATACATGTAGGTCCTTCACTAGATTGCCTGGGATTTTGAAAATGTTGTAACATATTTACAGACATGATGCAGAGCAGCCATGTGTGATTTTTTAGGTTAGTTACTCATTCTGCTGTTTTAACAATTATTATCTCATAATCATCTTCTCATAATTATGTTCTATTGATCAACGTAACACGTAACAATCATTTTGAAATGTTCTTTAAAAATCCTGACCAGTGTTAAATGGTCCATTATTTTAATTATTCTACATTAAATCACAAAACATGTCAATTTAAAAAAATGCTGATCCATTTAAAGATCAGTCAAAATGACTTACAGAGGTATGAAAAATATTACATCGAGGAGGAAAACAGATAATCCTAACATCTTCAAAATGATTTATATACATGTCTTGAGTGGTATTTTATATGCCACCAGATCTTGAGCTTCTCATGATCAAGATATTGCAAATAAATTGCATATGAAATATGCACAAAACTGTTCGGGACTAAGCAACGTTCTCAAGTTAATCCACCTGCTCAAGTTTTTAATGTTATCACATTTTACAATTAAATTAGTAAAACATAAAACAGCCATATCTGTCATTTGGCTGCCATTGCCAGTTTTTGTGACAGTGTCAATCAGGGCTGTCCTAATTTTGTGGGTAGAAGGTTGAATATCCAAAGGGAAAGCTGTTTGAAGGGGTAAACCGGAGACGATCTGTGATGAATTTTGTTTATGACACCCAACAATGTGATCTATTGAAAAGTAAAAATTTGCGTATTGTGCCAAATTAAACTTCATTAAAACAAAATATGTTGTTAACAGTAAATCCCCAGCCTAAAGTAACCAGTGATCAGAACAAGAATTACCATCTGAAATCCCTGGCCCCAGCCCTTAAGGACAGCCCTGGTCAATACTTCAGATGGGGTGTAATAATACTCCAGCTACTGAAACCCAATTATTTTATTTTTGCCAGCATGGCTGCTCTTCTATCTGTATTCTGGAACAATGCTCGTATCAACTGCTTTACTTCTGTGGCGGAGAAAGCAATGGCAAGGGGACCTTTACCTGATGCCCATCTGTCAGTTATATCTATCATACTTGCATTCAATATCATATCGAGTTCTTTAAATCTTTGCCACTTGGCTACATTCCGTTGTATCTCTACCGTGATGTTTGCTTTGTCATCACCTGGAACTTTGAATAACTCTGGTGTTCTGTCGGCAATGGTGTTTAGTATCCGTGACAACTGTTTTGTGTCATCTGCAGAGATATCTTCAAGTGCAACGATACTGTCCGATACTTCCACGGTGACACTGTTAAGCAAACCACCTGTAAAATGTGACAGTGTTTATAAACTTTGTACATTAAATACCTTTATATAATCAAAACTTGTTAAATGATAAAAATTTCACAGCTATTTCAACTATAACTCTATCAATATCAGTACCAGTACTTTTAATTAGTACATTTTCACAGAGTTGCTTTTTTCATTATTAATTCTTACAATCTGTAAACATTTATCATATTTTTTTTCAATATATCAATCAAGTTTACTTATTTTTCAATTCTGCAATCCCTGTATTGTTGATAGTGGGAATACCCATTTAGTATCTAAATGTTAAGCAGAACTGAAATGGCTCATCACCACGTTGGATCAAAATCCACATTTTCTTATTAGACATTTTTATGCTCCTGCCATTCGAAGAATGGTGAAGGAACATCAACATCAAGTGTTTCCCCTGTCCATCTATCCGTCAGTCTGTCATTTACATGTCCATCCTTGCCTAGGTTTCCGACCAATAACTTCTGAAGAAGTATTCTATGTATTTAATTACTATTTGGTGTATAGCTGTTCAATTATAAAATTCAGTTCAAGTTTGATATACATGTATGTCAATGTCGGTTCAATTTTACAGCAGTTATGGCCCTTTTTCGACTTCTGGTAAAAACAACAACTGATGTCTGATCAATATCTTCTGAAAGGGTCTATGTATGTAATTGGTGTGAAGCTGTATAGATATAAACATGTCAAGTTCCATATCTGTCAACTTTGGTAAAATTTTGTGCAAGCACTTTTTCTACATAATTTTTGGTAACAAATTGGTTTCTGATGTAGAACTTATGAAAGGGTACATGTATTGTATTCAATATTTAGTATTTAGCTGTATGAATATAAAATACTGGTTAAGTTTGATATTTGTCAAAGTTGGTCAAATTTTACAGGAGTTATGGAGTTAATTTTTGGTAACAAATTGGTTTCCGATGTAGTACTTCTCAAAAGGTCCATGTACTGTATTTAATTAATATTTTGCATGTAACTTTGCAATTACAAAAGACAGGTAAATATTTATATTTGTAGGTCAAAATCTAAAGGTGTAACAGCCCCTTTTCAACTTAACTTTTGGTAAAATTACTAACATATAAACCTATGGACACATTTCTAGCTTCAATTGTGATTTCTTTAAATTCTTGGTATCATGAAGTTCTGTTTTCAAGTGATCATTAAACAACTGTTTATTTATACCCTATGCTTCAGTTTGTATGCTTTGTAGGGGAAGGGGAAATAACTCCAGCCAAACTTTATGCAGGTGCTGTATAACTGGTTATTTGATATATTATATCTCACCTATAGCTTTCCTGTAGTTACTGGGAGGCAACACTTCCTGCCAGACTTTCTGTAGATGCTGTAGTTGGTGCAGTACTTGTTTCACGGCCTTCTCTGTCACAAAGAATGTTTCCTTCTCAGACACGTTTAGGAAGCCTTGAAAAACAAGATTATGTTGTAGTATAATGTCCCCCATCGAATCATTATATACAGAAATATGCTTTTTTCTACTTATTACATAAACTTCAACTAAAATTATAATATAGATCTTGTCCCATCTTGTCCCTTTGTGTCTCTTAAATGAAAGTGAAAGGAATTGTGATATTTCCTAGATTTATGACAAGTAATTATTAAGATATGCACTTGCCAAAAAAAACCCCACAACAATGTTGACTAAATGTTCCAAGTATAAAAAGGGGCCACAATTCTGTCAAAAATTACAATCTGGTGGCTAGTATCTCACATGTATCCTGGAGTTCCTTTGACAGTAATGGTTGATTGATTGATTGATTGATTGAATATTTAGCGTCATTTTTATGCCATCGAGGGCTAACAGACGATCAGTTAACCTAACCACTGTTTCCTGGGATTAACCAGTACTCGAGCACACCCCGTCTCCGCAAGTAACTGATAACTTTCCCACTTGAATCAGTGGTGAGAGACGAATGATAATGAGACGCAATGTCGTATATCAATCATCACGGAGACTGTTGCCGGGCGGGGAATTCGAACTCACGACCTCTGGTTGACAGTAATGAAGACACATATGGGGCTTGTTGGTGTAAGGCTAGAAGTTATTTGAAATATGAGTTTGTTGGCAAACTTTATCAACATTTTCTAAATACAATAGAACTTCAATCACTCGAACTCAACGGGACTGGACAAAATAGTTTGAGTCGGAGGTAGTTTGAGTTAAGCTTGGTACAACAATCATCGTACATGTACATGGTGCAAAAGTAAGTTTGTGAGCGTGATAATGAATCCTGTGTGTGCGCCCTTAACAGGTGCAATAAATGATATAATTGATGCATATTTCTTGCTTATTTGGAAAATCCAATATACCAGAATTTTTTTTTTATAAATATAATTATTTGTATTACACTATAATTACTAAATTTCCCTTTTTTCATCATATATACACACATGTATAAATAGCTATATTTAGCTTTCGGTATACATGTGAATGTAAATGATAATCACACTCAGTGCAGGGCCTAAACTGAAACTCAATTAAATATACATCAAATTAACATAATTAATGCAACATGCGGTATACAATTTAAGCAAACATGAAACTAATTATAAATACACTCACCAAATTGTCATAACAAACTTCTTGCTCTTTAAGACAGTGGGAATATTATGATTTGTAGAAATAACTTCAAGCCTTTGAATGCATTAATAAACATGGCAAACTTTTCCGATTTTCTTTATCTTTGAACAGCTATTTGCCGAAAGGTGTGAAAAATACAGGTAAGTGTGTTGGCAGGACCTATTTTCTAATTCTAAGTGTTCCACCTATCAGTGTTCTAGCAATTGGTGGTAGAATAATAGAAATTAAATAGGAATTTGACAGGGATCGAGTAAGTTATTCGAGCAATCTGTGGTGTTCCAGCCAACTGAGTTCGAGCTATCGAAGTTCTACTGTATAAAATTCTGCCTAGAATTAAAATGGAGTATCCCACTTGTCCCCTCGAGTCCCTTTAATGGTAGTGATCATACAGGTGAAGTTTCATTGATGTAAGGCTAGTAGTCACTGAGAAATGAACTTGCTAATACATTACACTTTAAGAAATTTTGTTTAAAGAACAATAACTGTGCAAAAAATCCAAAAGCTAGTCATCTAATTTGTCCCCTTAAGGCCTTTTAATGGTAGATTTGTGACTAGTTTTTTTCTGAGATTTGAATTTTTATAACACTTAAATACAAAAAAAATAATGCCAATACTTGGGTAAATACAATAGCTTCACTGTTCTTCAAACGTTGAGCAAAAAAATAAACAAATAATTTTTTTAATAATTTTAAATTGAAGAAAGGTTTTACCATTTGCTGCAGCCAGATATTCCGACATCTGCGACTTCTGTTTTGACAGCTGTTGAAGGAAACTTTCTGTGCCAAGACGGCGGATTTTTGGAACCAGGTCCACAAATGTTGCATTAATGCTAGATGGTAGTTTCTTGCTGAATTGATGACCCAGGGTCATCAGGTGGTGGGCGATGTACATACAGTTGTTGTAGTGAAGAGCTGAAGTCAGCACAACATATAATTACAAGATAGATTACGAGACATGGTTTTTTCTATTTTAAAGCAAAATTCAGTTAAAATTGCAATTAAAAGTCCTCTTTATACTGTTACAATTTTTAAATTTCTCTGACAGCAGACCAAGTCGATATCATATATTATAAAATATATGGTTAACTTATCAAAAAATGCAACATGTCTGGTCTTTAATATATTTTTATGCCTATCCCATCCTGTGGAACTACTGGTTCTAAAAAAAATCTTGTCCATACTTGAGTTTGTCCTTATGACAGAAACATTTCAATAATTTTTAAAGTTTAAATTGTATTCGTTTTAAACTGGTATGAACAAGTAACAATTCAACAGTGTGTAGTCTTGATGGCGGTGTCCAGAATAAAGAGCATTTCAGCGTTTGCTACTCTTCATTAAATAGCAATCTTGCAAGGACATCAAATATCAAAAATAAAGACTCAAACACTTGTATACGTTATCATTTTATTTTTCGTACAACGAAAAGTAACTTTCATCTGATAGATGCATAAAAAAATCACTACTTTCTGCAGACTACTTTCCCTTAAGTATTTAATGACTACTTTCACTTAAGTATTTGAGGACTACTTTCACTTAAGTATTTGAGGACTGCTTTCGCTTAAGAACTAGTTAATGGGTACATATGCTATGATATGAGATACATTTTCAGTATACATATGTAACAATCCTAAACAGTGGCCTGAAGCCTGGTGACTCAAAAGTTTGCTTTTGCTTATTTACCTTAGAACACATTCACTATTTACAATGCATGAGAAGTGTTGACATACCGGTGAACTGAGGCAAAGTCTCCAGGCTCTGCTTGTGATACGTAGGAAACACACTGCAAAATAACTCAAACATATTTCTCACGGCACAGAACATCTGTATGGCACATTGTGGGGAACTGTCTGTGGCTTCTCGAAGAGTCTCATACGCCATAGCCATCAACTCCTGGATAGATGTGCTGGAATGACAATACATCCTTTACTTTGTAATATAATACATTGTACAACATAAGGGCTTTTCCAGACATACATTACTCAACTCTAATTCGTACTCAAAGCACAATTTCTACGACTCGTATCAAATCACAAATTAAAGCTTAAACTCTTGACTCAACCTTGAAATTGAAAATATTAATGCAAAGTTCAGGTAGAAAAGGTTAGAAGTACAGGATATATACATTTATTTTGTACGAGTCCATTGGTTTCTGAATTGAGCATCAGCTCTTGGAACTGAGCATGGATCTCGGACCCAGGTTATTTTTTATGTGACTATACTGATTGATAACAAAATACATAAATGATTTTAAATCCTCTATCTACCTGATATGACAAGATGGTAGTCTGAATGTGTTTCCACTGAGTGGTGACTCTACAGCCAGGTCATCCCTTCGTGCCTTTTTACCACCACCCTGACCCTCAACTAGTTGTGGAAGGTCCCCTAGGGGTTTCTCGTGACTGACCAGCGCAGTGTTGTGAACTTCGGTTGTCATCAAAATTCTAGCTTTCTCCAGAATCTCCTGGCACTTCTTATTGGCAAACAGAATATTGACGTTCTTCACATAGTCGATGAGGATGTTGTTATCTGCATGTATGAATCTCAGCTTCAGCAGATGTTTCTGTACTTCTTCAGTCATTATAATCACGTTATTGAACCCCCCGAGCTCTTTGTTGCTACTGGGTATAGCTCGGATGAGACACTCCTTCACTGCCAAGTTTAGCGTCTGCTCCGCCACAAGTCCCCCTAAAACGGTCATCAGTGTCAGTGGGGGAGTGTTTTCATTCTCATACTCGCCAATTACAACATACAACAGATTCGTGTTCAAAAAACGTAATACTTTATCCAGGTTGGCGTACATATCCTGCGGAGAAGGGGGACACGCCTCAGCTCCAGACATCACAGTCAGGGTAAGAATCTTTGCCTGACCTGTTTCAGTTTCCTGCACATCACACTGACCCATCATCACTGGCTCAATCACGTGAGTTAACAACCTTTCACTGAACTTCTTCATCTTCTCATCAAGAATGCTGACCTTTTTCATTCCTATAACAACTTTGTCCAGCAAAGTAGAGTTTTCTCCCTTAGTATTCAATTTCAGTTCAGTTTTCTTTGCTGTCGTAGTTTCTTTACCTTTGTCATCCGGGACTGTCCACTGAATCATGTCTTTCCATTTCTCCGAAAGATCACTAATAAGTTTCTGTAACTGTAAAACATTATTTGTCTGTTCATTTTAAGAACTGATCATCAATTCTGACCCCCGAGCTTATAAAACTATTTTCGAATGAACTCAAATTCATAACCAAAACACACTTTTCAGTATTCAAATAAAAATACAAATTGACTCCGACTCATTTTTTATTAATGCAGATTTGAGGAAGAACGTTTTAAGTATTTTCATTATTTTGTTATAGTGAGTTCATTTGTTTTCCAATTGAGCATGAATTCTTAAGCTGAGCATGAAAGTTTTATAATCTAGAACCCAGATTATATATTATATTTTCAGTCTTGCATGTAACAAACTTTTGTTTACTTTAACTTTTATTTTCATCCTTATGTTACCAGCATATATCTTTAAAATATTTTTAGAAATACTTTTCTATATTACTCTTTAATGATCAACTTTCTTGTAGATAATAAATAAATATAAATGAATTAAGATAAACTCTTTTCCTCTACATACTGGTGTATATATAATGTGATATCAATTAAAAAATTTCTTTATCTTTTTTAATTCATTTATAAGTAATTATAAAACAATGATAGGTTCTAATATAATGATTGATTGATACCTGCACAAGACTTTCTGTCTGTATCGTGGACAGAATCCTTATCTCATCCTCGTGTCCATAAACACGGTTTTCCAGAAGAGATTTCACCAGATATATGGCATCTGCAGCTTTTGAGTATTCCTGCATTCTTACAGCAGTTTCTACAGCCTCCAAACCATCCTGAATTTAAACATTTCATGAATGGAATATATATATAAACATGTGAGAGGGGTGTTAGTAGACTAAATTGCAAAACATTATTTTAATTCAATAATATTTCATTGCAAATTTTAAGGTAAAAACATCAATATGATGATAGTTTATTGTTGACCTTTATATCATTCTTTAATATGACAATTAAGGAGGTAAGGGGAGACAGGTCTGAATTAAAGCTTGAAGCACAATGGATCATATCATTAATATTTGGCAGGAATTGGTACTCAGTGACAGATTGGGCAGAAATTGTTACTCGGTGACAGAGTGGGCAGGAGTTGGTACTCAGTGACAGAGTGGGCAGGAATTGGTAGTGAGAGTGGGCAGGTATTGGTACTTAGTGACCAAGTGAGCAGGAATTGGTACTCAGTGACATAGTTGGCAGGAACTGGTAATCAGTGACAGATTGGCAGGAATTGGCACTCAGTGACAGAGTGGGCAGGAATTGGTACTCCATGACAGAGTGGGCAGGAATTGGTACTCAGTGACAGAGTGGGAAGGAACTGGTACTCTGTGACAGAGTGGACAGGAATTGACACTCAGTGACAGAGTGGGCAGGAATTGGCACTCAGTGACAGAGTGGGCAGGAATTGGCACTCAGTGACAGAGTGGGCAGGAATTGGTACTCAGTGAGTGGGCAGGAATTGGCACTCAGTGACAGAGTGGGCAGGAATTGGTACTCAATGACAGAGTGGATTATGCGTCATCAGAAGTTTATCAGATTTAGTGGTGAATCTCTTGAAAAGGAGTAGGTGACATTTTCACATCTGATGTCGCCATGATATGCAGCATGGGATGGACAGTGTTATATGGCTTTCATACATGTACTGTATTGGTGTTATTCTTCAATCTATTTTTTAACTGGATGTTACAGTGAAATAATTAAATCTTTCAGGAATATATTTTTTTCTAATATTTGTTGAGATCAACTTTTCAAACAGCCCTAGTATGCCCTAGCATGTTTTTATAAGCAATAAAAATGGTTTATGAACTGGAGATTATTGTTCAAATCCAACTTGGATCATCTACTGTACATATATACTTACATGTTGAATAGGATCATGATTGTAAAGCAAATGTAAACATTATTATACTGTTAAAGCACATCTAGTAAATTCAAATTATCGGTAATTTAAATTCTATATTCAGCGAAAAATCAAGCTTAAATGTGAAAAGTACATATATGTTTAAAACCAGATAACTAGGTGCCAAACAGTCAATTTTTTTTACAGCATTTTCAATACATAACATGTTATATATGGCATATCCAGTTTTATTGGTGGAAGACCTTAAAATGAATCTCAGTAGAACCACTGTCCTAAGTTACACAAGTAACTGGTAAACTTTCTCACTAAAAGATTTTGGACTGAGATTAAATCTACAACAGTAGCAGTGAGAAGTGGTCATTAAACAACAATACCTTAGACCACTCAGCCATGGAGAGCCAATAATAAAGATTAAAATTAACTATGTAAGGGAAAATCAAAAGTGCTGTAAAATCTTCAGCAGCCAGTTCACTGCTCATAGCCGTTTCTTGAACAAGAATCCAGTGAAGGGTATGAGCTTGTATGTCATGTAGTGACGGTCGAAACTTTGATCAGCCTCCACAAGCTGGTAAAATAAAATCAGCCAATAATTTGGAAAAAAGAAGTGTCTGCATCGCTTAAAAAGTTCAAAGTCAGTTGTTTCACTATGTAAAAAATATCTGTTATATTCTTCAACATCTGATGGGTCGCTCTCAACCATATCATAACTAAAGGGAAATCTGTCATTGCAAACTAATACTCAAAGATAACAAATTTAACAATTTCTCTTTTATCGTAAAGCATTCCCAAATGCTAATAAACAATACTAACCATGCAGGCAGGGTTAGAAAATAAAGGTTGTCCTGTGCCATGCTGATTTCTTGAGGGACAAGCAAATTTTAACTATAAAAGTTTTCTTTACATGACATTAGAATGATACTTAAGAATCTTCTCCCAGCTATGGGTCAAATAGTCTCACTGCCTTGTGAGTGCTAGGGATAGCATAAGGCTAAGGGAAACAACCCTGACAGAAATATCGGAGTGGAGCCCCGCAGGCGGTAATGACTTGGCAACCTGTCAATCTTACCGGCAACTTCTGCAACCAACCTGATGCCAAATGTACTGCTTAGCTTTCTTCTGGATCACATCAGTGAGGTCGAGAGGGGGATCCTGTCGCATGGGCAACCCAGGATCTCCACAATACTGCCCCGGACAGAGTAGGTTCGTAAGCTTTGAAAATCAGCTATTCTTGGGGAGGAGGTCACCCTGAGTAAAAACCTCAACCACCGAAGTCGGAGAAGTGCCAGCCTGAAATGGCGTGGGAGAAAATCGGGCACTACACGCATTACCCATCACATGGCCGTACAACAATCGTTAGAACGATGTGGTGTCGTCCTGCTGAACCGCAGCCAGGGTAGGGCGGTGCCGGGCCCCAAGCCTCGAAGGGGCCCACAACAAGCTACTGACTGTGACTCTGAGACCCCTGTTGTGACTAGGGGGGACCAGAGTAATGCTACTAGTCACCATCATCCCCTCTGCATTATGCATAGGAATGCTGAGGGGGTGCAGCGCAAGAAGCTAGAGCTGCAAAACTTCCTCAAGACAAACAACGTAGACATCTGCTGCGTCCAAGAGACCCACCTCAACAAGAACCATAGATTCTTCATCAGGGGTTATGAGCTCTACAGACAAGACCGAGAGGACAGACCAAAGGGCGGTGTTCTTACTCTTGTAAGAAATAGCCTTCCATCAGTGGAAACAGGACGGTCAGGAGAATCTGACACGGAATGTATCACTGTGGAGCTAATCCTGAAGGACAGGCATTTGACAGTCTGTAACCTCTACAGCCCGCCGAACAAAATGATCCAGCTCCCACTTCTCTCACATGATCAAAATAATTGGATCACGGTTGGAGACTTCAACAGCCATTCCCCAAGCTGGGGTTACAAGGATCTCAATGCAAAGGGTGAAGAAGTTGAAGACTGGATCATTACCAACCAAACTGTCCTCATCAACAAACCCAGTGACCCACCTACATTTTACTCAAGAGTTTGGCACACTACTAGTAGTCCAGATCTGGCTATTGCTACTGATGACATTCAGAAAATAACCGAGAGGGAGGTGTGCTCACAGCTAGGGGGCAGTGACCATAGGCCTGTCATCCTTACTATCCAAAGGCAAGTCAATAGAGAGGGTAAACTCCCCCCTAGTTGGAATTACAAAAAGGCCAACTGGGACTTGTTCAAGAAGCTTACAGATAGCAACACCTCCAATATCCAAGTTTCCAACCTGAATGTGGATAAAGCTTCAAATCTGTTTACCACAGCTGTCCTAAATGCAGCACACAAGTCTATTCCCAGAGGTCGCAGAAAGGACTACAAACCTTTCTGGAACGAGGAACTAGATGACCTGCATAAACAGCTAAGTGGTGCCAGAGAACAGATGGAGCTAGACCCATCGGTGAAAAACATTGCAAGTCATGACATGATGAGAGCCACTTTTGAGCAGAAGAAGACGGAATTGATTCAGGAGAGCTGGCAAGACAAGACCGCTTCTTTAAACTTTGAGAAGGACACAAAGAAGCTTTGGCAGCTCACTAATGTATTAAACGATGATAACCGCCAGCAAAGGAAAACAACTCTCCTAACAGGTGATGGCTGTTCCACAGGGAAGGCAGCTGCAAATATTTTTGCCAAAACATATGAAGCTGTAAGCACAGTGACATTACCACAGGAGAGGATCAGGGAAGTCAGGCAGGAGACCAGGGCTTTTCTGGTTGAGCAGAAAAATGAAGCAAGCCCCTCTATGTCAGATAGTATGACAATGCAAGAGCAAGAAGCAGCACTGAAGAAGCTGAAGAAGAAGAAGGCTCCAGGAGCAGATGGCATTACGAATGAAATGCTAAAACACCTTGGTTACAAGGCCAAAAGAACCCTGCTACACATCTTTAACCTCAGCTGGCACTCTGGTAAATTTCCATCCAAGTGGAAAGAAGCTCACATCAGACCCATCCCTAAGTCAGGAAAGGACAAGAGCAAACCTGAGAGCTACAGACCAATCAGCCTTCTCAGCTGCACTGGAAAGCTTCTAGAACGCATCGTCAACAAGAGACTACTCTGGCATCTTGAGTCGAATTCCCTCCTGGCACCCACTCAAACTGGATATCGGCAACATCGCAGTACAGAAGACCAGCTGTCTTACTTTACACAAGACATTGAAGATGCCTTCCAAGAAAAGAAGAAGGTACTGGCAGTTTTCTTTGATCTATCAAAGGCCTTTGACACCGTCTGGAAGGAAGGTCTACAGCTGAAGCTGCTACGTTTTGGTGTGTGCGGAAAAATGTACAAATGGCTAAATGATTTTCTCTTCAGGAGAACAGCAAGAGTCAAACTAGATGGAGCACTTAGCAACCTAGTGAAGATGAGAGAAGGTGTTCCTCAAGGTGGTGTCATCTCGCCCACCTTGTTTCTCGTTTATATAAACGACTTAGTGGCAGCCTTGCCTAGGCATGTCATGAACACCTTGCATGCTGACGACCTTGCTGTCTGGTGCTCAGAATCAAGTACAGCCACAGCAACCCACAGAATCCAAACAACTATACAAACTGTGTCTGACTGGACAAGCAAGTGGGCACTCAACATCAACAAGTTGAAAACAGTCACAACGCTTTTCTCACTCTCCACTTCAAAAGAGAAAGTAAAATTGAAGCTGGATGATCACCCAGTGCCTCAGGTTGAAACACCTACTTTTCTAGGTGCTACACTTGACTCCCGCCTCACATGGAAATCTCACATTGAAGCGGTAGAGAAAAGAGCCTACAAGAAACTCTCGCTCATGAAGAAGCTGGCAGGAACAAGCTGGGGGGCAAATGGGAAAATTTTACGCCAAGTTTACACCGGTGCCGTACGTCCCATTGCAGAATATGCCTCTTCTTCATGGATTACTGCCTCCAGAACCAGTAAAAGTAAACTGGACAAGGTCCAAAATGCAGGACTCAGGATAATCCTTGGGGCCATGAAAACCACTCCCATAAGAGAAATGGAGAAGACAGCTGACCTTGAACCACTAGAGGCTAGAAGAGAATACAAGGCTCTTGCACAGGCTGAGAAAGCGAAGAGACTCCCATCCCACCCCTTACACAAGAAACTTCAAAGCCTAACCAAGAACAGGCTTAAACGTCAAAGCCTCAACCACGTTGTAAAGAGCCTCCAAAAGAAAACGGCAGACATCCTGGAACCAGGTGGAGAAATGCTTCAACCAGAGCTGTGGGTTCAGAGAAATCTAACCCCACAGATAAGGTTAGAAGTGCCAGGGCTAGGGAAGAAAGGAGCACAATCACAGGCTCTACAAAAATCCCTCACACAGGAAATGATACATGAACGATATCCCCAACACTCTTGGATACATGCGTTCACAGATGGATCTGCAGAAAATGCTGTACGAAATGGAGGCAGTGGTGTCTTCATTAAGTTCCCCACCAGATCTCCAACATCTCTATCTTTTCCCGTTGGTGAGCGGAGCTCGAACTACAGAGCAGAGGTTCAAGCTCTCACTGCAGCCACCTGTCGCCTGATTGAGCTTGACGAACAGCAGCAAAATATTGCTCTTCTCACAGACTCTCTGTCAGCACTACAAGCTCTCTCATCAGGGTCCACTGACGAGGGTACCAGATTGCTACAGGAAAATATTAGAGTCCTGTCCCAGCACAGCAATGTGGTGCTTCAGTGGATCCCTGCTCACGTGGGCATACCCGGGAATGAGGCTGCGGACAGACTAGCCAAAGACGGGAGCAAACTTCCGCAGCCCCATCCTCCAGTTTCATACAGTGAGGCTAAGACACTCCTCAAAAGCAGCTTCAGAACAGACTGGCAAAATAGTAATGGAGGTTATAACCACAAGCAAGACCATATTCACCAGCTAAATAGGCGAGAACAAACCGTTATATTCCGCCTCAGAACTGGACATTGTGGTCTCCGAAAACATATGAAGAAAATGGGCCTGGTGGACACAGCCACATGCCAATGTGGTTCAGAGGAACAGACTCCTCACCACATTCTGCAAACCTGTGCCCACTTGGAAGACCTTCGTCAGGAAGCTTGGAGCGCAAACATTCCCTTCCACACAAAACTTTGGGGAAATGCCAATGACCTACACAGAACGGCGCAGTTCATCACTGCATCTGGACTGCGAATATAAGACGGCCATAAAGATGGAACGCAGAAGAAGAAGAAGAATCTTCTATTAGTTAGGTAGTAGAAGAAAAATAATGCATTCCCCCCCCCCCCCCCCCCCCCCCCCTCTTTAATTGGGAGAAAGAAATGGGGACAAGTAATGTTTACCTGAGAACGAGTGAATTTACAAAGTTAATGTCTAACCCTTGCAGGTTTCATAACACTATAGTATTTCACTGCTGCAGTGGGGATGCCTAGCGATTTTATGTTTGCAACATATTTGAATACATATTTTAGTTTTCTCTAATATTTTATGGTTAATAAACTTTTTATGTTCTCCTTTAAATACAGTGAAGATTTTACAGCACTTTTCCAGGAACTTTCTGACAACCCTTCATACATGGATTATAAAGTCATTTCCGACTATTAATTTGTATGTATTAATTAATAAATATTCTGACATGGTTATACACCTAGACTTCATAACCAAATATGAAGACCTAACCTGCAGACTGACAAGCTTCTCCAGAACAACCAGTAAACAGTTAACATCTTCCAGCTGTCCTGTCAGTGACTGAAACTCTCCCGTAGACAAGTTCAACTGACTTTTAATCTGAAAAACAAATAACATCAACACAAAGCAAGACATGTCCCCCATCAGATCATCATACATAGAGATAAAATAAATATTTAACAAAACTTTGGTGGCAACAGTCGAAGAGTGTTTACTTAGAAACCAACACACTGATATAAGTGACAATACAGCTGGTGACAATATGTATCTCAATATAGTTTTACATATTGCTGTATCTTGTGATGATCAGTTAAAGCTATTTTAATAGAATACATTTATCAATACCATTACAAATTTCATCAAAGGTACAACTATTATTAAGAAATTATGTTCAGGTATACTTATCATTTGTGTGCTATTAAAATTCTAAAGACCTAAACTTTATTGAAAAATACTTTGAGCTCTTAGTTAGTGTATACCAATACAGTAGTAGTGTATTCCAATATAATGCAATACAGTAGTGGTCTAATTCAATATACTGCAATACAGCAGTGGTGTAATCCAATATACTGCAATACAGTAGTGGTATATTCCAATATACTGCAATACAGCAATATACTGCAATACAGTAGTGGTGTTATACAATATATAGAAATACAGTAGTAGTGTAATACAATTTATTGCAATACAGTAGTTGTATACTACAATATACTGCAATACAGCAAAATACTGCAATACAGTAGTGGTGAAATACAATTTATTGCAACACAGTAGTTTATAATCCAATATACTGCAACAAAGTTTTGGGTGTACTGTCAAACCCGTAGCCTTCAAACAAGAACTCCGAGTTTGAACCTTGTTGAGGCTACAAAGACAGTCTCCTCATTATCTCCAGAAACATGACGGTTTCCTGTCCAGAGTTAACTTAAAACCAAATTATATCATTTTTTTTTTCATAAGCAATATCAAAGTTATAAAATAAAACATTCCCTAACTTCAGATGCTACAATGAACAGTTACACAATATGGGAAAAAATCAAAAGAAAAATTCTTTCATTGTCAAATGGACAGTCAATAGATGTATACCGAACTAAAATTATGATTGAAGTGGTAGAACCAGCTAACCAACAGATAAAATGACCATAGGGAAAGACCTGTGTTGAGAAATAAACATAATTTTGAGATGAACAGAACATTTATTTGTAAAATCAGAATAAAAACATACCTGGTTTTCAATTTTATCAGAGACTTCCTCCATCTCCCCTTTAATGATTGCCACATCAGTAACAAGCTGTTCTGTTGACTGGAGCTTCGGAAGAAAGCTAGAATATTTGTTTGTTGTGACATCGTACACCTGCAGTTTCAGATTATCAATCTTCTTCGAGAGCTGCTGTAGTTTAACTGTGGCCTCCTGTGTTTCCAACTGACCTACATATAAATCATAATAATTAATATAATAAACTTGAAATTATTTTTTTTTCAGGAGAAAAACTAAGTCTCCCCCTCATACAATTGTGAGAATTATCTTGAATGTTATTGTTAATGTTCAAAACTTGTGAGTTTACAGCACTGGTGATGAAACTGCAAGAAAGAAAAACAAAGACATGGAAAAACAAAGTGGATATGTACATTGAGGCTTCACATCCATCATGTGCATCAAATTTCGTCAAAACGTAATTGTTGGTTGTGAAGAAGCATGGGCAAGATTTTTCATTCAGAGAATTCAATTGACTATAACTCAACAAAAAACACTGACCCAGAATGCAAGAGATATGCAAGACTAGGCTTCAGAATGATCTTTCCCAACAAATTTCATTGAATTCCAACTGATGAGCATAGGAACACAAAAGAAATATATTTCATACTGATCCTACACAGCAAATTTCAGTGAAATATCAGTGATGTTTCAAAAGAAGAAGCATGGCCAAGGTTTTGATTTCTGAAAATTCAAAGGACCACAACCAGTTAAAAATTGTCAAACTAAAACATTAAAAGGATGTGCACAACTTGATCTTACGCTGATCCTTCCCAATAAGTTTAGGCTAAATGTGACCACAAATGCTGGAGGAGTTTTTAGGACATGATTTTTAATTCAGAAAATGCAAAGGACTTTTACTCAGTCAAAAATCACCTAATTTGAACTAAAAAAGGATATATTCAATTAGACCTCACACTGACATTTCCCTGCAAGTTTCAGTGAAATCCAAGTGAAAGTATTACCATAAGAGAAGAAGCACAGACAGATTTTCAATTCTGAAAATTCGAAGGGCCATAACTTCAAAGTGAACCATGTTAATTATACAGAAGATATTATAAATATAGGACTGGCTCTGGCTCAAAATTTCTTTGCGCCAAATATTTTTCTGTGAGTTATTGTCCTTGTTTCAATGGACGCTCATGCACCTTTCCTTTTGACTTCAACTTATTCTGATTTTTATATAAGATAAAGCTTGTATAAGAGTAGAGTAGCCTTTTTGCACATGCTATTATATTTCCAAAGAATTCCTTGTACGCAATTGAACTAGAAGAGCAATAACATATGATATCATATAGGCCCTCTTGTTTTCCTATGTCCAACAGGACTGTAAAATTTCACTCTTCCACTCACCATGATGAGTCAACATTTGGTCTGGACGAGTAAGATTTAAGAAGTTGACCTTAATATTTCTTTGATTTTACGCATTTGAAAAAATAAATCAAAATGGGAAGACGAGTAGTTCTTATTAGAAATATCGAGCCCTGTCTAAAACTGCATAGGTCTAGTGGCAGGAAAGATGTATTTTCAAGCCCTGTCTAAAACTGCACATGTCTTGTGGCAGGAAAGATGTGTTTTCAAGCTCTGTCTAAAACTGCACAGGTCTTGCGGCAGGAAAGATGTGTTTTCAAGCCCTGTCTAAAACTGCACAGGTCTTGCGACAGGAAAGATGTGTTTTCAAGCCCTGTCTAAAACTGCACAGGTCTTGTGGCAGGAAAGATGTGTTTTCTCATGACATGCATAACAAATTTAATTATTTTTCACAGCCTCATAGGCCCTATCTTAATAAAGCTTTGAGATAGCGATATGTAGTAAATGATGGATTATGATAGGGCCTATGATTGTAGTCACATTACCCCACCCACTGCTGTGGCATTTATCAGATGTCTGCAGAAGATCGATCAATGTTTTAACCTGTGAAAAACAATATAATAACTACATTTAAGTATCAAGCAGTACTAATACCCTATAGAAAATGTGTATTGACAGAGGTGTGTGCTTTTTTTTCACAGAAAAGGTGTGAAAATCAGAAACACTCGCTGCAGACCATATTGAAATCATTTAGGATTTAAACACATACTAAAGTGGGAAATAATTTTGGTAATACACATAAAGTGCTGGTCTATTTTTAAACATTTGATTATCCGCTTTTCTCGGTAATAATGACAAATAAAGCTGAACACTGTACTCTTTGGGGTTTTCCAATACTAGTATACAAGTCACGTGACCAAGCACCTTTTAAGGAAAATTTTTACTGTATTTAGCACATACTGCTGATCTGAAATTCGTTTTGTTTAGTCTTGATTATAAATGCGACGCTTGTTTTTTCTAAAAGACAAACATCTTGACATCATTTTTATTTAGCGAAAATCAAATAGCATTTTTGATTAGTTGATTCAAACAATCAGACTACCTCGGATATTTCCATAGTATTTAAAAAGAGTATTGTTTAGATGTTTATTTCTATATTCATTATTTACATATTAATACATATTTTCTATGAGAAAGGCATTGTCAAACATAACTGCCATGACTGCCGCCCGAATAAATATTTTTTTTTAAATTTTATTATAACAACCATTGCAGAGGTGTGTTTATTTCAGCAAATCAGGTCTTGCTTCCAAATCCAAATTTTCTTCTGTACAACTTGTCAAAAGACGTTTGTCTTATAGAAAAACAAGCGCCGCATATGATCAAGACTAGTTTGTGAAAGTGTGATGTGATCTGAGCGGAAAACACAACTGGGTACCAATTAACTAGTTAACTAGTGATGTTCGGTGTTCCGCAGGGTTCTTGTGCCGGACCGGTGATCTTCACCCTGTATATATCGGCTCTCAATCGAGTTGTGCAGAAATATCCAGCCGATCTCTATGGATATGCAGATGATCACAAGATTGCATTAAAAATTCAATCGGGAAATGCTCAAAACGAGACAACTGTTCTTCAACAACTTAACAGTTGCCTCAATGAAATCATACAATGGATGACAACCTTCAAACTGAAAATGAATCAGTCTAAAACTGAAATAATTATATATGGATCCAGACAACAGTTAGCGGAATTGAACGTCACAAGTGTAAACGTTGGTGGGTGCGACGTAAAATGTGCCGACCATGTCAGAGACCTGGGTGTAATCATGACCAATACACTCAACTTTGACCATCACATCAAAAAAAAGTGTGGGATAGCTCATGTGCAGTTACGAAATCTTCGAGCTATATGTAAACTTCTCACACAAAAGTCAACTGAATCATTAGTGCATGGATTGGTTCATTCCCACATTGACTTCTGCAACGGTTTACTTACTGAAATTCCAGCCTATCAAATCAACAAACTACAGCAAGTCCAAAATCATGCCGCCAGAGTTGTCATGAATGCTTCCTATGATCAACCAAGTGCAGAACTACTAAAAGAATTACACTGGCTTCCAGTTAAAGCTAGAGTCATGTTCAAAGTCTTAGTAATGGTTTTCCGTGTCAGCAATGGTACAGCTCCAGTAAACCTGAGGGAAATGTTTGTACCCACTCGACTACGGTACAGACTACGATCACAAGGTTACATTAACTTTAACATACCTAGATGGCGAACAAAACTAGCAGACAGATCAATGGCCGTTGTTGGTTCCAAATGGTGGAATAATCTACCGAGTTATCTTAAAAACATTCAATCTGAATCCAGTTTTAGATCAAAACCGAAAACACATTTGTATAGTCAGTTTAATGAACAATGAGTGTGCTCTGGTTAAATACAAAATACTTGTAGCATATAAAACAGTATTGAAATGTGTGTATACATGTATATATATATATATATACATGTCTAAATCTAAGTTCTAGAATCCTGTTAATATATTGAATGTATATGTTTTAAATCTGTGTTATGTAATTGTGAAGCGCAATAGAATATTTTATAATTTTTGCGCTATATAAATGTCATGTATTTGTATTTGTATTTAGTTAATTACCTTGTTTTTTTTTGGAGAAAGGACAGGGACATTGATTGGCCCAGATGTTTTAGCTGTTGAAGCATATATTAAAGGTGGTTATTTATATGGAAAATTTAATGAAAAGTTTGCCAATGTTTTAAAACATTTTCGCCGAATTGAAATTTCTTTGCCCAACTTATATTTAATTTTGCGCCAATGGCGGAGCTCAGCGTGAGCACTGTTAACATATATTTAAAGACATGTTTAAAAAAGTCAGTTTTCTGAACTTGCACAAGTCTGCCACTTTCTGATTTATTACATTTCTTTGTATAGAATACATTTTAGCTCCAGTCAATAATTTCGACCCAACATATCTGACTGTGAACAAAAGCAGGGGGAGGGCCCAACGAATGCCCTGGCAGGTCTTTGAAAACAATACACTATAAAAAAAAAATGTTGTTGGTAATTCCTCCAGAATAGTCTGTGAAGCCAACACACCTGTGCTCCAGTTAAGCTGCATGTTTGCTTTTAAGTGTGCCAGTTACGCAAATTATTTTCCTTTCACCCAAAACATTTTAAATGCGTGTTTCAAAAGAGTTGTTTCTAATTTCTTATTTGTCAGCTAGATACACTGGTTCTCAGTTTATAACAGTTTGTACCTCACTTCTTAAGCTATCTGCAGCAGAGTGAAAGTAGAGATGGGAAGGCAAAACCAGGTTTTTCGGTCTGTTCACACAGGCGTTTGCATATAAAACGTCCATATTAATGAAAATATCTTGATCACGATCAATCATTCCATACAATTCCCTGAAACTTTGCAAATCACTGCTCCATTTCTTTGTATCGATTTACCTAATAAATGAGTAAAAGTGTAAACATAGACTCTGACAAAATGGTAAAGATTCCATTTAAAAAATAAAGATAAACGAATTTTGTTATCGCGAAAAGACATGTTTTACCTGCAGATGTCAGTACCTCTGCAACAAATGAAGCCATTGTAAATGTTTATTTCTAAGGTCTTTCCTAGTTCATTAAAACATTAAAACAATTTTCTGTTTAATATTTATCGAATAAGTAGATCAACATCATGTTTTAAAAAAATGATGAATCGGAAACTTGCCAAATCCGCGCTTTAGTCAAAGTCAACAGACGCTTGAAATAATTTGCGTATAGGTCTAATTTACGGGCGGTACTATCTACATCATCATGATTGTATTGCTGGGCTGCGTTCAGCACGGTGAAACATGTTCACTCTGATGGTGACCAAACAAAAGAAAAGTAAACGAAAATCGGACTACATCGGCACTGTCCCCCCTATTCTCTTTACGTATATGTAAAAGCTTTGCTCTTAAAACTAAACATGTCGTTCAGTCAAACGCTTGCAAGCAAAGTAGGCTAAACGGTGTTACCAATGGTTCAATACTAAACAAGACAACTTTAGAGTTCGTATATTGTTCAGTCACGTGCTATATTCGTGTATACTGACATCGTTGTTAAGGTAATACTCATGATGGAAAAAAAACAGTTTCACCAGAGACACTTAGTCACACGCTTGTTAGGCCCGACATGAGTTTGCTTTTTGATCATTAGGATATCCGAGGAGTTGAGTGATGCAAAATAAAAAAATCTATTTTATTTTGTTGCTTTGCTTTATTTTAGCTTTGGAAATAAAGTCACTGTTTTCACCCGTTATTTTGGGATCGTTTAAAGTCACGGAATTTGTAGAATCTGAGTCTGACTTGGTTATTCCAGACAAGGAAGGACGTGAACTTGAGACAAAAAAATGCATTGGTGATTTTTTCCGTCAGATATAAACCCCAAGAAAAATAGTTCTGTGCACAAAACGCAACAGAAATATCTGTGAACACATCCCCCTTGGAAATATGTGTAGATGAAATACGCTCCTAGGAAAATGCTTCCTTGTCCAGCTACACATAGACAAAGCCTCAAAATACCTTGGCTTATTTAGATGTTATAATTCCCTATTAAGAACTGTTTCTGTAGACCCTGTACCCCGAGAAAACCAAATACCCCCCCCCCCCCCCCCCGGTATATATAGACTTGACCCACATTCCTCCGCGCGCATGCAAACATAACAGGAAGCTCCTTTTTTCCCTATCTACATGTGGACACTCTTTAAAAAGTATTTCAACCAAGTTATCGCTATGATCCAACTCGAATTCTCACATAGTAGTAGTGACCCCCAATGACACTGCACATCCTGAGAATCCCGGATCCGCCATTGCACTATTCTGTGTCATACAGATATTAATCTTTCAATGTTAACTTACACTGTAATTTAAAATAGTCACTTTCAAACATGTCTGCCTGCCTGCCTGCCTGCCTGCTTGCCTGTGTGTGTGTAGATTTTTCAAATATATATAATTCTGAAATGATGTATTGATGCATTTATATGTATTTTATTACTACATATATAATATCAATTATCCGAAACGCCGATGGGCAATACATTAAAATATACATCCTTAACTAAATCTAAGGTTCATTACATTTTTTTCAACATTTACACGGATGTTCATCTAAATACTGGATTAAATTCAGATGAAGGGGTAATGTATGAATATTTCCGAGATTGTATATTCATTATTTTAATATAGCAAGAACCCTTTACAGAAGATTTAATGTGCGTTATTGGTATAATTGTCAATTTTTTTAACCAAGACTTAAGCTTCAAAATTCCACATTTTTATTGTTTTTATTGTTGTTATACAAAATATATGGTTCTTGTTGCATTCGACACGGTTGTATCATTCCATATGCAATATTGATAAAACAGTATGTAGGATTAAAGGCCACATAAGTGCATACTACTAGTATTTTTTAATTTTTTTTTGGGGGGGGGGGGGGGGGGTACATTGCGACAAAGATTTATGCTTTTAGTTTGAAACCGTTCTCAAACATATAATGTTAGCTCGTTCTGAAACTTGGCTATGTTTCATGTGCATTAGCTTAGTTTTAAGATTTAGGTTTGACAAAGTCTTCAAACATATAAGCGTATTTTTACGCTGGAACTGAGTAGTGTTCCACAATTTTTGTTTGAGTTTGAAACAAGTCTCAAACATATGCTGTCCAGACACGCTTTCATCATTTGAAATAATGTTGAGCAACAGTTAGATCAACACTACAGGGTTTTAAACATTATACTGTATATAGCTGATTGGATTGATCATTTGTCTGTATGCTTTCTAAATATTAGAATCATTTTGTTATTTTTTTGTTTAAAGTTTACGAGTCATCAGGCAAGAAGCCTGAGGAAAAATAATATATTATATAGTTGCAACAATATTGTTTAACATCGTTTCGAGCTAGGATGTTTCACAGCGTAATCCAGTGAAGACACAGTCGCATTACAGAAGATCATGTTTTAAGTTCAAGATACTTACACCAACATCTTGACAATGAGACGCACGAGATAATTTTAACCTAATTTTGACGTATTCAGGTCTCACTACATAGTTGAATGTTGTTCTTTGTTATACATAAAATAAGGTCTAGGACTTCCACGGTAGAAAAGAAATTCCACATAGAATTATTTATTTTAAATATATTTTTTCATAGCTGGAAATTGCCAGAAATGTATCCGTACATAAAATAAACAATAACTAGTAGGTTGACCAGCTGTTTTAAAGACAGTGCAGTGACACACATAATTTATTAAGAAAAAAGTCATCAAATGCTCATAAATACATTCATCGGTTAAAATCTAATAAAAGTCAGTTTTAACACCAGTAATGTCTTACTGCATTACTCATTTGCGTAACACATCAGCAACAAGAAGTCACAGCCCGTATTGACCATTTTGAAAATGTTTAAAACCAATTTGCTGAGCCTTTTTCAAGCGCAATATTCTAGTTACTGTGGCAAAAAAGGGATGTAACTGTGTAATAAGACGTATACTGGTAGTGATATAGTTCTTGTGAGAGTAAACCTTTATATGTTTGGAAAGTAAAGTGTGTGTTTATTATAGTGACACTCCTATTTAAAGGTCGCATTTTTTCCAAATGACATTGCAGCAAAAGTGAAAAGTTACTTGTTGTAACAATTGATAAAAACTCTTTCTTAGGATGAACATGTTGATAAAGTCATCAAAAATGTAATTCAGTATTCTATCTATTTTGGCAATTGTAATTCAAATTTAGAAAATAAACTGGTAATATTTAAAAAAAAAAAGGCTGTAAGAATTATCCTTGTTAAAACATTTGACGCTATTTCTGTTGAACTGTTTGTTGAACTGGATTGGAATACTTTCCTTGAAAATTGTAAACTGTCAAAAGGCAGCTCTAATGTATAAAATGTTATATTACTTTGCCCCGTTGCATATTCACTCAAGGACTTTAAGATCATCATCTAACCTAAATGTATATACTCCCGACCAAACTATATATCATTTAGAAGATCTTATATATTCGGGATCTTAAATTTGGTATAGTCTTCCAATAAATGTAAAAAATGCCAATTCAGTAAATCATTTTAAAACTGTGTTTTTGCAGTGGGGTAAAGCATAAACTCCAGAGTCGTGGCTAAAAACAATTAGTTCGTAACTTACTAATATATCACTGTTTGTATTACCACAGCGGATATACCAATATTGTGAATTATGTTTTTACACACTGTCAAAATACATATTCGTTTACCTAAAATCCATGAATAATTTATTATGCTGTTATTGTTTGTTTTTATGTGATCATTTTGTTATTTAGCACATTGATGTAATAATGTATATATGTTTAGCACATTGATGTAAGAATGTATATATGTTTAGCACATTGATGTAATAATGTATATATGTTTAGCACATTGATGTAAGAATGTATATATGTTTAGCACATTGATGTATAAATGTATATATGTTTGAAGGCTTAGTGGAAGATTGCTTTGTTCAAACGAGTTTTCTTGTTAAATAAAGACTTTATTATTATTATTGTTGTTGTTGTTGTTGTTGTTGTTGTTATTATTATCATTATCATAATAATTGTTATTATTATTATTACTATTATTATTATCATGATTATTATTGTTATCGTTATCGTTATCATTTTCAGACGGTTATATTGATATTAGCTTAGATCTACTGTTTCGCCTTTACATGGATAGTTTAAGAATTGCCTCGGGTAACACATGTTCTCACGGTCAGGGAACTCTGTCACAACGTAGAGTGATTCGCGTCGACAGTTTGTCACAGATTCACGTCGACAGTATTATTGTTTTGTAAATTTTGTCACAGTTGCTAATCGGTGGCGGGGACATAATCGCTGATATGTAAATATGATCAAACGTATGAAGTATATATTTGACAGTCCGGGGTATGTAGCATATAATAAGTAAAATACGATCAAATTGAACATCTGATTATGAATATTTCTTCAAGTTTAATTTTTTTAAAATGTCACAGGTTTGTGACGACAGGGTAACGGAGGCGTGTCGATCCTTATTTCAATGTCACGGATTCAGTGTCGATAGTTTTAACATTGTAGAATAGTGCAATAGAGGCTGTCCGGCATATAGTTTTAGAGTATTGTCGTTATGTTACGGATTAAGTCGGTGAAAGTTAGAACCGACACACAGAAGCAAAACAATACCTCGGTACTTACAACCCAATAGCAATAGTCATGTTTCGTAAGACTTCCGCTGGTAGTTTAAAACTCTACATATAACGAATCATTTTAGGGAAAAATTGTCACTTTTTATACGTATTTACGTTTTGAGTGATGTATTTATCAAGCTCATCGATAGATGCATGTCTCGTTCCAATTAACTGCCCAAGTTTGAGACTCGGATTGAACTCCGTTATTCTCCATTATTTGTTTTCTTTTATCTAACAAATAAGAAATTTAATAAAGATTTGAACTTGGAACTTTTTCAAACTTTTCTGGGTTAATAAAACACAACACATGTAGTAACGTTATATTCGTTTTTTTATGAAATAATAAAACAAAATGTACTCAAAAACTATTATGATCTGCAGGGGAAAACATGAAAGACAAGTTAAGGTAACGTGAATACCCGCAAGTATACTTTGGATTCTGGAGATGAGCTTATTTACACATGTCAATATATTGTACATTTGACCTACTCTCATAAAAAAAAAGTGTATTCATGTGTTTTATACGTTCTATATGATTATAATTGTGATCATATGAAGGGGAAAAAGATGTTGTTATGATATCTTAGGCTCTACTAAGCAAAAAAAAAAAGAAATACATAATAATACATAGTTATTACCTTTGAACGTATGCTCTTTTTATAACTGATGTAGCTCTGTCTGTGTTTCATGTCCAATGTACATGTATTTTTTACCCTGGCGATGATGAGAATCATATCATATGCACCGTGTACATAGCACTTGGTGCATAGAACATTTCATTTTCACTTATTCAACGTGCACATGCGGTCGACAGGTTTTTCAGTCAACGTCATACGATTCATGCAATAGAGGTCGATTTGATTTGTTTTTAATTTTTCACAGTTTTCAACATGCAACGGATTTCTGGAAACGGACGCAATAAAATGATAGTGGTAGGGGTAATGGCCACGGTGGTCGCATTCCAGTTATGGTGCTGTCGCAAATAGAATGAGCGACTTGAGGCACCTTTCCGATATACCTGAACTGTTAACAGTCGCAACGACCTGGTAAACGGTAAACCTGGAGACACAGAGACCGGAACCGAACGTTGACGTACTTACGTCAGTGTCTGTTGCCACTGCGGCTACCTTCGCTGCTGGGCAGCATTGCGTTTCAGTACAGAGTATTCGTCAACGTTTACGTCGTATCTCCCAACTAATCGAAATAGCGCGGCGCCCATACACTAGAACTGGTCAAATAATGACCCGACGTCACCTCGCTGCCATGCTTTTATGTGTGCAACGTCATCTGAACTGGAGCTAAATGGCAGCCCATGTTCATCAGGCAATAATTGACTCAGGTCAATGTTTTCACATGACCGGAAGTTTCCCTTGATCCTTGCAAAAATTGAAAATATCTTGGTCATAAAACCACCAAAATGATTATCTCTGTGATTTGGCTCACGACAGGCGTTGCTACGAGGAATTTCCCAAATGCATTGGTTTTGCGTTACGTTACGTCGAGACGCCGTAAAATTATTGAATACATACCTGCAACTGGTAGATTGACAAATTTTTACTCAAACTCGATTACCTAAACGTTAGATAACGAATGTATGATAGTTTGTGATTTTTTATTTTGACCCCCCCCCCCCCCCCCCCCCCCCCCAACACACACACACCCCGACTTCCCTGTGGTATCACTATGAAAATGTTCGTGCTAGCCAGACTTAGCGAATTATATTAATCTGCAAATAAATGAACGGTTTTGGTACGGTTTTGGTACATGCCTAATTTCCATTTTCGTCTAAAGACACATGCATAGGTAAGACATTATTTGGCTAGTAGAAAAAAATCCACGTATCTTTTGAATGGCTTAGTTAATCTATTTTCTCGTTCCTGGAACGATGTCATCGGCAGAGGAAAGAAGCTAACATCTACTGACAGTCATTTAATGTAAAACGAAATGTTTTATTTTCGAAATCTGAGCTGTTTCATTGTTGGCTGAGAAAGGACATCTAATCAATGATAGGCCTTCATCCAGATCACAATACAGCGAGGAATCTTCGACAAAAGATATGTCCATTCCTGTCATTAGTGTCGACTAGATCCTGTGACCCTGTAGAGAAGAATCCGTGACATTTAAATTAACATCGACACAAACCTGTGACACGTGAAGCTTTTTTCAAACGGGATTTCTCACATGGTATAAGTAAAAAGTCAATTAGTTATAACTGTTTTTTTAAACAAAATTACTTAAACAACAGTTAAAAATGATATTTTGCACTGATTAATGTTTTTATTGACAATTTCATCTCTACTTTCGTTTTACATACATATTTAGCAAGGATTTATTAATTTTTGCGTTTTAAACATTTACTTATTCACACATGATTGTTTGGAACATTGGAAATACTTATTAATATTAGGTGAAACTCAATCTTGTAAAAAGTTTAAAACTTATAGCTGTATCCAGTAAATAATTGACTTTATATATCAAAGTATGCCGTGTTTTCCAGCATCAGATCGACGTGAATCTGTGACAAACTGTCGACGCGAATCACTTTACGTTGTGACAGAGTTTCCTGACCGTGGTTCTGACAGCGATGTAAAGTTAGTATAAGGACGTGACGGCGATTGTGCAGGAACCTAAAGTTTATCTTCATGTCACCAATTTGCAATAATCATATTGATTATGTTTGTGTTATTATCATAATTACATAGCCGTTTCCTTGAGCTATGATTGTATGTGCGTTTATTACATGTCGCCTTTATGTTATGATAATACAAAAATTTGTATATTAATCCTTATGCTGTTCATATGATAAAAAATGGAATTGAATTGAATTGCGTTCGTGCGAGTTGTTTCCCCTAATTAGTGATGAAATGTACATTATTTTGAAACGTGTTTCACGCATGCGCATATACAGGTAATTTATTTACCTAATTATGAAGCATGTGATTATTATACAGTTTTAAATGTACTGGGATAGTGTACAGGACAATATTTATAAAGATTTTATATCTAGTAAATTGTTAAATTTAATTAATATTGCAGATCGACTTATATCTTCACAATTAGGTTGAGATACTTTAACATCGTGTTTGTATGTTTAAAACTGCATGAATATCATGCAAAATGGTAAACAAACACAAAAGTGTATTGTTTAATGATTGTGAAAATGCCCGGCGGGGATTCCGTGCTGCGTGCAGATCATTATGAAAATGTAAGTCAGTAAGTAATAGTAATGTGAGTATTAATTAGGGCCGTAGCCACACTGAGGTAAACGGAGGTACTTGCCTTCTGTAGAATTTGAGGAGGTTCACATATTTATTAGCATTTTTTGTAAAAAGAATAAAGTTATCACCAAAATATGAAAAACTCTTGCAAAAACATGACATATCCTTCACTTATAATATTTTCAGTATGAATGTATCATAACAGCCAGCAAATACTTGTCTTACAGTGTATTACTAATAGTTCATGTGTACTGTTATGTCGGGTCTAAAAAATTCGAGATACATCTAATAGTGTAAAAATGGATAATTGTATAAAATGCAGTGTAATAGATTTTAACGACTTAAAGTGTCTCTGAAATATCAGAAAAAAAAACAGGAAATGCATGCCAGGAGCATCCTGTCTATAATTTCAATTTTTTTGCAGATGGTGTTATTTTTTCCAAACTGCATAATTATAACAAACACTTTTAGTAAAGTATATTTTTTCCAATTAAATGAATTAACACTTATGTAGTAGTGTGCACAAAATATAACAAAAACAATGCAGCGGAGACTGCGAAACCGGCATTAGAAAGGTGTACGCTGATTTGAATCATGTATAGAATTATATAAAACCTGTCCAAGCGCCACCTTGCGGCTTTTATATGGCAGTTAGGGCTTTAAGAATGTATCCATCCATAAACTTAGAATAGAAACTGGTCGATAGGCACAACACAGTACTGAGCTCAATTAAAGATATTGCTCTTTATGTTTTATCCGCGTTTTGGAAGACGAGTATCATTTTATTTTGAATTATCCGTTGTGAAATGGCATTCGCAAAATGTATATACATATATCTAAAAAAAAACTTAATTTAATAATACATCTAGCGTCAATAAATTTATTGAATTAGTGAAATCAAATCAATTTACAGAACATTTAAAACTCGTAAAATACTCGTAAATTTACATAGCATTTATGTACACGTGTCAATTATATAGAGAGAATCTTTAAGAATACTGTGTGTGGTATTTTGTTTTTGTGTTTGTGAGAGTGTTTCGGTTCTCTGTTTATATTTACAATGAGAAAAATAAAAAATAGCCATCATTGGCCGTGCATGTGTAATAAACATATATAACGAGGTTCATTTACGATATACATGTAGTTATAGGTCAACTTCTTCAACAACATATTTGCAAATGCTATTTTATGTTATAAATATATTTAATATATTAAATATGTTTGATTGACAGCTTGTGTCAGTTCAGTTGAGTTCCAATCTACCTTGTTGTTGATAAACATTTCTCCGTGCTGTATCACCGTGTTACTGGGAAAGTGTTTTTATTTTTGTCATTAGTATAATTTACCAAAAAATTGTTGTCTTCTTTAATTTCATAGCGCAGACTTGTTTGATTATGTTAGATTATGATGTCACGTGTTAACTGTATTTAATTCATGTAATGAGAAACATTATGTGTCCAGGTTGCTAGTTCAAATATCGAATATTTAAAATATTTTTATTTATTTTTAAGGGTTCGCAAGTACTGCTGATCGTAATTATGACCAGTTAAATTACAAACTATATTCAGGTCTCACTACACAGTTGAATTTTGTTTTTGTTCTATATAAAATAAGGCCTAAAAAAAAAAGATGTTTGTTTCCGGTTACCCGACCGACCCTATATTTTAACTGCCGACTCAAAAGTTTTTATGTCCAAAAAATCGGCATCGGATTTCGCGCTCTTTTTGGTGATTTTCACAACGAAGTAATTCTTACGCACTGGTGCGCTGTGTCGTTTAGACGCTCGTAATCTCATTATAAAATAATCACTGCATACGCCTAGACGATATAGACTCAAAGAAACGGTGCAAGGTATAATTGTTGCGAAGACAGTATAGCCTATATCAAATATCTCCCTCGATTTATTATAGCCACTTCAGATTTACGATTCATATCTGAAATTGAGTACTATTTAAAAGATATATTACTTTTACACCACTACCCCCAAAATGACATATATAATCATGTAACAGAAACGAACAAACTCATTCATTTTGATGTTCCATTTAATAAAGGAGTGTGGTAACGACAAAAAAAAAAAAAAAAAAAAAAAAAAAAAAAATCCCTACCTACCGACCCATATTTTTTTGGGCATGTAACAGGAAACAAACCTTCTTTTTTTTTAGGCCTAAGGTCGAGGAATTCCAAGGTATATATCCGCACATAAAAATGTATAATAGCTGGTAGGTTAATCAGTTTTTTCAAAGACAGTGCAGTGCCACCCTAAGACTTCTTTTTTAAAAAAAGAAGTCATCAAATGCTCATTTATACTTGTTGGTTAGGTCGCATGATACTTTTCTCATCATATTTTGATAGTGCAGAGGTTGACAAACAGTAAAATGTAGGTTTCGCTTCTTTCATTTGGGTCTCTCTATGAATGACAAGCCTTCAAACTTTTATTATTTACTATAGAATAAAGAACAAAAATCAATGGTGGGATGACACCTTGAGGCATAGTGCCACCATTGCAAAAAGGAAGTGCTTCCGTGGGGTAGTCGCATAATGGCGGTTGTAAATAATCCTCAATTCTTCTTCTTTAAAAATGCATTTTCCTATTTTTAATGCTCATTTTTTTATTTGAATGGCATTATTGATGTATTTTGAACATTTTGATAGCATTGTCATGTTTGAATTGTGAATTTAGAAAAAAAAAATGATGCTTGGAAATTGGGGTATGAATTCATGATTTCGGAAGTCTACTTTCACTTTGTCACCAGTGTACACACTGAGCAGAAAAAAAATCTCTTATATGACACATGACCCCTACTTTTCTCATCATATTTTGATAGTGCAGAGGTTGACAAACAGTAAAATGTAGGTTTCACTTCTTTCATTTGGGACCCTCTATGAATGACAAGCCTTCAAACTTTTATTATTTACTATAGAATAAAGAACAAAAATCAATGGTGGGGTTACACCTTGAAATATTACCGGTGTGACATATTTCAGCACGTTGTAAGAATCAGACACATCGCCGAACACTAGAAATAAGTATCTTTTTAACTGTTTTTTTTAAATGATAAATTCATAAAATCAATTTAAAATATGAATACAAATTATTTAAAAAAATGTATTACCACAGTAGTTAGTTTTATTGCACATAACAGTAAATACGTTGGTAGATGTTTCAAGACACATTTTAGGCAATGCATAATGATTGCGAATAGTACATTTAAACACCCAAGAAACTATAACGCACACCACACTTGCCTTTACCCTGCAGCAGGAATTTTGACGTGTCACCCGGAACCTGGTCCGGTATTTGGTACCACCCGTGTATCTGGTACCCGGTGCGCGGTTGTTTGTATCTTTCTTAAAGTAAATATGCCATTTCACACAAATATTGCACATTTTACCATTCAACAAGCATATTTCGTACCAACCCAAACTTACACCTTCATTCACTCTAACTATCACCTCTTTTATAAGACCTAACCATAGGATGCTTTTAAAAAGCAGCCAACTTGTTTAACAAAATGAGTGCAACTGTGTAATATGAGGCCTTAGTTAGAGAACGAAAGAGGTGCGAGGTCGGACCGTATATTGAATGAATCCGTTTGAAAATTATTTATATAGTTAATATATATTGAGTTATTTATGAACAGTTCTTGAGTTCGCTTCCTGGCCTCGAGATAGCAAAACTTTCTTCATTCTCAACACAATTTCCACGATTCATTCAAATACAAATTAAAACGCAAACAAGTCACGACTCTATTTTGAAATTATTACTGCTGATTTGAATTAGAAAGTTTCAGGCATTGATGTTGATATAATGTGTCCATAAATTTTAGATTTTAGCATAGAACATACTTTTATAACCTTGGACCCAGAATAGAACCAATACTCAGTGTGTTTTTAAAGCAAACGGGTCGAGTTGGGGATGGAAATCGCAAACTCTAACACAAGCAACCTATCTATCCGTTCACTAACTCCACGCTTTTTTATATGGTTGACCCCACAATCCCATCATGATAATTAATTAACACCACTTGAACACATTGTGCATGTCAGTCATGTGAATAGGAGTATGTGTGATGCCGGTGTTATGAAGACACCGGCGGCGAAGACAGTGACGATGAAATCGTTTATATTAAACACAATGATTTGATAATTCTCCTTAAATTAATCTGTGTCACGTTAATGATGAATCTACTTTCAGATGAATTGGCAATCATTGTTTTCGTGTCTTTTGGTGCTTTCAACTACGCACACTGTCTCTTCCTTACATCCCACTTGTGAAACTGAAAACCAATGCCACTGTTCGGATAATGATATCTGCCAGAACACAATACAAGATGTCAGAAAAACTGATTCCTTGATGTGGTTTCGAGACATGTATAGTGCAGCAATAAAAAATTCTAAACACACCAGATGTCGCCTCCGTACGTCCACAAAGGCAGAATCAAAATCGAGATCTAGCGGTATGAGTGTCGATAATTCAGACGATATCTCAAAACATGGTAAGGCATTTCAACAATCCATTACAAGAGAAGCTAAGATAGAAAAGAATGAACCTGGTGAAAACAAATACGTATATACCTATCCGCCTCTACCAACGATTGAACTCGGAGTGGTCGGCGATGTCAGAGAAATTCAATTAGCAGAAGGTGTTAAAACTACCATCATCACACGTTCATTAAACCCGCCACTTTTTGAAATCCCTGATTTTCTAAGTGCACGTGATTGCGATCATATTATAGAAAGGAGTATCAACAAGGGATTGACTTCGAGTACAGTATTTTCAAACAAACGAGCCACGTTATCAGATAAGAATCGCGTCGCCGGCCGCATTAGCGAATCAGTCAAGCTCCTTGCTGATGATATTGGAACTGAATTTATTGAAAAAATTCATCAGAAAATTTCCAAATTGACTGATTTACCAATGGAGGTAGTGAAATGGAGCGAACGATTAAGCATAAGCAAGTATGACATAGGAGGGCACTATTATGCTCACTATGATTCAAATAATATCAATCTAAATATCCCGTGTTGTTTCCAAAAAAAATGTTTGAATGATAAAGGATTGGACTGGGAAAATACAGAATGTTGTAGACACTGCCGCTATGCCACCATTTTGTATTATCTTAACGACGTAGAAGAAGGCGGTGAAACCGCGTTTCCGTTCGCTGATTTATCGTTTGACAATATTAAACGAAAACGAACAACAGGCTGGGTCGATCTTACAAAGCACTGTCACGATGCCTCGGTGGTAATTAAACCACAAAAGGGGAAGGCAATCCTGTGGTACAACCACCTCATAGACAGAAGCAACGGTTATCTAGGCGATGTCAACAGTCAGAGTGTGCATGGCGGATGTGACGTAATAAAGGGAAAGAAATGGATAGCCACAAACTGGATATCTGCTCCAACCTACACCCACAGAGATGTAGCAAGTAAATTTATAAATCCAAAACATTTTGTAGGAAGAAAATGACGAAGAAAACATCATGTTTACAGCACGATTATAATTCTTACCTCAATAGCAATAGTATAAAATTGATATGGTAGCATGGCTCCTATTTCATCAACATATACTTCAATACTTAAAAACTTAAATCTAAGAAAAGCAGCCAAGTGATCATGATTTTAGATTGGTTCCAGTGAAACTGCACATGGTTTCATTGATATTAATTATGTAGTAGATACATTACTAGTGAAAACATAGTTACGTTTGTAAGAATACAAGTAAAATGTTGGTTAAACAAAAGCTTGTAAAGATAAGCCGAATAAAGATTTTAATTATCATTAATTTCGACGACAAGTTTGAGAATACAAATACAAATATAACTTCCACGAAAAGCAAACACAAAATCAATGAATTACTTCATACACTATATTATACCAGTATATAAGTAATTTAATGAACCAACAGGAACGCGGGGAAGTGAATGTATCTAAGTACACGTATATTTGATTATTGACTATCATAGATTTCCACAGATACGTTACACTACTACAGTGTCTTGTTGGGATCATCGCATATTTACTAAATTAAGTTAAGTCGAAACAACGAAACTACGATGGTCAAATGTCGAACCAACGATGGTGAAAAATCAAAACTACGATGGTGAAAAGTTGAAATCACCGTAGTTGTTTCGTAGTTTCGACATTTCACCATCGTAGTTTAGTTTCGTTATACATGTATATATATATTTTTTTTTTTTTTTTTTTTTTTAAGAAATAATTATTAGGAAATTGTGTCATGTGAACTTGTAATTGTGAATATGTGCGAATGTATAGACAATAAAATATGTTTAAACTAAACTAAACTAGATTATAAATACTTATAAAGACTGTCCAAACTTCGATATAAGGTAAGTAATTTTTTTACGCGTACTTTATACAGATACATTCCCGTGAATGTTTAACAAGTTTTCAGCGAAGTTATCTGTCAAATGACCAGTAATGTGTGTAAATAGCCCTATAGTATAAAAGGGAGGTAATTAACTGCAAAATTTATGCTGCTATCATGCAGTAATATAACATAACACATATATTGCTTTAAATATTTTTTTTTGTTATAGGCGCTAGGAAGGCTTGGTGTGTAAGAATAACGTTTGTGCTGGAACTTGGGCGTTGTTTCATGCGCATTAGTTTAGTTTTGAAGATTGAGGTTTGACAATTTTTTTTCAAACATAGGCTGTTCAGGCACGTTGTCTGAACAGCTGGTTTCATCTCAGAAAATAGTGATGAGCCCCGACACTACATGTATAGAAGTTTTGAACTGTAGATGATACGCAAGTTGCAAGAAGTCTGCTTGATATTTTTAGGAATCCTGGAAAATTAACCAGTACTAGAGTGCTCTCATCTGAAATAGTAACTGATAGCTTTCCGATTTGAATCAGTGATGAAAGAAGAATGACAATGAGACAAAATGTCGTTTATCAATCATCACAAAGGCTGTGGCGGGGCGGCGATTCGAACATACGGCCCCTGAATTGACAGTTCAGATGCGATACCGACTGAGTTAAACGGGACCTATATTTTAATGAAATTTTAACATAATGTTGAACAAATGACAGTTGTAGCCCTAGGTTTAACTATTTTATAATGGTTGACCTTTTACCCATTATTTTACAATTATTTTACATTGATTGGTAAACAAATGTCTTATAACTTAGATTAAATTACTATCATTTCCTCGATAAAAAACAGTATTAAGTAATGCCTGGTAAGTATCTTGCCCAAGGACACGAGCCTCTTCACTGAGATTCATACATACACCTTCCAACAAGATTCTTAACCCCTCTGCCATTGTACCCTGACGTTTTCACAAGACCACATGGGCCTCTTGTTCAATTTCAAAAGTATATAAGCAATGTGTTTGTATTCAAAAGGACTTCTGTCATTGTGTGTGTTTTTTCTGACGAAAAGACCTTTGAAAGGGAGATGATAAAAACTCTTTCTTAGGATGAACATGTTGATAGTCATCAAAATGTAATTCAGTATTCTATCTTGTATCACGTATTAAGATCTTTCTTTCAGTTCCTATGCGAAAATAGTTTTTCAATGCCTATATTTTACACCTTCTTGACAATTGTTGTGTTATTTTGGCAATTGTAATTCAAATTTAGAAACTGAACTGGTAAGATTTCAAAAAAAAAAAATAAGATGTAAGAATTATCCTTGTTAAAACATTTGCCACATCTTCTGTTGAACTGTTTGTTGAACTGGATTGGAATACTTTCCTTGAAAATTGTAAACTGTCAAAAGGCAGTTCTTATGTATAAAATGTTATATTACTTTGTCCCGTTGCATATTCACTCAAGGACTTTAAGATCCCCATCTAACCTAAATGTATATAATCCCCGACCAAACTATAAATCATTTAGAAGATCTTATATATTCGGGATATAAAATTTGGTATAGTCTTCCAATAAATGTAAAAAAAATGCCAATTCGGTAAATCATTTCAATACTGTGTTTTTGCAGTGGGGTAAAGCATAAACTCCAGAGTCCTGGCTAAAAACAATTAGTTCGTAACTTACTAATATATCACTGTTTGTATTACCACAGCGGATATACCACTATTGTGATTTATGTTTTTACACACTGTCAAAATACATATTCGTGTACTTAAAATCGAATAATTTCTTATGCTTTATTGTTTTTTTTATGTGACTGTGTTACCTAGCACATTGCTATTAATAATGTATATATGTTTGAGGACCTCATGGAAGATTGAGATTGAGATAAATGCCTCTGACAACACATGTTCTAATACCGATATAAAATTAGTACATGGGTGTGTCGGCGATGATGCAGGAACCTAAGTTTTATCTTCATGTCACCAGTCGGCAATAATCATATCGATTATGTTTGTGTTCGTGCGAGTTGTTTCCCCTAATCAGTGATTAAATGTACGTTATTTTCAAACGTGTTTCACTGATGCGCATAAACAGATAATTTATTTGATAAATTATATAGCCTGTGTTGAACAAAAAAGCGCGATTATTATACAGTAAAGTGTATTGGGATAATGTACAAGGTAATATTGATTTTACAGTAGTAAATTATTCAATTTAATTAATATTGCAGATGGAATTATATCTTGAGAATTAGATCAAGTTTCTGGACTTTATACTTTATCATCGTGTATGTATGTTTTAAAATTACATGCATATAATGTAAAACTATAAAGAAACGTAAAAGTGTATGGTTTAATGATTGTGAAAATGCCCGGCGGGGATTCCGTGCTGTACACAGATCATTTAGAAAATAGTAATGTGAGTATATTTATCAACCAAGCGAACCAAGCGTAAAGCAAAAGCGCATAAAACACCTCAGATAAATAAGCCATACAATGAAGTAAAGCCCAGCGACAGATGTTATTTTGAAAGATATTAAAGGGACTATATCAGGGGAAAACGCTTTAAATGTCTTTAAAAAATAAAAGTATGTTTAAAATGGATAAAAAAATCACATTATCATAAATAGATAAAATCCGAATAGTTTGGTATATATAATCCACCGAAATGTGACAAAATCGATTTTTCAATTGGAGTGGTAATATTGGAAACGAAATCCCCATTATAAAAATAGACATCACTTAAATACTGCTTGACGACCTTCACATCGTCATTCTAAGATGAAACAAATTTTGCAAGAGGTAGACCTATATGACGAACAAACTTGAAAATCAAAATAAAATCACGTGCATACGTCACAAAATATGTTACATTCTTAAGTTGGAAATTTATTTTAGTCTAACCCGGACGCGCAACCCAAGGTAGAACCCCTCTTTTTAATATATTATTTTGGCATGTTTAAATATATATCCTTTTGACAAAATGGGTCAATGAGTATGTATAAAGGCATGATATATTGGTTATGAATGTTTTCAACCAATTTTAAAATGTGAAGAATCCTAATATACTCCCTTTAAAGACTTAAAAAACAAACAAATTAGTAACATAACTCAATAAGAGGTTTTAGATCACTTCGTGTGGGTTATATTCTTGAAGCTGGACAATAACTTTCTAACACATTCGACTCGTTACAGTCCTTTCTGTCATTGGCTCCGGACTACTTTTCGACTTCACATGACTTTCCAGTCACATGATCACTGCCATTTCAAAATGGCTTCCAAGCCATTGGAAACAACGCTCGTAATTTCTTCAATTAAAGATAGTTAATATATCCAAGACTAACAGTGTTGTAAGTTTTTTTGTACGGATTAATGATAATGTACATATTATTTCGATAGTTATTCGGTTATGAATCAAGGTGGACCATTGTTCCTTTTGTTGCTTTTATAACTGATATGTATGATTATATTAAAGATGTGTTTACTGTATATTAAATAAAGCTATTTTGCTGTTACATGCAGATGATACGGTATTACTCTCATATACTAAAGAGGGTCTACAACGTCAGTTAAATAAATTACACGATTATTGCAAATGTTAGGTGTAACACATCTGAAAAACAATTGCTATGCTTTGTAAAATAGGTACCAAATATGAATATTTTGACATATTGTCTGATACTCATCAATTGCAATTTGTGAAATATTTTACACATCTAGGTGTCACACTATCATTAAATAGTTTTTTCTTTTAATCACAACAGAAAGTGTCAGAACAGGCTATGGAAGCCTTGTTTTCTCTAAACTCGATATTTGGTATTGCTTCCTAGGTGTATCCCAAACCATTTCATTCAATGGTTATACCAAAATTAAATTAGTACATGGGACATCCATAAATCCATAAATCCTATGATATTGAGCGCATTCACATTCAGTTTTTAAAGCAAATTTTGCCTGTTAGACAATAAACAGTACAGTATAACCCTATACGAAGAATTCGGGAGGTTCCCAATTATAGTTATTAGAAAAACCCATATACTTTCTATTGCCTAAAATAATCGAATCTCCAAATTATTTTTGTTAAAAGTTATTCAATATGACAGATGTGCATGGTTCTCATATAAATAGCTACTCAGAGGAACTTGTTCACTCTACCTCCGGTTTGGAAAAAGTGAACAATTCTGTATTTGACAGTCATTTTGTTTATTTGGATAAGGAATTAATTCTGGCTGCGAACAATATAGAGGAATTCCGATCACCATCGTGTCATCGTACCGTCACCATCGGCTATCGTACTATCGTGCCATCACTATCGTGCCATCGTGCTATCGTGATATCGCTTTCCTGTAAGACATGCGAAAAAAAATAATAATGGAAGACATCATTGATTCAAGTATTCTGGGTTATTTTGTGTCAGGTTATACATACCCGGAGATACAAATGTCCTGAAAAGGGAAATTCATACAAGATACACAGTCATATGTTTTCTTCTTACATTATAATCACTAAAAGTGAGTTATTTATGCGTGCAACTATGTTATTACGTGAATGGTAAATTATTGAGAAGGTACATATTATGATTATCGTCATTTCGACAGATTAACAAAAAAAAGTTGATGTCGATCCGGTAAACAACAGACAAAATCTTAAATGATAAAACAGTTGGTGTATAATACCGATGTGTAGTGGTCTTTCTGTCTGTCTGTCTGTCTGCACGCCCGCTCGCCCGTCCGTCCGTCCGTCCGTCCGCCCGTCCGTCCGTGTGTAGCAGCACTTGTGGGTTGAGTTGCCAGTACAGAATGGACTTGTGGGTTTTTTTGGTACTTGTGGGGTGAAATGTTCACCCCACAAGTGCGAATACCGTGCAAAGGGCATTGTGGGGTTAATTTGATTTTCTTCACATTTTTCTTTTACTTTTTTTTCACCTTTTTTCATTCTTTTTTAGTGTCATTAGGGTTGGATCTCAAGGTTTGTGATATTAGGGTTAGAAAGAAAATAGTTTTTGTTTTGTTTTCTGAAAAAAAAGATGTTTTATAACATATCAAAACCTCACCCCACAACTACACTTCCAGCAGAACGTCCGTCCATCCGTCTGTCTGTCTGTCTTTTGTTTGTTTATGTGTTCGTTCGTTCGCTGGTTCCTTTGTCCGTTCGTCCGTTTGTATGTATGGTTATTTTAGCAGCATGTTTACGCCATCGAAGGCTAACAGGCGACCTGTTTACCTAAACACTTTTGCCTGGGATCCTGGGAGGCAAATCAGTACTCGAGCACGCCTATCTCTGCAAGTAACTGATGACTTTTTCAGTTGAATGAGCGATGTGACACAAATGACAATAAGGCGCAATGCTGTATATCAGTCAACCATCACAGAGACTATGGCTGGGCGATATGTCACCTTTGGTAGATGTTTGAGAGTCGAAAAAGAAAGTCAAGCGTCGAGTAAGAATGTCGAGTGTCGAGTGAGAAAGTTCAGTGTCGAGTGAGAAAGACGAGTGTCTAGTAAGAAAACTGAGTATTGAGCAAGAAAGTCGAGTGTCGAGTAAGAAAATATATTTGGTAGTTAAACACCCAATTAGGAATAAGTGAGCACTGTTCAAAGTGGATTGGTCATACATGGTAAAGACGGGCCCTTTTCGATCAGTTGGTAGCGTGTCTGAGTGTCAATCCAGGGGTCATGAGTTTGAATACCCGCCAGTAATCTACAACACATTCTCCGTGATGACTGATAAACGACTATCAGTCTCATTGTCATTCGTCTCTAACCACTGTTTCAAAAGAGTTATTTACAAGTCGTCCCAAAGAAAACTCGTCCCACATTTTGAGACGACCCGTCCCAAGTTTCGAGACAATTTGTCCCCTATTTAAAGACAACTCGTCCCATCAAAAGACAAGTCGTCCCAATTATTTTTTCCTGTACCATTTCAAACGGGAAAGATATCAGTTAGTTGCGCAAATGAGTTTAACTGATCGTCTGTTAACACTAACTTTAAATGTATTTACATGCATTTTACTTTGATTGTGACACAAGTTATTATTATAAATCACATTCGGTGTATTCCATGGTAGAAACAGTACTAAACATATACAAATATAGTGTCCTTCTCACACATCACATAACCGTGGCGGAGGATCAAAGCCACGACCCTCTGATCGTCTGTTAGCTCTCGATGGCATAATAATTACGCTTAACACTCAACTCAACAATCAAATGGTAAGAAGAGTGAACAAGTTCACTGTTCAACTGACATATGACTGAATGTACATTGTATTGTATTGTTTGGGTGTTTATTGTCGTTTTCAACAACTGTTCAGTGCTGGCACACATGAGTATCATGCCGAACCCAATACCTTCTAGACAACTAGACTAGTAATTCACTGCGAAAACTTTGGAATTCATTTAAATACATTAATTATTTTATCATATATTCATTGTCGTGTTAAAATAAAGTACACGAGTAAGCGTTCCTCTTGATTTTCCAGTTCTAGTTATAGAAGAAGAAGAAGTAGAATAAGAAGAAAAAGGAGGAGGAGTTTCTCATCAAAGTACAATGTTGCAGTAATATGCATATTTAAACACATACACACAAAAACGAGTTGAATGACTAACATGTACATAATTTAATATAAAGACATAACTATACCTTCCGATACTATTATAAGAATCCCACTTTAATACAGGAAGGCGATGCTACCATAGCACGATGACACGATGGTGATGACGCGATGACACGATGACACAATGGTGATGGTTCGATGACACATGGTGATGGCACGATAGTACGATAGCACGATGGTGATGGTACGATGACACGATGGTGATGGCACGATGGCACGATGACAATGACGCGATGTTATCGTCATCGTGCCATCGTAGCATCGCTCCATCACCATCGTGTCATCGCGTCATCGTCGTCGTGCTATCGTGTCATCACAATCTCGTCATCGTACCATCACCATCGTGTCATCGTGTCATCGCGTCATCACCATCGTGTCATCGTGGTGCTATCGTGGCATCGAGTGTGCTTGTTGACAAAGCGATAGCACGATGGCCGTAACGGAACACCGTATATATGTAACCGGGTTGATTCTCTATTTTAGAGCTCACTGGTTGTTTGAGTAAAACCTCTTAGACTTGTTTCTTCATTTCATCTGTTTAAAGGGATTATATTGGCATATTACCGTCAATTCCCTGTCCTAAATACACACGCCCAGCATTACGATACACTTATAACTTAGAGATATACTCATCTTAAGTGTCTAATTGCATAACCTCTTTATTACAAACATCGGGTTTCTGAAGCCACGTTTTTGTTTTTGTTTACATTTGCCATTTTCAACGAACCGCTTTCGGGTTTCCGATCAATCATCGGATAACATCGTGAAGACTCGTTCCCAATCTTGTTTTCGAGGCTTTGTTCGGGAAGTTTACGGAGTTCAATGTAAACATTGCGCAATACTTTATTGCGGGGCGTATTAAAGTTTTGGCCAATATTCAATTACTGTTAATTTGATAACTTTCAAATAAATAAAGGTTATTCGTCAATACATAAGCATTATTTTGTGCACACTGCATACAGGAAAAGCCTGGATTAACAGCGTGTTTGTGTTACTTGACAATATAATCCCTTTAAACAGTACCATCCTTGCATCATTAATTGATCAAGCGACAGTATGTATGTTTGTGTGTTTGAATATTTAGCGTCATTTTATGCATCGAGAGCAAACAGACGATCAGTTAACATAACCACTTTTTCCTGGGATCTTGTAAGGTTAACCAGTACACAATTCAGATTTAAAATACATTAAAATAAACATTACAATAATTTAAATAAATAGCTTGCATTTTCTTACGATTTTATCAATAACGCTGGTTTCAAACTTAGTTCATCTTTTGCTTATTATTCATTACACAATTTAACAATTTATTATTATTATTAGGTTAAATCATCATTATAGCTATGAGCAATAATGCGTTGTACAATAAACAAGATAAACATTGCAATACAGAATACATGTCATTTACAAGTATATGGTACTATGATGGTGAACTACTGCGTTGAACTACTTGTCAAACACTCAAACTGTATCCTAAATATAATATAAAGAAACAATTGTCATATATGTACAATGTATACATAAACAAAGCGAATCTACACTTTCCTTATAAATTCTTTATTGAAATATGACACAACAATATATAGATATACACTCCATTAAAATTTCTCACAGATTTCCATAAATGTCTTAAACTTAGGTACGCGGACGCATGCAAACACATATTTTTGTCCTATTCATCATATCAATACTTATTACATGGTTATTTACACAGATATACGCATTGATACACATACATTTTAACATTCACATTTACATATATTCTATGAAACGCATTCAATAATTAATAGGTGTAGAGTACACTATGGTAAAACATAATTAAACTTTATGATTCCAATGCAAGTGTATTTACATAATTGCATTAATAATAATTCTGCTTCCTTTACATGCAACAATGAATACTAACATAGGAACAATATGATATGTAGTTCACATTTGTTATCTTTACAGCATTATAAAATAAAAATTATAAGTTGCGCTCACCACAAAATTTCAACTCCTTATTCAACACTTATTTATTTCTTAGCACGTTTCACTTTCACATCACATTCAGTTTTATATCAACTGTTTCTTACTGCATTCACTTCGAACTTTCACTTTTGACTGCCTAAATATTATTTAAATTCTAATAGTTATGTTGTTTTTAAGGTAAAGACCTACGATCAATGAAATTATATCTAACTGAATGACCAGTGTATCTGACCAATCAACATTATTAATACATTCTTTTATATTTGAATATTGAACAAATCAATATTTAATACCATATTTGGAAAGTTACACAACACAGTTAAAAATAAATATACACAGATCTTGTAAACGCAAACATCACTCAGTTAGTTTAATCATATTTTATTGCATTTATAATTGCAGCAATGGGGTTGGGCCACAAGTTCTCACAACATTAGTTACGGCCCTTCCCCTAAAATATTACAAATAATTGAGGAAGAAAATAACAACATGACATGGCATAACACATGATAAAGGGTTAATACAAAATGAAAAGAGAAATACCACAGTGTGTACACAGTTCCATCAGTTAATACCAATTGAAATAATAGAGAGAAAAAATTCTTAAAAAATCAGTAATATCAATTCCGTTAGTTCTTATAAGGTTAAAAAAAAAAGAAGACTGGAATAGGAATGCAGTAGATGCATTTAGACACTATGCAGACTTGTAACACAACAATAAAAAAAGATTAACCCGGTATGATCTGAATTGTTGTCATTAAGGTAACTGTTTACATATTCTAGATGTATATCAATATTGATTATGAATGTTTGTCAATCGTTATAGAAAGCTTTTTTTTTTTTTTTTTTTTTTTCTTATTGGATATAACAATGCTTTTTATGACGGATTTCTTAATTAGTACTCGGATTCAAATCTTTTTGAAGATTTAATAAAGTGTTGTACAGCTTTAAATATTTTAGTATTATCATCGTATACAAGATTAGAATTGCCATATAATATTAACCTCAAACCTATTGTGTGGAATGCTCTAATTGAGCTAAAATATTCAATTCTTGAAGCTACATATAAGTCACATTTAAAAAAGTAGTGCTCAGCATCTTCAGTCAAATATCCACAAGTACAGACGGGATTATTTTTTAAATGGTTTAAATACATATCACTATTCAAATTACTGCAGTTATTTCTGATTCTAGCATGCAGAGTTGATAAGTATCTGTTTCCCTCCAAGTAATAATTTAGAGGTTTTTTTTAGGTGACATTCTTATATTGTTTTTAAAGGCAGATATAGTTGAGTCTATCGCTCTTACTGCTGGGTCTAACTTGTTCCACAATGCTATCGAGGAAGGTATACAAGATTGCCTACTTATTTCAGTTCTGCAGTAAGGAGTTGCTACATTATCCGAATTTCTTAATTGATAATCAGTAGTGTTGCGAATCAATGGAGGAATCAAGTCGCCTATATAGGAAGGGACCATATTATTTGTGGCTTTGTACATGAACATAAGTTTTTGTTGCTTTTGCCTTTCTTTGAGAGAAACCCATCCACACTCTGTATAAAGATTTTGTAAAGAAACTGATCTTGTTAATCCGGTTACAATTCGTGCTGCTTCATTTTATAATTTTTCAAGTGATTCAGCAATATGACTTGGGCATCCATCCCAAACAATTGATGAATATTCAAAAAGGGGTCTAACATATGATAAGTAAATTTGATTTAGGACATTTCTACTAAGGGTAAATTTCGATTTTTTAATAGTTTCTATATGAGTATCCCATTTACCAGTGTTACTTAAGGTTAATCCAAGATGTTTGTGATTATTAACAAAAGTGACTGGGGTGTTATTAAACATAAGTTGAGGCAAAGCCTCACATTGATTAAAAGTAAATAGCATAGCTTCAGTTTTATCTGGATTAAACTTAACTAGCCACTGACTGGCCCAATTAGAGATCATTTTCAAATCATGATTTATAATCCCTTCTATATCTTGAAGAGTTGCGGCTGAACAGAAAAGTGAACTGTCATCCGCATACAATCTTGTTAAACTTAACAATGATTCTGTTATGTCATTGACGAAAATAAGAAACAGTAAAGGGCCAAGTACAGAGCCTTGAGGAACACCTGCCGATATAGATTTCAGATCAGAGTTACACGTTTGAATCACCACTCTTTGTTTTCTTTCACTAAGATAGTTATTAATCCAATTGAGCATATTGCCATTTACCCCATTTTCTTTTAGTTTGAATGATAAACCTTTGTGCCAGACTCTATCAAATGCTTTAGAAATATCACAAAATATCATACAGGAATGCTGTTTACTGTCAAATGATTGGCAAATATGGTGATATATATCAATGAGTTGAAAATTTGTCAAGTGGTTAGGTATAAAACCCGATTGATATTTATATAATAAATTATTGCTAATTAAAAAACTATACAAATATTTGAACACTAATCTTTCTAATAATTTTCCGGTGCAGCTTAATAATGACACTGGATTTATCTCCTTTTTTAAATGTAGGAATTACATTTGCTGTTTTCCACCTATCTGGAAAAATACTTTCTGATAGAGAGCGATTAAATAATAATGTTAATGGTTTAGATACTGATTTGGCAACTCCTTTTAACATTTTATGACTTATAACATTCGGCCCACTTGCCTTATTTGGATTCAATGAGAGAATTACATCTTCTACTTCTGTTTCTGTTACTATGACGTTATCAAGAACATTATGAGTTTTCAATGAAATTGGGGGAAGATGAATATTATCTTCATTAATACACGAGATAGATGCAAAGTAGGAATTCAAACAGTTAGCTTTTTCATGATCAGTTAGAAAGAACTCAGTTTCACCTGTCGTTGTGGCACGACATAATGGTGGTATATTACTGGAGGTGTCATTATTTTTAACAAAGTGTCTTATAACTTTCCAGAAACCTCTTTTATCATTGAATTGCAAATCAGTTAGTAAGATCCAGGGTGTTAAAAAAATTTTCTTTGGCGTGTTTTTTCAAATTATTAACTTTATTTCTAGATTGTTTATATTTACACCAGTCACATGAATTTCCTGATCTTAATGCTTTGGATTTCTGTCGATCTCTTATTTTTGAATATGTTCTGATAGTGGAATCGTACCAAGGTTTATCATTGGGGCGTACAGTAACCGTTTTGGATGGTATGCATCTTTTGACAAGTACTAAAAAGGTATCTGTAAAACTATTACAGGCATCATTTACAATTCCACTTAAAATATCGCTTCAGTCATAGTCTGATATGAGATCATTCAATAAGTTAAAATTGGCTTTTTTATATAGCCATATTGTGCGAGTATAAGTTGGCTGTAAATTGTAAGAAAAAGGCAAAGTTATATATGTGGCACTATAATCACTGATGTCAGGTGGGACTGGAAGCGTACCAGATTCGATATAACGAAGGTCCTCTGGAATTAAAATGGGATCTAAAATAGCTCCCATACGTGTGGGTTCATTTACTGTATTTATTAATGAGTTTGTGTTTAGCACTTCTCTTAGATTGTGATAATTCGGATTCATTAAATTTTCATTTAAATCACCAATGATCAATACATTGTTTGTAATTCAAAAGCTCTTTCAATATCATTATTTAGCTTATCAAAAAAATTGCATCAGCTGTTTTGGGGCTATAAAATGTTCCTATTAGATAAGTTTCATTTTTTAATTTAACTTCAACCCAAATAGATTCGCTGCAATAAACTTCTAATTGATGAATTCTTTTATGAATCAATAATTTCGACAGATATATCAAAATACCCCCACCATGGTTTGTTCTATCTTTTCTATATGGGTTATCGTAGTTATCTGTAAGAAGAATCTCATCATTTGTAACTAGAGCATCAAGATGAGTTTCCGTAAAACATAACAAGTCAAAATCAAGAAATGAGTCTTTGATAAACTCCATTGGTTTCGAATACTTCTAATATTACAATGCAAAACTGATAGACAATGTTCAGAACTAACTGGGCCTGGATTATTTTCAATATCACCCGAATCTAGTAAAAGTAAAATTAAAACCAGACTAAAATGTAAATTATACAATAATACAATGATTGCTTTAGATAATCATGAGAATGATACAATACGTATTTCATTATATTACATAAAAGCTTGAGAAAAAACAGGGGTCGACAATATAATACTCTAAAGGATTTACCGGTATGAGCTGCGGAACAGACCAATAGCACTTCTCCACGCATTTAGATCATTACCCATTGGGGAATAAGACTACTACAACCATGGGGCTTGTCATTGATACTGAACCGCTTAATACAACCATCTGCAATGTGTCTATTGCTGAAGTAAAGTTGAGAGAGAAGGATAGAAGAAAAATGAGATAGAGAAAATTAAGAGTTAAAAATAGGAAAAACACTGACGCTTTCGTTTGCGTCAACTGTAACATGTGTAGTGAAATTTTGGCGAATTACAACATATTTATCACATTTAGAAGACTTATAAGGGGTTTATATTCTATTATGTTCTCATGACTCCTTAGTAACGGAGATACATAACTTTAATACAAAACATGAGAAACTATTGTTAATTTTGTTACTGCAAAATGGAAAATGTAAAAAGATACACACATACACACACACACACACACACACACACACACACACATACAAATATATATATATATATATATATATATATACACACACACACACACACACACACACACACACATACACATACACATACATACACATACATACACACACATATATATATATTGCACTCAAATTATGATGATATATAGTGTTGTGACCCATCATCATTATCAATAACTAGTATATCATCATTAAACTCATCATCATCAATCATTAAACTCATCATCATCAATAATAATCATCTTTACATTTCATCATCATCATCTTAATCATCATCATCAGCTAAATCATCATTATTATCATCATCATAATCCTCTTTATAACTGATTATCATCATCATCATCATCTTAATCATCATTATTATCCTCATTATCAATATCGTAATCCTCTTTATAACTCATCATCATCATCATCATCTTAATATTATCATCATCATCATAATCTAACAGTTATATAAGTTTTACATTTCATCATTATCATAATCTTTTATCAATAAAACTTTAATCATAATAACCTGTCATCAATATCTTTATTATTATAATCATCATTATAATTAATAAAATTATGACATCATAATCTCCATCATCATCATTTTCATCAAAATCATTATTATCAATACTAGCATATAATATTTATATTTCATCATCATCATCATCATCATCATCATCATCATCATCATCATCATCATCATCAGCATCATTATTTTTATCGAAATCATTATTATCAAAATCAACATATAATATTTATATTTCAACAAAATCAACCTCATCACCATCATCATCATTTTCATCAACATCATTATTATCAATACTAGCATATAAAAGTTATATTTAATCAATATTTTCATCAGCAGCAACATTATCATCATCATTATCATTATCATTATCATCATCATTAGCAGCATCATCATTTTCATCAAAATCAACATATAATATTTATATTTCAACAAAATCAACCCCATCACCATCATCATCATTTTCATCAACATCATTATTATCAATACTAGCATATAAAAGTTATATTTAATCAATATCTTCATCAGCAGCAACATTATCATCATCATTAGCATCATCATCATCATCAGCAGCATCATCATTTTCATCAAAATCATTATTATCAAAATCAACATATAATATTTATATTTCAACAAAATCAACCTCGTCACCATCAGCAACATTATCATTATCTTTTCATCAAAATCATTATTATCAAAATCAGCATATCATATTTATATTTCAACAAAATCAACCTCATCACCATCAGCAACATTATCGTTATCATAATCTTTTATCAAAAACACTTTAATCATAATAACCTGTCATCAATATCATTATTATTATAATCATCATTATTATCAATAACATTATGATCTCATAATCATCATCATCATCATTTTCATCAATATCATTATCATAAATATTAACATATAATATTTATATTTCATCAATATCATCATCAGCAGTAACATTATCATCATCATCATCATCATCATCGTTTTCATCAAAATCATTATTATCAAAATCAACATATAATATTTAGATTTCAACAAAATCAACCTCATCACCATCAGCAACATTATCATAATCTTAATCATCATCATCATTTCCAACATTATATCAGTATTATCATAACAATCATCATTATCAATAACTAGTGTATCATCATCATCATCATCATCATCATCATCATCATCATCATCATCATCAACATCACTCATTATCATCATTATCTACTTTTTATTTATCTTCTGCATTATATATATACCTGTTTCAAAGAATGTCAATATTGAAAACTTATATACAGTGAGTAATAACCCCAGTACACACTGACAAGCAACGATAACAATACAGTCTGTGTCAGTGTTATGAAATTATCAAGAGACTACATAATCATGCGCTCCAACAAAAACGCGTGAGGTCCGCTACAATAACAACCGGCTAAGTGCAGGACACCTGTCTACCGTCCACATGTTGGCCAGTCGTTGAATCGGCTACTAAACAGCGACGTCATCATGTAAACAAAGTCACATGATATCTGTCAGAATGTGACTGTCACAAGCAATTTGAACACATAATATTGACAGAACTTTACTGTTTTACACTAGGTAATTAAGGTGAAAATCACTTGACTAAACATACGCGATTTATTCAGAAAAAAAAAATAGTTGAACATAGTTAGGTAGCACACGACACTAAATAGCTACAAGCTATCACTGGTTAAGGACAATGAGTTAATGTCACTTCAGATTTATGTCTTCAATACTTCTGAGTCTGATTGGATTATCCAGGGGAGATTTCTTCATGAAAACTGCACCGTTTTTGGTCCAAAAGTAGGCAATGGTGCCACTTTTTTAAGCGGTATCAGCTCTTTGATAATGCTGTGATTATACCGTGTTAAATTTTCTGAAATAAACACTGTCTGCATTGTGTTTAAGTTTTTTTTTACTGTATAGATATTGTTCTTCATGTGATATGATTTAAATTTGATTAAGATTTGGGGTATCTTACCACTCTTGGACACGGGATGGCATCTCTCGACATCTGCTACGGAAATGCAGGTGTTACGTTCGTCTCTGAGTAGATTGTTGTTGATGAAAGTAACAACATGCTGTGTAAGTTCCGACTCATTTAGTTTGAGATCACATTTCAGATTTGAGAATCGGAGATTGTTGCGACGCCCATATTGTTCAAGATCGTTGTGTCCTTCCTTAATTTCTCGAATTTCGCTGTCGAAATGAGCCACAAGATCCTTTACCGCTGAAATTTCGTTATCTTTTTTACGGAGATCACTTGCCTGTTTTTCAATGGTCAATTGCTGAGCTTGTACGATGCTACATTGTTTCTACACAGTTTCTTGTAGCTTCTTGTACTCAGTGTCAAAATACACACTACCACATATATGTATCTAATTTAGAATGTCAAACAACCAAATATAACGAATCATAAGGTAACACTCTATTCATATCGTAAAAGATACTTTATTTGCTTTGCATAGTTTTGTATTGTTTGAACCGTCATAAAATTTTATTGGCGATAAGCATAATTATTGTATGCTAAATAAAATATTGAATTGAGTTGCTTATTAAATACTTTTTATTTCATTAATTTTATAACGCTTCTTTTAATTATCCATATTTTTATATGTAGTTTTATGTGTGTATATTTTTATTCTATTTAAGTTGTTTTTACACCACTTAAACTTGTTAGCAGCAATTAAATATGCATTCTTGACATGTATGTTTCATTCGGAACACCTCGCTCAATTCTCCGAATCGATAAATGCGTGCAGTGTCAGAGGAGTTCCGAATAATACATGTATAGGCATTTAAAACCAAACCCCTTTACTATCTTAAAGAAAGAGCGTGCAGTTCGTAACTTTTTTTAAAAACTATAACATGTTTATTAAAGTAACAGTTCTGCGAAACTTTTTATAACATTTGCAACGTTTTCAATACAAAAATTAACGTAAATCTTCTATGTTAACTTAGTATTTTGTGTAATTGTGAACTTGGACAAAATACCATGCTACCATGAAACTAAAAAATTACAAAATATTCATTACATCTTTAGGCAGAGAGTTGTTGATTTATGTAATATGGTACACTAGTATATCCAGAATATCTTGAATTGTCAGACACGTTTAGAACTGATAGGATTATATTTATGGCCCAAACTTTTCTACCAGGGTAGGCAATAATGTAGGAACGGCTAATGTTCAAACATCTGTATTCTTTATCTGTCAGTTATGATAGAGAGTGCTAAAATTAGACAATAGAACTTGTTTGTTTCAAGCCTGCAGAAAGAGTATAACCACAGATCCATGGACATGTGTTTACAATTTAGAGTACATAAACTCACAAGTTCTTTTCTATAATTTCAAATGTTTTACAGTTGGTGTTATTTTTTTCCAACTGCATAATTATAGCAAACACTTTTTTGGAAAACATTATTTTGCCAATTAAATGTATTAACAATAATCTAGTAGTGTGTAAAAATTATAACAAAAACAATTCAGTCAAGACTGTGAAATATTTAAAAATGTGCATGTCAGTTATGTGCATTGAATTATGTGCGCGATGCCGGTGCTATGAAGTAATAATAGTGTATATATTAAGCGCAATGACCGGCGGCGAAGACAGACGGCAAAGACAGTGACAATAATAGTGTATATATTAAGCGCAATGACCGGCGGCGAAGACAGGCGGCAAAGAGAGTGACGATAATAGTGTATATATTAAGCGCAATGACCGGCGGCAAAGACAGTGACAATAATAGTGTATATATTAAACACAACAACCGGCGGCGAAGACAGTGGCAATAATAGTGTATATATTAAACACAAGGATCTGATGTTTCGCCTTAAATATGTCATTTAATCTGTATAACGTTTGTAATGAATCTGCTTTCAGATGAATTGGCAATTACTGTTTCCGTGTCTTTTGGTGCTTTCATCCACGCACACTGTCTCTTCCTTACATCCCACTTGTGAAACCGAAAACCAATGCCACTGTTCGGATAATGATATCTGCCAGAACACAATAAAAAATGTCGGAAAACCGGATTCCTTGCCGCGGTTTCGAGACATGCATAGTGCAGCAATAAAAAAATCTAAAAATGCCAGATGTCGCCTCCGTACGTCCACAAAGGCAGAAACAAACTCGAGATCTAGCGGTATGAGTGCCGATGATTCAGAGAGTGTCTCGAAACAACGTAAGGCATTTCAACCATCTATTACAAGATATGCTATAAAAGAAAATAATGAAGCTGGTGAAAACAAATACGTATATACCTATCCGGCTCTACCAGCGATTGAACTCGGAGTGGTCGGCGATGCCAGAGAAATTCAATTAGCAGACGGTGTTCAAACTTCGATTATCACACGGTCATTAAACCCACCACTTTATGAAATTCCTCATTTCCTAAGTGCACGTGATTGCGATCATATTATAGAAAGGAGTATCAATAAGGGATTGACTTCGAGTACAGAATTTTCAAACAAACGAGACACGGTATCAGATAAGAATCGCATCTCCAACCGCATTAGCAATTCAGTAAAGCTCCTTGCTGATGATATTGGAACTGAATTTATTGAAAAAATTCATCAGAAAATTTCCAAATTGACCGATCTACCAATGGATATAGTGAAACGGAGTGAACGATTAAGCATAAGCAAGTATGACATAGGAGGGCACTATTATGCTCACTATGATTCATCTAGTGTTCATCTAAATATCCCGTGTTGTTTCCAAAAAAAATGTTTGAATGACGAAGGATTTGACTATGAAAATAGAGACTGTTGTAGACACTGCCGCTATGCCACCATTTTGTATTACCTTAACGACGTAGAAGAAGGCGGTGAAACCGCGTTCCCGTTCGCTGATTTATCGTTTGATAATATTACACGAAAACGAACAACAGACTGGGTCAATCTTACAAAGCACTGTCAAGATGCCTCGGTAGTAATTAAACCACAAAAGGGGAAGGCAATTCTGTGGTACAACCACTTCATAGACAGAAGCAACGGTTATCTCGGTGATGTCTACAGACGAAGTGTGCACGGCGGATGTGACGTTATAAAGGGAACAAAATGGATAGCCACAAACTGGATATCTGCTCCTACCTACCCCGACAGAGGTGTAGCAAGTAAATATATAAATCCGGAACATTTTATTCTGTAGAGGATGAAGTAGAAAATCACGTTTACAGCACGATTATAATTCTTACCACAAGAGTAATAGCATAGCGTTGTTTTGGTGGCGTGTATAGGTAAGCCGAATAAAGATTTCAATTAACATTGATTTCGTTGACGAGGTTTATAATACAAATACAACTTCCACGAAAAAAAAACACAAAAACAATGAATTGCTCCATAACCTATAGTTGATATGACTGACTATCGTGGATTTCAGCAGTTTTGTTACGATACTGATTTTTTTTATAATTTCAGTCACCAAATATATGGTAACCCATTTGAAGAGGACACGACTATACATGTTATGTCCACGAAATGATCCAACTGTACTTAGTTTGAAAGAAACTTGTGTTACTTGAAGAAATCGGTGCGATCTACTACAACACGAGTTACTTTCTAGAAATAAGTATTTAAAAATGTCATCTATAAACAATTGTATTCGTGATTAATTAAAAAAAACATTCATTATACTCGCCACTTATTAAAACATTTTTGGACGAGTTTAAAGCCTCATTAAACTTCCAAAATTCATATATTTTAATAATAACAGAAATGGCGGCAATTTAATGTTTTTATAGTATTGCTAAAACAATTCCTATAGATCCCTTATTGACAAAAAGAGAGAAAATATATAACTTCGATTGTAATGTGTATTTCTCATACGGGCGGACCGAGCTTTTAATTTTGGTATACATTTTTTTGTAATTCCATAATGACTCGGTCGCTTTCCGTCTTACTTAACTCCGCCAATGTTTGGAAGTACCCAAATGAATAGAAGCATTTTGATGCATACATTATCCAGATTCTCATATTCGACAAAGAAGATATAGAAAATAGAGATACATCACTTTATAATCATCATAACATAACAATGGTAGAAAATAGGACAACTTTTATACTCTCTGAAGAATTTTATTACACAGTTGGGGCATAATGAAGTGTTATATATTTAAGTGACGTGCCAGTGTATTTTCTAAAATAAGCGAACTGCAGTGGTAGTGTGCAGATTAACACGTTAGAAAAGGGGTTCATCAACAAAATTAGAAAAGTTATGGCTTGAATAACATTATGAATAACATTATGCAACGATATCGGGTTTTTCTTTTTAAAAAAACAAAAAAAACAAAAAAAATACTGATATCTATAATGAAATTTGTACCGAGTGTAGCAAGCATTATACTATTTATACACACTGAGAAACAATGAGTACCGACTACTAGTTTGCTTGCATTTACACTTGATACTATCGCACGCGCTATAACGTCACGATTCATTTATGGAGAGGCTACCAAGGCACGTTGTCTGAACAGCTGGTTTCATCTCAGAAAATAATGGTGAGCACCGACACTACATATATAGAAATTTGGAACTTTTATAATATATGTAGATGATACGCAAGTTGCTAGAAGCCTGCTTGGGATTTTCAGCGTCGAAGTGTACATTGCGACAACTATTCTTTCTGGCTTATGCTTTGGGGGAGGGTTGGTACTTGAAACATGTAGGAATAACCGGTATGCTGTTGCAACTAGGGATTGTTTCATGGCCATTAGTTTTGGTTTGAAGTTTTTAGTTTGAAATCGTTCTCAAAACATACAAATTTAGCTTTTGTTCGTGAACTGGGCTTTGTTTCATGCTCATTTGCTTAGTTTCGAAGATTTAGGTTTTAAAAAGTTTTCAAACATATACATGTATTTTTGTGCTGGGACTGTGCATTGTTCCAAGCGTATAGTTTTTATTTGAGTTTGAAACAATTCTCAATATCATGCTATTCAGGCTTGTTGTCTGAACAGCTGGTCTTCCCATATAAACACCACTTTGTTTAAAAACAACAAACACAATACATATCTATAACTTTACAATAATAATGTATAATACAACAAAAACAATACACATCTACAACTTTACAACAATAATGTATTATACAACAAACACAATACACATCTACAACTTTACAGCAAGAATGAACTTTCAGATTTTTAAACCAAAAGTATTGCACGACCACCCCCCTCCTACCTTCCCCACCTCCTAAAAAAATTTGTCGTTGAAAAAAGGCATCCAGGTACCTTTGTAATTTGCGTGACCTTTAAATGCATTGTACTGCATGCTGCACACAAGGACGTTTATTATTCAATTTTCTTTATTAAACACAGCATTAACAAAAACATACAATCCTTCAACTGCTGTAATAACAATTTGAAAAATAATCGTGTACACATCAAACGACAATTATAATTTGCATTTCATACAAAGAACCAAACGATTACTACAAATATATGTTTAAAAGAACGGCATATCAAGTTAGTGTTTGAAGAAAAAAAACCATAAGGCCAATGATCAACAGTAAATTGCATGCTAATGAATTATATTGCATAGTTCAGTGAGAATTTAATTCACATCAATCGTAAAACAATGTTTATTTGAAGTTGTAAAAACACACAATTATAACTACAGAATATTTACATCCTGAATATGAAATACTGTTAAATCTAAATACAAACAAAATGTTTTAACGGATTGTAGCAAATATTTTCACTCACAAAGAATTAAAGGTCCTGAGAGTCGCCATTTGTTTGTTTGAATATCATCGTTATGCCATCTAGGGCTAAAAGACGATCAGTTAACTTCTCCTTCCCAGGGTCCTGGAAGATTTACCAGTACTCGAGTACACCAAATCAGCAAGTAACTGATAGTTTTCCCACTTGAATCAGCGGTACAAGACGAATGACAATGAGACGGACGTTATGTCATATATCAGTCATCACGGATACTGTGGTCGGACAGGGATTCAAACTCACAAACCATGAATTGATAGTAATGCGCTTGCAAAAGGGGGAAAACTCATATTGACCAATTATGAAGTAATTATTGTAAGAAAATCGTAGCTCATTCAAATAAAAACCATAGAAACATTTCAGTGTTTTCCTCATAATTGCATGAAACAAGATATGAGATGTGGTTAATACAGGATAGGCATCGATCATGCATCGTCCGATACCCCCGGGTGTCAATTCCAATACTCTCTATCCATCACGATGTATAAAATTCATTATTGACAGTCGGTGGTATCCGCATTAACTGGCAACTTGTCATATTTCACAATTAATACAATTGACAAGTTAGTATTTTTAATATTTGATTATAGGATTAAATTCATTTTTTCTGGTTTTTATGCATGTGTAAAGAATGTCGAATCACGCACAAATCAAATAAAGTCCGAATTGATTCGACATTCTTTACACATGCATAAAAACTAGAAAAAATGAATTAAATCCTTATAATTCCAATCCTGATGATTATATTAAATTTGAGACTCCTCAAGTTAATAAAAAAAAAATAAAAAAATAACTATACTCTACAAAGTAAACGCGTAAGAATACATCACCTTTGTCCCGGTGGACATCAAATTCTCTAGATCTTATATCCAATAATATCGTAGCGGTTATTGTTTCAATTATCAGCTTAACTCTGTAACATTAGTTGGTTTATGGTAAAATTACGAAATATATTGCGGTGAAAAATTAAACACCCGCCTTTTATCTCTCGATTCAGACAAATAAAAAATCAATAATTCCAGGAAATACCCACGCAGTGTGTGTATATATACGTAGACGCTGACGTCATTGTTTAGTTTTTTTCCTACATGTTTGTTTTTAAAAAATGTGTCAATATTTACGAAGGTCATATAAATTCACGCTCATTGATGGAGAATCCGAATTTGGAACGTTTTAAACAACTTTTACGTGCAAGGTTTGTGTATTTACATAGTCTCACGATCGTCTTCTTCTGAACTTCAACAAGATCTACATGTACATGTTTTTATTTAATTTTTCCTGTGGAAATTTTTGTCAACGACTAGTATTCACGTTCGATAAACCAGGATTGTGTTCAATGGTACACTATACATCTCACATCTAAACATTTTATGACCTACTCCATTGTTTCTCAAAATAATGTATGGTCTGGTTGTGACGCCTGGTTAAATCGCTGAATCAAAGAAATCTATAAAACAATAACCCGAAGAAAACAGCTAGGACCAGATCTACGTTTGTTTTCGTTGTGTTTTATTATTAAAAAACGCTTGGAACCGTTGTGGACGCCATTTAAGTTCGTATATGGTTAAACTGACCATCAAAATGTCGATGTTTCTTTGTTTACGCGAGAAACGTAAAAGTAGTCCGGTTCCAGGGTTTTATCGAAAAAATAAAAGTCTTTAAAAAATTGACCAAATTTGTCAACATCCTGTGGGCGACATTCAAGTATGTTCCAATAAATTCTTAAATTTATGTACAATATAACCGTTTTAAGTGATGAGTGGAGTGATAAGAACATTCTTCAGTCAAGTAAAAGAAAAACAATCCCTTTGAACAACATTTCATTTCAACTATGGTGCGACTTGGTAGAATGATTTGATACACATGATATAAGGCAACTGAGACATTTCCCAGAAACCATGAAGTTGTTTTGGATCGGCCGAAAATTACTTGGGGGTAGATTTGTACGATTCATGACAGGAATGAAAAATGAAACGGTTGCTACATTTAAAGATGTAACATAGTTTAAATAAAAATAATTGGAGGTTATGATTTGAGGTCACAGTGTGACAAGATATTGTAGATTAATACCTTTGTTCACCATGGAAACACCCGACACGGTTGAATATTGAAATCACAATGGACTTAAAATTCAGCTGTTACGCATATTTATTTGGTTAGACACTTTCCTATAAGTTTTTTTCTACAGTTCTTACATCATACCATGACGTGAACTCATGTTTCTATGATGTGACATCATAAGCTTACTATAGAATGACTCGTGCTTGTAAAATGGGGCTAAAAACCATCAAGCGACAACAAACTGTTCACCGATCGAGTGCAGGCACCAGTGTGTACACTGTAGTGTAGGTAATCAGATATACCGTAACGGATGTTTGTAACACTGCTATATATATATGTGGTATTAGGGGCGACAAGGAATCCAACCCCTGTGAAATACCTCCTATTCCACACACCATCGAGCTGGTAAAATGTTCTAGATTCGCCTTTCTTTAATCTCCATTTTCGATAAAGCTCTAATAATCAACAATTGGCTGTTCAGTAAGTAGACCTAGATACAAGATGTTGATATGGACCAAATAAAATAAATAGGCCAGCCAAGTTCTGCATTAGAAATTATTCATTATTGGGTAGCCTATGTATGACATTTTTAAGTTGTGTAGGCTTATTGTATTTAAAAGTCCATCCACATTATTTTCAAACTGACAAAACATTTTCTGTTAATTTATTGATTTTTTTTACGGGTATGTTGTGGCATTCAAGTTTTTCAGCGGGATGGAAACAATGCTCAATGCGTTTCGGCAATTCTGTTGTACACAACTCATATAATTATTTCGTTCTTATTTTCATAGAACGTGTTCTGTACTACCTCCTCGCTCTCTGTACCGATCACACTTTGGCGTATTTCTTTTTACCATGTTTTTTTATCGTCGGAGAATTTAGTCTTATTATACGTTTATATGTTATTTGTCAATATATATGTAGGTATAAGGGTTGAATTCGGGATTAAAACAACGATAGAGGCCGATTTTGAAGGCGAGGCAGAGCTCTAAATGTCAAACTCGCCTCACGTCTGAACAGAAGAAAACGATTTCCAAATAAACGGTACTCCCGATGTTTATGCTTAAAAAACGGATCGAACTATGGATTTTTTAAAAACAATTTTGATATTGAAACATCACATATTTCTTACCTTCTACGTTTTATTTTGATGACATCTAACGCTAAAAGGGAAAATTTTAAAAGACACCTTTAATAGCATTAAAACATGTGTACATACCAGCAAATTACAACAAAAAAAAAACATACGAGGAAGAACAAAAATATTCCCGCTTCCAAAACAAGGGCGGTAACATCGTGAAGATTATTATATAATCCGGTGATATATTACTCTACTAATTAGTAGGATTATTTATCATCGATGGAGCACAAATTGCAGTAATGTAATTCATTGTTACGTAGTTCACAATTCTTCATAATCTGGTAAATATTTTAATTTTTATGACTTTCGTTTCTAAAACATTTTCATTATTCTGATATAGTTTCGTGTATGCCCTTTTTGAATAGTTATTGATTGTCAGATAAGAGGCAGATAACGTAATCCACATTTCAGGTAACTTCTGGAGGAATCTACTTTGATTTAAAAATGTTGATATTTATTGTACGCTTAAAGCTGAAATAGTTCATAAGATTATATTAACTATGTTTGTGTGTTTTAATGATCAATATTTATTATAATATTCTTGAACTTTAATATCATACTACATGCGTAAAAATAAAACGTTATTTACTGGATTTGTTTGGACATCAGTTGTTTATACCAAAATTATTGTTTTTCAAGTCTGCTATGTACTTTAATCATATTTAAGATAATTTTGATATTGGGAGTATTCAAAATGGTATACATTTTACTGTTTTAAAACAATTCTGTGTTCTTTACATAGACTCAGGCAGCACACCTCAGGTTTGACAGCACACCTCAGGTTTGGACAGGGTTTTTGCGGGCTTTACAGGATTCAAAAACGTAAAAAGACCACGAAATTGGGATGTTGAATTGTATTTTCATGTGGATGTATTAGATAATACCCCTTTATTACAATAAATTACAGTTTTGGTAAGAATTCTTCATCAATGTTTTATAGAATTGCTCTGGACATGAAAATATTGGAATTGGTATCTCGTTTTGGCGGAATAATGAACATCAGATTTAACTGTGACACCATATCTGTACAATTTAAGATCACAAATGAAAATGAGTTATACAATATTGCAACGTTTGGTCTGCCATAAAGAAGCCTGAGAAAAATTTATATATTGTATAGTTTTAACAAAATTGTTTACTAGGCTTTTTCACAGCTTAATCTAGGGAAGGTAGTCGCCTTACAGATTTTTGAAGATCCCGTTTTAAGGTCAAGATATTACACCAACATCTTGTCATTCTCACTCACTAGAAGTTCAGACTAAAATATGTTATGCGAGACATTGCCGATCGTTATATAATTTTTTTCATCGACGTCATTTATATATTCCGGGAAGTTGAAACGAAGTTCGGTATTTTACGCACGAGAGTCGAGTTATACGGAAAACACCGAACGATGAATCGGAAATGATATTACACTCGGTTAATATAAAAACAAACAACATGTCATTGATTTATTACACTATTGCACCGTAAATGTGATTAATAAGCCTATAGGTTGGCCATAGATAAATAAATTTATTTCTCTCATGTTCACTACTGAGAAGACCATGTCACTGAGAAAATGTTATAACGAAAGTAACAGATGTAAGGCGAAAATCCCTTGATAACATAATTGTTTCGTGATGTTGTTTTTATGATATACTTGAGTTGTTAAACTATACAGTGACGTATTTTTATTAAATGTGTGTAAATGATTTCTATGGATAAATGGCCATAGGCACAATGTTAACTGTTGCTAATAAACTTGAATAAACATAGTCAAAACATAGAAGATTGTTTTTTATTCTGATCTCAAGAATCTGTGTCGTCAAACGGCTTACAACTTCTCGTTTTGTGCGCCCGGCGAATGGCGAAGAAGCATTAAATATTACTCCTGTCCGCCCGACTTTCCGTTCGTCCGTTCATTCGTCAGTTCATTTTGATATTTTGAAACGTCCGCCAAATTCTACAGGAGTTATGGTTACTTTAATATTTGGTATAATTTACATATAGCGGGGCATTCCGTGTCATATTGACACATTTCTAATCAGATAGTATTTCTTGTTGTGTTATAAACATCTGATCAACTGTTGGGCACTGCCAATGACTTTATTGAAATGCACGTCTATTAAATGAACAGTAGATTAGTTCAGGCACTAGTTCAGGCACTACTATGTCTTTTCATCGACTGTTATGTTGTCTGTTGAAAGAATGACAAGCATTTGACCGTCATGGTGTTAACGACATGATCAATATGCACTTTGATAAACCGCTTTTGGAAAAGGATTTGTACTGACTGACGTATACTAAAAGGAAATATGGATTGTCATAGCATTCTTAACCGTCATTCTAACCTAATTTTGCAGAAGGTATTTTAAATGACCTTATTTGCATTTTTTCCAATTGTCCATGCCATGAACGTTGTCATAAATGCAAAACTTGACAATCAGATTGAAACCAACAGTGTAAGTGTAAGAGTAATGACCATAAACGTTTAATGGTGAATCAAGAATTGTAAAAGGATTGGTGCTTATTCGTAGGCCCCCCTATGCCATAGAATTATGCAATTCTGCTAAAATAGTAAACAGTAAATATATTTTCACAAAAAAAACTGCAGATAATATTATCAAAAGCCTTAAAAAATGTAGTTAGATATAAAAGAAACACTACATCTCAACAGAGGGCTTTATGTGCCTCTTCATCGTCTGCGTCAACAATCACGTGTTCAGTGATTTTCGAAATACATGATTAGATAGACAATTAAGCCAATACTGTAAATGTGGATACAGTCGAAATACAGTACATTATACCCGATGATAAAACCATTGCAGATGATATGACATAGAATCATGAAACATAAAACAGGAATTAATAGTTTGTAAGAGAATGGTCAACAGTCGATATGGAACATTATACCGAGAAATTCAGCTGCTTAACAAACCAAAGCATTCCATTGTAGTAAATCCAGAGATTGTCATCATGTTATGTCATTACATTCCCCACTGTTACATGTAATCGAGAGACTGTCATCATGTTATGTCATTACATTCCCCACTGTTACATGTTATGTCATTACATTCCCCACTGTTACATGTAATTTAACAAGCTATTTATCATCCATCAGTTTTGCTCTTTGTAAACCGCCGAAGACACCGGTACCATCCTAATTATTGTCTAGCATCTATTAATTATAACAGCTGGGCAATATGTCTGTTTTGAAAGTATACATGTGTTTGTTGCTGTACAAATGACACCATATGTTAAATGTCCTAGAAGAATGTCCAATAAGTGTCACAAACTAACATGTAGACACTTCCACACGATTGTTGACTAGAGCTCTACTATAAATTTCTCTCCCCCCCCCCCCTCCCCCCCAAACACACACACACACACACACACACACACACACACACACACACACACACCCCATCTTCCTCTCAATTAAGCAGCGGAAAGGAATACCACCAGACGTTGCAATCCTGTCCAGTCTTCATTAATATAAGAGGGCACTATGCACCGTCTCACCATCCCTCACTTAAACATGCTAATGCTGTTTTAAACATATTTACCATGCCATCTTTTATTCCTCTTTTTCTTATCATCGACTTCTTTTTTTACGTTAATTCTGCTGTGCACAGACGCGAAGATCTGAACATAATCCTCGTGAGTGAGTGTTGCAGTATCGGAAGATAGATAATAATAGTTCACTGTTCGAATCCTTGTCTTGTACTTATATTTTACCTAACCATCATAATTTCATCCCTGAAAGAGAATTTGTTGAATTTAGGCTACATTGTGTTCGGGGATATGCTCTGCTGAAGTTGTTTTCAGCTAGACTATCGTAGGTGCGTTTTGTATATATTTCTTATATTTTTTAAGGTTCACTTTAATAAAGTTGAAAATGAAGTAGCATTCTTTCTCGTGGTTTCAAGTGGCTACTATATTCATACAAGTGGCTACTATATTTATACAAGTGGCTACTATATTTATACAAGTGGCTACTATATTCATACAAGTGGCTACTTTATTCATACAAGTGGCTACTATATTCATAAAAGTGGCTACTATATTCATACAAGTGGCTACTATATTTATACAAGTGGCTACTATATTCATACATATTCATACAAGTGGCTACTACATTCATACAAGTGGCTACTACATTCATACAAGTGGCTACTACATTCATACAAGTGGCTACTACATTCATACAAGTGGCTACTACATTCATACAAGTGGCTACTATATTCATACAAGTGGCTACTACATTCATACAAGTGGCTACTACATTCATACAAGTGGCTACTACATTCATACAAGTGGCTACTACATTCATACAAGTGGCTACTATATTCATACAAGTGGCTACTATATTCATACAAGTGGCTACTATATTCATACAAGTGGCTACTATATTCATACAATTGGCTACTACATTCATACAAGTGGCTACTATATTCATACAAGTGGCTACTACATTCATACAAGTGGCTACTATATTCATACAAGTGGCTACTATATTTATACAAGTGGCTACTATATTCATACAAGTGGCTACTATATTTATAGTTTACCCCACTACCCCACTAGGGTCCGAGTTTTATTGCATTTTTTGGCAGTTTTGTTGATCGATTTTTTTTTCAGAAAAAGTGTAGGCACATGTCTACTCTGCCTATAGGAAGCTACGCCCCTGCAAGATGATAAAGCATAATTTATGTCAATATACTATTAGTGAGTATATACTGTATTATTTACATATAATTCTGAATGCTATATTGGTGTATTTAATATATGACCAATACATGTGCAGGCGATGATTTATTATGAACTATTTGAAACGCCTATGGTCAAATTCATCCTAACACTCGATTTTTGACATTTATGATTTTAAACGTATATAAACGCATTAACTTCTGTTCTATATTTATTTACACGGATGTTTATCTAAAATTGATTAAATGTTTCAACCATAAAAAGGTAATAATGAATTTTGTCTCTTTTTTAAAAGTTTGTATTCAATATATTGATATATTTAGATTTTATTTTCAGATTATTTTAGATTGTAAAATGTCTTTTTCTGGTTTATGTTGTAAATTGGGCTTGTTATATATATGGTCCTACTGCGTTTTTGATAATATTGAAAATATAAACTGCTGGTAGTATTCGGTTGTACGTTGCTGCTGTTCTGATTCCGTTGCTATGAAAACTGACATCGTGATATAATAAGTACAATGATTTGATATGTTGCTCTAAAGCCGATAAATAAAATCCGCATTACTTTTGGAATTAATTACTTTCAGATGACTTGGCTACCACTATTATCATGCGTTTTGGTGCTTTCAACTACGCACATTGTCTCCTCCATGCATCCTACTTGCGAAACCGAAAACCAATACCATCATCCGGGTATTGAACTTTGCAATAACAAAATATCAGATGCCAACAACCAAGATTATTTACTGTGGTTTCAAGACCTGCATAATGCAGCGACAGAACAATTTAAAAAGGCCAGAGAATATTTGTATACGTCAATGACGGCAAAAACAGAGCCGGGAACTAGCGATGTGACTGTCGATGGTCCAGACGACATTTCAAAAAAGTGTAGGACATTTCAGCCATCCATGACAAGAGATGCTAAGATAGAAAAGAATGGAGCCGGTGAAAACAAACACGTATATACTTATCCACCGCTGCCAACGATTGAACTCGGAGTGGTTGGCGATGTCAGAGAAATTCAATTAGCAGACGGTGTAAAAACTTCCATTATCACACGCTCATTAAACCCCCCACTATTTGAAATCCCTAATTTTCTAAGTGCACGTGATTGTGATCATATTATAGAACAGAGTATCAAGAAGGGATTGACTTCTAGTACAGTATTTGCAAATAAACAAAAAACGGATTCAGATCAAAATCGTGTTCCTGCTCGCATTAGTGAATCAGTCACGCTTCTGGCTAATGATATTGGAACCGAATTTATGGAAAAAATTCATCAGAAAATTTCCAAATTGACCGATTTGCCAATGGAGGTAGTGAAATGGGGTGAACGTCTAAGCATCGGCAAATACGAGATCGGAGGACACTATTATGCTCACTTGGATTCGAATAAGGTTGATCTAAAGATCCCGTGTTGTTTCCAAAAAAAATGTTTAAATGATGAAGGATTTGACTTTGAAAATACAGAATGTTGTAGACACTGCCGCTATGCCACCGTTTTGTATTACCTTAACGACGTAAAAGAAGGCGGCGAAACCGCGTTCCCAATCGCAGATTTATCGATGGGCAATATAAGGCGGACAACAGAAGCAATGAATTGGGTCAATCTTACAAAGCACTGTCACGATGCCTCGGTGGTAGTTAAACCACAAAAAGGGAAGGCAATCCTGTGGTACAACCACTTCATAGACAGACACGGGTATCTAGGCGATGTCAACGGACGGAGTCATCATGGTGGATGTGACGTTATAAAGGGAACGAAATGGATAGCAACAAACTGGATATCTACTCCAACCTACCCGCACAGAGATGTAGCAAGTAAATATATCAATCCGAAATATTTTAAAGGAAAACGATGAAACAACAACAAAACATGGGCAGCACGATATAACGCTTAGTGTAAAAACAATATGGCGTCGTTTTTTGTGGTATAATATAATTTCGTTCTTGAGATTTGCTTTTCAAACAGAAGCATTACAAACTTTCCAACAGTTGGTTGTTATGTACAGTCTATATATATAATCACATAACAAAGAAAAAAGAGAAAAAATATGGAATTTTAAATAAGAAGTTAGTTTGATATTCACTTTTCGTCCTTCAATGTTTAAAGAGGCATCACCTAGACTATTACAGCCTGTGTGGTTCCAGCTAAGAATAAAATCACTGTCGATCTCTGCAGATCATAATTTTTATCATGTTATTATTGTTGTTAAATTACCAACCTCTATGTGGTTCGAGGGAGCCATATGAGTGATAACAAGAATAGGATCATTGTGGCTCATGCATGTCGTAAGAAGAGACAATTTGAATAATATATAATAGAATTTGCTGAAATTCTGCAGTTCTAGGTTCATTCTGCATATTCATTTGTTGATGTGTTTAGCTGTATATTAATTTGTTGTTTTTTACACGTGAAGTGAACCTGGAATCATCCTTCCTGTTGGCGTCGAATAACATCAAATGTGTTGGTACGCCGTTAAACCCCATTCATTCATTCATTAGAGTATTACCCTTGTGAAACCGCTGTGTGTTGCTAAGTAAGTAAAATGAACGACATATTGACTTTAAACGTTTGGTTATGGAGTAAACACTTCCGGGAGCTGTATGTCTATGTGTTTAATCACGTGAGTTAGTGAGAAATGTAGGGACAGGGTCCATGTAGTCCGGTTTCCGTTTTATTATTGTTCGTTTGATCACCGTTTGTGTTTATAAACAAGTTAACATGTTTTAACCGTGCATGCTGAACGCAGCCCAACTGATTTATTTTTATAATTTAAGGACATTTTTAAACCAATATATTCAGAGATGTCGATTATTGCAGTAGTCAGATTTCGTAAAAATAAATAAGTTTTGTATTTATCAATTTTAATCAAATTTGGCAACAATAAACATACGTGTAACAAACTGTGTAAATATTATTGGAAAATATTATAAATTAACTGAGAACTGAGAAGGTTATAAACAGAACAGAACAGAACATATATTTTATTAGGATTTGTACAAAGTACATCATCATACTATATACAATATACAATCAATATAAACATATAGTCACTTAACAGCAATGATTAAATTCATTAGAGTATATAACAAAATATTAAATGAATGTTAATAAATGAAATGAGGATAAACACTATGCTTAAACAGTTAGCACTGTTTTTCTAATTTCTAATGCCTCTTTTATATATCTTGAAATATTATATAATATGGTTTTATTATGTGAATTAAGTAACTCCAAAAATTTGAACACAGACGGTCTTTGATAGTAATACTTTTTCAAATACTGTTTTCGTAAATTATTAAAACAGGGACATATACATAAGAAATGAAACTCATCTTCTATATCCCTTGAATTGCAACATAAACAATATCTTTCATTTTTTGGAATTCTATTTCTGTCATATCGTCCAGTTTGTATTCTAAGAGGATTAACAGATAGTCTTAATCTAGTGTAAAATAATCTAAGATTACAGGGCAATATATCGAGATAATTCTCGTACTTAAATTGATGTTTGACAAGTTTATAAAATTCGAGCACTGGACTTTTTTCTACTGATCCAAACCATTGTTGAATGAAATTGTCGATAACCTTTTGTTTAAAAATATTTGGAAATACTTTGGGATTAACAAAACGATTATTCTCAAACATATAGGTGAATCCATAATCATTTAACATGGTTTTAATATTTGATACCCAGTTCTTACAACCTCTATTACAGTCATAAAGCCCCTGTTCATATAGTTTTTTTATCAATATATTTTCCGTATAAATAACTTTACACCAATAGCTTATGATTCTTACATATCGTGATATATATAATGGATATCTCCCAAGCTCTCCATACACACCCACTGTACAAGTATTTAATCTAACATTCAATAAACGTTTACAGAACTTTAAGTGTATTCTTTCGATTACTTTCGACTTGGTATATCCCCAAATTTCACTCGCATAACTTAAGATAGAACCAACGAATGCATCAAACAACTGGCATAGTAGTTTTGGCTTTAAATGGAATTTTTTACAATTAAATAAGAGGGTATTAAAAGCTTTCAAAGATTTGCCAACCAAATGTTCCTGATTTAAATTAAAATTACCAGTATAATTAAATATTGTTCCAAGATAATTAAAATCATCAACAACTTCAATAATTTCTCCGTTATAAGTCCAAGATTCATTGGGTAACAACCATCCACGTTTTCTAAATACCATTATTTTTGTTTTCAATGTATTTACTTTTAAGCCCCAATTATTACAATAAGTATGCAAACGGTTAAGATTATCCTGTAATTCAGAAGGAGATTTTCCTAAAATAGCCATTTCGTCCGCAAAAAGTAACATAATCAAAACAATATCATCAATATTCAATCCTGAATCAACGCTGTTTTGTAAATACAGCTCCAAGTCTTCCACAAACATAGAGAAAAGTATAGGTGAGATTACCTCCCCTTGTCTCAATCCCACAGCATATTCAAAATAGTCAGAATAACTATTACAACTCTTTACACATGATTTAACCTTCTGATACATGTCCTTAATAATACGTAGAAGTTTACCCCTTATACCAAGCTTATACAATTTTAGCCAAAGTGCATTTCTATATATACTATCGAAACACTTCATCATGTCAACGAAAACAACATATAAACGTTTATTATCATATAAATAATTCTGGATAATTGACATTAACACAAATATAGCATCAACTGTTGACCGTCCCTTTCGAAATCCAAATTGCGCATCTGAAATGATATCATTATTATTACAAAATGTTTCAATCCTTTTATTGAGTATGGTGGTAAACAGTTTAGATAAACAACTTACCAAGGTTATGCCTCGGTAATTATTAACATCGCTCACACTACCTTTTTTGTGAATAGGGATAATCACTCCCTCTGTCCACTTATCGGGAAAAAAGCCTGAGGTCAAAATAGCATTAAAAATATCACATAAATGGGAGCCTAAAATATCAATACTTTCAATAAAATACTCATTTAATAAGAAATCGCTCCCAATCGATTTTCCAGCTTTCAAACATTTACTAGCGCTCAGTATTTCAGAAACAGTAATTGGCTGGTCTAATTCCTCGAATGAACAACAATTGTTATCAAAATCATTATCAGTACAAAAAGATTCGGCATCTTCATTTGCTGTCTGAAATATATCATTACTTAAACTAGCAAAATAATTTCGGAATTCCTCCAATGATATGTCATTACTTCCGGCATGATTATTCTTTTTCTTAAAATATTTCCAAAATTCTTTAGGTTTACAATATTTTAAATTCTCTATATCTGATAATTTTTTTAATTCAAAACATCGCTTCTTTTTCTTAACGGTATCTTTATATTCTTTTTTACATTTGCAGAAATGCTCCCTATTTAAATCTGATTTACAACAGGTGTATATACGTAATGCTTCTAAATATTTGTTCTTGGCAATTACACAATCCTTACAAACCATTCCGCATGTTTTACAAATGACTGGTCAGAAAATGTGACATAACTTTTATGTATATAACTTTTTGAGAATAAAGGATCCGACACAGCACGAACTATATTGGTAAAATCATTCATAACATCGTTGACAGAATCTCTATTTGAATAATCTATATTCTTTGTCAATTTATTAAAATCAGACAATTTATTTATTAAACCTGAGCGAAAACGCTCACGAAGCAAATTATCCCATTTATACTTTACGTCGCGCACATCTACAGGTATAGCTGAAGGTCTATTACAACACAAAGAAAATTTAATGGGTGAATGGTCACTCCATTCATTAATAGGGTCAATTGTAAAAGTACTGATATGTGAAAAATTACTCTCATTTGTAAGTAAATAGTCAATCACGGATTCTCCGTGCTGTGACACAAAGGTATACACATCCGTATTAATACCTATTCTACCGTTTACTATGCGTAAACAAGACGATTTGCATAACTCAAGAAGTTTAACACCCTGACTATTACATGTTTTATCAAGCGAGGACCGGTACATGGGTATATCGGGAACATAATCAATATCATCTGTATAATAATTTACCTTGTCTTGTATAATAAAATCATGTTTAGTACCAACTCTGCTATTCATATCACCCATAACATACACAGACCCGAGACTTTCATAAAAAACTATATCATTTTCCAGAAGTTCAAATAAATCAACATTAGCAATATTATATGCAGAGGAATCTTCCCCCCATAAATAAATTCCACATACATATACATCATTATCAAAATTAAAGAATTTGTGATCAAGTTTAATCCAAACAATGGTGTCCAAGCTACTTTTAACTACCTCAATACCATTTTTTAAAGATTCCTTGTAGTATAAAACAATACCACCACTAGATCTTTTGGCATTACGATGTTTAAATTTACGGTAAAAATTATGTGAAACATATCCACTCAAGCTAATATCGCTATTAGTACATGTCCATGATTCATATAAGAATACAATGTCATTATCAGCAATAATATTTACAAAGTCACAATTGTCTTTCTTACTCCTAGTAAGTCCATGCACATTCCATGACAGGAAACGTAGTTCACCCTCTGCGTAATCCTAGTCCCTCACTGGCCTACCGTTGATATATAGGGTGTCGTAAGCAATCCACGACGTGTCCCCTCTGTCCCTGGCTGCTCTCATCTTAGGTAGAAGCCTCTTCCTCTTCTCTACTACCTCTCGTGGAAATTGTTCATTCACATAAAATGCGGTACCTTGTAATGTTTTCCACTGTTTACGTACGAGTTCTCTTTCTTTGAACAGTGTAAATTTTGCGACAATCGCCCTATTCCTTCCCATGGCCTTCACCCCCATCCTGTGTACTCGCTCGAACCCGATATTGTCAACAATGTCCTTCGCTACCTTCATCATCTCGTGAATAAAGCTACGTACTACAGCTTCTGCAGCTTCCGCACTCTCCCCCGAGGCTTCCGGAATGTTACTAAACACCAGATTGTTTCTCATGGACTGCGATTGTAGGTACACGATTTCATCCCGGATCACATCCCTTTCCTTCTCTAATCCCACAACTTTATTGTTCACAATCCCCATATTAAAATCTACACTTTCTGTCTTCTCCTCAACTCTCGTTAGTCTCTCATCTGACTTTTTATTATTTTCATCTATGATAATCCACAGCTTTTTCAGATCGCGGTCGAACCCATCAACTTTCTTCTCTAAGCTCTCCAGAGCACCGAGCCTCTTGTCCATGGCACATATTTTATTGTCAATTTTCTTAAGACATGACATTAAGTCCGCATTTGTCGGTTCTATACAACTTTCCGCCATTACTGATTTTTTTTACTGTAAACACATTGTCAGTTCCAGTTTTCAGCGTTTCAGCATCAAATAAAACAGCGTTGGTTTGACTCAAAATTTCACTCACCGGAATGTTATCAGTATCCTCAGACGGGCCTCTGGTTTTGAAAAGTTTGTTGTTTTGTTCTTCACTATCACAACCACTACTTCCTCTGTTCCGTATAAACAGCGTTACCCTAAATCACAAACTTTGCAATTAGTAACGGTTGTAACCACCATTTACAACAATGCAGGCAACACATATCCGCGTCGATGGAAGCACAATGTTTGCAATACAGTGTTAAGAAATATTGTTACACTACTTACCCAAGGCTTGGAAAGCTTATTAAAGTTTCTCAGTGGTGGGTGACGAGCGTCAAATACGTCTTCTCTACTCATCTAAGACGTGCTGAATTGGAGTTTTGCGTTTTTAGTCTCTCAGTGTACCATGGTGTTAACGGTAAAAAAGGTCACTGTGATCTCGTTATAAAAAATCATACTCCAGCTAAAAAATTATTTATACATATCCTTTATTTCAAATAAAAAAATATAAAATATTTGACCCATGTGAGACCATTAGCATTTTTAGGAAAAAAAGCTATGAAATATATGATAGATTTTGCTTGTACTTTGCCTGGATTTATTGCTGAAGATTCGTTCGTAAAATGTATGATTTTCTACAGTAATAACATTTAAACGAATAAATGTTACAAGAGAAAAATAGTAAATATATATATAATTGTTCGCACCGTTAAGAACTTATATAAAGAAAAATGAAAAATATTTTTTTCCTTACAATATCTGTATTCAAATGGATTACTTCAACATTATACTGTATATCGAGATCATAGTTATTTTATATTTTCTTTTACTGTTTTACCTGAAAATGATTTTATTATATAACATTATGAATGCTTCAATCTGATTGGTTGAAACCCTAACTAATCAGGTCAAATAAAATGAACTATTGACAACTTATTCCTTCAAAAATGTACTATTGACCACTTATTCTGTCGAAACCGGTTTCACCCGGTAACCGAGTCAATAGTTCAAACGAAACGCTCTTCCGATCTCATGCCGATTGTCCATTCCAAATCCATTTGCTATATTCGATAAAATAACAGTAAAACTGAACTGTTTATTGTATTCTATAAATTAAAACTGACACTGAAATACCAACTTTTAAACGCTAAAATACTAAATACTAAAATACTGCGTCTCGGTCAGTATTAACCTGCTTTGGGCCAAATGTCATTTTCCTTGGATAAATAATGTTAATCATTGGCCGCTAGAAAGGTAGATAGTTGTATAATAATGACCGGTAGTGTATCCGATAAAGTTTTGGCCGCTCACGGTAGAGGTTGCGGGCTCGATCTCTAGCTCGACCCGTTAGTCTGCCAAAAATAATATTCAGTGCTGATTCTACCTAGAAAGCGAACTCGAGAGCGGATCATACAAGCCCCGAAGTTACTTAGCAAACGAACTAAACTACATTAGTATAAAATAAAATGGCTATTGTTTTAAATTGCTTTGTTAATCTTTAAACTTTTTGAAGCCCAAATATTCGTTGAGTTTAGCAAAATCGATGTTTCGATGAATTGGAAACTTTAAAAGACCTTGTTAAATGAATAAGATAAAACAATATAAAAAGATATTTGGCAGTTTTCTGTGTATTAATTTTATAAATTGCCCTTTTTTCACACTTGAAGGCTGTGTATATGTTTAATGTATACTAAATGTTGTAGTTAGATTCTTCTTCTTCTTCTTTTTCTCTTTCTTCATAATCTTCTTCTTCTTTTTCCTCCTTCTTCTTCTTCTTCTTCTTCTTCTTCTTCTTCTTCTTCTTCTTCTTATTCGACTGTTCAATCCTTTATCAACCAGTAAAACTAGATGCCCTTTATACTATCTCATCTGTGAGACTGTGTTTAGGTGTCTCAGCATGCCTTCTTCAAGGTTTTATTTTTGATCGGCCAACAATATCATATAATAGTTGTAACTGGTAAAGCACTGTTCACATACACACACACACACCATGCAATAGCGGAGTACGAACTGACCCCCGCGGGCGTTGATAGTTATCACTCCGTGTCTTTGGCCAGAGATACTTCCGCATCGGACATAACAGTTTATAACAGCTTGGAGGGACGTTAAGGTAAGCAAATTAAACATTTATTTTTACCAATTCTTGAAATGTTCTCTATATCTCAAAGTCTGCTCTTTAGGAACGTGTTTCTTAGGAGATATAATCGCTAACAATCGCCCAATTAAAACTGATGACACGCTCATTTACATGTACTTAAATTATTTTTTTCTTTTAATCTTTTCTATTTTGGAATACCGGAAATACGCCGTTGAAAAAATGCATTGATTTTTATATTTTTTTTAAAAATGCATTTATTTTACTTACTGACTTTCTTATAATTCTTTCTTTGAATGCCGTTATATGTTTTATATAATGTATTTGTTTATATTTTATTTTATGATTTATTGCGTATTATGACACAAATAAAGAATAAGAATACCACATTATGAAGCAGCCCTAGTTTATTATTGTTGTTTATAATTTCTGAAATATGACGCATCTGGAAGTAGTCCTTGAAAAGCTATATCTTGATTGGTTAGACCATAATAACTAATTCCTAGAATTTCATCCAAATTTAATTTTGTTTCAAAATAGAGTCGTTGTGATTCTTTTTTCGGATATTAGAACGAAGTGTCATACTGAGAATTATTGACACTCGTATCGAAGTGTTGAAGGCATTAAATGAAAGAAAATCATATCAACAGGCTTAAAACGCGGTGCCGTTTTGGCAAATTACGGTTCCTGTTGTTAAAAGATTGATTGACTGATTGAATATTTAGCGTCATTTTTATGTCATCGAAGGCTAATAGACGACCAGTTAACCTAACCAATATTTCCTGGGATTAACCAGTACTCGAGCACACCCCATCTCCGCAAATAATTGATAACTTTCCCACTTGAATCAGTGGTGAAAATCGAATGATAATGAGACACAATGTCGTATATCTATCATGACAGAAACTGTTGCCGGGCTGGGGATTCGAACTCATGACCTCTGGATTGATAGTCAGACGTGTAACCGACTGAGCTAATCGGGCCCGGCTGTTGTTAAAAGAAATTACAATAAAATCATACCGAGGCGGGTGAAAAAAAAGAAAAAAAGAATATTTTATTAATTAAACTCTTCGTCTTATGTAAAAAATTCCACAATAAATTTACATAAAATTAACAAGTTTATTTGTTGACTGCAACAAACATTTAGGTGACGGATATACAAATTACGAATACATTTGTTTCTTATGTCATTTTATGCAGAACAAATTAAAATAAAGTGAAATTCGTATTTTATATCGCTAGAATGATGTATCACAAATACGTTCATGTCCCTCTACTCGTGGGCTTGCTTATCTGCCAGATTCAATCCTAAGCTATGTGAGGATAACACGTACAAGTTGATGCCGTGTGCCCCTGTAAATACGGAATACTTATACTTTCTCCTATCATCTGACAAATTTAATAAATCATCAGTGTTGTTTTTAATAATATTGAAAAAAGAACATCGTTTATTCCAGTTATGTTGTTTTTGGTGTTGTTGTTGTTGTTGTTGTTATTATTGTTGTTGTTTGTTGTTACATTGGTTAAACAAAGTGTATTTGTAACCAGTACGCAACACAAAGCAAACATGTATAACATAAATGTATATGTCGTCGTTTATATACTGCATGTATAACAAAGTCATAAATCGTCAATTCATACGTGTCGTAGTAACGTTATATGTATAACGCAAATCGCTATCGTCTGCACTAACTGTTACATTCTTGTTTTTGTTTATGCTGTTACTGTGTTTTATTCTTTTGTAGTAATGTCGTCTACAATCATTAAATTGTTCTTGTTTTTGTTATTAGTTTATTGTTGGTGCAGTTTTTGCAATGTTCAAGTCTACACTACCGTCTGAAAAAGTAGAGCTATTGTTGCGCGTGTATTACTGCTGTTGTTTTATACTTCTGCATGAAAATGATTGACAATGCCGCATGCACTTAACAATAAATACCTTAATATATTTTTTTAACATTACACATTTTTGTTTCAGGCGAATATGAGGTTTGCAGCACTAACGTTACTCTTTGTATTAAGCATAAAGTCTCCATCGGTGTCAGCGAATGGGCAGAACAATGCGTGTGACGCGGACCGACATTCCGATGAGAATCTTTGCTCGAAAACCGCCAGAGCGTCACCAAGTGACGATAGAGAAATATCGGAACAATCTTCCTGGTTATCTGGAATAGTAACCAAGGTGACGAAACAAATGAACGATATCAAAGAAAGATTAATTACACCTGTAGCCCAGAGAGATGAAATGTTAATAACGCCGGTTGACCCTATGGACGACTTAATTAAGCAGATTAAAGAGTTGGGCGTTAGTAACGACATAGATGTCGGTCACTTTCTCGATGTTTTCGGTAATGACGGCATCAAAGATGCTCCAAAGAATGAAGATGCATATCTGTACCCGCCGTTAAGCCGACGACATCCAGGAAAAGCAGGTGACGTCAGAGAGGTGGAACTTGTTGACGGTGTTAAAACAAAAATGTTTACTAAATCAACAAATCCTCCCTTATTTGAAATTCCAAATTTCTTAACCGACGAAGAATGTGATTTTATGGTAGAAAAAAGCAGTAAAACTAACTTGAAAGCGAGTAAAACATTTCGAGATGAAAGCAAGACGTACGCGGGTGAGAATCTTAGCGTCCACAGAGTGAGTCAGTCCACGTATCTAAATGAAACACACCTTGGTAAAGAATTTATCAAACGTATTTACGAGAAAGTAGCTAGACTTGTCGATATGCCTGTAGAAGTGGTAACATGGAGTGAAATGATAACTATTGGGAAGTACACACATGGGGGACATTATAACGCACATCTCGACTCAAACGAAGCTTTAAGAAAAGTGCCGTGTTGCTTCCAAACGAAATGTCTCACCACTGAAGGTAGAGACATGGAGAACAACGAATGTTGCCGAGTGTGTCGCTATGCGACCGTTTTGTATTATTTGAACGACGTGGAAGAAGGAGGCGAAACGGCATTTCCGCTGGCTGATTACAGTTTTAAACAACTACTTAATTTAGAAGAAAACTGGTCAGATTTAAATAAACACTGTCATCACGCGAGCGTTACTATTAAACCAGAAAAGGGAAAGGCGATTATGTGGTATAACCATTTTGTTGACTCGAAGGGGTACCTAGGTGCAGTGGATAAGAGGAGTTACCATGGTGGCTGTAATGTTGTCAAGGGAACTAAATGGATCGCAACAAATTGGATTTCTACTCCGATATACCCTCACAGATATGTGTCCAGTAAAAGACGAAATACCGTCGATTAATATTAGCACAAATTGTAATATGACAATGTATTGAATAATCTATGTCAATAAAATATGTTAAATAAAACTATCCTATGACCGCACTAACATGACAATGGTATCACGTGGTCAGTGTAGTGGATATTATGTCCGCCTGTCGCTCACGCCAGAGGGTTGTGTGTTCGATCCAAACTTTAAAAATGACACACAGTACTGGCTCTATCCAGGGAAAGACAAACACAAGCTTAATGTTTACTTTGTACTCGAGCTAAAATAAATTATATTGTTTTAAAAAAGCAGAGCGGTGTTGTAGTTGATATTGTCTTGCTCCATAGCTCGATCCAACGGCATCTTAAAAACAAAGCTCATTGTAAACGAACCCGAGAAATATTGAGCTTTCCTCGCAGTCAAGCTGAGGTAAATGTGTATTAATGCAATGATTACTGCTTTTTCAACACATCGCCGTACTGTATAATATTTTAATTCGATGGTCCTTTCTTTTAGATAGTGTTATACAATTTCTTAAATAGCCGTTTCGCCAAATTTACGTTAGAGGTAACAATTCGAGATGTGCATCGTATTCATGAAATAGGGTTCAAAGTGACAGTGTGGGGCGCTTCATCTGGACTGGTGGTAGAGCAACAGACCCAGGTTGGGAGGGTCGTGGTACCGATCTCCCACCTGGGCAGTGGTGTGTCCTTGAGCAGAGATTCATACCCAGGCTTGACAGGTTTTGCAACCCCCCCCCCCCCCCACACACACACATCATGGACAGTGTGTTGTGTCACTGAGCAGAGATTCATACCCAGGCTTGGCAGGTTGTGCAACCCGCCCCCATCACCACCACCACACACATACCATGGACAGTGTGTTGTGTCATTGAGCGAATTGAGCGAGACATTTTATCCGCATTATGCTTATTATATAAAGTGTTAATATTTGTTCCACTCAGGAAAACATAGTGTGATGGTTAAATGAATTTGTTTCACAATCGATATAAAATAAATAAATTTAAACTTTTAACAACGGGCTCAAGAACGCCACACGTAACCGTGGCGGAGGATCGAACCCGCGACTCTCCGATTTTAGGTCCAATGCTCTACCACTGGACAACGTACCCACGACATTAGTTATATAATTTTAGTTTAGGCCTAAAAAAAAAAGGTTTGTTTCCTGTTACATGCCCAAAAAAATATGTTTTGTCGTTACCACACTCCTTTATTAAATGGAACATCAAAATGAATGAGTTTGTTAGTTTCTATTACATGCTTATATATGTCATTTTGGGGGTAGTGGTGTGAAAGTAATATATCAGATATGAATCTGAAATCTGAAGTGGCTATAATAAACCGAGGAAGATGTTTGATATAGGCTATACTGTCTTCGCAAAAATTATACCTTGCACCGTTTCAGTGAGTCTATATCGTCTAGGCGTATGCAGTGATTATTTTATAATGAGATTACGAGCGTCTAAACGACACAACGCGCCGGTGCGTAAGAATTACTTCGTTGTGAAAATCACCAAAAAAGAGCGCGAAATCCGATGCCGATTTTTGAGTCGGCAGTTAAAATATAGGGTCGGTCGGGTAAACGGAAACAAACATCTTTTTTTTTAGGCCTTAGTTTGGTTGCGAAGAAAGTTCCAAGCTTATATGAATCGCTGTTGGATCCGTTTACTGGGTAGAACCAGCACTGAGTGTTGTTTTTTGAGAGGCATCGGGTCGAGATCGAACCCGCCACCACGGAACTGGTAGTTAATAATTCTATTCAGCACTATTCCCAAAATAATCGATCAGCAACTTCTGAAATGTATAGGTGGACGATACCGTTACATGCAGTCTCAGTTGACAAGGTTGATCGAAAAGTTTAGGGAATTTGGAAAAGTAGGCATAGTGCCTTCATTGGGAACAGGAAATGCTTTCGTGAGGTAGTCGCATATTGGTGTTTATAGATACACCTATATTATGTGGTAGTCGCATTATGGCGGTTATAGATACGCCTATATTATCTGGTAGTCGCGTATTGGCGGTTATAGATATGCCTCTATTATCTGGTAGTTGCATATTGGCTGTTATAGATACGCCTATATTATCTGGTAGTCCCATATTGGCGGTTATAGATACGCTTGTATTATCTGGTAGTCGCATATTGGCGGTTATAGATATGCCTATATTATCTGGTAGTCGCACAATGGCGGTTATAGATACGCCTATATTATCTGGTAGTCGCATATTGGCTGTTATAGATACGCCTATATTATCTGGTAGTCGCACAATGGCGGTTATAGATACGCCTATATTATCTGGTAGTCGCATATTGGCGGTTATAGATACGCCTATATTATCTGGTAGTCGCATATTGGCGGTTATAGATACGCCTATATTATCTGGTAGTCGCACAATGGCGGTTATAGATACGCCTATATTATCTGGTAGTCGCACAATGGCAGTTATAGATATGCCTATATTATCTGGTAGTCGCATATTGGTGGTTATAGATACGCCTATATTATCTGGTAGTCGCACAATGGCGGTTATAGATATGCCTCTATTATCTGGTAGTTGCACAATGGCGGTTATATATATGCCTCTTTTATCTGGTAGTTGCATATTGGCGGTTATAGATACGCCTATATTATCTGGTAGTCGCATATTGGCGGTTATAGATACGCCTATATTATCTGGTAGTCGCACAATGGCGGTAATAGATACGCCTATATTATCTGGTAGTCGCACAATGGCGGTTATAGATATGCCTTTATTATCTGGTAGCCGCACAATGGCGGTTATAGATACACCTATATTATCTGGTAGTCGCATATTGGCGGTTATAGATACGCCTTTATTATCTGGTAGTAGCACAATGGCGGTTATAGATATGCCTATATTATCTGGTAGTCACACAATGGCGGTTATAGATACGCATATATTATCTGGTAGTCACATATTGGCGGTTATAGATATGCCTATATTATCTGGTAGTCGCATATTGGCTGTTATAGATATGCCTATATTATCTGGTAGTCGCACAATGGCGGTTATAGATACGCCTATATTATCTGGTAGTCGCATATTGGCGGTTATAGAAACGCCTATATTATCTGGTATTCGCACAATGGCGGTTATAGATACGCCTATATTATCTGGAAGTCGCATAATGGCGGTTATAGATACGCCTATATTATCTGGTTGTCGCATAATGGCGGTTATAGATACGCCTATATTATCTGGTAGTCGCATATTTGCGGTTATAGAAACTCCTATATTATCTGGTAGTCTCGCAATGGTGGTTATAGATACGCCTATATTATCTGGTCGTCGCATATTGGCTGTTATAGATACGCCTGTATTATCTGGTAGTCGCACAATGGCGGTTATAGATACGCCTATATTATCTGGTAGTTGCATATTGGCGGTTATAGATACGCTTATATTATCTGGTAGTCGCTTATTGGCGGTTATAGATACGCCTATATTATCTGGTAGTCGCACAATGGCGGTTATAGATACGCCTATATTATCTGGGAGTCGCACAATGGCGGTTATAGATATGCCTTTATTATCTGGTAGTCGCACAATGGCGGTTATAGATACGCATATATTATCTGGTAGTCGCATATTGGCGGTTATAGATACGCCTATATTATCTGGTAGTCGCATATTGGCTGTTATAGATATGCCTATATTATCTGGTAGTCGCACAATGGCGGTTATAGATACGCCTATATTATCTGGTAATCGCATATTGGCGGTTATAGAAACGCCTATATTATCTGGTAGTCGCACAATGGCGGTTATAGATACGCCTATATTATTTGGAAGTCGCATAATGGCGGTTATAGATACGCCTATATTATCTGGTAGTCGCATAATGGCGGTTATAGATATGCCTATAATATCTGGTATTCGCATATTGGCGGTTATAGATACGCCTATATTATCTGGTAGTTGCATAATGGCGGTTATAGATACGTTTATATTATCTGGTAGTCGCATAATGGCGGTTATAGATACACCTATATTATCTGGTAGTTGCATATTGGCGGTTATAGAAACGCCTATATTATTTGGTAGTTGCATATTGGCAGTTATAGATACGCCTATATTATCTGGTAGTCGCATAATGGCGGTTATAGATACGCCTATATTATCTAGTAGTCGCATATTGGGGGTTATAGATACGCCTATATTATCTTGTAGTCGCATAATGGCGGTTATAGATACGCCTATATTATCTGGTAGTCGCATATTGGGGGTTATAGATACGCCTATATTATCTGGTAGTTGCATATTGGCGGTTATAGAAACGTCTATATTATTTGGTAGTCGCATATTGGCATTTATAGATACGCCTATATTATCTGGTAGTCGCATAATGGCGGTTATAGATACGCCTATATTATCTGGTAGTCGCATATTGGCGGTTATAGATACGCCTATATTATCTTGTAGTCGCATAATGGCGGTTATAGATACGCCTATATTATCTGGATAGCTGTAAATACCAAGGACACTATCCGTTGTTTTTTGCTGTGTTGGGCCATGTTTCGTAGTAAGTACGTTATTAAATTAAATTATTAAACAAAATCCTACCAGAAACGTGGCTGATTCAGTTTTAAGAATAAAATGGCGACTGTGTTCGGTAATCAAAAAGTCACGTGAGATCGCAAAAATACGATAAATAACACACTGAAATATCAACAGTGGTTCTTTTAAAAGAGTTTATGTTACGTATAGTATATATACAAATAGAATAACACATCAGAAAAATGAACAATGGAGAGTTAACCTTATATTGGCCAAAGAATGATGACGAAACTACAAAAAAGAGCAAATCACAATAAACAACAACTCGCCTATTTTACTTATAATTGTATTTTATAACAGGTGGTCGTCAAGATTTGAAAACTGCTTTGTAGTGGACGCTTGTACTCCTCGTGTTTGTTAGTTTTGGACAGTGTAACTGAGGTTAAATTGTATAATAAATATTTTCTACAAGATATGTCTCCTTTTTATAGTTGAGTTTCTCACGAATACATATGAAAATATCTATTATAGATCCATGGGCTCATTTGAGTTTGAACATATATTCTGTAGAAACACATTCTCCTGATACCTTATATGTACATTAATTAAGTAAATGCATGACAGTATGTCAATGTGATATGTTACTGCCTGACATTAGGTAAATGTTGTATACTTGAAGAGGCCTCGCCTATATCGCAGATATTTATTTCGAACTTAGCAGCAGAACTGCACATTTATATCAAACATAATATATTATGGATATTTTGTTCAATAACTTATATTGTATTTTGTCTATGTAGTGTAAACGTCTTTAATTGTGTTGACCAAATACTAAATCGCGGCCCGCGATGGAGTCACTCATTGGTCAATATCGGGTTATGCTAAAATATTGACGAGTAAAACGGAAAACACCGACCTGTGTATTAACGAATTTCTCAAACAAAGATAAATTACAGGGACGGAATCAACCAATATTTTCAAATTGTGATTCAGTAAACTTCCCATCATTTACTGAAAAGAAAGTTATAGGTGATGTGTCTTTAATACACCGGCATTGGATATAAGCCCGATGGAACCTTTCTGTGTATTTTTTTAAAATCGAAATTCTGAAATATGCATATTCATTTGATTTAAGCTTATTTGTTTTAGTTCGATTGTGAAACAAGTTATTACAACGCAGACAAAACACGCTCGAAGTCTTCCTGTGTAGAACCAGTACTAAGCATATACGGATAAAGTGTCTTACTCAATAACACCACACATAGTCGTGTCGGAGGTTCGAATTTACGACCTCCGATCCTCGATCTGATGCTCTGCCACGATACCACGCACTCCATTCATATTTACAAATTAACACACGGCAATGTTAAACTCAGTTTACGCAGGTTCATTCATCAAATCAATATGACAGTATCAATTTGATCATTCTTTAGCTTTCTTACTGCCATATCGATTAAAGAATAAAACACATTTTCCAACTATTGTCATAGATGACCAAAACTGCACGATATAGGATGCCTTTAAAAAATTCACAAGGGTTATGTCCCTTTCTGAAATAAATACAGAAACAAATATCGGCCTACATACATGCACGTATTAGGGCATTTTAATTTAAGTGAAATTATGAGTTATATGAAAAATTGCAACGTGATTGAGATGCAAGCTATTAAATGGCTTTCGAGGCATTTCCCTAAATTATTCAAAAAATATTAGGACAATGGGGCAAATCATTCTTACCAAGTTTGAATCTAAGTAAAATAGAATTCATCTAAATTTTGGCACCCTACTCCCACCCAGCGTCTCTACCCCACTTCCATAGCACCAATCACTCCATCCCAACCCCAATCTCACACAGGGTCCCTTACCGTTGTATATAGACTTACAAATAGACAAATAAACATTCCAAATGACCATATTCTATAACCGTTCACTTTCAGTTTAACCAGTACAGTTGATCTACTAGCATTGTACGTTTTGATAATCTCGTATTAATTATATAATCTGCTTATGTCAGGTTGTAGAATTACACGTTAATATATTAATCCAAAAAAAAGTCCCCAATTACAGTCGGTCAATGGCGTAAGTCTAGTCTGAGAATATGTCATATGTGCCATATGTGCGTGCATGCAGGTGCTTTTTGTCCGCTAGACACTTTTTGTCCGCTAGACGCTTTTCGTCAGCTAGACCATTTTGAGAAATATGTTGACTTTTGACCGCATGTCCCCTTTTGTCTGCAGAAAATTTTGTTCAATGAAGATTTTTGTCCACATGACGTACATGCATTTCTATGATATTTTGGGGAAAAAGCGTTGCGGTGAAAAAGTGTCAATCGGACAAAAAGCGACATCAAACACGTGCGTCAGGCCAATAGAGTTTTTTTTTATAAAGAAACAAACGCACACTTTCTTGTGTATATGGGTACATGCTGAAATGCTGTCCTGAAAAGGTATATTACTGAAAATATTTAATGAACATAACCACAATTTAAGATTTTGTAATACCAACATTACGTTCGTTAAAACGAATACCAATTTTGATAAGAACACTTTCTAAATAAAGTAGATCTATATCTTAAATATCTTAATCGTAGTAAGTTGTAGTGTTTAATTACACACTTTTACATTTAGTTCCTGTTTTTATATCAGTAAATATGTTGTCAACCTGTCGATCATGCTGCCAGCCAAGGTCCCGAGCTGAAGTCCGAGGTGACCCTGTATTTGTTCAACTGATTGGCACTGATAGTGTTTACTGTTGTCTACACCCACCATGCAGATGATAAACTAATAAAGAGCATCAAAATTTAATGGACTTTTAATCCGAAACAGATCTCGAATGTTTAACTTGGTTTACTTTAAGCCATATAAATACATGAAGTGTGAATAAATCTTCGTCTCCTAATTCACTTTGACCCCACAGGTCAAGAATATAATTAGAGATTATGTGATATCATCAGCTAATATACAATTGCTGGCATTTGTGATAACTTTGAATTTTTCTTTATATCAGAAAACACGCTATAAAATGTCATAAAAATAAAAAATAATAATTATTACAGGAGATAAAACGCATCTTACTACCATAAATAAATAAAATCCGAATGGTTTGGTTGGTCAAATCAACCAAAACATGACCAAATAGATGGTAAACTTGAAACGAAATCCTGATTCTAAAAATAGACAGCACTTAAATACTGCTTGACGACCTTTGGAATCTTTCTTAGATGAAACCTTTTTTACTAGGTGTAAACCTGTATAACGGATCCAACTGAAATCAAAATGAAATCACGTGACACATTTGAAACGTCGCAAATTTAAGAGGGAAATCTATTTTAGTCTAACATGTAGCATGTTTAAATAAATAAGACAAATTATGCAAAATATTACTTTCATGAATGTTTTTGTGGCTTCGCTGTTTATCGATATATTTATCAGTCGTAAACGTCACCAGAAAGAGAGAGTCCCTCAATCTAGTTTTACATAACCAATATGATTCTTTAACGTGCTTATGAAATTAACTCTAATGCATGTGATTGGTAGATTAACAGTATACTATATTATTTTCTTATAAATATGTTAAGTTGTAATTAACATGGGACAAAGAAAACAGAGTATCGTAAAATGATGTCAAGTCAGTTTGATTTTACCCAATTACATTCTTTTATTCAATTTGTGCGCGATATGTCATTCTTTATACGTGAATGAAATAAGTAAAACTAATTAAATTCTCTATAATATTGAAATGAAACCAAAAGCTTCAGTATATTCATAACAATTTTATTTAAATAATTATATTGCATATTTGGTTACAGCACCATTGGACGATAAACAAAAGGTACACAAAATAACATGTATGGACCAGGTACCAAGTGCCCGGGACCAGGTACCAAGTACGCGGGACCAGGTACCAAGTGCCCGGGACCAGGTACCAAGTGCCTGGGACCAGGTTCCAAGTACACGGGACCAGGTACCAAGTGCCCGGAGAGCATTGGTCACCTGATTAGTTATTTAGCATATATGGTCAGAAATAAATAACTTGAAGAAACTATGATTAAACATGTTATAAGATATGGTACAAAAGTTTTTGTAAAAAATATTTTCAGCAGTTTTTGTTTTCTTGATACCTGCATGTCGTATTTATCATAATTTTCTAATTGTTTAAACAATTGATTGATTGACTGCGTTTTTGTCACCGATGGCTAACAGACGATCAGTGTACCTAACCAATGTTTCCTGGGATCCTGGAAGGCTAACAAGTACTCGAGCACATCCCGTATTCGCAAGTAATTGATAACTTTCCCACTTGTAACAGCGGTGAGAGACGAAAGATAAGGAGACGCAATGTCGTATATCAATCATCACGGAGATTGTAGCCGGGCGGGGAATCGAACTCACGACCCCTGGATTGATAATCAGACGCACTACCGACTGAGCTAACCGGGCCTTGCTTGTTGAAACAATTATAGTCTCTTCATCTTCTTTTACCAACCTTCTACAACTTTAACGCACATTTCCGCTTAAACTGTAGGAGTATCAATTTTTTTTATGATTTTCGTTAAATAACAGAGATTTCTCAGAGTAATATGTTAAGTAATTTCACTGTTTAAAATAGTGATAATGAAATTATAAATGGTAACTTCACTTTCTTCAATAACAAAATTAAAAAAAAAATGGTTTCAATGAAATATCAACTAAATGTTACTCGTGAACACTGAAACTGGCACGCTCGCTCGTGACTTTACCCCCTATGTGCTTAGTTGATGAATTAAAAAATGATATTTCACCAAAACCAACAATTAATTCATATTATGTAATTACAAAACAGGGAACTAAATGGATATATGAAAGGGTGCTTAAAGTGCGTGAACTTATATTTAAACTCTGTAGACATTCTCAAATGCAGGTGACTATTGTTTGGGGGCACATGTTTTATCAAGCAGTTATTTGACTATTGTTTGGACACATGTTCCAGCCAACAGTTGTTTGACTTTATAAATTCAATCTGTGTGGCATATATATAAATCATGTATCAGAAATCAATCGTTTTAGTGATAAATAAAAATATTTTACTTTTGAAAATCGGATGAGATTAACAACTTTTACAGCAAAGACTTATTTTGAATAGGCAAAATCAATGCTAATTTTGTGTTTCAAAGACTGCAAACTTTAAGATATTTTGCAATAATTTCTGACCGGAATAACTATAGAAACGTTCAGCATATTAATATAAATTTTCATCCACCAAACTTTTGCTTTGAAATTTGCCAACCAACATAATCTTTTTTGTGATATTTCAAAAAATATTCACCGGATTTCGAAAAAAGTATATTTATTTACCACTGAACATACTGTTCAGCTGATAATTCATTCAAGTCATACACCAATGTAAATAAACGTTAAGCTTATTTAAGACAATCTGCTTATCGCGATAATAACTTTAAAAAAAGTAGCAGTTGAGCTAAATAACGCTACAGATGACATTGTAAAACAAATAGCAACCACACATGAATCAACAATGCCACCAGAGCGCCTTTAAATAATCATCCTGCATACGTGATTGACGGTATAGTATCTCAGTGATAAACGGTTACAATTAAAATTATATACATGTATACAGAACGGTTTAATTTTGGAGGAATCATTTATTTCATCAAATGTTCGTCCAATACCGACCTTGTCGACGTGAGGTAGATATAGATCTAAATGTTGCGGCGTATCGATAACTTCTTGATGGATATCAAACAGAGTGGTTATTCGAATTATCCACATATAACTAGTATATCAAATTTCACTGTCTCGAACATCTCTGGTTAGTTTTTATGCAGAGTGTGTGATATACATTTAGTGAAACACGTGCATAACGTTACATAAGAAACGTGTCACGTGCAAATAATCACGATGATATATTCCAAAACTGAATAGCTAATACCCGTTCACCTCGGTGAAGTTGAGAAGGAAACAGCACTTTTCGAAATGGACAAAGATGTTGTTGATCTTGGAAAATCTGTGACCATGTATTGGTTTTCAGTGGTTAAGCTTTCCATGGAAGGTCGCTTAACTGGGTTCATTGATTTCCATGCCGAAAGTTTAGAGTCTAAAACAGAATTTGATCGTTCTAAATGTTCGCTGACTTTTGTCGACGGTGGTCTCACCCCTGTAGTAGTTTCCGGTCGTTTCGCCGATTTGGATCCTTTCTTTCCGTGTTTGAGAACCGTTTTCGGACGTCTGACAGGAGAGCCATTTCTACGAAAAGTGGAAAAAGTTTCAGTTCTCTCCTCTTTGCTCTGGTTACGAACACACGCTATGCTATCTGCTAGTATTTTACATTGTTCCATTCGGCGTAACACTCTCGGATTGAGACCAACCTTTCTACCTTTCCTAGCCTCCTTGTTCGGGTAACACACCGCGTCCATTCCTTCTATACTTATCACGGGCTCCATTCGCCCGGGACCCGCCTTCTTCCCCCTCTGTAACGAGATGGGTTTGTTGCTAAGTAACTTTGAGTCTATGTTCATTGGACCCAGGTTGTACGTGTTGTCGTCGTCGTCGGAATCAGAGTACGTTTTGTCATAATCGTATGTCGGCGTCTTCACATTCAGTCTGATCATATCATCAAATATACTTATTTTATCTTTCCAGTATCGCGTCAACATTCTCTTCTTTAAATCGTCAATTTTTGACTCCTCCCATTTTAATTCCAAGTCTTTACGTTTGTTTTCGGAAATAGCACCAAAATATTTTAATCCTGAATCCGTCATTTTCCCTCCAGACATGTTTTTAACACCACAACTTTTCAAAAAATGAAGAGAAAAATAAGATATCTCTTAAAAGATAAATATAGATCCAAAATCACTAACAATAACAATAATGATCCGCTTTGTCAACAAGCAGACGAGATAATTAATCTTTTTTTGTTCGATGGTCGATCTTATTTCAGATAAAAAAAAATCCTGTCGATATCGTCGTAACGCCGTCTTAAATACCTCTCATTTGCTGGCTGACAGCGGACTGATTGTTCATTTCCATTGATCGTAGTTCTCACCTAGAAGCTTTTCAAAATTCAAACATTGATATTAATGTATATACTTATGTAATCGTTCCAAACCGTACGCTGCGTTCAGCTGCACTGTGCATAACCTTAACGGTCCACGGGCAAAACCAAATCCCGATTATGAAGATAATCCGCGACCAATCGAAACATATATATTATTTCAACAAGAGAGTGGATATATTGTCAGGCTTACTTATCTAATCTGTCAAACATTTTCATAACGCAAATATCGCCGCTACTTAAGTTGAGTGATGATAAACATTAACAACCCAAGATGAAATGTGACAAATGGTCACCAGTCGGTTAAACTTATCTCAAATGGTGTATTAATGATACTCGTGTTACATCTCCTTTTGTACCAGTATTAGATATTGCTTCAAGATACTTTTAAGTTCAATTCAAAATTCAATTCAATACATTTTATTGCACAAGACACTAAGAGCAATGTATAGTTTTTATGGTGTTTAGAGTCGCTTTCAACGCTTCTCATTGGCATCACGATGTCCACTTACAACAGTATTCTGAGCGCTGCCACAGACACATGATGCCGCAGACACATGGTAAACTATGATACCCTGCGCAGTCACATATGCTGATCACCAAGTGAGGAAGATTTCTAGTACCACTTTTCAAGTCTTTGGTATGATCCCGCCGAGGATCGAACCCACGACCTTCCGCATGCGAGACGGACGCTCTACACTAACAGCAAAACTACATAACATGAAACAAGGTAATGTTCCGGTCCAGAGTTTGAATTTCCAGTTATATAAATTCGTGAATGCTGAATATTGTTTTACTTTTATTATATCAACACATTTCATGTTAAATATGACACATCCAATTTTATTGAAGCGAGACTTCAGAATGAATCCGGAGTAGTACCACCGTCCGTCCGCAAGTAACTTGCGACTCGAACCTTAATGGTGTGAGGTAAGTGATCTTACACCACTCGGCCACGGATAGCACTATAAGAGGAGATATCCTGTCACCGATATGTTTGGTATAGTTTAGTTATTGTTGAAAGACATTCACGGTGAGTGGTCACGGTTCGTGAAATGAGGTTATCATAAAATAAAGGTTAATGACCGGTTTAATATCTATGTGAACGTGGTCATTTACGAGAAAATTTTGAAATAATTTATGGAGGGAAGTCAAAAAAAATTTACAGTCAGGCGTGATATATAACTGACCAAAAATTATGGCTACAGCACAATTTAAAAATTGCTGATCTTTTTCAAATTTATTTTTTGTAAAGTATCTTTAATTTCTTATGGAAGATATTTTGATAATACCTAAATAATGTATTACTGTTGCTTAAGGAAATTTGGCGTGTTCTCACATGCGGAAAAGAAAGATGACCAGGAAAATGAGGAGTGACTGTTGCCTGAAATAATGTTAATGAACAAGTCCGCGATTAGAACGTTTAAAGCCTCCCTAACAACCATAGATAAAATAAAGTTACACCTTTTAATTACTTATAACTTAGTAATGCATCACTATCCACCGCTTATACTATTTTATGGTTTAATGTGTATTCTGTTGCTACCAAAAAATTAAAAGCCAAGAGTGGGGGCGACAAATTAATGATTATACTAACCAGTTAAACTAATGACTTATTCACAGAGTCCGGCAGGCTAATATTAATTCAATATATACGACTGAATTTTGAATATGACTTTAATAACTCTTTCGATCTTTGGCTGAACATAATAAGTTTGGTAGTAAAGTAAAGGGAATCATGAAAAATGTTGACTAGTTCTTATTATCATTTATTTAATATTTTTCATCTGCATTAAAACTATCACGCGCTGTTTATATGTCTCTGGTTAAACTAATACAACCCAGATGTCGTCTGGCAATCTCACTGTATACAATGCGTGAATTTATCACCTTTGTTGTGAAAATGAGACTATTCATAACTGTGTTTTACTTACACAGATCTATAACAAACTATTCTATTTCAGCTGTATCCCAACAAAGGTGTAGATTGATCGATAACCAACATTGTCAGAGATTAAATATTATATAAAGATACCTCAACTGTTAATGGGTGGGTGTGGGGTACGTAATCTGATCGTCGTTTATCATACATCATACTTATATTAATACTTCAAGCCCTGTAAACATTAATAAAACTATTACGGTTTGAGTTTAATTGAATGTTTAGCCAGTTTATGTCAACGAGGGCTAACAGATGATCAGTTTAGCCAAACCACTCGTTCCTGGAATAGCAGCCCCAGTTTCACTAAACATCTGAACTTGAAATTTCCTCAACTCAGTTTTGAAATGCTATTGCTAAATGCCGGTTTAAACGAACTGATTTGAGTATAATGTCGTTTATATTTGATGTACATGTAGATGAATAGAAATATGTTTAGTTACAGTTATACCTGGATAAATGTATCAATTGATAAATGTATAAATGGATCAATGTATTGTTAAAACGTTATTGTTATATAAAAAGAGAATTCAGGCCATCTTTAAAAATATATATAGTTTGCCGTGCTCCTACCTACTCACTAAAAATTGCAGTTACCAAAACCTTTTTTATTGATTTCTTTAAAATGACTATGCAAAATCAAATTTTGGCATAAAGAAATTAGCTACCTACCTACCAATATGAAAAAAATACTGGGTCGAAGCACTCTAAAAATATTTTTAAGGATATATATTCTGCACATTATGATTAAAAGGTTACTTGTTTAAGTGGGGATACACTGTACGCGTTTAGGGTTAGGTATGGGTTATATAATTATGAGATACATTTTGTGTGAACTAACATCGGTCCCTCCTCGTCATACTCGTCCTTACTGATCCACGATCCGCTCGAAGATTTTAAACATGCCAGATTGGAACCACCGAGCCATGGTAAATATTGCCTGTTTTCTGGTGAAATTATTTTAACTGTGTGTTTCGTTTTATTCAAACCGTCAAGCTCGTGTTTAAATTTTCCGGAAGTCCCGGAAACAAACTTGATCCGCCAGATAGCAAAACATTCGAAAACAATTCTGGTTGAATTTCTTCATCCGCACCTCGTAATGCGTTGTACACTTTTTCGTGCACTCCACACATTTCAATGCCTGTCAGGAATGAGTCAAAAATGCACTCTGGTGCGATAAAACGTCCTTAATTTAGATACAAAAAATGTACCGTCTGGAAGTTCATACTCGGATGCGTCGTCTACGAGACGGTTACCAGTCGTCTGCACATGTGATTGTTGTAAGTCACGTGGAAAGTTACTGGAAACAAAGCAGTGTTTGTGCTTTATGTCACGTAAAGTAGTCGTATACGCTGAAGTTTCGATACATTCTTTCTGTTGTGACGTGATATGATCGTTGTTTCTGAGCTCCTTTCGTAGCAGATCAGTAATGTCTCGTCCGTTCCAAGGAACATGAGGTACTAGGTGCCTGAGCAAAAATCCTTCGTAGACAGGACCTATACTGAATGCACCACCGCCGAGTCCCAAAACAAGTCCGGTTGTCCTTCCGACTCCGTACAGTGAGTACAGCTTTGTTTTATAGATGGAATGCCGGAACGTTGAACTGTTCAAACATTATCTGAGTTATCTTTTCTCTGTTACACTTTGGATTTATAGGTTGTTCTGTAAACATAACAGGATGATCTTCGGGATTTACTCCCAGTTTATCCCTTAAAGTGTAATTTAATAAATGTTCTACGTCATCCCAGTTGGTGACAATCCCGTACTCAATGACAAGCGCGGATCTAACCCCGGACCCCCCCCCCCTGAAAAATCCTAAAAATGCCCCCCCCCCCCCCCCCCCCCTGAAAAAAGGACCTCCCTAAGAAGGTATTGACCTCATATTTGTGTTTTCCAAATTCGTGGATATAATGAGAGACCCTCTTACTTTGATCGATCAATACAAATAAGCGGTATTTAATATCTCATTATACGAGGGCCCATCAATAATTTCTTGAACTAATTTCGCTATTTCATTACGTGATCACATAGTGTAATGAAATTTTGAATGATCAAAGATAAATCAGTTTCAAATTAATTCAGCATGCGCCAGATATTGATGGTGTCACACCAGTGACCAATGACGTCATATCAATATTCTGACGTCACACCAAGTACTTTTATACATCGACACTATAAAACATCGGCGTTCTATATAATTATGATCAGTTTAACTTTCAGTTTGAGAAGTAAACGCCGCATAGGGCGGGAATTACAATATGGATTCAGAAAATGTGACAGCATTTAAATGGGAGTCGATGCGAAAGGCCTTTGCAAATGCTGCGAAAAACGGTTGGGATGCATTCCGGTTCCAAGTACTAATGAGGGAAACGGTTATACGCGAAAACCCTTTACCGCAGACAGCTATAACACGAGATAAAATTCATTCCCCCGATGACGCAGTCTCGAAATGCTTGTTTCCAAACGATACAGAAATCAAGCAAAGAATTGCTCCTGTGAAGGTTGTCGGAGATGGCAACTGCTTCTTTCGCTCCATTTCAAATTCTGTTTTTGGAACAGAAAACCATCATGTTGAGTGTCGGATTCGGTGTGTGTATGAGTTACTCAAAAACTATATGAAATACACAAGCAATGACACATATGTAGAAATGTCGAGCAAACTGTCCGAATTCCAATACATTTTCGAAACCTCCATCTCTGAATTTTGAATGGGACCGTGCTACTGTCTTTGCTCTCACAAACAGACAAGATTTCGTATGTAGAAAGCAGCCCTGATCCGGAAACACTTAAGCATTTGCCATTTAAGACAAGGCTGGTTGCTGGCAAAACTAAGGAAAAGAAGCTATATTTCCAGACTAGTTGGTTGGAAAATCATAAATGGCTGGCATATAGTAGTGTCTTAAATGGTGGTCTTTGTAAATTGTGTGTGTTGTTTCCTCAGTCAGATATCAGGTGTTATGACTCGTTTGTAAAGAAGCCGTTCACAAATTTCAAAAAGGCTACTCGTAAAGATGGATCTTTATTGATACATCAAAATTCTGAGTACCATAAAAACGCTTGTATTTCATATCAGACACTGACGGCAAGCCTCAAGAGCCCAGAAAGCACTGTTCAATATAAGATCAGCGCACAAAATAAACATGTGTATGACACAAACTTAAAACTGCTGACAATGATTGTAGAATCAATCATTCTGTGTGGAAAGCAGAACTTGCCTTTTAGGGGCCACAGAGACGATTCAACAAGTACATCTTCCAATAAGGGAAATTTCAGGGCAATTCTGAACTTACTTGCTAATCATGACAAGGAGCTGGCACAGCATCTAGAACATACACCTAAAAATGCAACATACACCAGCAAGACAATCCAAAATCAATTGATATGTATTATTGGACAATACATCAGAAAACAAATATTAGAAGGCCTAAAAGGCAAGGGATTCTACTCGATCATAGCAGATGAAGTGACAGACAAGTTTGCGAATCAGGAGGTCCTGGCTTTTTGCTTACGATTTATAGATGAAAGTCAAAGCGAACCATGTATCCGGGAAGAATTTTTTGACTTTGTTCACCTAGAACGTACTACTGGAGAAATGATTTCAAGAAAAATTATTGAAGTGTTGACACAAAACGATCTTCCAGTAGAGAAAATAAGGGGTCAGGCGTATGACGGGGCCGCAGCGATGGCATCAGAAAAGAAGGGGTGTCAAGCTCGGATAAAGGAAATGAATAAACTTGCTCTTTACACACACTGCAAGAATCATGTTCTTAACTTGAGCATAGCACATGCATGTAAACTGCTCGTTGTCAGAAACATGATTGATGGAATTAATTCCACATTCATTTTCTTCGATGCGTCGCCCAAAAGACAACGCTATTTTGAGCGTGTACTTGTACACCACGGCACCGAGTCAAAGAGAAAGAAGCTCTTGGGTCTGTGTAAAACAAGATGGGTAGAGCGGCATACATGCTACGACGTATTTTACGACATGTATGCCGTGGTTATTGAGTGTCTCCAGTACATGATAGATCCCTCAATGGACGAGAACACAGAAGATGACTGGTCGTGGGATGCTCAGACTAAAATAACCGCACAAGGTCTGTTAGCTACTTTGATGTCATTTCAATTTCTCGTGACATTCATTTGCATTAGAGCTATTCTGGAGACAGTCAAGCCTCTAGCGTCAAAGCTTCAGAAACGCGATTTAGACGTGTACAAGGCACGCAATCTCGTTACTGACAGAGTAGAAAGAGTCAAAGAGATGAGGGCTGACGTAGACCAGGAGTTCACAATATGGTATGCAGACTGCAAACGTATCGCAGACGAGCTGAACATCCAAGAAAATACCCCAAGAACGTGCGGTAGACAAACAAAGAGATCAAACATGACTGTCTCAAGTCCTCCAGAGTACTTCAAACTTACAGTTGCAATCCCGTTCTTGGATCATTTATCTAATAACTAAATGACAGATTTCAGAAAGACGACCATGTTGCTTATACGCTGGGCTGTTTAATCCCCGAACAAATGATGAACCTGTCACAGACGGAAATGCAAAAGCTTTCATCTGATTTGCTCTTCTGGAATTCCGACTTACAAAGCTCTTCCTCAAATGATCTACTAGCGCAATTATCAGAATGGAAGAGGGCTTGTAAAAAGCTTGTTGAAAAGGGGATTACACCAGACAGTCTTCTGGATACGTACAGAATTACGGACGAAGATATCTTTCCAGATGTTAAAACCCTTCTGCACATAGGTTGTACTCTACCTGTCAGTTCATGTGAGGCCGAACGCTCATTTTCTGGATTTCGTCGCATTAAAAGCTACATGTGAAGCACTATGAATGAGGACAGGTTATCAGCACTAGCGCTAATGCATTTGCACCATGCGAAGTACATTGACGCAAAGATAATCTGCCAAACGTTCATAGGACAAAATAAAAGACGAATGTTCCAATCGAGTATATTGTATGATTAGATATTGATGATTTTACCTCTTCAGTAAAGGTCAAACGGTGTGAACTTCATGTCTTTGGTCGTAACCATACTGTTGTGCTGCACACACTGACATACTCAGTCACAGAACATGTATGTATGGAAAAACATAAAGAAAAAAAAGTGCTAAATGTGGAGGCCTCCTCGTGGCTAGAACTGGAAACGTTGACTATAACTCTACTTGTAAAGTTAGAACGGCTAACATCCACACAATCAGATAAATTAGTAACTGTATAAAGGCACCTTGCTGTTTGTTATAGTAAGGGTTCGATCGGACCCCCCCTGGGGAAAATGGCTGGATCCGCGCCTGCAATGGGGTATTTGATTCTACATGCACCTCTATGGAGGTCAGCCTCGTCCCCGAAGAACATTTGATCTGTTTTCGTCGCCACACCGGGCTGAAAATTAAAACGAACATTTTATCTAGTTGCAGACAAATCATGCCGGCTAAAAATGAATAACAAACACACACGTTCACACACACGCAGGCACGTACGCATATGCATACTTTCGGTACATATTAATGGAATAACATAAATATAGACCAATAGATACCAGCCTTACTGGCGTGCTTTGGGTGCCCTACTATTAACGGTATTACAACACGTGGCCTGCTATCTCCTGCCAACCCGGCCTTTAGAGTGCATGACCCAAGGTCGACAACCATCACAGCGTCCTCTATTCTGCCGAGATCACGAGCTGAAACATATAGCACGGTTTCAAAATGTTTTTGTTGATGCTATGTTGGGCATACACACCGACACGTAACCATGTCACCGGATATAAGTGTGTAGCAGCTTCTGGTTAATATATACATAAATAAGGATACTTGAATGATGGACAGTTCTCTTATTCCGAATAACTAGAACCACTGACGGGTCGTGGTACAGTGATTAGATAGTTAATCGCTCACAGCAGAGGTGTTAGGTTTGATTCCTGATTCGACGGGATGGCTTTCTCAAAAGTAAGTCAGTCAGTAAGTAAGTAATTAGTTTATTATAATGACATGTGAACGACAGTAAATAGTATATTTATTACAAAATGATAAGTAGTAGAGTACCCGGCCCAGTGCGCCTATAAGTCACTGCCAATAAATAGAGGTAATATGCAATATCATATGATAGAGCAGTGGAACATAAATAGAATAATGTAGGTAAACTTTCACAAGCACAAATGTACATATGGTGATTACATAGAAGTAAAATTAGAGTTTCTCATTTTTAGGTATGCCATTGTCAAAAACATTGCCACCTTTATTTGACAATTGTTCATTAGATATTTCAGTTTATGTATAGAATCTAACATTGTATAGTCCCTGGTTGCCATGACATCTTATAAAATTACATTTCTTAGTCTACATAAAAAGCACAGTCTAATCAGGAATGTGATTCGCCTTCCACTGTCCCTGTGTCAAAGAACCGGCAAAGTCTCTGATAAGGACTTTCGCCTACGTAATCGGCCTGTTTCAATTCTTATTGGCAGAATATCGCACCTGAATTGCGCCAAAAGTGATCGTTCACTTTTCATAAGTGGCATGTTCACATATAGTTTACTCGTGAAATTGTCTTCAAATAAAACGTATGTTCTTAATTTTGGCATATCCCGAATATTACAAGACCATATATCTGAAAAATAGTTTCTAAAAACGGTATGTAAAGAAGTCATGTGTTTTATTGTTAAAATAAGCAAGTAGATCGAGTTCTTGCATAATACACTTAATGTTACTAGACCAGTTATTTTCACAAATATGATAGACATAATTAAAGGCACATTTTGTTAGTCATGTTTCTTCAAAACTAATCGGTCTGTTCAAAACACTCAACTTTGAAATCCAATGTCTGTTACTACATGGCAACTTACTTATGTGTTTGTTTGTTTCTTTGTTTTTTATTCAGGTCCTGCCAGTATATCTGACTCATCGTAAGTGTCATGTCTCAATGTCCTTATACTGTCGCTGATTTTGGCTTTGTAATCATCGAACATTAAGTCTTGATTTTTTATATATATTCTGCACATTATGATAAAAAGGTTACTTGTTTAAGAGTGCTACACAGTACGCGTGTAGCATTATATAATTATGAGATACACTTTGTGTGAACTAACATCGGTCCCTCCTCGTCATACTCGTCCTTACTGATCCACGATCCGCTCGAAGATTTTAAACATGCCAGATTGGAACCACCGAGCCATGGTAAATATTGCCTGTTTTCTGGTGAAATTATTTTAACTGTGTGTTTCGTTTTATTCAGACCGTCAAGCTCTTGTTTAAATCTTTCCGGAAGTCCCGGAAACAAACTTGATCCGCCAGATAGCAAAACATTCGAAAACAATTCTGGTTGAATTTCTTCATCTGCGCGTCGTAATGCGTTGTACACTTGTTCGTGCACTCCACACATTTCATAGCCTGTCAGGAATGGGTCAAAAATGCACTCTGGTGCGATAAAACGTTCCTTATTTAGATACAAAAATGTACCGTCTGGAAGTTCATACTCGGATGCGTCGTCTACGAGACGGTTACCAGTCGTCTGCACATGTGATTGTTGTAAGTCACGTGGAAAGTTACTGGAAACAAAGCAGTGTTTGTGCTTTATGTCACGTAAAGTAGTCGTATACGCTGAAGTTTCGATACATTCTTTCTGTTGTGACGTGATATGATCGTTGTTTCTGAGCTCCTTTCGTAGCAGATCAGTAATGTCTCGTCCGTTCCAAGGAACATGAGGTACTAGGTGTCTGAGCAAAAATCCTTCGTAGACAGGACCTATACTGAATGCACCACCGCCAAGTCCCAAAACAAGTCCGGTTGTCCTTCCGACTCCGTACAGTGACAGTACAGCTTTGTCTTGTAGATGGAATGCTGGAACGTTGAACTGTTCAAACATTATCTGAGTTATCTTTTCTCTGTTACACTTTGGATTTATAGGTTGTTCTGTAAACATAACAGGATGATCTTCGGGATTTACTCCCAGTTTATCCCTAAAAGTGTAATTTAATAAATGTTCTACGTCATCCCAGTTGGTGACAATCCCGTACTCAATGGGGTATTTGATTCTACATGCACCTCTATGGAGGTCAGCCTCGTCCCCGAAGAACATTTGATCTGTTTTCGTCGCCACACCGGGCTGAAAATTAAAACAAACATTTTATCTAGTTGCAGACAAATCATGTCGGCTAAAATGAATAACAAACACACACGTTCGCACACACGCAGGCACGTACGCATATGCATACTTTCGGTACATATTAATGGAATAACATAAATATAGACCAATAGATACCAACCTTACTGGCGTGCTTTGGGTGCCCTACTATTGACGGTATTACAACACGTGGCCTGCTATCTCCTGCCAACCCGGCCTTTAGAGTGCATGACCCAAGGTCGACAACCACCACAGCGTCCCCCATTCTGCCGAAACTACGAGCTGAAACATACAGCACGGTTACAAAATGTGTTTTGTTGATGCTATGTGGCAACCCTTAGTGTAACAAAACCCCTTAGGGTAACAATTGTTATTCTTAGTGTAACAAATTTATTTTGTTACGCTGCTAAGGGGCGATATTTGACAAATAGTTACAATATGTAACAAAATTTAGGAAATCATCTTCTCTATAATACATATTATGGCAAATGACACAATTGATACAATTTATCTGTTTAATTCTGATACGTATTCTTTATGAAACCGTCTTAAAATGGGTTGGGTAGGTGACGCGGTGAGGGCGGTATAATGCTACCCATGTCCGTCAATCGTAACGCCTGTCCATACGTCCGTCCGTCCGTTCTTCCGTCCGTCACGATTTTCAGGTCAAGGTCAACGTCACTGTTACTAAAAAAAAGAAAATCGCAGTCAACGCTTACCGCCATTATTTTCCATCCGATGCAAGTTATACATCTGTTCAGAACAGAAATACTTCGGATGCGTTTGCGTTTCACGATTTTCGGGTCAAATTCAATGTCATCGTTACTTAAAATAGAAAATCACCGTTACCGCTCTACCGCCCTTATTTTAATCCAATTTTTGTGAAACTTCATATAGGTATTCAGAACCAAGATATCTCGGATGTGTTTGAATTTCTGGATTCTAGGGTCAATGTCATCGTTAAAAAAAATAAATAGACATGGGTGGGGCATTCATGTCGTTTCGATATTCTTCATTTTAGCGTGTGTGTTTTTTTATACTAACAAATGTAAATGCAAATATGCTGTGGAATATGGGAATAATAACTTTTAACAAAAAACTGTTTCAGTGAATGTTTTTGTTTGTTTTGTTTATGTTTACTTCACCAAATCACATCCACATAAATTTATTTTGTTACACTAAGGGTTGCGGTTATAAATAACCCTTAGTGTAACAAAAATATACTTGTCGTCAGAATAAGATTTTCTTCACCATATCACATTCACATAAACTTATTATCTTTAAAAATATATTGTTCACCGAACAATTATGATCATTATGTTATTAGGAAATTAAGAATTACATTTAGTAACTAGACTATGATTAATTTAAGTCGCTATACCTTATACCTTTCACAATCTCTCACATAAGCGAGTAATTCCCCATCTATTAAAATCATGTAGTAATGTTTATTGATAATTGATTCTGTTTTTTAACATATGTTAATATGCATTTGAATTCTGTTTAAAAACATCTATTTGATTTCTGTAAAACAACATATATGTATAAAATATTGATATTTCATTTTATATGTATTTGACTTCTGTATGTTGATGTACATAATATAAAAAGTTCAAACATACAACACACTCTTCGGGATATATATTATTGCAGTTATCATTTGCTCCCTATAACGACGACGACGACGACGACGACGACGACGACGACAACAACAACAACAACAACAACAACAAATCCAGATTATCATAACACAAGTTCAGAACGCGATAAAAACGGACCCGTCTGAAACCTATATCAAGGGTGGGAACCTGTCACGCGCAGCGCTGAATACGGCGCCGAAACGTTGTTTAAAAAAGTTTTTTTTTTTTTTCATTTTTGGGTACATGTGTACACAGTTCCCACCGTCCGTCCGGGTATTATAAGAATGTATTTCACCAATCAACAATTCAGTGCGACCTACAAAATTCCAGATTACTTCAAAACAGTTGAGCGTCATGTCCGGTAACGTTTACATTTAGAATGAAGTGCAACTGTTTTGAGGTAATCTGGCATTGTGTAGATGGCACTAGTCTATATATCGGTGAAATAGATACCTCTAATACCCAGACAGTCGGTGAGAACTATACAATCTACATATGAACCAAAAATTGACACGAAAGATCTCTTTAACCAGCTTTTGAAAGAACTTCCGGCACCGTATTTAGCGGTGCATTTAGCGATGCGCGTGGCGTATGTTATCTCCCTTGTATATACATCAATCATGATACTCGAATGATGGACAGTTCTCTTATTCCGAATAACCAGAACCACTGATTGCTCGTGGGGCAGTGAGTAGAAGGTTAATCGCTCACAACAGAGTGTATGGGTTTGATTCTTGATTCGATGCGATGGACTCTCAAAAGCAACACCCAGTACTGGTTCTTCTCAGGAAAGGGAACCGAGAAAGTTTCATATACATGTTAGTCTATCCTAGAACCTGGTATCTCCCGAATATACATGTTAGTCTGTCCTAGAACCTGGTATCTCCCGAATATACATGTTAGTCTGTCCTAGAACCTGGCATATCCCGAATATACATGTTAGTCTGTCCTAGAACCTGGCATCTCCCGAATATACATGTTAGTCTGTCCTAGAACCTGGCATCTCCCGAATATACATGTTAGTCTGTCCTAGAACCTGGCATCTCCCGAATATACATGTTAGTCTGTCCTAGAACCTGGCATCTCCCGAGTATACATGTTAGTCTGTCCTAGAACCTGGCATCTCCCGAATATGCATGTTAGTCTGTCCTAGAACCTGGCATCTCCCGAGTATACATGTTAGTCTGTCCTAGAACCTGGCATCTCCCGAGTATACATGTTAGTCTGTCCTAGAACCTGGCATCTCCCGAATATGCATGTTAGTCTGTCCTAGAACCTGGCATCTCCCGAATATGCACGTTAGTCTGTCCTAGAACCTGGCATCTCCCGAATATACACGTTAGTCTGTCCTAGAACCTGGCATCTCCCGAATATACACGTTAGTCTGTCCTAGAACCTGGTATCTCCCGAATATACACGTTAGTCTGTCCTAGAACCTGGTATCTCCCGAATATACACGTTAGTCTGTCCTAGAACCTGGCATATCCCGAATATACATGTTAGTCTGTCCTAGAACCTGGCATATCCCGAATATACATGTTAGTCTGTCCTAGAACCTGGTATCTCCCGAATATACATGTAAGTCTGTCCTAGAACCTGGCATATCCCGAATATACATGTTAGTCTGTCCTAGAACCTGGCATCTCCCGAATATGCATGTTAGTCTGTCCTAGAACCTGGCATCTCCCGAATATGCATGTTAGTCTGTCCTAGAACCTGGCATCTCCCGAATATGCATGTTAGTCTGTCCTAGAACCTGGCATCTCCCGAATATGCACGTTAGTCTGTCCTAGAACCTGGTATCTCCCGAATATACACGTTAGTCTGTCCTAGAACCTGGTATCTCCCGAATATACACGTTAGTCTGTCCTAGAACCTGGCATCTCCCGAATATACATGTTAGTCTGTCCTAGAACCTGGCATCTCCCGAATATGCACGTTAGTCTGTCCTAGAACCTGGCATCTCCCGAATATGCATGTTAGTCTGTCCTAGAACCTGGCATCTCCCGAATATACACGTTAGTCTGTCCTAGAACCTGGCATCTCCCGAATATACACGTTAGTCTGTCCTAGAACCTGGTATCTCCCGAATATACACGTTAGTCTGTCCTAGAACCTGGTATCTCCCGAATATACACGTTAGTCTGTCCTAGAACCTGGTATCTCCCGAATATACACGTTAGTCTAACCTAGAACCTGGTATCTCCCGAATATACACGTTAGTCTGTCCTAGAACCTGGTATCTCCCGAATATACACGTTAGTCTTTTCTAGAACCTGGTATATCCCGAATATACACGTTAGTCTGTCCTAGAACCTGGTATCTCCCGAATATACACGTTAGTCTGTCCTAGAACCTGGTATCTCCCGAATATACACGTTAGTCTGTCCTAGAACCTGGTATCTCCCGAATATACACGTTAGTCTATCCTAGAACCTGGTATCTCCCGAATATACACGTTAGTCTGTCCTAGAACCTGGTATCTCCCGAATATACACGTTAGTCTGTCCTAGAACCTGGCATCTCCCGAATATACACGTTAGTCTGTCCTAGAACCTGGCATCTCCCGAATATACAGTATAGTCTGTCCTAGAACCTGGTATCTCCCGAATATACATGTAAGTCTGTCCTAGAACCTGGTATCTCCCGAATATACATGTTAGTCTGTCCTAGAACCTGGTATCTCCCGAATATACATGTTAGTCTGTCCTAGAACCTGGTATCTCCCGAATATACATGTTAGTCTGTCCTAGAACCTGGTATCTCCCGAATATACACGTTAGTCTATCCTAGAACCTGGCATCTCCCGAATATACAGTATAGTCTGTCCTAGAACCTAGTATCTCCCGAATATACATGTAAGTCTGTCCTAGAACCTGGTATATCCCGAATATACATGTTAGTCTGTCCTAGAACCTGGTATCTCCCGAATATACATGTTAGTCTGTCCTAGAACCTGGTATCTCCCGAATATACATGTTAGTCTGTCCTAGAACCTGGTATCTCCCGAATATACATGTTAGTCTGTCCTAGAACCTGGTATCTCCCGAATATACATGTTAGTCTGTCCTAGAACCTGGTATCTCCCGAATATACATGTTAGTCTGTCCTAGAACCTGGCATCTCCCGAATATACATGTTAGTCTGTCCTAGAACCTGGTTTATCCCGAATATACATGTTAGTCTGTTCTAGAACCTGGTATCTCCCGAATATACATGTTAGTCTATCCTAGAACCTGGTATCTCCCGAATATACATGTTAGTCTGTCCTAGAACCTGGTATCTCCCGAATATACATGTTAGTCTCTGGTATCTCCCGAATATACATGTTAGTCTATCCCAGAACCTGGTATATCCCGAACATACATGTTAGTCTGTCCCAGAACCTGGTATCTCCCGAATATACATGTTAGTCTGTCCTAGAACCTGGTATCTCCCGAATATACATGTTAGTCTGTCCTAGAACCTGGTATCTTCCGAATATACATGTTAGTCTGTCCTAGAACCTGGTATATCCCGAATATACATGTTAGTCTTTTCCTAGAACCTGGTATCTCCCGAATATACATGTTAGTCTGTCCTAGAACCTGGTATCTCCCGAATATACATGTTAGTCTGTCCTAGAACCTGGTATATCCCGAATATACATGTAAGTCTGTCCTAGAACCTGGTATCTCCCGAATATACATGTTAGTCTGTCCTAGAACCTGGTTTATCCCGAATATACATGTTAGTCTGTCCTAGAACCTGGTATCTCCCGAATATACATGTTAGTCTGTCCTAGAACCTGGTATCTCCCGAATATACACGTTAGTCTGTCCTGGAACATGGTATCTCCCGAATATACATGTTAGTCTATCCTGGAACCTGGTATCTCCCGAATATACAGTATAGTCTGTCCTAGAACCTGGTTTCTCCCGAATATACATGTTAGTCTGTCCTAGAACCTGGTATCTCCCGAATATACATGTTAGTCTGTCCTAGAACCTGGTATCTCCCGAATATACATGTTAGTCTGTCCTAGAACCTGGTATCTCCCGAATATACATGTTAGTCTGTCCTAGAACCTGGTTTCTCCCGAATATACATGTTAGTCTCTGGTATCTCCCGAATATACATGTTAGTCTATCCTAGAACCTGGTATATCCCGAATATACATGTTAGTCTGTCCTAGAACCTGGTATCTCCCGAATATACATGTTAGTCTGTCCTAGAACCTGGTATCTCCCGAATATACATGTTAGTCTGTCCTAGAACCTGGTTTATCCCGAATATACATGTTAGTCTGTCCTAGAACCTGGTATCTCCCTAATATACATGTTAGTCTGTCCTAGAACCTGGTATATCCCGAATATACATGTTAGTCTGTCCTAGAACCTGGTATCTCCCGAAAATACATGTTAGTCTGTCCTAGAACCTGGTTTATCCCGAATATACATGTTAGTCTGTCCTAGAACCTGGTATCTCCCGAATATACATGTTAGTCTGTCCTAGAACCTGGTATCTCCCGAATATACATGTTAGTCTGTCCTAGAACCTGGTATCTCCCGAATATACATGTTAGTCTGTCCTAGAACCTGGTTTCTCCCGAATATACATGTTAGTCTCTGGTATCTCCCGAATATACATGTTAGTCTATCCTAGAACCTGGTATATCCCGAATATACATGTTAGTCTGTCCTAGAACCTGGTATCTCCCGAATATACATGTTAGTCTGTCCTAGCCCGAATATACATGTTAGTCTGTCCTAGAACCTGGTATCTCCCGAATATACATGTTAGTCTGTCCTAGAACCTGGTTTATCCCGAATATACATGTTAGTCTGTCCTAGAACCTGGTATCTCCCTAATATACATGTTAGTCTGTCCTAGAACCTGGTATCTCCCGAATATACATGTTAGTCTGTCCTAGAACCTGGTTTCTCCCGAATATACATGTTAGTCTCTGGTATCTCCCTAATATACATGTTAGTCTGTCCTAGAACCTGGTATATCCCGAATATACATGTTAGTCTGTCCTAGAACCTGGTATCTCCCGAAAATACATGTTAGTCTGTCCTAGAACCTGGTATCTCCCGAAAATACATGTTAGTCTGTCCTAGAACCTGGTTTATCCCGAATATACATGTTAGTCTGTCCTAGAACCTGGTATCTCCCGAATATACATGTTAGTCTGTCCTAGAACCTGGTATCTCCCGAATATACATGTTAGTCTGTCCTAGAACCTGGTATCTCCCGAATATACATGTTAGTCTATTCTAGAACCTGGTATCTCCCGAATATACATGTTAGTCTGTCCTAGAACCTGGTATCTCCCGAATATACATGTTAGTCTGTCCTAGAACCTGGTATCTCCCGAATATACATGTTAGTCTATTCTAGAACCTGGTATCTTCCGAATCAAGTCTATAAACCCCGACGAACAAGCAGGGGATTCTATATTGGGTGTCGTTTTACTATTTAACCGTAATAAGTGATATCACTTATTCAAGTAGGTGATATCACTTATTCAAATATAAATAAGTGATATCACTTGTTCGAATAAGTGGTATCACATAATATCACCTATTCAAATAAGTGTTATCACTAATTCGAAATGAACTAGCGATACCACTTCAACGTTTTGAATAGGTGATACCACTTATTTGAATAGGTGATACCACTTATTTGAATAGGATATATCACTCATTAGATTTAAGAAAAAACAGAATCTTCCATGCAAAAATTCTTCAGCATTGTATATATAATAAAACTGATTCAGCAGACATATGATAAAAATGATTCAGGCGCAAAAAAAAAAGTTTGATTAAAGAATAAACCAATATTATATATTCTACATTCAGAATAATATTTATTATATAACAAATTATTACACAATATTCTAACACTATATATTTAATATTTCCATTTTATTCTCGATATACATACATATCTTTGGAGAAATCACTGTTTACATTCCTATCAAATAGGTGATATCACTTATTCGAATATGTGATATCACTTATTTTAAATGAATAAGTGATATCACTTATTCGAATAAGTGATATTATTTATTATGGTTAAATAAAATACGGCACCCCATAATGCTAGCATGTCCAACAATTCATAGCAATTGAACTAAACTGTGACTTCATTCAAACTTTCAGTTGAGGCAACTGACCAATCAACGTGCTCAAATTTGGCTTTCCCAATATTGCTATTTAACGATCGCGTTTTATAGACTATATACATGTACTGATAAGGCCAACGCTGGTTTTGTTATTGATCTGACATATAAAAGAAATTAACACAGAACGTCATGGAATTTTGTTGTGAGCAGTCTGTTACATATTGCGAAAAAAACACAATAGTTTCCCTACATGGTATATACTTTGTAACCTAGGGTACACTAGCGTTTATCTTACATGGCGTATGTCTTAAATGACGGATGACTCATACCCTGGACACTACAGAATCTACGAGGAGGTAAAAAGTTTCCTTATTCAAATGCATGTTCACATTCAGAAAATTACTTTATCATAGAAGATCTACATGTATAATATTATTATGTTTATTCTCATTTGCCTTGAGAAGAATCACCTGTTTATGTTAATAACCACGTGCAGTTTGTGAACTATTGGTAGGATTGAAAGGAGGCTAGAAATAAGAAAAATGGGAATAAAAGGTTACAGTCCCATACTACTTTCAGCAACATTCCAACATCAATAGGTGGCGCCATATATTCAAACTAAATAAAACTACTTTTGTATCATCCGTTTGAATATGGGATGTTAAACACGTGGTAGCATTCTTTTCGATTGTGACATCACTAAATTATTAGAATTTATGAATGCAATCATTCGAATATGTAAGAGCACTCATCCGTATATATTACACAAGTAAACGTGTATGTAGATAGCTCAAACATCTGGTTCAACGAATATGTGACAAAAACATCGATTTATGGGAAGTTTATTTTTAACATTAGCATTTTACGACAATGCACACTCTTACACATGGACGAATCATTGTGATTAATTCAATAGCTGTTGTACTTGTGCGCGTAGAGGGAGAAACTATCGGTGCATTTATATACTCAACCAGGATATACATGATGGTCGGGTTCTAACATCCAAGTCAATCGTGATCAGTCGTGTGATCTTCCATTTAAGACGATTTACTGTGTGATATATATGGGTGTCACGATGACCTATATAACTATGTACTTAGGTAGTTTACAGTTGCCTCATGTGAATACTCTACTATGCTCCTATTAGTATAAAGGTAAGTAGTGTGTAGGCTCGACCTTGTAGATCTACTGTGCATATTATGGTTATATAATACTTTTAAATAAAAAGGTAAGTGACCGGTTTTATTTGATGATATAAATTTTGGTTTCATACGTATTTATTTTACATCGATTGTGAAATAGGTTATATCAACTTAAACAAATCACGCAAAAAGTTTTCCTCTAAGCATACACAGGTTATCACCCTTCGCCCGCTACAATTATATAGTATCATAGTACATTTGTCTATCAGGAGAATAGCTCCATTACAGAAACTTAACTATTATCAGGTAATACATACATGCTGTAAAGCAGAAACTGATAATAGGTTACCTTGTCAACGATCCCGGTTATGCGAGCAAATACACCACCATTACAATCTTCACGATGGTAGTTAGCGTCGGTTAAAATGTGTTTATTTCTGGTCATACATGACTGTAAGTTTTATATGCAGGGAAGCGTATACACACACGTGTATACATTACACACACGTGTATACATAGATATGCCGATTCTTGCTAGAGTAACTGTTCTTTCATGTGTTTTAATATCATATACGGCAACGGACAGTGTCCAGGTAATGTTGGCAACGTTTATCAAACGCTACCCATTTCGGTATATCTCTCGTAATAAACATGTTTGATAACTTCCGTGGTGAGGCATTCATTGTTATAATACGAGATACCACTGCATTGTTAGTGTTGGAGGCCACGTTTGATAAACTTCCGTTATTAGGCATTCATGTCTCTACTGTTATAATTAGACAGAATTTCATTGTTAGTGTTGAGGCCCTTAGTGTTCGTTTGTAGTGCTCCTACCTACCTACCTACCTACCTACTCACTCACCCAACTACCTACCGACCCACCAACCCATCCGAGACTAATGTAGCTCGTGCATGCCGCACGTGACGACACACCGAGTACTGGACAGAATTTGTTAAAACTCTGCAGTTATCTGCCTAGGTCACTGGTGGACGTTTATTCTAATTTGTATGCTAGTATCAATTTGTTGGTTTTACTCATGGTGAGTCGGAGACACTCATTCCCGTTGACGGCGTCATATAAATTAAACACTCAAATTACCAGCGGTAAACGTTAGAACGTACTTCAGTTTGTTTGTTTGAATGTTGAGATTTTATGTCATACAGATGATCAGTTAACCGGACCACTCTTTCCTCGGACCATGTGAGGTTCGCAAGTAGCTAATAACTTTCCCATTTAAATCAGCGATGAGAGACGAGTGGCAATGGGACACAATGCCATATATCAATCTTCATGAAGACCCTGGCCGGGCAGGCATTCGAACTCATGACCCCTGGATTGATAATCAGATGCGCTACCGACTGAGTTAAACCGGTCCGGCGCAATATATTGTCAACCGGCAAGCGACTTCGTGTTGCGTAGGAAACTTGTTTTTATTAAAACTCTATAAACACTTGCTCGTGGAAATTTTTGTCAACGACTAGTATTCACGTTCGGTAAACCAGGGTTGTGTTCAATGGTATACTATACATCTCAAATGTGAATATTTTATGATCTATTTCATTGTTTCTCAAACAACTTTCGGTCTGATGGTAACATTCGATTAAATCGCTGAACCAAAGAAATCTATAAAACAAAAACAAAAACGATGAAAACAACTAGGACTCGATCTAACATTTGTTTTTGTTTTATTTTATTATTAAATTCAGCATGGAACTGTTGTGAACGTCATTTAAGTTCGTATATTGTTAAACCGACCATCAAAATGTCACTGCTTCTTTGTTTACGCGAGAAACGTAAAAGTAGTCCGGTTCCACGGTTTTATCGAAAAATAAAAGTCTTTAAAAATTGACATTGTCCAATGAAATTGCTTTGAATACATATGTGATAATGATATTGGAATTATTGATATTTATTATATAATCGATAAATAACCGTTCAAAACTGAGTTAAGTTTAAACGTAAGAAACAAATTGGTGAAACAGAAGTCTGGTGGAGTAATGTTACGTGTGTTGTTATTTTTTCAGGACACATATTTGCTATGGCAGATACTAAACTTAGCCTCGTGATTGACCCTGGGAGTGATACATTAAAGGCGGGGTTCAGCGGAGATGATTGCCCACAGGCTATTTTTCCTAATTTGGGTGGAACACCAAAGGTAAAAATAAGTTTAAAAAAATAACATTGATTTTAGCTTTAATCGTGAAAATAACTTGATCAGAGTTGGTAATGTTCGGTTTCACAGTATTAAAGGGATTAGAGTTGGTAATGTTCGGTTTCACAGTATTAAAGGGATTATATTGGCATATTACCGTCAATTCCCTGTCCTAAATACACACGCCAAGCATGAAGATACACTTATTACTTAGAGATATACGCGTCCAAAGTGTCTAATCGCATAACCTCTTTATTACAAACATCTGGTTTCTGAAGCCACGTTTTTGTTTTTGTTCACATTTGCCATTTTCAACGAACCGCTTTCGGGTTTCTGATCAATCATTGGATAACATCGTGAAGACTCGTTCCCGGTCTCGTTTTCGTAGCTTTGTTCGGGAAGTTTACGGAGTTCAATGTAAACATTGTGCAATACTTTATTGCGGGACGTATTAAAGTTTTGGCCAATATTCAATTACTGTTAATTTGATAACTTTCAAGTAAATAAATACGTCAATACATAAGTATTGTTTTGTGCTCACTGCATACAGGAAAAGTCTGGATTAACAGCGTGTTTGTGCTACTTGCTAATATAATCCCTTTAAACAGTACCATCCTTGCATCATTAATTGATCAAGCGACAGTATGTATGTTTGTGTGTTTGAATATTTAGCGTCATTTTATGCATCGAGAGCTAACAGACGATCAGTTAACATAATCACTTTTTCCTGGGATCTTGTAAGGTTAACCAGTACTCGAACACACCCATTTCCGAAGTAACTGATTACATTCTGATTTATTTAAGCAGTGGTTAGAGACAAATTGCATTGAGACGCAAAGTATATATCGTACAACACGGAGACTGGTCGAACAGGGGTTCGAATTAAGGACCTCTGTATAATTAAGGTTGGATTTTTCAAGTTGTAGCCCGGACTGGGTTGGTCGGGGATTCATAAGCTCTTGACAAGCTGAAGGTGAAACAAATAAAATGCTCATTTAGCGATGCATTCGGTGGTGGTGGTGGTAGTGGTGGTGGTAAGAGTGGTGGTGGAAGGAGTGGTAGTGGTGGTGGTGGTGGTAGGAGTGGTGGTGGTGGTGGTGTAAGAAGTGGTGGTGGTGGTGGTGGTAGGAGTGGTGGAAGGAGTGGTAGTGGTGGTTGTGGTGATTGTATGAGTGGTGGTGGGAGTGGTGTTGGTGGTGGTAGGAGTGGTTGTGGAGGTGGTAGGAGTGGTGGTGGTGTTGGTAGGAGTGGTGGTGGTGGTGGTGGTAGGAGTGGTGGTGGAAGGAGTGGTGGTGGTGATAGGAGTGGTGGTGGTGGTGGGAGTGGTGGTGGTGGTGGTGGTGGTAGGAGCGGTGGTGGAAGGAGTGGTGGTGGTGGTAGGAGTGGTGGTGGTGTAAGAAGTGGTGGTGGTGGTAGGAGTGGTGATGGAAGGAGTTGTAGTGGTGGTTGTGGTAGGAGTGGTGGAGGTGGTAGGAGTGGGGGTGGTGTTGGTGTTGGTAGGAGTGGTGGTGGAAGGAGTTGTAGTGGTGGTTGTGGTAGGAGTGGTGGTGGTGGTGGTGGAGGTGGTAGGAGTGGGGGTGGTGTTGGTGTTGGTAGGAGTGGTGGTGGAAGTGGTAGGAGTGGTGGTGGTGGTGGTGGTAGGATTGGTAGTGGTGGTGGTGGTAGGAGTGGTGGTGGTGGTGATGGTGGTGGTTGAAGGAGTTGTGGTGGTGGTGGTGGTGGTGGTGGTGGTGTTAGGAGTAGTGGTTGTGGTGGTGGTGATGGTTGTAGGAGTTGTAGTGGTGGTGGTGGTGGTGGTAGGAGTTGTAGTGGTGGTGGTGGTGGTAGGAATGGTGGTGGTGGTGGTGGTAGGATTGGTGGTGTAAGAAGTGGTGGTAGGAGTGGCGGTGTAAGAAGTAGTGGTGGTGGTGGTGGTAGGATTGGTGGTGTAAGAAGTGGTGGTGGAAGTGGTGGTGGTGGTGGTAGGAGTGGTGGTGAAAGAAGTGGTGGTGTAAGGAGTGGTGGTGGTGGTGGTAGAAGTGGTGCTGGTGGTGGTGGTAGGAGTGGTGGTGTAAGAAGTGGTGGTGGTGGTGGTAGGAGTGGTGGTGTAAGAAGTGGTGGTGGTGGTAGGAGTGGCGGTGTAAGAAGTGGTGTTGATGGTGGTAGGAGTGGCGGTGTAAGAAGTGGTGGTGTTGGTAGGAGTGGTGATGGATGTGGTAGGAGTGGTGGTGGTGGTAGGATTGGTAGTGGTGGTGGTGGTGGTAGGAGAGGTGGAAGAAGTGGTTGTGGTAGGAGTGGTGGTGGTGGTGGTGGTGGTGGTGGTGGTTGTAGGAGTTGTGGTGGTGGTGGTGGTGGTGTTAGGAGTAGTAGTTGTGGTGGTGGTGGTGATGGTTGTAGGAGTTGTAGTGGTGGTGGTGGTGGTAGGAATGGTGGTGGTGGTGGTGGTGGTGATGGTAGGAGTGGTGGTGGTGGTGGTGGTAGGAGTGGTGGTGTAAGAAGTGGTGGTGGTGGTGGTAGGAGTGGTGACGGTGGTAGGAGTGGTGGTGTAAGAAGTGGTGGTGGTGGTGGTAGGAGTGGTGGTGGTGGTGTAAGAAGTGGTGGTGGTGGTAGGAGTGGAAGTGGTGGTGGTAGGAGTAGTGGTGGTGGTGGTGGTAGGAGTGGTGGTGGTGGTGGTGGTAGGAGTAGAGTGGTGGTGGTGGGAGTAGTGGTGGTGGTGGTAGGAGTGGTGGTGGTGGTAGGAGTGGTGGTGGTAGGAGTAGTGGTGGTGGTGGTAGGAGTGGTGGTGGTGGTGTAAGAAGTGGTGGTGGTGGTGGTGGTAGGAGTGGTAGTGGTGGTGGTAGGAGAAGTGGTGATGGTGGTAGGAGTGGTGGTGGTGGTGGTTGGAGTGGTAGTGGTGGTGGTAGGTGTAGTGTTGGGGGTGGTAGGAGTGGTAGACGTGGTGTTGGTGGTAGGTGTGGTGGTGGTGGTGGTTGTAGGAGTGGTGGTGGTGGTGGTCTAAGGAGTGGTAGTGGTGGTAGTGGTGGTGGTCGAATGAGTGGTAGTGGTGTTCGGAACTTCATATTCAAGGTAGACAGTAAGAGTATGTTTCGACTGACAATTTAAGATAATTTAATGTGTAGCCTTTTTAATTCCACAATTGATGGAGATTATTTAAGTTATTCTAACTTCAGTTATTGTTGCAACAGGTAACGAGGAAGGTTAATACAATTAACTCTCTGTATGTTATTAAGAATTTTGTTTTGTTGAAAACTTTACAATGAAGGTATACTTAACAGAACGGCTAACTTTTGTGTTACTAATATCTTCGTCAAAATATGGAGTAGCGTTATCAAAATGTATATATAATATTAATAGGCAATTATGTATATATAATATAAACAGGCAATTATGTGTATATAATATTAGCAGGCAAATATATGTATATAATAATAACAGGCAATTATGTGTATATAATGTTAACAGGCAATTATGTGTATATAATAATAACAACAGGCAATTATGTGTATATAATATTAACAGGCAAATATGTGTATATAATATTAGCAGGCAAATATGTGTATATGATAATAACAGGCAATTATTATGTGTATATAATATTAGCAGGCAAATATGTGTATATAATAATAACAGGCAGTTATGTGTATATAATATTAACAGGCAATTATGTGTATATAATATTAGCAGGCAATTATGTGTATATAATAATAACAGGCAATTATGTGTATAATAATATTAACAGGCAATTATGTGTATATAATATTAGCAGGCAATTATGTGTATATAATAATAACAGGCAATTATGTGTATAATAATATTAGCAGGCAATTATGTGTATATAATAGTAACAGGCAAATATGTGTATATAATAATAACAGGCAATTATGTGTATATAATAGTAACAGGCAATTATGTGGTTTTACATAGCGTAAATGTTCTTTCTTATTCAAGTCCAAATTTCAAAGAAATTAATTGGTTTGTCATTTTTTCAGAAAATACATATAATGTCTGGTACATAAAATGCCAGGTGGCGAGTTAGCTGTTCCATTCAGTATATTAGGGACTTAATTACTAAATATTTATGTTGTATTATATAGGTTGAAACTACAGACCATCAATTCGGCGTAGGAGACGAGGTAAAACATAACAGGGGCCATTACAATGTGGAGAACGCTGTATCCAATGGGCTTGTGAGTAACTGGGAAGTCATGGAACATGTTTTAGACCACACCTTTCATAAAGCACTAAAGATACAGCCCAAGGATTGTTCCGTGTTGGTAACTGAACCACCTATAAATGCTCGATATTACAGAGAAAAAATAACTCAGTTAATGTTTGAAACGTTTGGTGTTTCAGCTTTCTGCCTTAAAGACACAGCGGCGCTGTCTATAGCTCACGCAGGTCGCACGACAGGCGTGGCTGTGGAATCCGGGGGTGGTATAACAAGCACAAGCATTGTTTATGAAGGATACGTTATTCGGAAAACAATTCCAAAAACGTTTTACGCCGGTAGGGACGTAACAAATTATTTGCTGCAGCTTATGAGTGAGAAAGGGTTTTCATATGGAACAAGGGACCAGACATACGACTGTGTGACTGATATGAAGGAGCAGGTATGTTATGTATCGGAAGACTACGGATCAGATTTAGAAGACGCTAGAACATCTGATAGAATAGAAAAACAATACGAAATGCCAAGCGGTGAAATGTTCATTGTTAACGAAGAAAGATTCATTGCCGCTGAGGCTTTGTTTAAACCTGAGCTGTTCAAATTAGACTGTCCTGGAATACACCTTCAACTAAATAGAACTCTACAGTTAGCGGATGTAGATCTTAGGCGATTTACTTACCCAAATATTGTTTTAGCAGGAGGTAACACACTGTTTCCCGGTTTTGCCGAAAGGCTGAAGAAAGAACTGGACAAGATTATTCCGTCCAGTCTGGTTGCTAAGGTAATAGCTCAGCCAGAGAGGAAGTTCGCGGCCTGGATAGGTGGGTCAATAATGACTTCCCTAGATACGATGAAAGACTTCTGGATTAATAAATCTGATTATGATGAGGTCGGACCGTGTATAGTAAACACAAAATGTTTTTAATTCTGTGTGCATATCAAAACGTTTAATGTATGAATGTTATAAAATACAAATATATAAATAAAGTATGTTTTACGTGGCCAAACAGAAATTGCTGAAACAGAAAGTATATAAATATTACATTCAGTTGAGGGTAACAGTTATATCATCAACCTAATGAAATACTGTTAACCGACACGACATGGAGGCTGACAGCAATTTTTGCCGAAAGTTGACAATATTACTGTATTTGTATATTGGTAAATATTTATAGAACAAAAATATCAATTTTAATAAAAGAAATAAAAGCTCAGGAACTTTGTACTGTTAATGTTTATTAAGAAAGACATTAACATGATACATTTCAAAAACGTAGTTATTTGTTAAATTGTTTGTAATATATATCTCGTGTTTATACCTCAATAGACATATGTAACCTCATATCTCATTTGACATTTCCATTATTTGTTAATAAACAGTTTAATCTACCTCATTCACACCTTAGTTATACAATAAACATAAAGACAAACATCTTAAAAAGGGAACATATTTAAACCTGTATAATGGATCAAATTGAAATCAAAACGAAATCACGTGACTCATTTTTAAGCCGTTAATCTATTTTAGTCTAACCTAGACGCGTAGCCCAAGTTAGAAAACACATTTTCAATAATCTTATTTTGGCATGCTTAAATAGATATCATTTTGGCGATACGGTGCCAGTGAGTACACATAAACACGATACATGAGAAAAAATGTTTTTAGCCAACTTTGAAATTTTTAAATTTTTTTATATACTCCCGTTCATGATAATGAAATACTTTTTATCCATTTTTAATAAATTTGATTTTGAAGCCATTTAAAGCTTTTTTCCCTGATATACTCACTGTAATGATAGTCAGTTATTTACCATTGTTGGCTCTTTATAACCTTGTGTATCAATATATGTTTTTTTTTCTCTGTCGAAAAGTATTGAAAAGTTACATACTTAAATACAAGGAAGTAATTAGAGGACGGGAGGAATGAATCTATGCGAGGATGGGATGACGGGAGGAATGAATCCATACGAGGAACGGAGGACCGGAGAAATGAATCCATGCGAGGTTTGGCTGACAGGAGGAATGAATCCATACGATGATGGGATGACGGGAGAAATGAATCCATGCGAGGGTGGGATGATAGGAGAAATGAATCCATGCGAGAATGGGAGGACGGGAGAAATAAATACATACGAGGATGGGAGAAAGGGAGGAATGAATCCATGGGAGGACAGGAGAAATAAATACATACAAGGATGGGAGAACGGGAGGAATTAATCCATGGGAGGACGGGAGAAATAAATACATACAAGGATGGGAGAACGGGAGGAATTAATCCATGGGAGGACGGGAGAAATAAATACATACAAGGATGGGAGAACGGGAGGAATTAATCCATGCGAGAATGGGAGGACAGGAAAATTAATCCATGCGAAGATAGAGGACGGAAAGAATGAATCCACGCGAAGATAGAGGACGGAAAGAATGAATCCACGCGAAGATGGGAGGAATGAAACCACGCGAGGATGAAAGAATGGCGAAGTAAGAAATACGAATATCAAACTAATTATTGTAATAAAATAATAAAAACGATTATTACAGATCATGTTTATAAATATTTTATTGTGTATCATGATTTATCATGTAGTACAGTTATTGTCTGTAAAATAAATATAGGTAATAAAATGACAGAAAATGTAAACTTGATTGTTCAATTATGTTTTGATTACGTTTTGTTGCAAATTATTGATAGCTCGCATGCAAAATGATCAGTTAAAATTAATTGAAGAAAACTTTTCCTTGAAAGTCTCAAGTTCAGATGTGTAGTGAAATTTAAAACTTATTACAACTTCTACAAATCATTCTCGAAGTCTTCCTGTACTGACATGTCGCGCACGGGAATGGTACCTCTAAGCGTAACTTGGTGTTTAACCTCATTTGACAACCAATGGAATCGCTTCAATTTTCAAAATTGGGTCGCTCTTCTTTGTTAAAACAGCTTACAAAATAACTTAATTATTAAGTTTGTTCTTAAAAATAAAGAAGTATGGCATCACTGCGCACGCGTGGATGACATTGCACAGACTTCGCCGTTGATTCAATTCTGAACGAGTCATCTACAAACTACAAAGCCGTGCGAGCTATGCATAGAAACGGCATTAACAAACGTCAACTTTCAAACGTCATTCATCTAAGCTTTCATATTAACTTCCGCCGAGAGTCAGTCAAATGCTGTCGCTCCGTTTTGCTTTTGGTTTTTAATGAACACTAACTATCACATGACGTTAATGGTATTTAAACATTGTATAAAACGTTGACGTTATTAAATGTAGAACAGATATTAAATCTAGTTGATTTCAGTAAAGCTCAATCTCAGAAGCATATGCGGATAAAGCGTCTTGCTGAAGTACCCCACGCATGGCCGTTCTAGAGGATCAAACCCATGGTCTTCGATACTGGGTCCAATGCTGTACCATTGGACTACGCAATTCACGTTAGAGATAGTATAACAATATTTAACTTCATTGATCGATTTTAATTTACTCATAACTTCATACGTGAATAACACCATACATAATCGATAAGATATACCTATGTAACAATATCCCATCATAGTTATACTATGAAAAAAAGAGTAGAAAACGTTCCATTCAGCAACTTTAGTTTAGGTATCGTACCTTGAAATGTACAGCCACTGTTTCGTGCCAACACGGCCCATATTTTAATATATTTATTTAAATGAATTAAGCATAACGCGGCCAATGGTAACTCAAGAACAACACGCACAACTGATTCTTCCGGGCCACGGGTTTCAGGCTGGTCAACAAAAGCTTTGAGTTTACTTCACAATCGAGTTGAATATATGAGTATAAATTAAACGTTACGAGTCTGTTTATAAACTGTGTGTAACACAAGAAAAGTAAGTTTATTGTTGAGACTTGTGCAAGTGACATCATGTCATAAAATTATTGGATCAATATACTTTTATTATTATTATTTAAGCCATGTATGGCCCATGAATATGTGAACATAATACAGGTTTCAATACATAATTGTCAATAGTGAGATGGTATGATGTAAAACACAGTTGATTATAAACAAACGCAATGATTCATTTGATTAAGCAAGCGTTTGAAATATAATAGATGTTAGCTATAGTTTTTACTTTAAACGATAGGGTATTTTAGTATTTAAAAGTCTCACTGTGGTAGAGATATATTCTTTTTTAAAAATAGCCCACAAAAGAAAAAAAAAGAAAAAAAGAAAAAAAGAAAAAAAGAAAATCAGAGAAAATAACCAAATAATAAACTTACATTTGTTGGTATTTATACTGATTTTATACGTTTAATAAAATATTTAAATGAAACTAATATTTGTTCAAAACTATACGAGGTTCAAAAGCTTTATATATGAACACTGACAACTTGCTAATCTCAGAATCACATGTGCTGTTAATAAGTTTCGTAAATTTCATGTAACTTGGATATTCCTAAAAACACTTTTTAATATAAATTGATCTTAAGTCTGCATAGTTTTTACAGTCAATTACAAAATGGTTTATATAACACGTACGATTTTCAAGAATAGCTTTAAGAGTCATGGGCAGCTCCCCTATCTTTACCCTACCAATCGGTCAGAGGGAGCATCACCCTCCCACACACTCTTCCGGGAGTAACATCAATTTTAAGCATGATATGCCCCCGCTGCTGAGTCCATATCCAGTAACAAGAGGATCCAAGGTATCTACACTATTGTATTGTATTGTTGTTGAATGCTCAGAATAGATATAAGTCAGAGACACAATCCCTATAGTTTTACGGAGACAACGGGAGAGATAACTTGTTATCGTTGGTATAGTTATCAGAATCTGTTATCCATAGCCTTTCGTTCATAGTTTTCATAGTGACTGAATGTACGAATTGGGTAAATAATCTTCAAAAAAGAAGAACCGAATGTTACTAGTATCCATGGGATAGTTCTTATTATAGCTTGATTGTAAAGTAATATCAGAGTTTATTGATTGCCTCGAGACCGTTTCCTATGTAAATACAGTCCTATGGGATTTGTTTTTGAGAGCATGATATTGGATCAATCTAGGTATAGAGCCCACGATCCTTGGAAAGAGCGCTCTACACAATATCCAGTACACTGCCGCTCCCCCTCTTGGAGAGAGCGCTCTACGCAATATCCAGTACACTACCGCTCCCCCTCTTGGAGAGAGTGCTCTACGCAATATCCAGTACACTGCCGCTCCCCCTCTTGGAGAGAGCTCTCTACGCAATATCCAGTACACTGCCGCTCCCCCTCTTGGAGAGAGTGCTCTACGCAATATCCAGTACACTACCGCTCCCCCTCATGGAGAGAGTGCTCTACGCAATATCCAGTACACTGCCGCTCCCCCTCTTCAATATACTAAATTATCAAGTTAGGGCTGGATTGCAAAGTAAGCTCAAAGCTTTAAAGAATGGCCTCGAGTTCGTTTTCTCGGTAGAACCAGTACCGGTTGTTATTTTTAAGAGGCCATCGGATCAAACATGGGTGCGAACCCGTGAAAATAGGCTCTGGCGTGACGGGCTAACACCCTATCCACTGCACCACCGCTCCGCTTGTAATGTTATGTCTTTGTATGTAGTTATAACTGTTAATATTGCTTTTGTTCACGCCATGCTTTTTTCATAAGTTTCATACTGTCCAAAGATGTCCATTATTCCCTTCTGGTAATCAAATCCATTTGTCATACTATTTTTTCTCCCGCGAATCGTAATTGCGCAGTCATGAAACCCCCCAAAAGTATAAGAAGAAGAAGATTTATGTATTGAATATTCTCATTTTTATATATTAGTTATTATATTCTTCAACATAGCTGCTCTATAAATTCTATGTACTTTTTATGTTAATTTTCACTTTAAGTTTGTTCATATACATGTAGTTCGCATAACTAATGCAATTAGTGTCAATCGTTCTCTCTCTCTCTCTCTCTCTCTCTCTCTCTCTCTTTCTCTCTCTCTCTCTCTCTCTCTCTCTCTCCCTCTCTCTCCCCTCTCTCTCTCTCTCTCTCTCTCTCTCTCTCTTTGGAGTTTTAAAACATTGTTGAGTTATGTGGGCGTGTGTCTACAGCGAAAAATAGCTACACACACGAAAGTTTTCCTCTATAAATTGGCAAACAAAGATAAATATTTACTGCGAAGACGGCAAAAATATGTGCAACCACACACGAGGAGCTTGCTTATCAAAAGTCCCAACAATTGGCAAACATTTTATTACTTTAAAAATTACTTTGTTACGAACCCAGGGAACGGTTTCACTTAGCATCTTCAGTTGAGATTTTCCTCAAATCAAAATTCTCAATTTCTATAAATTATTACTAGTATTCACTACACATTAGATGACCACACAGGGATAATAGCGTATCTTTACAAATTGATAATGGATGAATTGCAGAGTGATTAATGTAAATGAAGTTATTGCATTTTAAAAAAATGGGTTGAGGAAAATCTAAAGTTGGGATGATTAGTGAAACTGGGATCAGTGACCTAATTACATGAACTTACAAATTAATAGAAAAAATAATTTATCGTGGCGCATCATTCTTTACGTGTATTGTTGTAAAATCGGCTAAAGAAATGTGTTGGACCTCGATTCTAACCATGTTTTAGTAAGTATGGTACTTTGTTTTTGAGATTTCCTTTGCACTAGGCCTACTAGTTCCGTACTTCGATATAAAAGACGGGGTACTGATATGGTTCTAAAGATGATTTAAATAAGAGAAATATGTATTTATTTTAAACAATGCTTTATTCACAATATACATGTTGGTCATACATTTAATATACATATTAAATAACAAGTGAAAATGATTCTGAAGAAATTACCCCCACCCCCAATTTACTTTAAACATTTTTTATTGCTTTTTTGTATACATGTAGTAGCAAAAGGGTTGGGCCACAAGTTATCCAACATTAAAATCGGCCCTTCCCAACAACAAATTATTTACAAAAAAAATCAAGATGACAATAAAACATATTCATATAGGAAGCAAGAAGAAAAAAAATGAAATAGGATACATTGTTTAAATATACGCTTCCGATGTTGACCTCAACCCTAACCCACCAACTGTGTTGTTCTATGGTAAAATTGACGCAGTACTATAGATTCATGTGAATTGACAAATAAACAAATAAGATTTGCAAAAAAAATGTTGTTTTATGTATTTGAAAAAATAGCAATTTATTGCCAAAAAATTGACATTCTATTGAGGAGCTTGTGAGGTCAATCATTGTGTTTGGCAAGCGGCATCTTATCATGGCGGTGTGATGGTTTATTTTTATGTTTACACTTCATTGTGTTTTTTCTAACTGATAACCTTGATATGTAAGACATTGCTTACGTACGTATATCAGCGCCAGCCATCGTTTTGTGGGTAGGTGAGGGGCGTAATTAGCCCACATAAATCGATCCCTTGATCCGCTCGCTTTAGTCTTAGAGAATATCATATATACCTTGTCTTATTAAAAGCATGGTTTAAAATATGTCAGTATACCTAAAAATAAAGCAAATTATAAGATGTTAAATAAAAAACATAATTAATTGTTAATTCTGACTGTCTGGTTATTCATAGAATCAAATATTATTTAGAGACTATTTCCCAAAAATTAGCGCATGCGCATTGAAAAACATCCTTTTCATCGGTCCGCCATTAGGGGAAGGTGAGAATCGAATACCATGCTGTCTTTAATTGCAATTTACATGTCATTATAAGCACTATATTGTTAAATACATACATCCAAAGACAACAACATGCTTTTATATTTTATAGTTTAAACTTTGCGAAATATTTTTCATCCAGTTAACATAAATGTATGAATGGTTTACACCACGTGGTTCGCAATGAATTTTACCGTCGTGTATTTTCGCGATAATGGCAACTGCATTAGAAGATACAAAATATATTGTTGTAATGACTTAATTGGCAACAATGGAAAAAATGACTATAAGTGCTTTTTCTTCATCCACATAATTGTTTAATGAACTGTCAGCTTTGATATTTCGAAATGACTGCTACCGATATGAGGAAGAAATCCTTTTTTTTTATTTTAAGTCTGCATGATGCACTTGTAAGCAACATGTATAGATATTTGAAAAACTTACAACCCAGTTGTAAAAGGATTTTTTTTTATTGTTTAATTGGGGGAGATAACATTGTTTTTCTATGATTTTTTCAGAGGCGGCAAACATGCAGATCTTTGTGAAAACCCTAACGGGTAAAACCATTACCCTTGAGGTAAGTTTTAAATAGCTGAATTAAACCATTATTTTTGTGTCAGTTCTACCATACATATCAATATTTGTTTGACCTTCTTGTGCATCAGACATTTACTTCATAAAACGTTAAAAAAAGTAGAACCAACATTAGGTATAGGAATAAAATTTTCAAAATTACAATATATCAATATGAAAATACCATAGGATCATAGCTGGGTCATTTAGAAACACAAAAAATCGAATCCAAACAAATTCCAATGGTAAACAAAGACGTTATCACATTTTTTGCAACGTACGTGTAGACCTCAATTTTACACAATTTTTTGCTAATTTTATGAAAAAATGGTCCCCTAGTGGTCTCTAAGATTATGGTATTGTTATATGTTTTTTTTGCTATTCAGTCAATAAAGTTGAGTGAAATAGTGTCAATAACAGCCTTTTTATTCCAAATATATATATATATAAGGTAGAAAAACATTTTTCCCTGTTCTTACCCCCACTTCAAATAAAGCCTTAAATTCGAAAAAGTAGCTAAGCTCTTGTATATTCAATATATTCCACCTGTAACTTAAGCTGTCTTGATTTTCGGTGACAAATATTGATAAGCAATGTAAAGATGTAAGAAAACAACTATTTAATAATGTTCTTTCAGAAATTAAAATAAAAAAACAAGTAACACCAATAACACGGTGAGATCTACAGTACTGAAAAAAAGTCTGCAGTTGACAATATTTTCTATAGCAACAGTTAAGTCACACAGGTTTTTTTTCCTATACATCTGAATGATATGAGTCTATCTCTTTGTCTATCTCTTTGTTAGACACTAATTAATAAATCCAAGACATTAATAAATCTAAGACATGAATTATATACTTCCACAAACATGTTTATCTCAGTCACTATCAATCCTCACATTCGCAGACAAAAGCCACTCTCTGGGGATGTTGAAAATCTTAATCAACTGAAAAAAATAGAAGAAAATTAAGAAAACTGTTTTAAAGTAATCATTATGTTTTATAGAAAAATATTGTGACCAATGAAAATCAAGACCAGCCGACATGCCCGTGAAGTCTGATCTTGATCTGCACAGTTCAATATTTAGTCAGTAAATATAATTGCAAAAAAATGAGTATAATCTATCAATTGTACTGACTCATTGCAAAAATCACAAGTCTATTATACAAATTTAGCAGTGAAAGACGATGAATGTCATTATTTACACATATATACTTTAATTTATTAAGAACAGTTAACATAAAATGGTCTCTTAAAAATACAAGGTTTACTAACCTTACTGAAATTGGCTTGTTTGAGTCTGTTAATAATATAACATGTCCCTTCGGATGTATTAGAATTAAGTTCATTTAAAGGCAAATTTATATCTGAATTTGCATACATTTGGATAAACAATTTTTTTTTTACATTTTATATTAATGCAAATTAAAGTATCTTTTGCCACATAACATGACCTCTTCCATAGAAAAATGGTAAATAACACACTATGCTTGAATCCACTGTAGCCTCCTACCTCTTGAGGTTGTGGGTTTGAACCAAGCTCAGATAATGAATCTTCCTGGTAGAGATAATGGTAATACATAGTACAGATAAACCAGGCTTGATAAATAAACTGTCTATCACTGATGCAGTGTAAATGGTGCTGAAAAACAACACTAGACCCCTGCATAAACAAAACTATATTACATAATACTTACATTTTAAGACTGTTACCCTGCAATAACTGAACCAACTGGTACTACACGAATACACCAAGATTCTACAATGGGAGGATGAAAGTCTGTAAGAATAATAAAAAGAAAAAATACAGAAATAGTCAAAATAAAAAAAAACATTAGCTTTGACATTTTCAATAATTTCCATTTGAAAGTGTTTAATAATTTATGTAAAAATCTCATACGAGACCCATAATTAGGAGAAAAATCCATATTGATAGCTTAAAAACACATGTCTTAATATAAGAGATAAACTGTTAACCATTTGAAGGTGGGTATATACTCAGAAATAGGTGAAATAGCTGTATTTCCTGGTATAGTGAATGGGACCATTTTTCCTTGGTCAAAGTATTTGATCACCGGAATTTTTTGTGCAATCGTCTTTCAACACAGGAAATCAAAGATAACTTATTGTTTTCCACATATATAACACATGAGATACAATCGTTCTTTACAATTACAGCTATTAAATGCAAATGCACTGGCAAAAAACAGCCAAATGCATAAAAATCATATACAAAACGTATCGCACATTCTCTGAAGATTTTTACCAGGCAGAAATTTATGTAATCACCGGCGGGATTTCACAAATATTTACTAGGGGTGGGAAAAGTCAGTTTACGACATGAATTCAATATACATGAGTGTAAATGTTACCTGAATCTGTAGATAAACCATTGTTCAGCCGTAAAATGACCGTTTTAAACTAAAAACTCCATCATAATGCAAAAATTTTCGCTTCTGAAATAAAGATCTCGTGTTTTTTTCCATTTATAAATACCGTTCACCCCTAAAAAATTGTGGTCGTGTCCATTAAACATTCTGTAGACTGGTCCACCAGCCTTTTCTTTTCATTAAGACCGTATTTTTACCGAAAAATACCGTAATCCAGACCCACTATTTTGGAACCGACAACTGCGTCATTACAATTAAGACAGACAGAGTTACTTCCCTTGGTATTCCTATCTCTACCAACATCATGGTCTTTCAAAATCATTTGTCCAGATTGCAAATATAAACATGGTGTATATGGGTCTCACTATTTAGCGTCAAAAGCTTTATTATTAATAAAAGTTACTGTCAGGAAATAATCATGTGTATATTATACCTATATAAACATATATCAGTTGATTTTTTTTTAATTGAACTTTTGTTTCTCTGTTGCGATACCGACAAGAAGATCCGCCTTTTTGTTTATGCAAAGGATAGTAACCCATTAGCGTCAAGAAGCATCCAAACCATATACCGATCTACATTTCATTAAATTATATTATAAATTATATGATAATATTATTCATTAAATTAATATTGAATACATAAGGACATTTTCAAATTTAATTTTATATTTTTGACAAGCCAAAATTAACTTAGCGTCAAGAAACCTTTCAGATAAAATCACTATTTTATGGGGCCAACTCAAAGTCACCATGGCCATACAAGGCTCCCCTAACCAACGAATCCTGGTGTAATACCTCCTTTTCTACCATGTCTATTAAATCGGTCATTTGATGGTTTCCAGTTTTAAATTTAATTTTAATATATGATTGATTGACTCTCTGTGATTATTTTTCAAGTTAATTGGTACCCGATTATCTGTTTTATGAAATTTATAAATAACTTCTTTAATAGATGGTATCAGTTTTTCTGTTAAGTAGGGTCCGACTTGTTCTTTGTATTTTTCTTCCAATTTCAAATTATTTCTTCATCGTGACGCTAGTTATAAGATTTCTTGACGCTGATATTTTGAAACGATTTTTACAAGACTATGCTTCTTGACGCTAGTTATCAGATATTTTGATGCTGATATTGTGTAATAAGTTCGCATGTACCGACATGCTGTTTAGCAATCACAACACTTATAAAAAAACAACTATTTGAATGTAATTAATTTATTTAAAATCAAGTGTTAGTGTAGAAGATGTTTATCATTATTATGTATTATACGCCAATACAGCTTCTTGATGCTAACAGGTTACTATCCTTTGACATAGATTAAAGTGCTTTTGTTCATTGCAAATACCTGGATGTGGTGACGGTCAAAATTTGGTTACTGTGGTCCCGTTTATGCAGGATATTTAGGGGACAGGGGGAAAAAAGAATTTTTAAGAATAATCTATCTGTGTTTACTTTTATAAAATTGGTATTCATTTGGAAATACACAAATACTATATGAAAAATTTAATTTGCTTCTACAGTGTATATTGAATCAAACATTAAAACATAAATTGTAACTTTCAAATATGACTAGTCATCAAGGACTTGTATAGAATAGGATGGGAAACTTGCATCTCAAGATTAAATGTTGATGAAATAGTACACAAAGGATTAATTATTTGGCTAGATATTGAAGCTTGGAAGAAAAATGTATCTTAGTTGTCGTTATGTTAGCTGCAGTATAGATATTTTGGAATCAAAAGTGTTTCAGCAATTTTAAACAAATTTCTGGGAATGGTATTGTTTTGATAAGAATATCTCTGTAATCCAAGAAATTTGAATTTGAATTTTGAATGGAAGGTAGATAATTGAAAACAAGATATTGCGAGATTTTGTGTAAATACACAAGCATTCACAAAATTTCTCTATATAATATCTTGCTAATCATCTATTAACAAAACTTTAAATTTCTTTGTATTCATTTTATTGCAGCAATATTCTAAATAGAAACATACTTAAAAATACACCATTCATGAATGTCAAACTTAAAAAAAATCAACACAGGAGGGTACACCCCTCCCATTTTTAGCAACATGCCTTCAAAAATTCCTGGGGGGAACCCTGTATGCTAATTCTTGCTGAAGATGCTAGCTCAGGGTTTTCATTTTTAACCAATCACAGATTGAGATCACCGGTTAAAATCAGGTTTGGATCGGTTGTTTTTCTAGAAACATTGAATATTTGCCCCCTTGACCCCAGGTCTGATCTGTTGTTCTCTTTCAATCTGTTGTTTGATTTTAAAATGAAAACCCTCCTAGTTATGTGGTATTTTGGAAGATGACCCACTTCACTTCTGTAAAAAAAAAATCTTTATAAAATTCCAGGTAGAAGCCAGCGATTCCATTGAAAATGTCAAGGCAAAGATTCAGGATAAGGAAGGTATGCATTAGTTGTATATAGTAGAATATGGATAACATCACTGCAGAATAGATTCATAAAACTAGTCCGGGCCTGTATAAATATATACAGGGCTGTAATTAGAAGCCGGGTGTCTGGTGTTTCCCCCGGGCCATATTTGCTTGAACACCCGGCCATTTTCAGCTGAGTAACCTCTGATTTTTCAGGGCACCCCCAAACCCACCTACTTTTTATTTTTACCCTCCTACTTCAAAACTTGATGAAAGTCCTGATAAATCATATCATATAACAGATTACTTCTCGTAATGTAACCAGGTCTCCGTGTTAACATAACTTGTCTTGCGTATTTACCATTATTATAATTTATGGTTGATCGTAACGTTTACATTTCAGATAATACATGCTGAAGCTGTGCATGTGTTTTGCTTGGGTTCTTGGATGCTGTTTAGCTTAGGTCATTCATGTTTGATTCATAATTGCACAAAGTCAAACTATGCATTTTTTATTTCAATGATATTTTCTTGCAGTTTCTTCTGTCTTTTATGACTGTCATATTTGTTTGTCCTGTACCTAAACATTTTTTGTCAATAATTGTAAAATGATCATTGGTATCTGGATAAAAGTTGGTTACTAATTTTCAAGAATTTTGATTGTAGGCATTCCACCAGACCAGCAGAGATTGATTTTTGCCGGTAAACAATTGGAGGATGGCCGAACTCTGTCTGATTACAACATCCAGAAGGAGTCCACTCTCCATTTGGTCCTCAGACTTAGAGGTGGTGCCAAGAAACGTAAGAAGAAGAATTACACCACACCAAAAAAGAACAAGCACAAGAAGAAGAAGGTCAAGCTTGCTGTACTCAAGTACTACAAGGTTTGTAATTGTTCCAACAAAAATGCCTTACTTGGTTATCAAGATCCCTGTTTGCAATGTTAATGCTTAGGACACCTTTTAACAAACCTGCAATAAACAGCAACTGAGCAAACAGAATCTGGGAATAGCAAGTCTGGAAATGGCAATAGCAACTCTATAACAGTTATTAAGAATAATTTGCACAGAAATTATGTATTGTGCAGAAATTTTACAACAAATGCATTTGCAAACTAAGCAGTCTGATTAAAAAATGTAAATAAGTTGTATGTATTCATTTAAATTTTGCATAGAAAATTAAAAAGTTTGGGTAGCTGCAATATGGAGTGAGTAGGTAAGGAGAACAGCAAACAATTTTTTTAAGGATGGCTTTATTTGAAAAATTTAGGAAGAAAATCAGTTTGCAATGATGTAAAATGCTTAGGACACCTTTTAACTAACCGTGCAATAAACAGCAGCGTTACCAATACTGAGCAAACTGGAATTTGTAGATGTTTATTGAGTGGTGGGGGGGGTGGGGGGGGGGAGTAGGATGTAACAATTTTCTGGTTTTCAGAATTATTATTGAAACCAAGTATATTTATAATTTGAAGATAATTTTTTTATGTTAACTACTTTTATCACTTCACTACTACTTTTATCACTTCACTTTTTGTTGCTTTATTCTGTTTACAACTTTTTATTATTATTCCTGTGTAAAACATTAATGTTCAGTCCCCATGGACCATCGGATATCAAAATTAACTAATAGCCTCTGAAGCAGGTAGTTGTTTTGGGGTATTGCTCACCAAATTTTTATTGCTATCATATTGTAATATTTGTCTCATTTTGTCTTTTAAAACTTCCTTTCCCTGCATATGAACGTTTTGCTGCGATTGATATAGGGAAGTCTGAATTTTATACTGTTCATAAAAAAAAAAAAAAGTGCTTGTTTGTAATGTCATACTGCCAGTTTGCTATGATGTAAATGCTTAGGACACCTTTTAATAAACCGTGCAATAACAGCAGCGTTACCAAAACTGAGCAAACTAGAATAAATTTTAAGTAGAAATCGAAATCATATATTTCATTGGAAAACAATAACTATTTTCTATGGAAGTTCTCGGAATAGGTTTATTTGTGCGAAATCATGTAGTTATATATATATAGATGCCACGAAGTTGCTTTTAATCATGATTTTGTGAACCAATTTGCAAGTTGGTTGTCACTATATCCAAGTAGGAATGTATCTGTTCTCGATGACAATAAAATGGCTTTATACATATAAAGTATCTCAGTATTAGTTTGCCATGATGTAAATGCTTAGGACACCTTTTAATAAACCGTGCAATAATAGCAGCGTTACCATTACTGAGCAAACTAGAATTCTGTAGATGTATGTATTCCGAATTAAAACCTTATATATTCCACTTCTAGAATTTATATAATAGTTTAAAGTGTGTTTTTATAACTTGTTAACTTTAGTAGTCACTATTTTTCAATCAAAGTGTTTTGAAAATGTCTTTAGATTATATTTCCATTAGTAGATTACTGGCGGCACTGTTTTGACAAAGTGAAAGAGAACTTGCTATAATGATGTACTATCGACTTTGGAGACCTAATGAATCCTAATGATTAGAATGGGTACACTCCTAAATAGCTTTGTTCTTTGTACACATATATATTACTTTATTTTAAGTATGTCCTTGTAAGCCAAACTAAAAAGACTACTTTAACTGTCTTGACCTTAGAATTTTCTGAATACTTATACTTGATAATTCATCCAGTGGTACCAAGTATCATATGGTACTATAGATGTTAATGTATCTATCTGATTTTGTGAACCAATTTGCATGTTGGTTGTCGCTATATCCAAGTAGGAATGTATCATGTTCTCGATGACAATTTAATAAAATGGCTTTATACATATAAAGTATCTCAGCAGTAGTTTGCAATGATGTAAATGCTTAGGACACCTTTTAATAAACCGTGCAATAATAGCAGCGTTACCATTACTGAGCAAACTAGTATGCTGTAGATTTATGTATTCGGAATTAAAACCTTGTATATTCCACTTCTGGAATTCATAAAATAGTTTAAAATGCGTTTTTATACCCCAGACAAAGAAAGTTTTGAGGGGGTATATTGGAGTCACCCTTAGGTCGGTCTGTCGGTCGGTCTGTCCGTTGCAATTTTCCTTGTCCGGAGCATCACTTGAAAAGTACTGGATGGAATTTCATCAAACGTCATACAATGGTAGAATATAATGAGAGGAAGTGCAGTGTACAAGAAACATTACTCTATTCTTGCTAATTACAGAGTTATTGCCCTTTGATATTTTTACTTGTCCGGAGCATTATTTTTAAAGTACTGGATGGAATTTCATCAAACTTCATACAATGGTATAATATAATGAAAGTAAGTGCAGTGTACAAGAAACATAACTCTATTCTTGCTAATTACAGAGTTATTGCCCTTTGATATATTTCCCTTGTCTGGTGCAGTACTTTTAAAGTACTTTTAAAGCCATCAGTGATAACAGTTTAATAAAGTTCATGAAAGAACCAAGTTGATGAATACATGGAGTTCGAGCAAAGCAGGTTCGATATTGTATTCCTAGTGCTCTTGTTTGTTTCTTAACCATAAAATTGTTGTCCCTCAACATGACTCGAAAAAGTATAACATTTATTGATTGCCATGAAAGCTTGTACACTGCACAATAATTAAAAAGGCCGTTTTTAATTTTAACAAAACCATAAAAAAATTAACAATACAAAAAACTCAATCCATAACATTCTCTTTTATTAAGAATTTTTTTTGTCTGGAGCATAACTTTAAAACTATTGGATATAATTTAATAAAACTTCATACAATGGTTAACCATTTTCTGTCATGGCAGTGTTCGGGGGTATTCATCACCTTCAGTGATAGGTCTAGTTGTGACTTGTTGACTTTAGAAGTCTACATTTGTAATCATAGTGTTAGCAAATTTTTCCATTAGTAGATTACTGGAGGCGATGTTTTGACAAAATGAAAGCGAACTGGCTATAATGATGTACTATCGACTTTGGAGACCTAATGAATCTTAATGATTAGAATGGGTACATTCCTGAATAGCTTTGTTCTTTCTATGTTAAATTCCTATTTTACATTTGTCTTGTCACCAGAATTGTGAATAAGTTTGCAAACTCTTAACATGTGCTTTACCTTTATACAGTTCTTCAACTAGATTGGTCACTTTTTAATTGTGTATCTAAGTATACCGTTTAATTATGTTTTCATTAATAAATTACTGGAGGTATAATTTTTGTAATCAACATTATGAAAAAGTGAAAGAGAACTTGCTATAATGATGTACTGTCGACTTTGGAGACCTAATGAATCTTGATGATTAGAATGGGTACACTCCTGAATAGTTTTATATATACCACTAACGGTTCAATAGCATGCTTTGTCTATCCAATAACATACATGAAATCTTGTTTGCAAATGGTGTGATTTCCATAGTATTTGTTTTTGATGGATTGCATGTTAACTATCCTAATACCAGTTTGCCATGATGTAAATGCTTAGGACACCTTTTAATAAACCGTGCAATAATAGCAGCGTTACCAATACTGAGCAAACTAGAACAGATTTTGAAGTAGGAATCAAAATCTTGTATATAATTTTCATTGGACACCCTCAGGTTTATTTGAGGCTTTATTCATGAAAAATATCCCAATACTAGTTTGCCATGCCATGATGTAAATGCTTGGGACACCTTTTAATAAACCGTGCAATAATAGCAGCATTACCATTACTGAGCAACTAGCATTTTGGTAGATTTATGTATACAATATAAAAACTTCCTAACCTCCCATTTTACTTTGTCTCAGCAAATATATAACTTGTCAACTGAAGTAGTTAGCTGTTTTCAGTCATTGTGTATGGAAAATGTCATTTAGATTATATTGATATTAGTTTAATAAAATAACTTAAAGTTCTCTTGTAATCAACATGAGACAAAGAGAAGGACATTGCTATAATGATGTACTATCGACTTTGGAGACCTAATGAATCTTAATGATTAGAATGGGTACACTCCTGAATACCTTTATTCTTTCAATGTTAAATTCTTATTTCAAATATATGGTTAAATTTTATTTTCATCAGTTAATTACATGGGTTCTTTTGTTGTATGGTGTTTAGCATCGCTTTCAACAATTTTTTTCAGTCATATCGCGACGGTGTCTACTTGAGACAGTATTTTAGGCGCTGTCACACTGGAATATCATGCCGCAGACACATGGTATGATACCCCACCTAGTCACATTATACTGACACCAGGCCAACCAGAGCTAGAACTCTCCTCTAAATGCCGAGTGTCAAGCGTGGAAGCTTCTAGTACCATTTTTAAAGTCTTTGGTATGACCCGGCCGGGGATTGAACCCACGACCTTCCGCGTGCGAGGCGGATGCTCCACCACTAGACCACGCCGCGGTCTGAGATCTTTTGTTAATCACCTTTATGAAAAAGTGAAAGAGGACTTGCTATAATGATGTACTATCGACTTTGGAGACCTAATGAATCTTGATGATTAGAATGGGTACACTCCTGAATAGCTTGTTCTTTCAATATATTAAAGTGTCATTTTACATTTTTCTTGTCACCAGAACTGTCAAATATTCTACAAACTTTTTATGTGTTTTACTTTTAAATAACTGCCCATCTACCATTAACGGTACAATAGTTCAACAGCACATATTGTCTGTCCAGAAACATTTATGAAATTTTGTTTGCAAACAATGGGATCTCCATAGTATTTTTTTTTTGATGGATTGCATGTTAACTATCCTAATACCAGTTTGCCATGATGTAAATGCTTAGGACACCTTTTAATAAACCGTGCAATAATAGCAGCGTTACCAATACTGAGCAAACTAGAACAGATTTTGAAGTAGGAATCAAAATTCCTTAGGATAGGTTTACTTGTAACTTTATTCATGAAAAATATCCCAATACTAGTTTGCCATGATGTAAATGCTTAGGACACCTTTTAATAAACCGTGCAATAATAGCAGCGTTACCAGTACTGAGCAACTAGCATTTTGGTAGATTTATGTATACAAAATAAAAACTTCCTAACCTCCCATTTTACTTTGTCTCAAGCAAATATATAACTTGTCAACTGAAGTAGTTAGCTGTTTTCAGTCATTGTGTATGGAAAATGTCATTTAAATTATGTTGATATTAGTTTAATAAAATAACTTGAAGTACTCTTGTAATCAACATGAGACAAAGAGAAGGACATTGCTATAATGATGTACTATCGACTTTGGAGACCTAATGAATCTTGATGATTAGAATGGGTACACTCCTGAATAGCTTTGTTCTTTCAATGTTAAATTCTTATTTCAAATATACGGTTAAATTATATTTTCATAAGTTATGTACTTGGGTTCTTTTGTAAATCATCTTTATGAAAAAGTGAAAGAGAACTTGTTATAATGATGTACTATCGACTTTGGAGACCTAATGAATCTTGATGATTAGAATGGGTACCTCCTGAATAGCTTGTTCTTTCAATATATTAAAGTGTCATTTTACATTTTTCTTGTCACCAGAACTGTCAAATATTCTACAAACTTTTTATGTGTTTTAATTTTATATTACTGCCCATCTAGACTCACATTTTATCATTACTCTCCAGTTATTGAAATTGTTAAAATTCATACTGTTCATACATATATATACCATTAACGGTACAATAGTTCAACAGCACGTATTGTCTATCCAGTAAAATTTGTGAAATTTTGTTTGCAAATAATAGGATCTCCATAGTATTTTTTTTTGATGGATTGCATGTTAACTATCCTAATACCAGTTTGCCATGATGTAAATGCTTAGGACACCTTTTAATAAACCGTGCAATAATAGCAGCGTTACCAATACTGAGCAAACTAGAACAGATTTTGAAGTAGGAATCAAAATTCCTTAGGATAGGTTTACTTGTAGCTTTATTCATGAAAAATATCCCAATACTAGTTTGCCATGATGTAAATGCTTAGGACACCTTTTAATAAACCGTGCAATAATAGCAGCGTTACCAATACTGAGCAAACTAGAATAGATTTTGAAGAAGGAATCGAAACGTAGTATACTATTTTCATTAGAAACCCTCTGGATAGGTTTACTTGTGGCTTTATTCATGAAAAATATCCCAATACTAGTTTGCCTTGCCATGATGTAAATGCTTAGGACACCTTTTAATAAACCGTGCAATAATAGCAGCGTTACCAGTACTGAGCAACTAGCATTTTGGTAGATTTATGTATACGAAATCAACACCTCTTACTTAAACCTCCTATTTTACTTTGTTTCGAACAAATATATAATTACTTGTCAACTGAAGTAATTGTCTGTTTTCAGTCATTGTGTATGGGAAATGTAATTTAAATTATGTTTTCATTTATAGCAAAATTAAATGACTTGAGGTACTCTTGTAATCGACATGACGACAAAGAGAAGGACATTGCTGTAATGATGTACTATCGACTTTGGAGACCTAATGAATCTTAATGATTAGAATGGGTACATTCCTGAATAGCTTTGTTCTTTCAATATCAAATTCTTATTTCAAACATACGGTTAAATTATATTTTCATCAGTTAATTACTTGGGTTCTTTTGTAAATCACCTTTATGAAAAAGTGAAAGAGAACTTGCTATAATGATGTACTATCGACTTTGGAGACCTAATGAATCTTGATGATTAGAATGGGTACACTCCTGAATAGCTTGTTCTTTCAATATATTAAAGTGTCATTTTATATTTTTTCTTGTCACCAGAACTGTAAAGTATTCTACAAACTTTTTATGTGTTTTAATTTTATATTACTGCCCATCTAGACTCACATTTTATCATTACTCTCCAGTTATTGAAATGGTTAAAATTCATACTGTTCATACATATATATACCATCAACGGTACAATAGTTCAACAGCACGTATTGTCTATCCAGTAAAATTTATGAAATTTTGTTTGCAAATAATAGGATCTCCATAGTATTTTTTTTTGATGGATTGCATGTTTACTATCCTAATACCAGTTTGCCATGATGTAAATGCTTAGGACACCTTTTAATAAACCGTGCAATAATAGCAGCGTTACCAATACTGAGCAAACTAGAACGGATTTTGAAGTAGGAATCAAAATTCCTTAGGATAGGTTTACTTGTAGCTTTATTCATGAAAAATATCCCAATACTAGTTTGCCATGATGTAAATGCTTAGGACACCTTTTAATAAACCGTGCAATAATAGCAGCGTTACCAGTACTGAGCAACTAGCATTTTGGTAGATTTATGTATACAAAATAAAAACTTCCTAACCTCCCATTTTACTTTGTCTCAAGCAAATATATAACTTGTCAACTGAAGTAGTTAGCTGTTTTCAGTCATTGTGTATGGAAAATGTCATTTAAATTATGTTGATATTAGTTTAATAAAATAACTTGAAGTACTCTTGTAATCAACATGAGACAAAGAGAAGGACATTGCTATAATGATGTACTATCGACTTTGGAGACCTAATGAATCTTGATGATTAGAATGGGTACACTCCTGAATAGCTTTGTTCTTTCAATGTTAAATTCTTATTTCAAATATACGGTTAAATTATATTTTCATAAGTTATGTACTTGGGTTCTTTTGTAAATCATCTTTATGAAAAAGTGAAAGAGAACTTGTTATAATGATGTACTATCGACTTTGGAGACCTAATGAATCTTGATGATTAGAATGGGTACCTCCTGAATAGCTTGTTCTTTCAATATATTAAAGTGTCATTTTACATTTTTCTTGTCACCAGAACTGTCAAATATTCTACAAACTTTTTATGTGTTTTAATTTTATATTACTGCCCATCTAGACTCACATTTTATCATTACTCTCCAGTTATTGAAATTGTTAAAATTCATACTGTTCATACATATATATACCATTAACGGTACAATAGTTCAACAGCACGTATTGTCTATCCAGTAAAATTTATGAAATTTTGTTTGCAAATAATAGGATTTCCATAGTATTTTTTTTTGATGGATTGCATGTTAACTATCCTAATACCAGTTTGCCATGATGTAAATGCTTAGGACACCTTTTAATAAACCGTGCAATAATAGCAGCGTTACCAATACTGAGCAAACTAGAACAGATTTTGAAGTAGGAATCAAAATTCCTTAGGATAGGTTTACTTGTAGCTTTATTCATGAAAAATATCCCAATACTAGTTTGCCATGATGTAAATGCTTAGGACACCTTTTAATAAACCGTGCAATAATAGCAGCGTTACCAATACTGAGCAAACTAGAATAGATTTTGAAGAAGGAATCGAAACGTAGTATACTATTTTCATTAGAAACCCTCTGGATAGGTTTACTTGTGGCTTTATTCATGAAAAATATCCCAATACTAGTTTGCCTTGCCATGATGTAAATGCTTAGGACACCTTTTAATAAACCGTGCAATAATAGCAGCGTTACCAGTACTGAGCAACTAGCATTTTGGTAGATTTATGTATACGAAATCAACACCTCTTACTTAAACCTCCTATTTTACTTTGTTTCGAACAAATATATAATTACTTGTCAACTGAAGTAATTGTCTGTTTTCAGTCATTGTGTATGGGAAATGTAATTTAAATTATGTTTTCATTTATAGCAAAATTAAATGACTTGAGGTACTCTTGTAATCGACATGACGACAAAGAGAAGGACATTGCTGTAATGATGTACTATCGACTTTGGAGACCTAATGAATCTTAATGATTAGAATGGGTACATTCCTGAATAGCTTTGTTCTTTCAATATCAAATTCTTATTTCAAACATACGGTTAAATTATATTTTCATCAGTTAATTACTTGGGTTCTTTTGTAAATCACCTTTATGAAAAAGTGAAAGAGAACTTGCTATAATGATGTACTATCGACTTTGGAGACCTAATGAATCTTGATGATTAGAATGGGTACACTCCTGAATAGCTTGTTCTTTCAATATATTAAAGTGTCATTTTATATTTTTTCTTGTCACCAGAACTGTAAAGTATTCTACAAACTTTTTATGTGTTTTAATTTTATATTACTGCCCATCTAGACTCACATTTTATCATTACTCTCCAGTTATTGAAATGGTTAAAATTCATACTGTTCATACATATATATACCATCAACGGTACAATAGTTCAACAGCACGTATTGTCTATCCAGTAAAATTTATGAAATTTTGTTTGCAAATAATAGGATCTCCATAGTATTTTTTTTTGATGGATTGCATGTTTACTATCCTAATACCAGTTTGCCATGATGTAAATGCTTAGGACACCTTTTAATAAACCGTGCAATAATAGCAGCGTTACCAATACTGAGCAAACTAGAACAGATTTTGAAGTAGGAATCAAAATTCCTTAGGATAGGTTTACTTGTAGCTTTATTCATGAAAAATATCCCAATACTAGTTTGCCATGATGTAAATGCTTAGGACACCTTTTAATAAACCGTGCAATAATAGCAGCGTTACCAATACTGAGCAAACTAGAATAGATTTTGAAGAAGGTATCGAAACGTGGTATACTATTTTCATTAAAAACCCTCTGGATAGGTTTACTTGTGGCTTTATTCATGAAAAATATCCCAATACTAGTTTGCCTTGCCATGATGTAAATGCTTTGGACACCTTTTAATGAACCATGCAATAATAGCAGCGTTACCAGTACTGAGCAACTAGCATTTTGGTAGATTTATGTATACGAAATCAAAACCTCTTACTTAAACCACCTATTTTACTTTGTTTCGAACAAATATATAATTACTTGTCAACTGAAGTAATTGTCTGTTTTCAGTTATTGTGTATGGAAAATGTAATTTAAGTTATGTTTTCATTAACAAAATTAAATGACTTGAGGTACTCTTGTAATCGACATGACGACAAAGAGAAGGACATTGCTGTAATGATGTACTATCGACTTTGGAGACCTAATGAATCTTAATGATTAGAATGGGTACACTCCTGAATAGCTTTGTTCTTTCAATATTAAATTCTTATTTCAAATATACGGTTAAATTATATTTCCATCAGTTAATTACTTGGGTTCTTTTGTAAATCACCTTTACGAAAAAGTGAAAGAGAACTTGCTATAATGATGTACTATCGACTTTGGAGACCTAATGAATCTTGATGATTAGAATGGGTACACTCCTGAATAGCTTGTTCTTTCAATATATTAAAGTGTCATTTTATATTTTTTCTTGTCACCAGAACTGTAAAGTATTCTACAAACTTTTTATGTGTTTTAATTTTATATTACTGCCCATCTAGACTCACATTTTATCATTACTCTCCAGTTATTGAAATGGTTAAAATTCATACTGTTCATACATATATATACCATCAACGGTACAATAGTTCAACAGCACGTATTGTCTATCCAGTAAAATTTATGAAATTTTGTTTGCAAATAATAGGATCTCCATAGTATTTTTTTTTGATGGATTGCATGTTTACTATCCTAATACCAGTTTGCCATGATGTAAATGCTTAGGACACCTTTTAATAAACCGTGCAATAATAGCAGCGTTACCAATACTGAGCAAACTAGAACAGATTTTGAAGTAGGAATCAAAATTCCTTAGGATAGGTTTACTTGTAGCTTTATTCATGAAAAATATCCCAATACTAGTTTGCCATGATGTAAATGCTTAGGACACCTTTTAATAAACCGTGCAATAATAGCAGCGTTACCAATACTGAGCAAACTAGAATAGATTTTGAAGAAGGTATCGAAACGTGGTATACTATTTTCATTAGAAACCCTCTGGATAGGTTTACTTGTGGCTTTATTCATGAAAAATATCCCAATACTAGTTTGCCTTTCCATGATGTAAATGCTTTGGACACCTTTTAATGAACCATGCAATAATAGCAGCGTTACCAGTACTGAGCAACTAGCATTTTGGTAGATTTATGTATACGAAATCAAAACCTCTTACTTAAACCACCTATTTTACTTTGTTTCGAACAAATATATAATAACTTGTCAACTGAAGTAATTGTCTGTTTTCAGTTATTGTGTATGGAAAATGTAATTTAAATTATGTTTTCATTAACAAAATTAAATGACTTGAGGTACTCTTGTAATCGACATGACGACAAAGAGAAGGACATTGCTGTAATGATGTACTATCGACTTTGGAGACCTAATGAATCTTAATGATTAGAATGGGTACACTCCTGAATAGCTTTGTTCTTTCAATATTAAATTCTTATTTCAAATATACGGTTAAATTATATTTCCATCAGTTAATTACTTGGGTTCTTTTGTAAATCACCTTTATGAAAAAGTGAAAGAGAACTTGCTATAATGATGTACTATCGACTTTGGAGACCTAATGAATCTTGATGATTAGAATGGGTACACTCCTGAATAGCTTGTTCTTTCAATATATTAAAGTGTCATTTTATATTTTTTCTTGTCACCAGAACTGTAAAGTATTCTACAAACTTTTTATGTGTTTTAATTTTATATTACTGCCCATCTAGACTCACATTTTATCATTACTCTCCAGTTATTGAAATGGTTAAAATTCATACTGTTCATACATATATATACCATCAACGGTACAATAGTTCAACAGCACGTATTGTCTATCCAGTAAAATTTATGAAATTTTGTTTGCAAATAATAGGATCTCCATAGTATTTTTTTTTGATGGATTGCATGTTAACTATCCTAATACCAGTTAGCCATGATGTAAATGCTTAGGACACCTTTTAATAAACCGTGCAATAATAGCAGCGTTACCAATTCAGTCTGAGCAAACTAGAAAAGATTTTGAAGTAGGAATCGAAATTCCTTAGGATAGGTTTACTTGTAGCTTTATTCATGAAAAATATCCCAATACTAGTTTGCCATGATGTAAACGCTTAGGACACCTTTTAATAAACCGTGCAATAATAGCAGCGTTACCAGTACTGAGCAGCTAGCATTTCGGTAGATTCATGTATACAAAATAAAAACTTCCTAACCTCACATTTTACTTTGTCTCAAGCAAATATATAACTTGTCAACTGAAGTAGTTAGCTGTTTTCAGTCATTGTGTATGGAAAATGTCATTTAAATTATGTTGATATTAGTTTAATAAAATAACTTGAAGTACTCTTGTTATCAACATGAGACAAAGAGAAAGACATTGCTATAATGATGTACTATCGACTTTGGAGACCTAATGAATCTTAATGATTAGAATGGGTACACTCCTGAATAGCTTTATTCTTTCAATGTTAAATTCTTATTTCAAATATACGATTAAATTATATTTTCATAAGTTAATTACTTGGGTTCTTTTGTAAATCATCTTCATGAAAAAGTAAAAGGGAACTTGTTATAATGATGTACTATCAACTTTGGAGACCTAATGAATCTTGATGATTAGAATGGGTACACTCCTGAATAGCTTGTTCTTTCAATATATTAAAGTGTCATTTTACACTTTTTCTTGTCACCAGAACTGTCAAATATTCTACAAACTTTTTATGTGTTTTAATTTTATATTGCTGCCCATCTAGACTCACATTTTATCATTACTCTCCAGTTAATGAAAATTGTTAAAATTCATACTGTTCATACATATATATATATATATATACCATAAACAGTACAATAGTTTAACAGCACATATTGTCTGTCTAGAAACATTTATGAAATTTTGTTTGCAAATAATGGGATCTCCATAGTATTTTTTTTTTTGATGGATTGCATGTTAACTATCCTAATACCAGTTTGCCATGATGTAAATGCTTAGGACACCTTTTAATAAACCGTGCAATAATAGCAGCGTTACCAATACTGAGCAAACTAGAACAGATTTTGAAGTAGGAATGGAAATTCCTTAGGATAGGTTTACTTGTGGCTTTATTCATGAAAAATATCCCAATACTAGTTTGCCATGTCATGATGTAAATGCTTAGGACACCTTTTAATAAACCATGCAATAATAGCAGCGTTACCAGTACTGAGCAACTAGCATTTTGGTAGATTTATGTATACGAAATCAAAACCTCTTAACCTCCTATTTTACTTTGTTTCGAACAAATATATAATAACTTGTCAACTGAAGTAATTGTCTGTTTTCAGTCATTGTGTATGGAAAATGTAATTTAAATTATGTTTTCATTAGCAAAATTAAATGACTTGAGGTACTCTTGTAATTGACATGATGACAAAGAGATGGACATTGCTGTAATGATGTACTATCGACTTTGGAGACCTAATGAATCTTAATGATTAGAATGGGTACACTCCTGAATAGCTTTGTTCTTTCAATATTAAATTTTTATTTCAAATATACGGTTAAATTATATTTTCATAAGTTTATTACTTGGGTTCTTTTGTAAATCACCTTGATGAAAAAGTGAACGAGAACTTGCTATAATGATGTACTATCGACTTTGGAGACCTAATGAATCTTGATGATTAAAATGGGTACACTCCTGAATAGCTTGTTCTTTCAATATATTAAAGTGTCATTTTATATTTTTTCTTGTCACCAGAACTGTAAAATATTCTACAAACTTTTTATGTGTTTTAATTTTATATAACTGGCCATCTAGACTATCACATTTTATCATTACTTTCCAGTTATTGAAATGGTTAAAATTCATACTGTTCATACATATATATATATATATATATATACCATTAACAGTACAATAGTTCAACAGCACATATTGTCTGTCCAGTAACATTTATGAAATTTTGTTTGCAAATAATGGGATCTCCATAGTTTTTTTTTGATGGATTGCATGTTAATTATCCTAATACCAGTTTGCCATGATGTAAATGCTTAGGACACCTTTTAATAAACCGTGCAATAATAGCAGCGTTACCATTACTGAGCAAACTAGAAAAGATTTTGAAGTAGGAATCAAAATCTCGTATATAATTTTCGTTGGGAACCCTCTGGATAGGTTTACTTGAGGCTTTATTCATGAAAAATATCTCAATACTAGTTTGCCATGATGTAAATGCTTAGGACACCTTTTAATAAACCATGCAATAATAGCAGCGTTACCAGTACTGAGCAACTAGCATTTTGGTAGATTTATGTAAACAATATAAAAACGTACTAACCTCCCATTTTACTTTGTCTCAAGCAAATATATAACTTGTCAACTGAAGTAGTTAGCTGTTTTCAGTGATTGTGTATGGAAAATGTCATTTAAATTATGTTGATATTAGTTTAATAAAATAACTGAAGTACTCTTGTAATCAACATGAGACAAAGAGAAAGACATTGCTATAATGATGTACTATCGACTTTGGAGACCTAATGAATCTTAATGATTAGAATGGGTACACTCATGAATAGCTTTGTTCTTTCAATGTTAAATTTTTATTTCAAATATACGGTTAAATTATATTTTCATAAGTTATGTACTTGGGTTCTTTTGTAAATCATCTTCATGAAAAAGTAAAAGGGAACTTGTTATAATGATATACTATCGACTTTGGAGACCTAATGAATCTTGATGATTAGAATGGGTACACTCCTGAATAGCTTGTTCTTTCAATATATTAAAGTGTCATTTTACACTTTTTCTTGTCACCAGAACTCAAATATTCTACAAACTTTTTATGTGTTTTAATTTTATATTGCTGCCCATCTAGACTCACATTTTATCATTACTCTCCAGTTAATGAAAATTGTTAAAATTCATACTGTTCATACATACATATATATATATATATATATATATATATACCATTAACAGTACAATAGTTTAACAGCACATATTGTCTGTCTAGAAACATTTATGAAATATTGTTTGCAAATAATGGGATCTCCATAGTATTTTTTTTTTGATGGATTGCATGTTAACTATCCTAATACCAGTTTGCCATGATGTAAATGCTTAGGACACCTTTTAATAAACCGTGCAATAATAGCAGCGTTACCAATACTGAGCAAACTAGAACAGATTTTGAAGTAGGAATGGAAATTCCTTAGGATAGGTTTACTTGTGGCTTGATTCATGAAAAATATCCCAATACTAGTTTGCCATGTCATGATGTAAATGCTTAGGACACCTTTTAATAAACCATGCAATAATAGCAGCGTTACCAGTACTGAGCAACTAGCATTTTGGTAGATTTATGTATACGAAATCAAAACCTCTTAACCTCCTATTTTACTTTGTTTCGAACAAATATATAATAACTTGTCAACTGAAGTAATTGTCTGTTTTCAGTCATTGTGTATGGAAAATGTTATTTAAATTATGTTTTCATTAGCAAAATTAAATGACTTGAGGTACTCTTGTAATTGACATGATGACAAAGAGAAGGACATTGCTGTAATGATGTACTATCGACTTTGGAGACCTAATGAATCTTAATGATTAGAATGGGTACACTCCTGAATAGCTTTGTTCTTTCAATATTAAATTTTTATTTCAAATATACGGTTAAATTATATTTTCATAAGTTATGTACTTGGGTTCTTTTGTAAATCATCTTGATGAAAAAGTGAAAGAGAACTTGTTATAATGATGTACTATCGACTTTGGAGACCTAATGAATCTTGATGATTAGAATGGGTACACTCCTGAATAGCTTTGCTCGTGTCATATAAAAGTAAACCTTAACCTATCAATCTGTACCAAAAAAAATTCCAGTCCAGCTTTCTAGGGCTTAAAGTCATTTGGACATTCCAAAATTAAGTTATTGGAACCTTTTAAGTAACTGAATTTAAAGTATATTAGTGTTTTGATATTCTTTCATTACACATTGATGGTGACAATTTACATAATATCATGGTCTTGGTAGGATCTATAGAAAGAAGATATGGTTCTAGATTATAATTCATTTAAATTAGTAAGTGTATAATATTATTTTTAAGTTTGCCATGATGTAAATGCTTAGGACACCTTTTAATAAACCGTGCAATAATAGCAGCGTTACCATTACTGAGCAGACTGGAAATAATTTTGTATTAACTTATTTATATTTTACTTTGATTGTGAAACAAGTTCTTCCAACTTAAGGAAATCACACTTGAAGTCTTCCTGGTTAGAGCCAGTACATAGTATATGCTAAAAAGTGTCTTGCTCAAGGACATTTCACATAGCTGTGAATATAATTTATAGGTCATGTATTATGTATTCTTGGTTATTCTTAACATCTTGTTGTCTACAGATGAGATTTAAGGAACTATATATGTGTGTATACTCTATAACCAGTTATTTTGTTTGCTGTGATGTAAATGCTTAGGACACCTTTTAACTAACCATGCAATAAATAGCAGCGTTACCAATACTGAACAAACATATTTTCACATTTTTCTTTTAGATAAATATGCACTAGAAAACATATAACTTGGAATATTGTTTGTGTATTTACAGGTTGACGAGAATGGCAAAATCACCCGTCTCAGACGTGAATGTCCCAATGAGGATTGCGGAGCTGGTGTCTTTATGGCCTCCCATTTTGACAGACAGTACTGCGGCAAATGTTGCCTAACATATGTATTTAACAAGCCTGATGACAAATAAGCTTTCAATAAATATGTTATAGACAAGAAACAGAATTGCATTGTTTTATTTCTCTGAGAGCATGATTAAAATTGCTTTGTCTTTTCATCCAAGATCTGCCCCATTAGCTCAGTTGGTAAAGTGTCTGACAATCAATGCAGGGGTCATGAGTTTGAATCCCCCGAAACAGTCTCTGTGATGATTGAGATACAACCATGTGTCTAATTATCATTCGTCTCTCAATGCTGATTCAAGATGGAAAGTTATCAGTTACTTGCATTGATGGGATGTGCTAGAGCATTAGTTAACTTTCAGGAACCCAGGAAACAGTGATTAGGTTAACTTGTAATCTGTTGGCCTTTGGTGGTATAAAAACGACTATAAATATTCAATCATCAATCGTTAAAGGTCTTTGTTTCCTCGGTCCCTCATCTTAGTAATTTGTAAACAGTTGCAGATAATCTTACGAAACCTTGTACACCAGTAATGTTCAATGAGATGTTGTGTATGCTCGATATTCACAAAATATTCTGAAGTTTATCATGCACTAGAGCTGAAAACATCCAGGAGAAAAAACTTAAGAACTTTAAGAACAGTGTTTATGTGCAAAAAACTATGTATACATGTATAATATACATATGTAAACTGAACGAAATTGACAGTTATATTGAAACTGCTAAATATGATTGAAGCTGAAATTTGGGACGGCTGAGGTAGAAAACAAATAGTTAAAAATGAGCTGATTTCTATTTGCTAACCAGGATCCATGGAACACCAAAGGCAAAGCTTCCTTTGGTAAATTGATGAATAATAATTCCATATAAACTAACTTCTGTTTCAACAACTCTTTCTGAGGGTTTACATAAATACTTGAAAACTTTGCTTTAATTTGACTGGTTCTGTAATATTTATTTAACAATATCAATGAAACTATTTTTATTGAGCCAGTCTAAAATCATGGCACTAGGATGCTTATTGTACATAAGACCTAAATATTTATTTGTGAAACAGCAGCCATTGCCTAAATTCATCAACAATTTTAGTTTGAGTCACTCGAATCTTGCATTTTTGTAAAACCCAGCAAACGTATAATTAATGGATAAGAAATGTGGTAATGAAACATTTTTAGCTCACAGGTGAGCTTTTGTGATTGCCTGGTGTCCGTCGTTAACTTAGCTTCTAATAACTCCTCTGAAACCACTGAGTCAATTTTGATGTAACTTTACAGAAATGTTCCTTGGGTGATCCTCTACCAAGTTTGTTCAAGCCATCTTTATTCTTCAAAAAACATGGCCGCTAGGGGGTGGGGCAAGTTTAATTAATAAAAGCTTAAAAAATCTTGTCGGAAATTACTGGCTCGATTTTAAAATAATTTCACAGAAATGTACTTTGGGTGACCCTCTTCCAAGTTTGTTCAAGCCAAATTGATTCGTCAAAAAACATGGCGGCCATTGGATGGGGCTAGTTAACTTTATAAGCTATAGTATAAACTTAAAAAATCTTCATGTCAGAAACTCCTGGCTCGATTTTAAAATAATTTCACAGAAATGTTCCTTGGAGGAACCCCTACCAAGTTTGTTCAAACCGTTGTGATTCATAAAAAAACATGGCGGTCAGGGGATGGGGTCGGGTTACTATATAAGCTATAGTAAAAACTTAAAAAATCTTCTTGTCAGAAACCACCTGATTTATTTTAAAACAATTTCACAGAAATGTTCCTTGGGTGACCCTTTACCAAGTTTGTTCGAGCCGGTGTGATTTGTTAACATAACCGCCACAGTGAGGTGCTAGTTTACTATATAGGCAGCTATCGTAAAAACTTCAAAAGCCTTCGTCAGAATCTACTGACCTGATTTCAATGTAATTTCACTTGTCGTTTACCATGGGTGAACCTCTACCAAGTTTGAACACTTCTACGCATCTGTTACATCTTCAAAACAAATCAAAATTCTTGCTCATCTTGTTTTTCTGGAATTTAAGGTGACTCATGGTCACTCAGGTGAGCGATATAGGGCCATCTTGGCCCTATTGTCTGTTTAATACTAATTAAAACTGCTTGTTAAATAGATGTTATTTAACATCAAAATATTCATGAATTTAGGTCTTGGTTTTGACAATTGAGCAGTGCATATTGGTTATTTGTGAATATATGGTCTGAACCCTAGTGGTTAACTCAATAAAGGGATTTTATTGGCATATTACCGTCATTTTCCTGTCGTAAATACACACGCCCAGAATGAAGATACCCTTATAACTTTGAGATATACACGTCTAAAGCGTCTTAATTGCATAACCTCTTTATTACAAACATCGTTTTTTTTGTTGGAAGGCAACCAAAGCTTTGACTTCCTTAGCTATCGTGCAGCCCCAGCAATCTGTTCTACAAACTACGTGTGGTAGGAACTGCCATATTCATCCCACCGATAAAGTAGTTCACAACTTTCAACACACATTTATTTTTGTTTACATTTGCCATTTTCAACGAACCCTTTCGGGTTTTCCGATCAATTATCGTGAAGAATCGTTCCCGATCTCGTTTTCGAGGCTTTGTTCGGGAAGTAGTTAGCTATACTTTGTTGCGGGGTGTATTTAAAGTTTTAGCCAATATTCAATTAATTTGATTACTTTCAATTAAATAAAGGGTATACATTAATACATAAGCATTATTTTGTGCACACTGCATACAGGAAAAGTCTGGATTAACAGTGTGTTTGCGTTACTTGCCAATATAATCGCTTAAAGTATATTTTAAGCGAAACTGCTACACTATTTAAATTGAAAAGCTTTTGTTGCAGGCTTGCTGTCCACAATGTGTGGCTTTATCTGAAACTCGTAGCGACGCACATTTTGCATGTAGTTCTATAAGGAATGTTTAACAAGGACAAATGCAAAAAATACTAATTCAGTTTTTAGCTCTACTGGCCTTTGGCCAGAAGTGCTTAAACGATGGCGCATTGTCTGACGTCTGTCGTCTGTTAGCAGCACTTTCTCTGAAACCACCAGGCCAATTAAACTGAAATTTCACATGGGTGTTTCTATTGCATAGGAGACTATACAGAAGATTTTGTTTTTTTCGATCTGAAATTCAAGATGGCAGCCATTTCTAAAAATAGTTCAAAACTTAAAAAATCTTTTTCTCATGAACGGCCTAACAGATTTTCAAAATGTTTATGTAGTAATGATGACCAACTATAGTTTTGTTAGATTTGTTCAAATGGTGTCCCTAGGATTAAATATTACCCCGCCCCGAGGGTTCTATTAGGGGACACATGTCGTAGTATTTTATTATTATTTTTTTTTAACATGGAAATGATTTTGCCTATATCTTCACAGAAGCATTGTTTGGTAAAGGAGGTTAAGATTTGTAAAAATGACTGGATTCCTATGTCTTAAAGGGTCAGGAGGGGCCCCAAAAGAATACAAATTGGGATTAGTAAAATTGTTTTCTTTAGAACCGGTATGTAAGAATTGTACATATTTTATATACATTATTCCTAAGTGTAGGGGTTTGATTGCAGATAAGAATTTAGGGGTTAAAATATATAGGAGCCCTGTAAGGGGACTTAGAATTTTACATAGGGATACTGTGAGAAAAAGAAAATTCTCTTTTTTTTCTCCATTTATTCTGAAAGCACTAGGCCAATTAAACTGAAACTTCACATGGATGTTTCTATTGCATAGGAGACTATACAAAAGATTTATTTTTTCTATCTAAAATTCAAGATGGCCACCATTACTTAAAATAGTCCAAAACTTAAAAAATCTTCTTCTCATGAACGGTCCAGCAGATTTTTAAAATGTTTATGTAGTTATGATGACCAATTATAGTTTTGTTAGATTTGTTCAAATGGTGTCCCTAGAATTAAAAATGATCCCGCCCCAATGTTTCTATTGCAAAGTAGATTTTCAAAAAGTGCTATGGCCACTACGAGTCAGTAGAGCGTCCTCAGGCCCTCTTGGGCCTCTTGTTTTTATATCACTTGAGCTATTCTGATCGCCCCGGTGTCCGTCAGCTGTAAACTTTAATGTGCAGACTAGCACCTGTATTTTTATGCCCCTGCCATTCAAAGAATGGCGAAGAAGCGTTAAGTGTTGCTCCTGATCATGTGTCTGTTCATTAAATGAATTGATAACATCTGAAAGGGTTATTTATTTTACTGAAAGGAAAATTATATACTGCTATAACTTAACTGACCCCATATTGCCAAAATAAAAAGGATTTCCTAACATGGGATTTAGAACTTTACCACTCCCAATTTAAGTAGCGATTTTGTTTGATTTGACATACCAAAACATTCGTAATTTATTCATGATATACTCCCTCGAATATTTGGTGTGTAATTATGATGGCGGTTCCTGTTTCACCAACGTTTTCATTTTACTTAACTCTTATATTTAATTTTATACTTCAATTTCCATTGATATGTGGCTGGGTCCAGTTAGATTGGTTGGTAGCACGTATATACTATCGATACAGGGATCAGAGTTCATATTTCTCTCCGGCAACAGTCGCTGTGCTGGTTGATATAAAACATTGTCTTATCATTCGTCTCGCCGCTGGTTCAAGTGGAGAAGTTATCAGTTACCTGTGGAGATTTGCGTGCTCGAGTACTGGTTAACCTTCTAGGATTCCTGGAAAGAGTGGTTAGGTTATAGCCCTTGTAGGCATAAAAATGAATTCAATCGATCTTTAAAATATTGAGGAAACCGAATGCAATTTTTAATTAAAGCCAAAGGTGAGCAATTGTGTCAATTGTTAACTTTCGCTTCAAACGTATCTTGGTAACCATTGCCAGTATTACATTGAAACTTCACACAAGACTTCCCAGTCATCAAACCTACTACAATAACTGTTCGATAACTATTGCTTGAATATAATACAAATTATGGACCTTGTTTCCATTGGAAATTCTGGTTAAAGTTTTGCATGCAAGTACCATATGGTCTATATCTCGCCAATCTCTCGATATATATTATTAAAACTTTATGCAAGGCTTAATTTGCTGTTCTGAATCCATTTGAAGTGGAACAGTTATTGCCCGATTTTGTTTGCAAATTATGGTCCTTGTTCACTTAGAAATTCTGGTTTAAGTATATATCTCGGCAGCCACTGTGCATTGGATTGGAACTTCATGCAATGTTTTGCAATAAGACCTACTCAATTTAGAAAGATGACTTTTCTTTACCTGGATTGGTCATCAGTCTTAATCAAAGTTGTTACTTTTGTGACAAATGATATGAATAGTCAAGCGTCTTATGGACGGCTCTTGTTCCGATCATGATGTTTGAAGGACTGTTTAGGCGTAACAGTTGAGACTGGGTTCTTTAAAGGGGATTTAGTATCCAGCAGGGGCCCAAAAAGGGATAAAATTCTAAAATTTTGCGCATGCGTGAAAACAAACATGTCGTTGTATTTTAGGCTCTCAGAAAAAGTTGGAATTATGTGTTATTTATGTGGTTTCTAAATTAGGAAATGGACTAAAATGATGAGCTAAGTGAAGTTTATTGTATATCTCAAACAATGACTCTTATGATCGTAGATCTATGAATTAACAAACATTTTCATCATTTTCCTTTGTCTAAATAGTTAAAGTTCAAATCACACCTTTAATACAAGGGTCACGCTGGAGTATTCTTTACATCGCCTCAGGGCATGGACCGTTATGGTGCTCACCACAGCCTTGAGTAACCGTTAATCGGATGTGACGCCACTGAAATTTCGCTGTGCAGTCGATAATTGCCAGATAATTACAGTTGGTCAAGAGTAATGTCCAGCAAACATTGTTAATTGGATGTATATACAATATGGAATCCTCGACTGATTATGAACCCGTATATACTGAACTAACACCAGTGATATTATCAGATAATACTGAGGCCAAAATTCCTTTTGTACATAGTAAAGAGCCAAGGGATGCCGATGTCAGCACTATTATGGACCGAGAGGATGCGGTTGTGCTTTTGCAATCGTCCATGCAAAATGAACTTTATGAAAGTGATTATAATTATCATGTGTCAGCACTTACTGATGAACAATTGAATCAGTTAAAGACACTATATCGCGGGTTCCCAACGTCAATGTTCATTGGGATGGTCAGACGGGCCTATGGGGAATGTGACGTAAAGCTGGATAGCGTTCGAGTTTATCTATTCGAACTGGTTAAACGTATACCAGGTTTTCCATATAAAGATGTTGAAATGAAAAAACGTATTAAAACCCGGAAAGGTGATCTTATGGCAGATAAGCTGGGACGTGACATTCACACTCTGATCTCTGCCATCGAAGGTGAAGATCTAAATACAGTCGACTTGAAAGAGCTCATGAGTAAACGGAAATCCACTCGCTCAGTTTCGGTACCGATTGAAGATCCGAATGTTATGAATCACTCAACTCCTGCCAGGCAGAAGATTCCATCCCCGGATCTCGCCATTTTACAAGATTCGGTTTTTACTCTGAAAGCAGAAATGCTAAATCTAAAGCAAAAATATTCTGCTAACGAATCGGCTCGCACAGAGCAAATCAATGTCCTTAAGCAAACTGTAATTAGTGTGAAGAATGACTTAGCGGAATTGGGTAATTTTGTGTCAAACAGTTTAGAACAGATTAATATGTGTATTGAAAGGATTGAGTCGGACAAGCTAACCGGCGTTGTGAGATTAAAGAATGAAATGAAAGTATTAAAAGGCAATGTAAAATCATGTGAAGACAATTTTGAATTATCTATGAATAATTTAAACAGAAAACTAGTTTCTCTCGAAAAGGTGTCAAATAGGAAATCGAGACAAGACATTAAATCGGGTACTCAAACTATAAATGGTTCCAAACCTGGAAATGATATTAACTCAAATGTGTGCCAAAATGAGTCTCACTCGGTTGCTTTTCCACATGATGATAGTGTTACTAAAAGTTCACACAGTAGAGTGCATGCTACTGCAAACTATGACGGCTCGTTTTCTGTCAATCAATCAGCATTACCCACTGGCGATACTAACTCGCCAGATGATGACCCGGACTATCTCACCTTTGAGAACGTCATGTTGCAACGTGACATTTCCCATGCAGCTCTGTCTACGCCTATTCAGCCAGTCGTCTGTCTGGAAACGTCATCAAGAATTGAACAAATCAACGTTGAGACTGCTTCGCAGCATCGTCCCATGCCTATTGTTTCACGTGACGGTAATATTTGTCCAAACATAACTGTTGTTAATGGCTTGTTAAATAGCGGTGATAATGTGAATCGTTTTAACTATACCGCTGATGTCCAGGTAAATAAAAACATGTCGTGTAAAAATGTGAGCAGTGGTGACCATGGCGCTGCTGATAATCCGATGTCACAGGACCGCTTTACGGGCATTGATAGCAACAAGAAGCTGCCGGCGCGTATTTCTGATAGCTATGCTGAGGTTTCTGCTAGGCCGGCTAAATCACAGTACATACCTACTATAACGAATTATAGACATAAACCGGATAGGAAATTTAGTACTTCGCCTAAAATTCAAAATAGGGACATGGAAACGGATGATGTCGACGATGATTTTACGACATATATCAGAAATCGGACAAAAAGTTTCTATATTGGGGGCTTCAAGCCGTCGATCACCGAGACAAAGATTGCTGAATTTGTCAGGAAGAGGGGCCTTAAAGTGACTAAGGTTTTCATAACTAGAAACTTGCGATACGGGTCAGCTATTATTAAGCTAAATGTTGAGGATGATGAGTATTCCGCTCTGCTAGATGACCCGAACTTCTGGCCTCCAAGAGTAACATGCAGGCCTTGGGTAACAAGGCATAAATTGAAATATCGCCGTAACCAGCGATCAGAAAGGAATTATGATCCTAGTCAACGCACGTCAAGAGTGTACAATAATAGTCAGTACACACGATCAGATATTACGGACTATAACCCATATCTGTACCCCGACTCAGAAACTTTTTAATGATTGATAATTTGAACATTTTAACATGGAATGCAACTGGAATCATGTCCAGCTGTACATATTTATGTGATATATTAAATGCCAAGAGCATTGATTTTTGCGGTATCTCTGAGCACTGGCTTAGAGAGATCGATTTACACTTTTTAGACTGTATCGATAGCAAATATAAATGTCGTGCTGTATGTGACTATGACTTGCGCGTCCCCGGTGTGTGCAACGTACGTAAGGGTGGGGTAGCTATCTTATGGAATGTTAAACACGCTAGCAGTGTTTCAGTCCTTCAAATAGAGGACGATAGAATAACAGGTGTTCAATTTGAATATTCAAAAAACTGTTTTATGTATATCTTACAAGTTTACTTACCCAGTTGTAACCATTCTTTAAAAAGATTTCAGGAATCGGTAAATAAATTATCAGAACTTCTATATTACTACTCAACCAGGGGTAGAGTTATGTTAATGGGAGATGTAAATGCACATCTCAACTCTTCTAAACAATCCAAGGACATTGGTGACAGAAGTCTATTACTGCTGACATTAATTAATAACCATACGCTAGTATCAGTTAACTCCCTTGACATGTGTACTGGCGCTAGTAACTCATTCGTTTCATATGATGGAACAAAAAGCTCTTTAATAGATCATATTTTTATTTCACAAGAGCAAACTGATCTTATCAATGCTTGTGAAATTATTGATGATAGCTCTGTTAATGTGTCTACACATAGGCCTGTGTTCTGTAGTATGTGTGTTCCACAACTTGAGTTAAACACTAATAGTTTTGAAACAGAGCCTAGACTAAAATGGTCAAAAGCGACTCCCGAGGTTCTACTACAGTACACTTTGTCTTTAGATCAAAATGTGGATTTGCTTCATTTATTACAAGGTGATATTGTTGATACGAATGGAATTGATGTTCTATACGAGACACTAGTATCATCGTTAATTAGTTCGTCACATACATATATCCCAAAAGCTAAATTTAGGCATTATTTAAAGCCATACTGGTCAGCAAAATTGACCAATTACCGTCGTAAAGTTGATGATTGTCGTAAAGCCTGGGTCGCAAATGGTAGACCCCATGATACTAATTCAGATACATATATCTCATATAAAAAATCAAAAACAAATTTTCACAGGGAACATAGACGCGCTATTGAAGAATATTTACTGTTATTAAACCGCGAAGTTGACGAATCCCTTGAACTTGATAGTATGACATTTTGGAAGGTTATAAACAGCCGACGGCAAAAATCGTGTAATTCTGTAGGTAATGAAATGAAATTTGGTGAATGTTTTTGTAGAAATGCAGAACAAATTACAATGCACTGGGGTAATTACTTTAAACAGTTATACACTCCATCTGATCATTTAAACTATGAGCCAAAATTTAAAGCAGACATTGAGAATAAAATGACAAATGTGAATTCTGAGATATTTGTTGATAACTGTTCGACTGTATCAGTAGCTCAGGTGTCTTTAGAATCTGTCAATCTGGCATTGCGTAAAGCGAAAACGGCCAAAGCCGGAGGAATAGACAAAGTAGTTTATGAACATTTAATATATAGTGGTATAGTTGTCAGAAAATTACTTTCTAAACTATATACTGCTATGTTACAATTATCATATATACCTAGAAGCATGAAAAGGGGTGTAATTGTCACATTATTTAAAGGTGGTAACAAACCGAGAAATGACCCCGACAGTTACCGTGCTATTACCTTATCATCCGTTTTTGTTAGACTGTATGAAAATATACTTCTTAACAAAATTGATACTGATGGTAACTCTTTAAAGTTCAACAGTCTTCAATGCGGTTTTCAAAAAAAATTGGGCTGTGTTATGACATCTTACACTGTAAAGGAATGCATTTGCCTAAGTAAGGAGTTAGACTCTAAGCTGTTTGCATGTTACCTTGATGCACAGAAAGCATTTGATAGGGTTTGGCATGATGGTTTGTTTAGTAAATTGTACGATCTTCAATTAGATTTGCAGATTTACAAAGCTTTCGTGAGCCTATACTCAGATTTAGAGAGCTGTGTCAAATTTCAGGGGTTTTATTCAGACTGGTTCCCAGTTCTACAGGGAACCCGACAGGGTGGGGTAACAAGTCCCATGCTCTATTTATTATTCATTGATGGACTAATAAAAGAGCTGCATGATTCAGGCTTAGGTCTATGCTCGTTCGATTTAAATATTTCCAGCCCGACTGTCGCAGATGATATGTGTTTGATCTCCCTTTCGAAGTCCGCTCTAGATCAAATGATGAACATTTGCTACCGATATGCCTGTCACTGGCGTTATGATTATAATGCAAAAAAATGCGCAGTTGTTGTTTTTAATGAAGACTATCGTGATTTTAAAAATATTAAACGCACATGGCGATTAGGTCCCAAACATGTAGCTGAGTGTGACCAATACACTCATTTGGGAATTACTTTTCATAAATATTATGATACAGAGTTTGCCATAAACGAAGCCGCAAATAAACTAAGAAGAGCATTTTTTGGCGTTGTATGTAGTGGTGTCCATGAGCAAGGCTTACATCCCTTAACGTCATATAATATTTATAAATGGCGCACAGTTATTAGATATGGAACGCTGTCATCGAATGTGCATTAAATTTTTGCAAGGCATTTCTACAAATACGCGGACTCACGTTTCTTTATGCATGGTAGGCAGTAGGTCTATAGAATCAGAGATAGATTACCGTAAACTGACATTTTTTGGTCAACTGTGTAATCTCCAGGGTCATTTTCTTGCAAAGAATATATTCCTTAATAGACTTGTCCGATATAACGATGCGCCATATCGTAAAAGTGGATTCATTCCTGATATTTATAGGGTATTGGCAAAATATCGTCTTCAACATATATTCGATGATTTCTTAAAGAATGGAAGTTTCCCATCAAAATACTGTTGGAAAACTATAATTAAACATTCTATCCGCGTATACGAAAATAATGTTCGTCAAATAGCCATGCTAGAAGATCCTCAACTTACTGAATACATTGCCGCTACTGATGTGTTTTCTCCGTCAGCACTGTGGATGTTGAGTAAAAGATATCCATTGCTTTTGGGTGAATGTCAGAGTACCATGAAGCTATTAAGTATGTTGTACTCTCGTAATTCTTATTATCAGAATTGTTTTAAGTGCGGTGCAGTTGTGAACTCGCCAGCAATACACATTGTATTTGAATGTATAACCAATGAAGATTTGCGCGAGGCACTGTGGAAGGTAATTTACACACAGTCTGGGTCGATTGTTTTTAACAACTTTATCAATCTTAACATGAAAAGCCAAATAACTCATCTATGCGCTGGCCTACGTCAATTTCTAATCTGTGACGAATTACAAGTAAAATGTTTAAAGATTATTGTAAGGTATTTTCATCGCATGATGGATTGAATGACGAGTCCTTGCTATTCTTTAAGATCGTTTGTATTACCATTTTCTCCTCATACGTTTCGTTATTCCGTTTTGTCTTCTGTTTTTTTCCCCATTTGAGGCCTTTCCTCTGGTAATATTAACATGCTTTTGATTAATGCACGCGCGTGTGTGTATGTGCGTGCGTGTGTTCGGGCGAGGAAATGTGTGTTGCGTTATTGATATATTGTATTGTATTGTAATGTAATGTATATATTGTTTTGTATAATTGTATGTTGCTTTTTCATTTTCTCATGTGTTTTTTGTAACTCTTCAGTATTGGAGGTTAATAAAGATTATATATATGATATATTAAGGTCCAGTAAGAAGATTGTTTTTTTTTGCTCTACTAGCCATAGGCCAGCAGGGCTTATATCATGGTAAATTGTCTGTTGTCCGTCTGTTACCCTTTTCTTGTAGATGCGGTAGCTCCTTTATTTTTCATTGAATCTTAACCAAACTTAGATATTTACATGTAGTATTGTAGGGAGGAGGTCCTCCTGAGTGTCACAGTTATGGTCATTGAATCGTTTGCAATTGTGCAAGTTGACCTTGTGTGCATTCTTGCATCCGCAACTTTTATTTGATCGCTACCAAACTTGCACAGTAGTAATATTGGCCTATTCGTAATATATCAGCTGATCATTTTAAAGGGTGAGGTATGACCACGGCATGATAAAAATTGCATAGTCTCCTCTGCCACAGATGAGCGATTTGGGCCCAACGTGGCCCTCCAATTAGTTTAAAATATTCTGAGCAAGCTCTTAACAGTTACTACTAGCGCCTGCAAGCCCATCTGGCAGCAGTTCACTAGACTTTTTCTATTTTGTTAATATCCGGTTGTCGGTAGGGGTTCCATATCAGTGACGCGTATTCCAACTGGGGTCGGACCAGGGTGTTATAGGCAACCTCTTTTGTTTGGTGATGGGGCCAAGTTACGACGAATGCAACCTAGAAATTGCCTTCCTAGTAATATCAGTTGCATGTGCTGTCATTCGATAGTGTTAGTTAAAGTGACCCCTAGTTACTTAACAGGTGTGTTGCAATGATGTGTGCGTTCGGATGACCAAGCAGAGATCCACCTCTTGGCAAAGTAAAAGTCCATTTTCTGTGTGTGACTTTGTCGAATGCTTTGGCAAAATCCATGACAAATAGATCAGTTCGTTAGTACTTTGTTAGTCACATTAAGTTAGTTACAAGGATGTGTTCCTGTATTTTGCAGCATATTCAAGTTGGTGAAATCAGTCTATAATTAGCAGGGTTATACTGCTCTATCTTCTTACATCGCCAGATAACCCCGGGTGACAATTCCGATTCTCTCCATCCATCATCTGATAAACGGAGAGTATCGTAATGGATTACCCGCGGGTATTCGACGATGCCTTCTTAAAAACGGGGGCCATATTTACTCGTCGCCAGTCACCAGGAACTATTATTTGGTGTATTGAAACATTAAAGATGGAGGTGAGTATGCCGGAGATCGGTTGACTACATTCCTTGAGGATGCGAGCATTTATGTTGTCAGGGCTTGAGGCTTTATGAATATTAATATTCACCAGCAACTGAAGTACCCAAGTTTTATCAATTAGCCTCGTCTTTGCTATTTGATTTAAGGATGCCATTCTCCCGTAGAGAGGCAATTCCGCGTGAATTATTGATGTTATTCACGAGTGACCAGAATTTCTTAGGTTTTTCATTTCGAATTTGACCTTTATCAGCGTAAATATACGTATCTCCAATAGGCATATCTGGTAGCCTTTTGGTCCTCATCGAGTTGTATTTTTATATACCAAGAAATGGCCTGAGCTTATGCACTTAATAATTTTATTCGTTGTAAGATATCCTTGTGCAATTTAAAAAAAATGAATTGCTTGTATGTGAAGAAAATCTGAAATTGGTTTTGATGTCACGGTTGCTTTTAAAAAGAAAATAAATGGCACCTGCTAAACAATTTGAGTAGCCTACTCTACAACATACTGTTGCGAACTATCATATATAAATTGCTTTTAAAATAACATTTCAATGTCAATGTATTTAGTTTAAACTTATTTATTTTACTTCGATTGTGAAACAAGTTCTTACAACTTAGACAAATCACGCTCGAAGTCTTCCTGGGTAGAACCAGTACAGAGCATATGCGGAAAAAGTGTCTTGCTCAAGGACATCACACATAGCCGTGGCGGAGGATCGAACCCACGACCCCCGATAATGGGTTCGGTGCTCTACCACTAGACCACGCGCTGTCAATGTAATGAGTGTTTGCATTATTTCAAATAAAGACGTTGGTAATTCTAGTTATAACTCTGTCCCAGCAGCCATCTTGACGATCACAGTAATGTTAAATTCACAGGTACTGATCACAAAACTACATATCAAGGTAATTTTTACGCAATGGAATACCATTTCAGTATTTTGAACGAAACAGAGATAGGCCACTCAATTAATGGTACAGCTTTCAAACGTGTACACGTGATCTTGAAGGATGCAGGACAAGTCGTCCCAAAAAACACTCAAGATAAAATTTGTGTCGGATGTACAAATATAAAACACTAGCTGTAAAACTATTTGCCGACAGTACATAACATGTTAACATTTTTTTCCATGATAAGTCGTCTTACATTTTAAGAAAACTCGTCCCACATATAAAGACAGCTCGTCCAATCCGCGGCAAAAGCCAAGTCTTCCCAAATCACTCCGAACTATAATTAAAGCCTTTATTAATAACTAATAAAACATGGATGATACACAAGTTGTGATAATTAGCTGTTTATAAAAAAAATGTTAATCATATTGATATGGTAACATCAGTTAAAGTTATAAAGAACCTCATCAAAATGTAATTGGTAATATCCTGACTGATTGATAACTTTATTGATTGATTGATTGATTGATTGATTGATTGAATATTTAGCGTCATTTTATGCCATCGAGGGCTAACAGACGATCAGTTAACTTAACCTTTGTTTAGAGCTTCTAAATAATTTATGGTCATTACAAAACGTTGGAAATTATTGATATGGGCAAGGACTTATATGAGTCCTTCATGCGACATATAAAATAAATTAATGTAAAAAAAGTTTGGAAATTAGCAAAAATATGCGTGCAGGCTTAGATCTATATTGCTATGAAGGTTTCCCTATATATTCCTTGATTATTATTGAAACAATCGACCGGAGAATAAATTGTATTGTCCAAGCTGAGAAAGTACACGTACTATAATGTAAATACTGTTATATACTATCAGTGACTTTGTCCATGATGTGCTAAGATATGAAGAAGAAGAAGAAGAAGAAGAAGAAGAAGAAGAAGAATATTTTATTGATTTAAACTATACATAGTTTCTCGTCAAATTACAATGTTGTAATAACATGTAAATAATTAAACACATAAACACATAACAAGTTGAGTAATATCATGCACACATTTTCGCACACACACGCACGCACGCACGCACGCACGCACGCACACACACACACATACAAACATACACTCTCGCACCCCACCACACGTATTCGCTCTTACTATCGACATTTCAATACTCATATCAATTAGATATTGTATAATATACTCAAATATTCTTTTACGTAAAATAAGTTTTTTGAGGTTGAACACATTTATCAGTTATTTATTATGCCGCTGATATATACGTATGCGGAAGCGCCGATTGCTGCACGGTGTGCCGCACCGTGAAAATTAACCAATCAGAAATCCGGTAACATGTAAACACAATGGCAACTGGTGGAACTTTGCTCTCAGTAGATTTTGAAATTTCCGGGAGAGTTCAAGGTATTTAATGAGTTAATATAGATTGAATATGTTACCAAACATGTTCACGAATAGAAGACAGGGTAAAATATAAAACACAGATGTTCAACTGTATATCAATAGCAGAATGGTGACAACCGTCATTTTTATGCAATGTGTTTTCGCGTTTTTTTCACACTTTTCTTTCCTTAGTATTTAGACCAAACCCCTTTTGGAGAACATTGGAAGTCTTATTAATGACTATGATTTAAAGGTGATTTTGACAGTGTTTAAAGAAGCATCACCTATATTGATGATATTTTTTTTCAATCAAACATCATATATTATGGATCACAAGGGCTAGTGACAATAAATATTCTATATCCCTCTATATAGTATGATAAAGACTTTATTATACTGTATATAGGGATTAAGAATATATACTGGTCATACCTAATACTGCGAGTCTAAAAAATTTTCAACCATGTAAAGAATGGCATCAATACTTAACAGTAATAAGCTTACTTATTAAACTTAAGTGTGCTGAGTCAAAAACAGTTGCCGATACGAAATGCAAACAAATGCTGACGCTAACAAAAGTTGGAGCTTTGCGCATGTTTTCCCAGATTGTTATTATAAGGGCATTCGCAGTTATAGGTATATTGTGGTATCGGGTATACAAGGTATATATATATTGTAACTAGCCCCAGTATTATAAATATTCTGTTTAATAACTTATATTGTATTTTGTCTCTGTAGTGTACAATTTTTTATTTTTGTTAACCAAAATTATATACTAAATTGTCGCCCGCGATAAAGTCACTTATTGGCCAGTATCGGTTATGCTAAAACGTTGATGAATAAAGCAGAAAATGACAAAATGTTGACCTGTTTAATAACGAATTTCTCATAAATAAGATAAAACTACAAGGACGGAATCAACTGTTATCTTCGAATGTGACCTTTCTCTTTGTGATTCAATAAACTTTCCATTATTTACTGAACAGAAAGTTATTGGTGACGCATCTTTAACAATAGAACAAAGTAATCCATATAAGAGATTTTTTTCATGTGTATGGAGGGTGTCTTGGGCTGTGTACAGAATGGTTAAGCATGTTTATAAATGCAACCAGTTATCAAAAGCATGAAAATCTAAACAGAAATTGGACTGCATAGGTGCTGTCCCTCCATTTCTCATTTAGTCGCATGATTGAACACATATGCAAACAGCTCTCTCAAAGCCATTTAACATGTTTGCTCTGTTGGCAAACATTAAAATTGGAACTTGTTCAAATGACTTCTAATATTAAAAGTTTGCAAACAATTTTAATGTTTCAGCAAAGTTAAGAAGCCCTGGTCAGTTTGAACTTGATCAAATCATATTAATTTGGTAATATTATTTCACAATAAATTTTTTTTTATCAATTTGTTCTTATGACAGATTAATTCATATAAGTATAATTTATTAATATGTGAGCAGCCAACTCTTTACTACCACCCTGTACTTTACTACAACCCTGTTTGGAGCATGTGGTCCAGTAGTAGAGCATCGACCTCATGATCGGAAGGTCATGGTTTCGATCATCTGCCATGGCTATGTGTGATGTCCTTGAGCAAGACATTTTTTTCCGCATATAATTAATGCTTAGTACTGGTTCTACCCAAGAAGACTTCAAACGTGATTTTTTTAAGTTGTATTAACTTGTTTCACAATCAAAGTAAAATGAATTTATAAATGTTTAAACTAAACTGCCCTGTTTATCTGTTTTTGTTGCATGTTGACATGTTTAATGTATAACATTTCTGAAATCTCTCAAAAAATGTACTTGGTAATCTTCGGGACCAAGAAATTAACAGTATTGAACTTTTTCTTCCATATTATATTCTGTGGCGCTCGCATTCTACATTGTGATCAATATACTTTTTGAGTCACTAGTCATAAAATATTATTCCAGAGCTTTTTTCCTGGAAATTGGGAAGAGGTCCAAGTCTTCAAGATTTAGAAAAAACACTTTACAGTGTGATTGAGGGGAAGTTGGGAACTTTTTTTTAAAGCTTTGGCAGAATGGAACTGAAAGCATGACACTGTCAATGTTTTAACCATTAATTGTCAGATATTACAGTAACACTTTTTATCCATTTTTTATCAGGAAAATGGAAGTAAAATTCTCAAAAAAACACATGATTTTTCAATTTGGAAGTACTCAAATATTGGCCTCTGTTTAATAAGGTAAAAACGCCTAGGCTAGTATTGTATAACTCCATCTGAAATTATTATACTGAATATGACTGTACTAGTTTGTAAATGACTGTGACTGTAAATGACTGTAAATGAAAGATTAGGTCCTGTGAGATTTATGTGTTATTGGTCTTGTTTTCAGGTGTGTTCTTCCGGAGAGTAAGTAATCCTAGTGTGACACAATATAGTTTAATTGATTTGTTGTTGTTTAATCAAACATTGGAAGGCCACCTGTTCTTTCAAGTTCTAAATTAATGTGGGTTTGGTAAAATGAAAGAGACTTTGAAGTGTAATGTGAAAACTGATGAAATGTAAACATGTAATACAGACAGTAACTGTTGGTATAGGATATAATGTAAACATGTCATACAGACAGTGACTGTTGGTATAGGATATAATGTAAACATGTAATACAGACAGTAACTGTTGGTATAGGATATAATGTAAACATGTCATACAGACAGTGACTGTTGGTATAGGATATAATGTAAACATGTACTACAGACAGTGACTGTTGGTATAGGATATAATGTAAACATGTAATACAGACAGTAACTGTTGGTATAGGATATAATGTATACATGTCATACAGACAGTGACTGTTGGTATAGGATATAATGTAAACATGTAATACAGACAGTGACTGTTGGTATAGGATATAATGTAAACATGTAATACAGACAGTAACTGTTGGTATAGGATATAATGTAAACATGTCATACAGACAGTAACTGTTGGTATAGGATATAATGTAAACATGTAATACAGACAGTAACTGTTGGTATAGGATATAATGTAAACATGTAATACAGACAGTAACTGTTGGTATAGGATATAATGTAAACATGAAATACAGACAGTAAATGTTGGTATAGGATATAATGTAAACATGTAATACAGACAGTAACTGTTGGTATAGGATATAATGTAAACATGTCATACAGACAGTAACTGTTGGTATAGGATATAATGTAAACATGTCATACAGACAGTGACTGTTGGTATAGGATATAATGTAAACATGTAATACAGACAGTGACTGTTGGTATAGGATATAATGTACACATGTAATACAGACAGTGACTGTTGGTATAGGATATAATGTAAACATGTTATACAGACAGTAACTGTTGGTATAGGATTTTATGACAGAAATGGTACACAAAGTTATGTCAAACAAGATTTTAAATATTAAACCATTATTCCTTTATAGATTTGCAGTATATGCTGCATTTACAGTATATCTTCAGTATATTTCCAGCATAATTTAAACATTTAAAACATTTTGCATATATGCTGAAGTAAATAATTTGATACATAATGGAAATAGATTTGTAGTATCATTATATGCTGCATATATTGCAGGTATATGCTGTATTTGCAGGTATGTGCTGCATTTGCAGGTATGTGCTGTAATTGCAGCTATATACTGTATTTGCAGGTATGTGCTGCATTTGCAAGGTATGTGCTGTAATTGCAGGTATGTGCTGTATTTGCTGGTATGTGCTGCATTTGCAGGTATGTGCTGCAATTGCAGGTATGTGCTGCATTTGCAGGTATGTGCTGCAATTGCAGGTATGTGCTGTATTTGCAGGTATGTGCTGCATTTGCAGGTATGTGCTGCATTTGCAGGTATGTGCTGTAATTGCAGGTATGTGCTACATTTGCAGGTATGTGCTGCAATTGCAGGTATGTGCTGCATTTGCAGGCATGTGCTGTAATTGCAGGTATATGCTGTATTTGCAGGTATGTGCTGCATTTGCAGGTATATGCTGTAATTGCAGGTATGTGCTGTAATTGCAGGTATGTGCTCATTTGCAGGTATATGCTGTAATTGCAGGTATGTGCTGTATTTGCAGTTTATCTGCTGTACATTTTCAGCATAATTAAAATATTTAAAACTTGCTGCATTCATGCTTTCTGCATAGAAGTATTGCTGCAAATATTCTGCATATATACTGCAAAAGCATACTGAAAGTATGCTGGAAATACACTGCAGTTCTGTAGGGGTGGTGTCCAAGATAGAATAAAGAACTACAGGTTATTGTCTTTGAAGTGACATAAATGATAAGTCATGTAGAAACATCAGGACGAGGTATGTCAATTTGCCCAATTATTGTGGTACTGGCTGTACATGTATGAGTCTCTTAGTCGTGGAAATTTTATTTTGTAACTCCAAGCACATATATAAGTATGTGTGTATTGTATTGAAAGATATTACAGGTTGTCTTTCAAGAAATTTTAACTACTATTAGTCATCTTAGAAGCCAGATCATGATATTCTTCCAATAAGCACTCTACTTTCTTTTGTTAAACTCTTTATGTAGTTCATTTCATAGTATTAGTAGCTCACCTGAGCCGAAGGCTCACAGGTGAGCTTTTGTGTTTGCCTGGTGTCCATCGTCCATCGGCCGTCGTCCGTTGTTAACTTTAAGCTTCTAACAACTTCTCTGAAACCACTTGGCCAATTTTAATATAACTTGACAGAAATGTTCCTTGGGTGACCCTTTACCAAGTTTGTTCAAGCCATCTTGATTCGTCAAAAAAACATGGCGGCTAGGGGGGCGGGGCAAGTTGAATTAGTAAAAATTTAAAAAATCTTCTTGTCAGAAACTACAGGCTTGATTTAAATATCATTTCACAGAAATGTTCCTTGAGTGACCCTCTACCATGTTTGTTCAAGTCATCTTGATTCATAAAAAAACATGGCAGCCAGGGGGTGGGGTTAGTTTATTATATTAGCTATAGTAAAAATTTCAAAAAATCTTCTTGTCAGAAACTACTGGCTCAATTTTGAAATAATTTCACAGAAATGGTCCTTGGGTGGCCTTCTTCCAAGTTTGTTCAAGCCATCTTGATTCGTCAAAAAACATGGCAGCCAGGGGGTGGGGTTAGTTTACTATATAAGCTATAGTAAAAACTTAAAAAATGTTCTTGTCAGAAACGTAACTGGCTCGATTTTAAAATAATTCCACAGAAATGGTCCTTGGGTGATCCTCTACCAAGTTTGTTCAAGCCATCTTGATTCGTCAAAAAACATGGTGGCCAGGGGGCAGGGCAAGTTTAATTAGTAAAAAGTTAAAAAATCTTCTTGTTAGAAACTACTGGCTCAATTTTAAAATTATTTCACAGAAATGTTCCTTGGAAGAACCCCTACCAAGTTTGTTCAATCCGTAGTGACATGGCGGCCTTGGGGTGGGGTTAGTTTACTATATAAGCTATGGTAAAAACTTAAAAAATCTTCATGTCAGAAACCACTGGATCAATTTTAAAACAATATCGCAGAAATGTTCCTTGGGTGACCCTTTACCAATTCTGTTCGAGCCATTGTGATTTGTTAAAAAACATGACCACCACAGTGAGGTGCTAGTTTACTATATAGGCAGCTATTGTAAAAACTTCAAAAGCCTTCTTGTCAGGAGATACTGACCTGATTTCAATGTAATTTCACTGACATTTACCATGGGTGAACCTGTACCAAGTTTGAACTCTTCTACGCATTTGTTACATCTTCAAAACAAATCAAAAATTTTACCCATCTCGTTTTTCTGGAATTTTGTGTGTACATGTATTATATAATCTACTTAAGTTGGGTTACTCAAGGTGAGTCAGGTGAGCGATATAGGGCCATCTTGGCCCTCTTGTTTTTAAAATGTTATTTACCTAAATATTAATTTTAAGATCTGTATTTTATAAAATATATAATTCGTTCTATATTGCTTTGTATTCATCTGTTTTACAGTGTGTTTTAATTGCCCAATAACTTTGTAAGTTGTAAAATGAACACTTTTGTAAAAGTCTTTTTGTTATAAAATTTGAACTTTTACCATAACAAATGTTATGAATTAATATTTAATTAAAAGATATGTATATCAACAAGGTGCAGTCAGAAGACATCTTGATTAAATTATAGGATTAAAAATCCAATTAGCATTCCATCAAAATTAAGACAGAGGTGGGAAAAATGGAGATGTGATAGACAAGACACACTGTACAGACAATAACTAACCAAAAGTACCATTAGGAAAATGTGTGGAAATTTTCAAACACAAAACGATCTCCAAGAATCTAATATGATATTTTACATGAAAAATTATGTTGTAGGAACCGTAAACAGACCTCATGTTTGTGACACTTGAGACATTGCATGTAAAGTGTACCAGTATATTAAATATGCACAGAATTGTTTGAGATGATACAGTTTTATTGAGTTAGCCGATGTGCTCGAATGTTTGATGCTCAAATTATTAAAGCTTCACTGAATTTTTTTTGATGTTATGTTGTTGTTGTTTTCAATTGCTTGTTTTATTATTATTATCAAGGACTTACATAGAAAGATAGGAAACTCGTATCTCTCTACTAAATGATGATAAAATAGCATAGAAAGAATTAATAATTTTGGGAATTAATTATTCACATATTACATGCAACTGATTTCTTTCAAATAAAATGTTAGGTGTATGTAATCTTAGATGTTTTATAATGTTTTAAATATGCAAACTAATCTTGAATTTAAAATTATGCATTTTGAAGTAAAATGCTTTCTTTGATTTTTTAGCAGTATACAAATTTTGTAATTTTAAGTACCTCAACAATTTCAATCACAATTTACTAGGAATTGTCTCGTTTTGTAGAAAATTACATTGTGAAAGGAAAGAATTTAAATCTGAGATGAATGGTAGTTAGGATATTTGAAAACGAGATTTTGCATGAATACATGAGCATTCAAAACATCTCAATCTGTTGCTTTTCCTTCTCTATTTATCAAATAATTATTTTTAGCTCACCAGGACGAAGTCCAAGGAGAGCTATTGCCATGACCCGGTGTCTGCGTCGTCGACGTCTGTAGACACCCAGGTTAAACTTTTGTGTTTATGTTTAAGATATCTATGCAACCACTCATTGGATGTGAATGAAACTTCACATGTGTGTTCACCATCATCAATGGAACACACACAGACAAGAACCATAACTCTTGATTGCATTTAGGCACAGTTATGGCCCTTTTTGGACTTAGACACCCAAAGGCGTGCTTTGTTGTCTTCTGACAACTCCTGTTATTTGACTGGATCTTAAAAGGTAGTTTATTTCATAAACTGTTTTTTTTCTTCAAATGAATTACTATTACCGGTATATTTTGTTTTTTGTTTACATAATAGTTAACATGTATTTATTTCTGACAAAACTGACTGGGAAGGATATATATGATGTCTGGTTGCACATATTCTTTTAACGTTCCTATATGATGATTTTTGACAGGGTTATGGTTACCCATACTTCTTCTCTTGAACAAACACTCAAATTCAATGCAGCTTGCTGTAAATGACCATTAACCCTTGTGCATTCCAGTTTAATGATTTTTTGACTGAGTTACGGTCCTTTGCAATTAAGAAATGAAAAATCTTGTTTATCCTTTTTCTCCTGAACCAACATGTGTTTATGTTATTTGAGTGAAACTTGCTGGGAAGGCTCAGTAAGAAATAAAGTTCGGTATATCCCTTGTACGTTCTGGGCATAACCCTTGTACGTTCTGGGCATATCCCTTATACGTTCTGAGCATATCCCTTGTATGTTCTAGGCATATCCCTTGTACGTTCTGGGCATATCCCTTGTATGTTCTGGGCATATCCCTTGTACGTTCTGGGTATATCCCTTTTACGTTCTGGGCATATCCCTTGTATGTTCTGGGCATATCCCTTGTATGTTCTGGGTATATCCCTTGTACGTTCTGGGCATAACCCTTGTACGTTCTGGGCATATCCCTTGTACGTTCTGGGCATATCCCTTGTACGTTCTTGGCATAACCCTTGTACGTTCTGGGCATATCCCTTGTACGTTCTGGGCATATCCCTTGTACGTTCTGGGCATATCCCTTGTACATTCTGGGCATATCCCTTGTATGTTCTGGGCATATCCCTTGTACGTTCTGGGCATATCCCTTGTATGTTCTGGGCAGGCATATCCCTTGTATGTTCTGGGTATATCCCTTTTACGTTCTGGGCATATCCCTTGTACGTTCTGGGCATATCCCTTGTACGTTCTGGGCATATCCCTTGTACATTCTGGACATATCCCTTGTACGTTCTGATTTGATTATTTACAGCAGAGTTCCGGCCCTTAACGATGGTGTGAAGAATTGTGTCTGCTCATCTTTTCTTGAACCATCAGTTTGAATTCATTAAAACTTGTAGAAGGAGGAGCCTGAACCCTAGTTTTCCATATCTCTTTTGTATTCTGGTTCATTGGTTTTGGGTAGAGTTATGGCCCTTTGAATTTTCAGATTTAAAAATCTTGCCTGTGCTTTTTGTCCACAAACAATAACCACGTTCTGACTGCGAATGATCATTATGAACCCCACACATGTACATGTCCACTTTGCTTTTCGGTGCTCTTGCAGCCCATCACCAGTCCTCAAACTAGCCAGTTTAAACACTTACAATAACATTTAAGAGAATTTTAACAATCATAATATAAAGGGGAGACATAGTTTAACCCTAAGACAACTTCTAAACCTGAGCTATTCTGATAGTTTTCGTCTGTTCATCTATCATCTATTTCTAATAATTTGTTCTGTGTAACTGACAGATTTTCACCAAATTTGATGTAAATCATTTTCTCAGGTTTGGTTAATGCATGACCCTGGGTCAAATTTGGCTCCGCTCCAGGGGCTTGTCATTTTCAAAAAGCTTCTCTGAAACTACTTGGCCTTTATGCATAACAAATTTTAAAAAAAAAGACAGGTGAGTGACATAGGCCCTCTTGTTTAATATTTATGGAGTAAATAGTTTGAGGTAATAAATATATGTTGATAAGGTTTCAAAGTAAAACAATTCTTTTTTCAGAATTAAAAAACCTTGTCTGGGTAAGTCCTCATGTCTGTGTTGGATTTAGTAGAAACTTGTTAGGAAGGATCAGTGTGAGGTGTAGTTGAGCATATGGTGTAGTTGAGTATAAGGTGTAGTTGAGCATATGGTGTAGTTGAGTATAAGGTGTAGTTGAGCATATGGTGTAGTTGAGTATATACTGTTTGCATTCCAGTTCATTGACTTTTGACTGAGTTACAACCATTTGTATTTTCGGAATAAAGTCTTATTTGGAGAACTTCTTCGACTATGGATTATGCTAAAACTCGGTGGAAAGGATCTAAGTACGGTCTGCTTGTGCATACCCCCTTTTGTGATCTGGTTACTGTGTTACGGCCCTTTTGCATCTTGTATGAGAAAGATTTCCACTGAAAAACAATTTCTAGTATTGGTGATAATATTATTAAATTAATATTGATGATACTTAATCGTTAGTCTACAATAAGACATATACTATATGTTTGCTAATGTTATTGTAGTTTCCAAGTCCTATTAGTGTGGGTAAATATATACTATATGTTTTACAACATCGTTCTGAGCTCTTTTAAATAATGCTTACATTATATGTAGTATTAAACAAATATGTCTGCAATGTTTGTGTAGTCAAAAATATGTTGGTGATGTTTGTGTAGTTACAGATGTGTTTACAATTTTTGTGTAGTTACATATATGTTTACAATGTTTGTGTAGTAACAGATGTGTTTATGATGTTTGTGTAGTTACAAATATGTTCATGATGTTTGTGTAGTTACTGATATGTTTAAGGTGCAAATATGTTTATGGTGTTTGTGTAGTTACACATATGTTAACTATGTTTGTGTAGTTACAAATATGTCCATGATGTTTGTGTAGTTCCAAATATGTTGATGGTGTTTGTGAAGGTAAAAATATGTTTATGGTGTTTGTGTTGGTACAAATATGTTTACGATGTTTGTGTAGTTACAAATATGTTCATGATGTTTGTGTAGTTACAGATGTGTTTATGATGCTTGTGTAGTAACAGATATGTTTATGATGCTTATGTAGTTACAGGTATGTTCATGATACTTGTGTAGTAACAGATGTGTTCACGATGCTTGTGTAGTTACAGGTATGTTGATGATACTTGTGTAGTAACAGATGTGTTCACGATGCTTGTGTAGTTACAGGTATATTGATGATACTTGTGTAGTAACAGATGTGTTCACGATGCTTGTGTAGTTACAGGTATGTTGATGATACTTGTGTAGTAACAGATATGTTCACGATGCTTTGTAGTTACAGATGTGTTCATGATGCTTGTGTAGTATAGATATGTTCATGATGCTTGTGTAGTATAGATATGTTCATGATGCTTGTGTAGTATAGATATGTTCATGATGCTTGTGTAGTTACAGATGTGTTCATGATGCTTGTGTAGTTACAGATGTGTTCATGATGCTTGTGTAGTATAGATATGTTCATGATGCTTGTGTAGTATAGATAATGTCATGATGCTTGTGTAGTTACAGATGTGTTCATGATGCTTGTGTAGTTACAGATATGTTGATGATACTTGTGTAGTTACACATATGTTCATGATGCTTATGTAGTTACAGATGTGTTCATGATGCTTGTGTAGTATAGATATGTTCATGATGCTTGTGTGGTTACAGATGTGTTCATGATGCTTGTGTAGTATAGATATGTTCATGATGCTTGTGTAGTTACAGATGTGTTCATGATGCTTGTGTAGTATAGATATGTTCATGATGCTTGTGTAGTTACAGATGTGTTCATGATACTTGTGTAGTAAAGATATGTTCATGATGCTTGTGTAGTTACAGATATGTTTATTGTGCTTGTGTAGTTACAGATGTGTTCATGATACTTGTGTAGTATAGATATGTTCATGATGCTTGTGTAGTTACAGATGTGTTCATGATGCTTGTGTAGTATAGATATGTTCATGATGCTTGTGTAGTATAGATATGTTCATGATGCTTGTGTAGTATAGATATGTTCATGATGCTTGTGTAGTATAGATATGTTCATGATGCTTGTGTAGTATAGATATGTTCATGATGCTTGTGTAGTATAGATATGTTCATGATGCTTGTGTAGTATAGATATGTTTATGATGCTTGTGTAGTATAGATATGTTCATGATGCGTGTGTAGTATAGATATATTCATGATGCTTGTGTAGTATAGATATGTTCATGATACTTGTGTAGTAACAGATATGTTCATGATGCTTGTGTAGTTACAGATATGTTTATTGTGCTTGTGTAGTTACAGATGTGTTCATGATACTTGTGTAGTATAGATATGTTCATGATGCTTGTGTAGTTACAGGTATGTTGATGATACTTGTGTAGTAACAGATATGTTCATGATGCTTGTGTAGTTACAGATGTGTTCATGATGCTTGTGTTGTATAGATATGTTCATGATGCTTTTGTAGTTACAATTACAGATATGTTTATGATGCTTGTGTAGTTACAGGTATGTTGATGATACTTGTGTAGTAACAGATATGTTCATGATGCTTGTGTTGTTACAGATATGTTCATGATGCTTGTGTAGTTACAGATGTGTTCATGATGCTTGTGTAGTATAGATATGTTCATGATGCTTGTGTAGTTACAGATGTGTTCATGATACTTGTGTAGTAAAGATATGTTCATGATGCTTGTGTAGTTACAGATATGTTTATTGTGCTTGTGTAGTTACAGATGTGTTCATGATACTTGTGTAGTATAGATATGTTCATGATGCTTGTGTAGTTACAGATGTGTTCATGATGCTTGTGTAGTATAGATATGTTCATGATGCTTGTGTAGTATAGATATGTTCATGATGCTTGTGTAGTATAGATATGTTCATGATGCTTGTGTAGTATAGATATGTTCATGATGCTTGTGTAGTATAGATATGTTCATGATGCTTGTGTAGTATAGATATGTTCATGATGCTTGTGTAGTATAGATATGTTTATGATGCTTGTGTAGTATAGATATGTTCATGATGCGTGTGTAGTATAGATATATTCATGATGCTTGTGTAGTATAGATATGTTCATGATACTTGTGTAGTAACAGATATGTTCATGATGCTTGTGTAGTTACAGATATGTTTATTGTGCTTGTGTAGTTACAGATGTGTTCATGATACTTGTGTAGTATAGATATGTTCATGATGCTTGTGTAGTTACAGGTATGTTGATGATACTTGTGTAGTAACAGATATGTTCATGATGCTTGTGTAGTTACAGATGTGTTCATGATGCTTGTGTTGTATAGATATGTTCATGATGCTTTTGTAGTTACAATTACAGATATGTTTATGATGCTTGTGTAGTTACAGGTATGTTGATGATACTTGTGTAGTAACAGATATGTTCATGATGCTTGTGTTGTTACAGATGTGTTCATGATGCTTGTGTAGTATAGCTATGATCATGATGCTTTTGTAGTTACAGTTACAGATATGTTTATGATGCTTGTGTAGTTACAGATATGTTCATGATGCTTGTGTAGTTGCAGATATGTTTATGATGCTTGTGTAGTTACAGATATGTTTATGATGCTTGTGTAGTTACAGATATGTTCATGATGCTTGTGTAGTTACAGATATGTTTATGATGCTTGTGTAGTTACAGATATGTTCATGATGCTTGTGTAGTTACAGATATGTTTATGATGCCGTGTTTCATTTTAGGATACTTGGAGAACAGCTAAGAGGCTCCAACTGGTGGGCTGGGTAAGGAACACACCCCACAATACTGTACAGGGGCACATCCAGGGGCAAGAAGATAAAGTTACACAGATGTTTGTATATTTGATTACATGTTATATTGTTTGGTCATAAACTGGTACACAAATAAATTAAATACACATACCATAAATAATGTCACTAAATGTTTAGTATATTGGCCTATATAGATCTACTCCATATAAAGTGTACAGTAAAAATATACAATTGTAAAGTTTTTTTTAGTTGGTAGCCTGGATTTAGTTTGGTATGTTTTTGTCATTGTAGAATTGAACTACTGCATAAAAGTTTAAATAGAGACAGAAGCAACAGCATTTTAACTTTTCAACTATACTCCAACAATGTCTATTTGAGTAAGGTGATGTGAGAGTATGCCATTCTTCAGAAAGGTGGGGGATGAGGAAGTGTAAATCCATCGGTCCCTTGTAAATGGAGAGCCACACCGTATGCATGTAAAAGAAATTATTATAAGCTTCTATATAAGCTTCTATACTTATCAGTGATTTAAATGCCCACAAACCTTTCTAGGAAATGAGGCTTTGCAACAACATACCAGACTAATCTATTACATAAAAAAAGTATACACTTCCCAGATTACTATATTTATATATTATTATATCCCAGCCATTCCAAGAATCCTGAAAGGGCATTAAGGGTTGACCCTGTCTCTCTGGACGTTTGTCTGTTCATCTGTTGGAAAGAGTCTTTAACGGAATATATTTGTAAAGAAAGTGTGATTGGAGCTTTATTTTCTCCATACAAACTGTACTTCAGGGGTCAAACAATCATAGCAGGGTGGTAGTCTAATGGAGAGTGTTGGCCGCCCATGCCAGAGGTTGCAGGTTTGATCCCCAGCTCGACCTGATGTCTCTCATAAAATAACACCAAGTACTGGTTCTACCCAGGAAGCTGACTCAAGAGCGGTTCATATAAGCTCTGAGTTTTCATTGCATTTGAGCTAAAATAAATTATAGATTCGATATGACATTGTGTTCTCTTCAAATATTAAGTTCTTATAAATACAATTTTTGTTTTCTTAAAATACTTAATACACACTTTTGCATTGGACCACAAAAAATATATTTTTTGAAAACAAATTTGTTTGTCACTTAAAAACCTGTTCAGTTGAGAAACAAAATTTTTGTTTTTACCGCATCAGTTGTAAATGAATGCAAAGTATTATTATAATCAATTAATAAAATGCAAATGATTTAGTATTTCAAATCTGCCAACAAGTGACAAAAAAAAGATACCTTACTTTAATCAGATTGGTTAAATTAAAATTAAAGTGAAATCCTTAAATTCTAAAAATAGATAGCATGCAAATACTGTTTCACAACCTTCCAAGCGTCATGCAGAACTTTCTTAGATGAAGAGAATTCTACAATATGGCACATCAGATTGAAATGAAATCATATGATTCATTTACTGGTATAAGTAAAAAAATGTTGCAATTTTAAGCTGGAAATCTATATAAGCCTAACCAGGGTGCTTAGGCCAAGTCAGGAAATTCCTTACATTATATTTTTGGCATGTTTAAATCATTGCCGGATACCCATGGGTTTCAATTTCGACACTCTCCATCCATCACCCGTGGGAAATTACTCTTACTTTGTGTAGTTTTGTCTCGCCGCGACGAAGGAGTGAAAGCACTATTAAGGTGTTGCTTTTCCGTTGATGGCGACGTCAAACATTTATATTTAGCTCCAACGTTAAATTTTCGTTTTAACACTATTTCTGTACAAGTGCTAGAACACTCTTACTTGGATCATAGTTACAACTAACACCCTGCATCACATTATATATTGCAGATGCTGAGTATGACCTACATTTCATGGTCCATTAACATTATTTGATGCTGAATTTTGCATTTAACTCCAACATTAAGTTTTCATTTTTACACTATTTAATGGTTTTGTGTGCAACTACCATCAAGTTCATATCTCAAAAATCACTTAATGTATTCGATTGAAACTTCACACGATACTTCCTACAATATTTCTTAGTCATTAAACATACTACATTAACCAATATTGTTAATAACCACTCTTTAATATATTATGGAAGTTGTTATGTCATTTCTCTGTTACCACTGGATTAAAACAATAATTTTTGAGCTTTACAGATACATGCAGCCTTTTTTAGCTCTACTGGCCAAAGGCCAGAAGTCCTTATGCAATGGCGCGTTGTCCATTGTCCGTCGTCTGCCGTCTGTTAGCAGCACTTTCTCTGAAACCACTAGGCCAATTAAACTGAAACTTCACATGGATGTTTCTATTGCATAGGAGACTATACAGAAGATTGTTTATTTTTTCGATCTGAAATTCAAGATGGCCTCCATTACTGAAAATAGTCCAAAACTTAAAAAATCTTCTCATGAACGGCCCAACAGATTTTCAAAATGTTGATGTAGTAATGATGACCAACTATAGTTTTGTTAGATTTGTTCAAATGATGTCCCTTGGGTTAAAAATGACCCAACCAAGAGGGTTCAATTAGGGGACTCATGTCAATATAATATATATATATAGGGGCCCCAAAAGGGTAAAAATTGGGAATTACTAAAATCGTTTTCTTAAGAACCGGTATGTCAGATTTGTTCATATTTGGCATATATAATCCCTATGTGTAGGAGTTTGACTGCAGATAAGAATTTAGGGGCTAAAATTGATAGGGGCCCTGTAAGGGGACTTAGAATTTAACATAGGGATAATATGGGAAGACAAAAATTCTCTTTTTCTTTCTTCTATTCTGAAACCACTAGGCCAATTAAATTGAAACTTCACATGGATGTTTCTATTGCATAGGAGACTATACAGAAGATTTTTTTTTCGATTTGAAATTCAAGATGGCTGCCATTACTAAAACTAGTCAAAAACTTAAAAAATCTTCTTCTCATGAACGGCCCAACAGATTTTCAAAATGTTTATGTAGTAATGATGACCAACTATAGTTTTGATTGATTTGTTCAAATGGTGTCCTTAGGGTTAAAAATGACCCCACCCCGAGGGTTCAATTTGGTGACACATGTCAATATAATATATTTATATATTTTTTTTAAAATTGAAATAATTTTGCTTATATCTTCACAAAAGCATTGTTAGGTGAAAGAGGTTCAGATTTGTAAAAATGACTGGGTTCCTATGTCTTAAGGGGTCACTAAAAATAGTCCAAAACTTGAAAAAATCTTCTTCTCATGAACAGCCCAACAGATTTGCAAAATGTTTATGTAGTAATGATGACCAACTATAGTTTTGTTAGATTTGTTCAAAAGGTGTCCCTAGGGTTAAAAATGACCCTGCCCCGATGTTTCTATTGCTTAGGAGAATTTCAAAAAGTGCTATGGCCACTATGAGTCAGTAGAGCATCCTCAGGCCCTCTTGGGCCTCTTGTTGTCATTGTATTTCAATTTTTTCTCTCCCATGTGTGAATTAACGGTCAAAGTGTACATGGTGAGACATATCATTCCGCGGAATTCTTGTATTTGAATAGAACAGGACAACATTAACGTTAACAGCATCTTACCAAGACAGTGTTTGCATGAAAATAACGTTGCAATTGGATAACGTTCCCTTCATGAAATCGTGAAGACCACCAATAATATGGTTTCATCGTGGCTTGGTAAAAACGACGCAAAGCTAATGTAATATCCCACAGGTGATTAGTAGAGAGTATCGGAATGGATAACGCGTGGGTATCCGATGATGGCTTAAATAGACATCCTTGTTGAAATACAGGATCAGTCAGTATAGGCAAGGTATATTGTATAAAATACATTTTTGCATGTTTTAAATATTTGAAAAAAGTCAGTTATACTTCATTTAAATGAGAGCAAATATTTTGTGCATTTTTTTAATCAAATAGATAGAATATGATATCTTTTCACATTTAAGGAAACATTGGCTGAGGAACACAGGGAGCAAAGCATCCAGAATTGTAAAAGCAGATTTCACGGGAGAGAAAAAAATAGACAAACTAAGTTTTGAAGAATTTACTGTAAGGAAATAGTGCTCCTAGTAGATTTGAAATGTTGACATGCTTTTTCCCAGAGAACTACAGTTACCTCATTTATTAACAAAAATGGTGTGAATTATGCTGGCTTGAAGTGATATTCCTGCCTGAATACCTGAAGTGATATACCTGCCTGTAAGCTGAGAGATATATTTACCTGTAAGCTGAGAAATATACAGTACCTACCTAAAACCTGATAGATATAACTACCTGTAACCTGAGTAATATATACATGTTTGCAGTATTACAGCATAACTTTTAAATAATAGTTAACAGTATATTACAGATATTGAATAATGAATCAATTACCGGTAACAATGCTAGAGTCGCTGCTTTACATTCTTCAGGAACTGGTCATGCCATATTTAGGCTTGGTTTTGATGTGTTTTGTTTATGTTAAATATTCATCGATTAACAGGCTGATCACAAGAACAAGTTCTTCAAAATCACGCAAGAATGTGCTTCTGTTAACAGCACATCCAGATGATGAGTGTATGTTTTTCACGCCCACGATATTGTCACTATTAAATGAGGGACATAACGTGTCTATAGTCTGCCTTTCTAAGGGAGATTTCTGTGGTCAGGGTGAACTGAGAAAAAAAGAACTAGTTGCTAGTTGCTCCAAACTTGGTATCAGTTCTAGTCGGGTAACTGTTGTTGATGATGAAAACTTGAAAGACGGTCTTAACACTATCTGGGACTCGGACCTTCTTGGAGAGAGGATCCTGTCAGTTTCTAAGCGTGTTAATGCAGAAAGCATTATTACATTTGATTCAGGGGGAGTCAGCAGTCATCCAAACCACATTGCTATATATACTGCCATTGAGAAATTGCACCAGTTGGGAAAACTTAAAAATATCTCCGTTTTTACGCTGGAGACTACAAGCTTACTACGAAAATATATCTCACTGTTCGATATTCCTGTAAGCAGTTTTATTTGCCTGACAACATTTATATGTTCTCCGCAAGAAGTTTTACAGGGCTGGAAGGCTATGGCAGCTCACAAGAGTCAGCTGGTGTGGTTTAGACGTTTGTATATTGTGTTTTCACGCTACATGTTTGTGAACACTCTTCAAGAGATGAGGGTCACAAATGGTCATAGATAACGTGTACATGTACAGTATGAAAATGAAAAGCAAAATGACCAGGAGCATGCAGTGTGGTAACCAGGGACAACCAGCCAGTAATATATACAGTACAGAACAGCGAAAAGTGTTATTGTGTACACACATGGATAAAAGGGACTCACAGCAATTTTGTGAAATTGCACTCTATACTGTTTCTTAAAAATATTTATTTACATGATGCAAATTTGAAACTAAAATATAGCACTATTTATGCAGACCCTTAATTTCTATTTTGGAAAGGGGCTTAACTCTGCTAAATGGTTGAAAGGCACCTCCATGTCTTGCATATTTGAAGTTGATCACATACAACAAAAAGTTGAACAAATAGTTTTATTTTTATTAAGTATGATAGGGAAAAAAAAGTCAAAGAAACTATCTGTTAAAAAAATGTTTCAGTCATATTTTTAAAACTATCATGGTTCCAATAACATATCCTGAAAAGCAAAAGAAAGTGTGCACTTTTTATTTTTTGATTATTTTAATTCTACAAAGTATAAAGTTGTCAAATTTGAAACATAAGAATATTGGTTGTTACAGTTTATAGCCACAACAAAAAATCGATCAAACTATGGCTAGTTATTACGTAATAGCCTGAATTGCGATTTTGCAGGATTTCCACGTGGAACATGTATGCATAAGTACAAGTGGCCAAATGTGTTTTCTCTACATTCTTTCACACATGTATAGTGGGAATATCACTGTAGATTTTGAAAATTTATAACAGCGAATATGCCACTACTATCAGAATATCAGCGTATTAATGCCTTAATGATGGTGGGCAAAGGTACAATGTTATATGCATTCCATGCGGCGACGTATTTTAGAACTTATTAGACAGAATGGCTGTCATAACAGATATTAATACAACATTTACATAATTTTGCATCAAATTACAGTGATTCTTTGCAAGAAAACACCCCTTTGGCTATTTGTGTATTTTTTATTTTGACCCCTAATCCACGTAGGCATGTCATACGTTTTATTCAAATTCAGAACATTAAAATAAACATATTGGTTAAAAAGGTAATTGAACAAACTAAAAATTGATACCAAACATGATAGTATTCCATCATTGGATTTTCAGAAAATCAAAAATATAAATGTGCACACTTTCTTTTGTGTTCAAGTGTATATAACAGCATAACATTTCTTGGTTTAAACTTAATTTATTTTTAGTATTTTCAGATAAACAAGTACAGTATACAAATTGTAAAGTATTAAACGGAATAATACAATTCTTATAGAGTTCTTCTCCTAAACTCTTGTGATTTTATTGTAATGTTGCTGTTTGTCCCTTGGAGTGGTTTGGTATAAATCAGGTCTCACTACACAGTTTTTTTGTACTTTGCTCTACAGGTATATAAAATAAGGTCTACGATTTCAAAAAAAAAACAAAACATTCCACATAAATTAATTTTAAAGTGTTTTTTTCCACAGCAGGAATATATCTATCTCGCATAAAAATGCACAATAAATGGTAGGTTGACCAGCTTGTTGTTTTTAAAGATGGTGCAGACACCCTAAAAAAGTTAAAAATGAATTCATCAAATGCTCATAAATACATACATCTGTTAAAAGTCACTTAACACCAGTGATGTCTTATTGCAATATATGCTATATCAGCTTTTTGAAAAAATGGGCATAACTGTGTAGTGAGACAAAGACATACCTTAGTAGCTTGTCATTATGATAAAATGAGGATAGTCTGTCCCATAAGTGCTAGAGTTACAGAGTGTCTGACAGGGTCTTGTGATGTGTGAAGGCACTCGTGACTGAACATGGTGATATAATCTAACAGGGAATTGACTGTTTGCTTGGACAATTTGATAGTTTAATTATGGTGATGGGTATGCTTGACTTATTTCAAACGTGACCATATATGATTTATTGTTTCTTTTGTAATGTTGTTTGTATGGTAGACATAAGAGGCAGTTACTGTAGATGCATCTTGTGATTTTATTGTAACAATTTTAAATTTATACAAATTATCCTAAAATAATCCACTCATATTTGTGATTTTGGTATTGAAAGGTGTGTGATCTTATCTGTGATTTTTTTATCTTGTAACAAAAAAGGTTTTAGAAATTGTTTTTTTTGCTAGTTATTAAATTGAGAAACCTAAAGAAATTTAAAAGACTTTTTTCCCCACGCACAAATAATATATTTCTTCTGTGTTGAATGATATACCACATTGTGTCTCACCACTGATTCAAGTGGAAAAGTTATCAGATACTATCGGAGATGGTTGTGCTTGAGTACTTATTAACCTTCCAGAATCCCAGGATAGAGTGGCTAGATTAACTGATCATCTGTAAGTTGTCAATGGCATAAACATGATGCTACAAAGTTAGTGTTATTGTATCCGATGTAAAATCTAAATTATTGTGAATTTAAAATAACAATTTTATTACATATCAGTCGTAGGATTTTTACCAAAAAAATCCCCAATATTTTAACTATGTACAATATGTAATAATGGCCGATTCTGTCAACCAATCAAATTTCACAAGTCAGTCGTTTCTTCATGGATTTGAGCAGATTCTTCCACTGCCACAGTAATTGTCTTCTGCTGTTAAATAATTTATTTCAATAAGTTATTTTACTTGTGGGAAAATCCTCTCAAAATAATTTATTAATGAGGTTAATATAAAGTATTCTTCACATATTTCACATTTTGTTGGTTGGTGTAAGATTATTTTTTCTAAACTCAGGAATAATGAATGTACAGTTATATTTTGACAAAGTAATTGTTACAGTTTATTTTCAACACTCTTATGTAATATTTATGTTTATTTGCAAAGTAGAAAACTCTTGCTTTTATAAGGAAATAAAACTTACTTTAATCAGATTTAATATAATCATGTGAATAGATACCTGTCAGGAAGGTTTATTGTGCTAAACAGACACAATTAATTTGATGATTCAAGCCTGCTCAAGGTGTATAAACACAGATCTGTGTTGTGTTTACAATTTAGAGAGCAGTTGGAGTCTCACTTTTTTTAAACTGCATAACTATAACAAACACTTTGAAAAATAGTTTTGCTAATTCCAGGTAAATGTATTAAAAATAATCTAGTAGTATGCAATATTATAACAAAAGCAATGTGATGGTGACTGAAATTTTGAAAATGGTTCTCTGATTTGAATAATGTATACACTTATATAAAACTTGCCCCAGAGCCATCTTGCAGCTTTTATATTGCAGCTGGGACTTCAACTACCATACCAGATTTTGATGACAACTTTCTCCAAGTTCAGTTTGATTGCAAATGTGCAAATCAGTCATTTTGTTGTTGATCAATAATAACGTATGTAAATAGTACCGGTATTTGCTAATTTACTAATTGTTAATTGAATGTAAAGATTCTTCTTTAATTGGTTATGGTATTTTTGTACATTCTAATAAATGGAAAATAAAAATAGTTGGTGTTGTGTTGTCTACTGGAGGATAAATACCAACAATCATCACAGTTTGGAATGTCCAAGTCAGTTGCAGTTGGTTTATGTCACCAAGGTGACGATATACTCATTATTACTTGTAAGCACCAGCCTCATTAGGACCACATGTCCTTGCTTTACCCACACTTTCTGTCTTTATAGTTATATTGAAGGTACATGTATAGCATTGAAACAGTTCTTTGCCTCATTTTATTTCTGAAGTTAACATTAAACAATAGAGCCTGTAGTGTTGTACTTACCAGTTTAATTTAACCAGTTCAATAAATTGTTTGAGATTGTATGGTAATAAATATCCCATAAAAGTTTCATTAGGATTGGATAAAAACTGAAGGTCCTGTTATGTTAACAAGGCAGATGTAAGCTTTTTCTGACCTTGAATTGATTTACCTCAAAACTATATGCACAAAATTTATCAAAATATATTAAAGCCTCATTAAATTTCTGAAATGCACACCTTTTGATAATAACAAAAATGATTGTAATTAAATGTGTTTATAGTATTGCTAAAATTTTTCCTGTAGACCCCTTAGTGACTTTTAAACAAGAGGGCCAAGATGGCCCTATATCGCTCACCTGACTGACCTTGAGTCACCCAACATAAGTAGATTATATATATAATACATGAACACTCAAAATTAAAGAAAAATGAGATGGGCAAGTAGTTAGAATTTTGATTTGTTTTGAAGATGTAACAGATGTGTAGAAGAGTTCAAACTTGGTAGAGGTTCACCCATGGTAAATGTCAGTAAAATTACATCAAAATCAGGTCAGTAGTTTCTGACAAGAAGGCTTCTGAAGTTTTTACTATAGATGCTAAGTCTTCAAATTAAGATTGAAAGAATCTTTGTCACAGTGCACTTTCCCCCAAAAACAATTCAGCTTCTCCTCCAAGATTTCAATTACATTTTGACACTGAAAATCTCAAGCAGACTTCTTGCTGTGATGAAACTAGCTAAATATATGGTATTACTTTATTATGAAGCAGTAAACCACCCTTTTCTGAACCATAAAAACTCTGACTTTTATATTAAAAAACAAGAGGCCCAAGAGGGCTTGAGGACACTCTACTGACTCATAGTGGCCATAGCACTTTTTGAAATTCTACTATGCAATAGAACCATTGGGGCGGGGTCATTTTTAACTCTAGGGACATCATTTGAACAAATCTAACAAAACTATAGTTGGTCATCATTACTACATACACATTTTGAAAATCTGTTGGACCGTTCATGAGAAGAAGATTTTTTAAGTTTTGGACTATTTTTAGTAATGATGGCCATCTTGAATTTTAGATAGAAAAAATAAATCTTTTTTTATAGTCTCCTATGCAATAGAAACATCCATGTGAAGTTTCAGTTTAATTGGCCTTGTGGTTTCAGAATAAATGAAAAAAAAGAAGAGAATTTTCTGTTTTCCCGCAGTATCCCTAAGTAAAATTCTAAGTCCCCTTACAGGGCCCCTATATATTTTAGCCCCTAAATTCTCATCTGCAATCAAACCCCTACACTTAGGGATAACTTATATCAAATATTTACAAATCTGACATACCGGTTCTTAAGAAAACAATTTTACTAATTCCCAATTTGTACCCTTTTGGGGCCCCTACTGACCCCTTAAGACATAGGAACCCAGTCATTTTTACAAATCTTAACCTCCTTTACCTAACAATGCTTTAGTGAAGATATAGGCAAAATTATTTCCATTTAAAAAAAAAAAAAAATTATATTGACATGTGTCCCCTAATTGAACTCTCGGGGCAGTGTCATTTTTAACGCTAGGGACACCATTTGAACAAATTTAACAGAACTTTCGTTGGTCATGATTACTACATAAACATTTTGTAAATCTGTTGGGCCGTTCATGAGAAGAAGATTTTTTAAGTTTTGGACTATTTTTAGTAACGGTGGCCATCTTGAATTTCAGATCGAAAAAAAAAAAATCTTCTGTACAGTTTCCTATGCAATAGAAACACCCATGTGAAGTTTCAGTTTAAATTGCCTAGTGGTTTAAGAACAGATAAAACAAAAAGAGAATTTTCTGTTTTCCCATAGTATCCCTATGTAAAATTCTAAGTCCCCTTACAGGGTCCCTATAAATTTTAGCCCCTAAATTCTTATCTGCAATCAAACCCCTACACTTAGGGATAATTTATGCAAAATATGAACAAATCTGACATACCGGTTCTTAAGAAAACGAATTTAGTAATTCCCAATTTTTACCCTTTTGGGGCCCCTCCTGACCCTTTAAGACAGTGGAACCCAGACATTTTTACAAATCTGAACGTCATTCACCAAACAATGCTTCTGTGAAGATATAGGCAAAATCATTTCCATTTTAAAAAAAATAATAAAAAATATTATAATGACATGTGTCCCCTAATTGAACCCTCGGGGTGGAGTCATATTTAACCCTAGGGACACCATTTGAACAAATCTAACAAAACTATAGTTGGTCATCATTACTACATAAACATTTTGAAAATCTGTTGGGCCGCTCATGAGAAGAAGATTTTTTAAGTTTTGGACTATTTTTAGTAATGGCGGCCATCATGAATTTCAGTTTGAAAAAAAAAATCTTCTGTATAATCTCCTATGCAACAGAAACACCCATGTGAAGTTTCAGTTTAATTGGCCTAGTGGTTTCAGAGAAAGTGCTGCTAACAGAGGACAGACGTCAGACGATGGACGACAGACAACGCGCCATCGCATAAGCACTTCTGGCCTTTGGCCAGTAGAGCTAAAAACCTACTTTAAAATGGTTAATGATATTTGAATAATATTCAATCATTGATTAAACTTGTATCATTCATCTTTTTATGATGAATTATCTTTTAAAACTTACATCTAGTATAATATTGTATAATAATAGCAAAATAAAAGTTTATTTAAAGAGTTTATTATATCTTCTTTTAATAATTGCTATATACAGACAAAACAAAGGGAGTAATTTGACATAAAAACTAACCCACCCCCTGGCTGCCATGTTTTTTGACGAATCAAGATGGCTTGAACAAACTTGGTAGAGAGTCACCCAAGGAACATTTCTGTGAAATTATTTTAAAATCGGGCCATTATTTTCTGACAAGAAGATTTTTTAAGTTTTTACTATAGCTTATATAGTAAAGTAACCCCACCCCCTGGCCGCCATGTTTTTTGACAAATCAACATGGCTTGAACAAACTTGGTAGAGGGTCACCCAAGGAACATTTCTGTGAAATTATTTTAAAATCGAGCCAGTAGTTTCTGACAAGAAGATTTTTTAAGTTTTTACTATAGCTTATAAAGTAAACTAACCCCACCCCTTGGCCGCCATGTTTTTTTACCAATCAAGGTGGCTTGAACAAACTTGGTAGAGGGTCACCCCAGGAACATTTCTGTGAAATTATTTTAAAATCGAGCCAGTAATTTCTGACAAGAAGATTTTTTAAGTTTTTACTAATCAAACTTGCCCTGCCCCCTGGCAGCCATGTTTTTTGAAGAATCAAGATAGCTTGAACAAACTTAGTAGACAGTCACCGAAGGAACATTTGATGAATTATTTTAAAATCGAGCCAGTAGTTCTTGACAAGAAGATTTTTTAAGTTTTTACTATAGCTAATATAGTAAACTAACCCCACCCCCTGGCAGCCATGTTTTTTGACGAATCAACATGGCTTGAACAAACTTGGTAGAGGGTCACCCAAGGAACAATTCTGTGAAATTATTTTAAGATCAAGTCAGTAGTTTCTGACAAGAAGATTTTTTAAGTTTTTACTAATTAAACTTGCCCTGCCCCCTGGCGGCCATGTTTTTTGACAAATCAAGCTGGCTTGAACAAACTTGGTAGAGGGTCACCCAAGGAACATTTCTGTGAAGTTATATCAAAATTGGCCCAGTGGTTTCAAAGGAGAAGTTGTTAGAAGCTAAAAGGATTAGAGTTAGGGTTAGGGCTTATAAAGTAAACTAACCCCACCCCTTGGCCGCCATGTTTTTTTACCAATCAAGGTGGCTTGAACAAACTTGGTAGAGGGTCACCCCAGGAACATTTCTGTGAAATTATTTTAAAATCGAGCCAGTAATTTCTGACAAGAAGATTTTTTAAGTTTTTACTAATCAAACTTGCCCTGCCCCCTGGCAGCCATGTTTTTTGAAGAATCAAGATAGCTTGAACAAACTTAGTAGACAGTCACCGAAGGAACATTTGATGAATTATTTTAAAATCGAGCCAGTAGTTCTTGACAAGAAGATTTTTTAAGTTTTTACTATAGCTTATATAGTAAACTAACCCCACCCCCTGGCAGCCATGTTTTTTGACGAATCAACATGGCTTGAACAAACTTGGTAGAGGGTCACCCAAGGAACAATTCTGTGAAATTATTTTAAGATCAAGTCAGTAGTTTCTGACAAGAAGATTTTTTAAGTTTTTACTAATTAAACTTGCCCTGCCCCCTGGCGGCCATGTTTTTTGACAAATCAAGCTGGCTTGAACAAACTTGGTAGAGGGTCACCCAAGGAACATTTCTGTGAAGTTATATCAAAATTGGCCCAGTGGTTTCAAAGGAGAAGTTGTTAGAAGCTAAAAGGACGACGGACGACAGACACCAGGCAATCACAAAAGCTCACCTGTGAGCCTTCGGTTCATGTGAGCTTAAAAAAAGCGAGAAAATAAATAACTTTGATTGAAATGTGTATTTCTTAGACGAGTGAACCAAACTTTTAACTTTTGTTTACATTTTTGCAATCTATACTTTCTGACTGTACCTCTGCCAGTGTTAGGAAGTACACAAATGAATACTGCAGTGGTAGTGTGCAGATTAAGACCATTCGATAAGGGGTTGATTAACAAGTTTAGAAAAGTTATGGCTTAACTAATATTATGTATCGTGATTGGGTTTTCTTTTTTTTTAAAAATATATTGATGTCTGCAATAAAACTGTTTCAAACATTATATTATTTATATTTTGGTCTAGTAACTCTTGCTCAAAACCCCCCTTTGCATATACGCTAGATACTGTTGCACGCGTTGTTACGTTACCAATCACTTTATCGCAGTCAATATTGAGAGGCTACCAAGGGTGGTTTGTTTAGTACAGTTATTAAGTAAGTAATTTTATTTTTAATTTTATATGAATGATTCGTCGCTTATGTGCAATAAATTTACTGGTGGGTTCCAATTCATTAATACACTGAGGGGAATAAAGGGGATGTTCTGAAAAACTATCTAACCGCAAGCGGTTATTTAATTTTTAACCACATCCCCTACAGTTCCCCATACTATGTTTCTCTCTGAAGTGAATTGACTGACGCGTTTGCGAACAAACTTCGTATATCACTGTTTTCTGCCGAAGTGTTTATCGGAAAGAGACGAACATTAATTTGTAAACAAAACACTTCTTAATTATGTACTAACAATGTGCTTTATATTTATTTTTTTGTTTGCAAAGTTTCTCAGTGATCAAATAAACATGTATTCTATCATCTGGAAGAGTAAAACTGACTTAAATTACAACTAAAAATGACCGTTTTGGACGTTTAATGAGTCTTTAAAGCAAACTTGTGTTATTGAGCAGAAACTAGTTTTAGCTCGACTTTTAAAAACACGGGGAAGCTATTCTACACCAAAATGGAGTAGGGTATGCCGATAGCAATGTACTTGAACTCGAGGGCAAAAAGTTGTCTGATGGTTCAAGGCTCAATAATATGAATGTGTTTTCACAATGTGACTCAAAAGGCACCTAAAGTGCTTATGCAAGAACGGATATCACTTTGAATAACTGTGAATTATTTAACCCATAATTATGTAAGTATCAATGTGGTGTAATCCCAACCCAGAAAGACACACAGCCTCCCGGTGATGCTGAACATCGGAATGAAGTCGGCATAGCATTGTATATGAGCACCTAATAGTTACTACCGTATTTTACACTTTCATGATATAAAATCTATCTACATAACTATATAAATTATATAACAGTGTATGTTTAGTTCTTGTTTCATAAAGGTTTATACAGGAAGATGCAAACAACAAATGGAAGTGTATGTTCATTCAGGATTTATTCACACAATTTTAATACAAAAACTGACTAGTTTAGAATAGACAGCAAGTTTATTTTTAATAAAATAAAACAGAGATGGACAAATGGAGTAACCAATGTATGTTATACAGGTATTTTCAAATTGTTAAAAATATTGTCAAAATCTGTCTTGCAGCTTTTATATTCATTTGCATATCTAAAGTCTAAGAATTCTAATTTAACAAACTATTTTTAACAGCACACAAACAAACAAAAATATTGACTTTGAAAAAATGCTAGGCACTCATTAACAAAACCAGCAACAACAATGCACAAATAAACATTTTGAAAGGCCCTAGAAACAATAATGGAACAAAGGGTTGCAGTTTAATTTACTAATTGTCTTACTAGAAACCAATGAGAAGCTTGAATCTCTACGTCATATCAGTGGATATGACCAATAATCATATCCATTTAAGACAAAATCTAAATCCTGAGCCCTACTTTAAATACTTTTGTTTCGATACATAGCAACAGTTTCTTATTGAAAGTGGTTAGTTATTTGGATAAATATATATTGATTGATTGATTGAATATTTAGCGTCATTTTTATGCCATCGGGGGCTAACAGACGATCAGTTAACCTAACCACTGTTTCCTAGGATTAACCAGTACTCGAGCACACCCCGTCTCCGCAAGTGACACAATATCGTATATCAATCATCACAGAAACTGTTGCCTGGCGGGGGATTTGAACTCACAACCCTTGAATTGATAGTCAGGTGTATAATTAAATATACAGAAAGAGGGGAAAATATGACTGAAATTGACATATACTGAACAGAACAACTAACCTGCCACTTTTGTATTTCCAATATCTTCATCAAAATATGGAGTAGCATTGTTAAAAGTTGTATATGCCATTAAGAGACAATTTTGTATTTTTACATATAAATCTAAATGTCTTTTCTTATTCAAGTCCAAATTTGAAAGAAATTGCTTTGACATTTTTTGAGAAAATATATAAAATGACAGGTACATAAAATGTCGGCAGGTTAACTGTTCCACTCGGTATATTTGTTCATTTCAATTTAAACATTTTTTTTTCTTCTTCCACTCTGTCAAACAAGCAATATTTAACTTGAACATTTAATTGCATGAAACAAAATTTGATTTGACTTAATGATACAGATTTTACAGCTGGAATACAAATATATATTTATAATTTCCCAACCTGAAAAACTCAAACTTTTAATTTAAAGAGTGAAACTTGAATAACAATTCTTACTTGAAAAAATTACAATTACACTGTCTGCAAATTTTTTTTTAATATATGTCTGGTAAATCTTTAAAAACCGGTAGCCAAAATTTATCACACTCTGTTATTTGTAAAAAAATATCTATTTCTTTAATTATTGTTTTGTTGCATTTCTAAATATATTGTAGAACAACCTTCATGGCATAGCAGTCTATGTGTTCTACACTAATTTATCTTGGACGTAAACAAAACTACAACCGAGAATATATGGACCTAGAATTTTTGTGTTTTCCCTCTATGATATAGAGAAGTAATATTGGCCTTTACAAACACCACAATCTTGAAAAGATCACTCAAATTAAAAAAACATAAACATGAAGTTTAAAGCTACCGGTATATAGAAATATGTCCCTCCTCCCACAGAGGTACACAGGGAGCCTAAGAGACACATTGGAATCAATTGTTAGAGATGAAAATACAGGGGTGGGGTTGGGGGGTCACTAACCTTCATAAATCTACAAATTTCTTAAGAGAAAGACTTAGTTAAAAAATTCATATATTATAACCTTTCACTTAAATCATATAGCTTTCCAACTGCCTCATCATATAGCCTTGTTTACCTCACAATATAGCCTTCCAACTGCCTTATCATATAGCCTTGTTTACCTCACAATATAGCCTTCCAACTGCCTCATCATATAGCCTTGTTTACCTCACAATACAGCTTTCCAACTGCCTCATCATATAGCCTTGTTTACCTCACAATATAGCCTTCCAACTGCCTCATCATATAGCCTTGTTTACCTCACAATACAGCCTTCAAACTGCCTCATCATATAGCCTTGTTTACCTCACAATACAGCCTTCCAACTGCATCATCATATAGCCTTGTTTACATCACAATACAGCCTTCCAACTGCATCATCATATAGCCTTGATTACCTCACAATATAGCCTTCCACTGTCATGAACATAAGCAAGTATTTTGAGATGTGTTAACTAGCACGAAAAATAATTACTGGCATTTTTTAAATAAATTTACATCTGTTGAAAAGCAAAGCAACTTGCAAAAACCAGAATGACAAAGCAATACAAAAAGAGAAAATGCAAAAAGAGAATAATTTGCATCAAGCAAAACTATTAATAGTGTAAAACAATGTATTTCATTTTCAGATTTGATGCTCAACAACATGTATATTGCATATGTATGTAGAAAAAAATGTAAAGCTCACTATAGATATTAATGTCTCCCAGTATGAACAAATCATACATTTGAATTTCTAAGTAATTTAAAAAATATAAACTAAGCTAAGATCTATATATACCCTTTATTTTAATATCAAAAATCAATTATCACATGATTAACAACAATTTTAATTAACAATGAAAATACTGAAAATATATTTGCTTAGCAAATTTGTACAGATGCATAAATATTATATCAGTTATTAATACAAACCATTCAGTAACATACATGAAATATAGTATGCATAATGTCATAGATATAAAATATATCCTAGGATTAGTAGCTGACTGTGACAAGTGAATTGTTTTAACATGGTCTGCATGTGTATCAAGTTTTGACACCAGTCATTTGGTATTCAATTATATAAACAGCTGACTCTCGTTATCTCAAAGTCCAGAGGACCAGGAAATACTTCCAGATAAACAGTATGATATTTAGAGTAAAACAAATAAATGGATCAATTTTTTGAGATGCTGGAAGCCTGAAGTTTGGTCTAATAAAGTTTGAAATAACGAGTATCATTGTAATTGCATACAAAGACAAATTATACAAATATGACATAACAATGATGTGTACTCCACAATTACTTGTTTCTGAAGCTTCAACAGAAAACCCTATTTTTAACATAAAAAAAATATCATTTTCATTAAGAATGCATGTTAATAGGAGTACATGTATCTGAGAGCCAAGCAATAATGACCTAGACCAGGCTGTGAGTTACTGACAATGAGAACTTCTCTAATCATGATTTTGTCACACATGGGATGAACCACAATGGCGGAAACATTATTTCCCATTTTCATATTATTATTATTGAGATTCTTTTTTATTTTTTCACCTCTAACTGATTTCAAAGTTATACACCATGATTCCGTTACTGTAGTGCCAATAAAATGACTACATAATATCTGAGATCTTGATTAGGCTTATAACGCTTCAAACATGTATAGGTTACAAAGAGTGATGAGATTAGGCCTTCTCATTGATTCAGTCCCTTGTCAATCTTGTGTCTGGATATTGTGCAAATATGTAACATCTGTTTGTCTCATCTGCACACATTTCAGATAAGAGTGATATTACATTTGCCCAATCTGCACACATCTGAGGCAAGGGTGACATTATTTCTGTCCCATCTGCATACATCTGAGGCAAGACTGACATTATGTCTGTCCCATCTGCATACATCTGAGGCAAAAGTGACATTATGTTTGTCACTTCTGCACACATCAGAGACAAGAGTGACATTATGTTTGCCACATCTGTACACATCTGAGGCAAGAGTGAAACACTGTTTGTCTCATCTGTACAAATCTGAGACAAGAGTGACATTATGTTTGTCAAATCTGCACACATCTGAGGCAAGAGTGACATTACATTTGTCACATCTGAACACATCTGTGGCAAGAGTGACATTATGTTTGTCACATCTGCACACATCTGAGGCAAGAGTGACATTACATTTGTCACATCTGAACACATCTGTGGCAAGAGTGACATTACATTTGCCCAATCTGCACACATCTGAGGCAAGAGCGACATGATGTTTGTCCCATCTGCACACATCAGAGGCAAGACTGTCATTACGTTTGTCTCATCTGCACACATTTTTGATAACAATAAAGTACTTGTCCCATTTGCATATAAGACAAAAAGAAGGTCCAAAAACCATACTAAAGCCTTGCTATCTATTTGGCATTATAAGAAAATATATAATCATTAACACACACACAACGTAACACTATATATTTAACAGAAAATCTCTTTCAAAATAATGATACACTGTAAATAAACACGGATAACAGGGTGTCCGGCACTTAGTGCTAATATAAACATCATTTCAATGGACAAATGAAAACAGTTGTAAGAACAATTAATGTAGACAAAGATGGGAACTACATCATATTTTTATTGGATTAAAAATCTATGAAATGAACAGTAAATGATTTGTGATAGTATCTGAAGCAATTATACCAATGCACATAGTCAACCAGTTGTATACAACCACATTAGCCTGAACCGGTTGTAGAATAGTCAACCAGTTGTATACAACCACATTAGCCTGACCAGTTTGTAGAATAGACTAAACCAAAAATGTGTCTGTTGACACTAATGCCCCCTGTTAACCAGAGACCAATTTTATCACCAACAATTAAGTCGAAAAGGGAACATTACTCCTTAAATTTACAGAACTTGACTTGTATTTTTTAATTATACAGGCACACTTGAAATATTAATTAAATACATAGATCCCTTCATAAATCAAATTTTCTGGATGGATGGGTGCACAACCTAACAATGGGACGGACAGTAGTAGCACTTATTGCCTTATCATCATTCTTTGAGTGGTGGATGCACAAAAATCCACCAATGCGATAAAGATGAATGACAGTTGATAAAACACCATTCACTGCATTACAAATACTTACATAATGGTATGTAAGATACAAGTTTTTTTCTGTCCTGTCATTCCCTGCTGTTTAAAATGCCCACATACAAGATAAAACACTATTAAACATATCACAGAAACAGTAGTAATTGCTACATTGTGTTATGATTACCGAGGGCAACAGCTGACATGTATCATGCCAGTACAGTTGAAGCACATTAATACAAAAATTGATATTTATCCATCATATAAGATGGTGACACAGACTGTAAACGCCATATTAGCGGAGCAAATGTTGACATTTTATTACATGCTAATGTCTGAGGAACTGATTTCATGGCATATATCATTAAGGTCAAAATAGAGGAAGTATTCTGTTAATACATTATGCACCACTGGCATATGGAAATCATTTTTAGATTAACACATTTGTTATAATTTATATTGAAAATATATATTATAAACAATTTCTCTATGGCAACGTTATAGAGAACTGTATCAACATAAACATAATGAATTGCACAAAATAATTAATATGGATTCAAGGGTCATACACAATAATTTTTGCAACATATACTTGAGATTTTATCACCATTCTCTTCATTTAAAGCACCATATTTGTCCTTCACAGGACAGTCTAATTCGAATCAGACCTATGTACACACGCCATTATTCTATGTTAGAGATTGTCTACAGCATTACCTTGACTTAAATTCTTAAAAAAAAATTTAAAACACAGACACAAAAAATGATTGGGTAGACATTACCTACATTTTCTTAAAAAATGCCCAATACCAATAATACTTCTGTAGAAAATATTTTAAATTGACATTTTTAAAAGTACAAAATTGCTATAGAGAGTATCGGTATGACTTCATAGTTTGATGAATTTAGGCCCTGGACTCGATATAACTTTACATATCAGGACGCCCAGGACTCTACATAACTTACAGTATGCAGGTTTTATCACTGATTAATGCTTAATGAGGCTTAAAGTTTAGTGAACCTAGTTGTAATGTTGCGCTCATCCTTGTTCAACAATATTTCTAAAACCTATCACCTGGATGGCAACCATGGAAAAGCACTCTAAGAGTGAACCTAGTGGTAACATTTGGCATGTCTGTATCCAACAATATCTCTGAAAACTAATCCTGGCTATAAACCATGCAGCAACACTCCAGAAGTCAACCCTGTAATTTGTTCTTCAAGGATTCCTAGAAGTTGTCTTTCAGATCAGTCTTGTGTTCTTTAGATATTGTATCAATGTTTTATGAATAAAATCGTATTGTCCGAGAGTTTGTACCATGTACATTCGCTGTTGTCGAATCATGCTGAGTGCTTTAGGTAGATCAATCTCCTGTAATGGAAGATAAATATAGTCTTAGGATTAATACTTAGGTTGGAAAAGATCTGAAGTAGTATTAACAGTAAAATACGAAAATTATTTCTGATTAATTTCACTTAATGTTTGATCATATTTAAGACATTTGCAGTAACAACCGAACACAAACTAAAACAGGAAGTTGTCAAGCTGTAGAACACTTTAGGAAGTTGTCAAGCTGTAGAATACTTCAGGAATTCTTCAAGCTGTAGAACACTTCAGAAAGTTGTCCAGCTGTAGAACACTTCAGGAAGTTGTCCAGCTGTAGAACACTTCAGGAAGTTGTCAAACTGTAGAATACTTCAGGAAGTTGTCAAACTGTAGAACACTTCAGGAAGTTATCAAGCTGTAGAACACTTCAGGAAGTTGTCAAACTGTAGAACACTTCTCAAGTTATTTACTGGTTGTGGTGTAGGCTTGATTCTACACATGGGCAAACAAAGGGGAGGAGTCGTTTAAGGTCCTGGATCCAAAACCATTTGGCAAAACAGCAGACCCTTAGAAATCCTCAGATAGAAATAATCAATGCATTGCCGCCATACATGAGGTACATGTTAAATGAAGAAAATGTGAGACATAAGGAAACATTTTATTAAACTTACATGGTTATGTTCCAGGCACCACTTCATGACTTGTGTCAGTATAACGACCCCTGTTCTGCCCACTCCAGCGCTACAGTGAATAATGACAGGTGACTTCTTCCCACTTCCCTCCTCTGACTCAGCCAGACGCTGGACAGACTCTATCTCATCCAGAAAACCTGAAAATGTAATCAGTGATGATCAGACCCCGGTCAGTGTACTAAAAGTCCAGATTAAATATACCATAACCTACCCAAAAACCAATACCGGTACTTGTCGTCAGGGCAACTGTGGTCAGGCCCGTCTGTGTACTACAAGTTCAGATAAAATATATCGCAACCTATCCAAGAACCAATACATCTTGTCATGACAACCATTATCAGACCAGTCTGGGTACTAAAAGTCCAGATAAAATATACCACAACCTACCCAAGAACCAATACATATTGTCATGACAACCATGATCAGACCAGTCTGGGTACTACAAGTCCAGATAAAATATACCACAACCTACCCAAGAAGCAATACATGTTGTCATGACAACCATGGTCAGACCAGTCTGAGTACTACAAATCCAAATAAAATTTATCACAACCTACCCAAGAACCAATACATGTTGTTATGACAACCATGATCAGGCCAGTCTGTGTACTACAAGTCCAGATAAAATATACCACAACCTACCCAAGAACCAATACATGTTGTCATGACAACCATGATCAGGACAGTCTGTGTACTACAAGTCCAGATAAAATATATCACAACTTACCCAAGAACCCATACATGTCGTCAGGGCAACCGTGATCAGGCCAATCTGTGTATTGGAGATGCCACACTTGTCTCTCTTTCTTACTTGGCAGGTGACACAGTGAGATACGGTTAGTGATGTAACACAGGGAGTCATTGGTAAACAGTAATGTCACCTCATACTGCAAGGATACACAAATAGCACTGAATAAATAACATTGCAGCATCATGATGGAAACAGTTTGGTATAAGCTATGTACAAAAAATAATTATACTGTGTAACAGAAAACATAAGAAGAGACAAAGAAAATGTCAGTTAATCTTTACTTAGCAGTAATGCTTAATCTTTCAGCAGGTCAGTATCCTTCAATACCCTTGTGTGGAGGAGGCTTGTTAAATTAAAGGCAGTATATCAGGATTTTTCAAAATTTTAAAATTGGCAAAAACAGTATTGCCAAAAGGGTATTTATATTATTATCAACAGGCCAAAACCATATATTGAAAAGGGATTTCCAAACTTGGGCTACGCGCCTAGGTTAGACTTTTTTCTTCTTAAAATTGCAACATATTCTGTGACGTATTAAATGAATCAAAGATTTCATCTTAATTAAAATATTTTTTTGTTTTCTAATAGTCTCCCTTTAAATTCTATAATGAAATGTAATAAAACTATTTGAAAACATCAAGGAAATATTGTTGTCCACAAACTGCATGTCACTACAAACATAATGCATTTGTAAGTCAGCATTAATTAAAAACATTTTGTCAGCACCAAACAATTTTTGTTTGTTAACAGAAGTTTTTGGTTATCATCAATTAAACCTGTTTGAAAGCAAAAAAATATTCATGCCGGAGGTAGCAGGTTCTATCCCAGGTTTGACCTGATGACCTCTCATTAACAACAATTTATGGTGGATCAAAACAGACTTGAGAGAGATTCACAAAGGTTTTGGTTTACTTCATAACAGAGCTAAAATAAATAGGTATAACCCTATATATACTTACATCCCCAAAGATGAGTTTATTTTCAGTGCCAGGGTCCTGAGGCCAGTAGGGGTAACATTTAGGTCGACCAAGCTCCTGCAATATACAGAAATTATATTTTTATTTTGAAAATGATACATTTGTATGTTTATTTCACCATCACATTTTTTAAATAATTAAATAACTTTACATTACTTTTAGAATAAAACTAAACATCAATGAATAATTGTGTTTATTATAAAGTACAATATCATTTTTTAAGGAAATTTTAAGAATCCAAAATATATTAGAAACAGTTACATTGATATCCAGAATGAACACAGTTCACAGTTGTTAAATACTGAGAAATTAGCATGTAGTGGAAAAGAAATTTTCAAGGCAATGAAAGGTCATACTTGTCATGCATGGTTAAGTTTGTATGTGTACCAATGGGAAGTTTCATACATACATGTATACACATCGAGACGAAGTTTGGTTAAGACTGGCTGAGAAGAGAAGATGATATCACTAAGCCAAGAATGTGTGATGTACAATGTACAGTATGTACATTACAGGGGTAATGTCTTCATACAAACTTCTCTGTAGCTGGGTGGTTGGGAGTGGGGGGGGGGTGGGGGGGGGGGGGGGGTATAATGAAGCATGGTGTGTTACACATACCTACATGTCTTGCAAGAAGGTAATTACTTAAATTCATTAAACATGATAAGAAGACAGGATTTCATTTTTCTTCTAAATTTCAATTATAAAATTATTTCTAAAATTGAAATGTTATAATTAAAAACCTGTGGCCGAGACGTCATCTCAAGGTCACTTACCTCTCACTGCTAAGGCAATAGGTGTGCAAGTCCCACCGTTGCTCCCAAAATAGTTAACACAAGAAAGTTTGCCATTTACTTGTGGAAGGACAGTGGTTGTACTCCGATTCATTCTGAGGTGTTCCTTCACCAATAAACTGGATATGCCATATATAACCTGAAATGTTTTTAAATGGTGCTAAACACCATTAAGAAATAAATAAAAAAAAAAGGACATGTGAACTCACAGCAAGTGCAGTAAGCATGGCTATGACTTCTACTTCCTGTTCCCACATCATCTGCCAAAAATCTATAGGGGTGTTGTCCATGGGCGCCTGCGTTGCTATGTACCACCAGACACGGTTACCTACACTCAGCTGACAGATATATAAATACACATGTATAAATAAAACAGTAATGTTTTACAACAGCTATAAAATAAAAGTCAAAATATTAATACAATAAAAAAATTCATTTAAGAATTTCCTTACCAGACTTTTTAAGAACAAATAAACAGCGCAATATTAAACAAACCTAAACATGAAATTCATACGCTGTTTATCTTGAGCAAAATAATACATGCATCAAATAAATACATGTAGCACAGTAATGAACATACATGGAATTCATACGCTATTCATTTTAAGCAAGATATAATAATAATAAATAAATAGTCCAGTATTAAACATACATGGAATACATATCCCTTTCATCTCAGGTAATATATTTATACCTGTTTACATTATATTCTGATTAAAATTCACATTAGGAATCCACTAGTTACAATTACTGTTTGTCAATACAATATGTTTATTACTGTCACAGTCATAATAATTAGACGATAACTTTTTATTATTTTGCCGTCCAATGTATTCCTCAGTATAACCAGTATTACCAAAATGCAGGAACATAACATATAAATCAATATGTCATTTCGATAACTTGTTTTCAAATTCTTCTGCTGAAGTTGGCATGCTTAAATGTCTATGTTTGTTTGAATATTTAGTGCCATTTTTATGCCATCAAGGGCTAACAGACGATCATTCAACCAAACCACTCTTTCCTGGGTTCCTGGAGGGTAAACCAGGTTATTGTAATAATTTTCCCACTTGAATCAGTGGTCAGAGACACATGACGAGACGCAATGTCATATATAAATCATCACAGAGACTGTGGCAGGGTGGGGATTAAAACTCACGACGCCTGGACTGATAGTCAGACGTGCTATCACTGAGCTAATCGATCCCGCTAAATGTCTATAGAGATATAAATAATGAAAAAAATATAGTTCAAATAAATGCGTGTATATGAATCTTTGTGGTCAAGTATCCAACCCAACACACACACCCCACCACCCTCCCCGAGTGTGATGATCTAATACTAGACGACATTATCACTTATGACCTATCCAAATCTTCGTGTATTAGTCAACATTTTATTTACATCAACATTTCATCATTATTTATGATATCATTTATGTGTAAACTTTATCAAAGAAGTACATGTACTTCTACTGAACTTACCTTTATATGTGAAGCATTAATATACCCAGATGAATTATCTTTCCTTGGATTCAGTTTGACTCTTGTTGCGTCATATGGGAGAACATCTCGGAATCTGTTCCTGATGGCATTGTCCTGTAACCTAGCAACATGACAGTCGTATTCTACAATCTTCTTTGGGGTCTCTTCAAACTCTTTGAAAACGAGATTCTCGGACAGTTTCTTTTCTAGTATTTTTCGCTGAAAATATGAAGCTGAGTTTAATATAAAATGATGGTTACCAGTACATCATGATGCAAAATGTTTAGACCAATATATGCATAAAGACTAGATCAATGTGTGAACAGTTGGCTGATAGAGGATTAAGGAAGAATTCATTTGGACAAGTTTGGTAAAACAAGGTCCTATTTACTGCTCAATACATATTGTCGTCACATTCACAGATTCATCATAATATATCTTATAAGTATCTTTGATGGGTTTGAAGTGCGGATTGAAAATTCCATTAGGTCTGAAGAGACTCTGCTGAGTTACCGCCAAAACAGTTATCTCAAAAATGGAATATTCCATCCTCATCCAAAATCCCATGAAAGACACTTTCTCTTGCATACAACCCTAACTTTGTGAATTATTTCATTCCGGTCTATGTTTTATAGTAGAGCAAGGATATCATAGTATTTATGAATTAATTTGCAAAAATGTGAGGTACTTAGTGAATATGCCATATGACATTATGTCATAGCGTGAGGAGGGTAGGATAAGTGCATGAGTGGGATGCAGGATGAAAAGTCTGTAACCCGGTAAATATTAAATATAGAGTTTCATATAGATAGGTCAATATCTTCATATATATTTACCTGGTGCCAGGTGTAAGATTGATTTACATTACAGTGTCCCTTTAAGCATTCTGGATTGTATAATAATATAATTTGGCTTTGTTCATCTATCATGAAATGTGATAATTTGTTTTATATCATTTCATCTTACCCTTTCATCTTTAGGTGCCCTTGTTTCATCATTCATTAGCGCCAACACCATGGGGCGTGACATGGCGAGGCCATTCATGGCCGCCATCTTGAGAGGACCAATGGGGCTCTTGCTAGCTTCATCCTGAAATACGATGCATAAATCCACAATGTACTGGGATCTTACCAAGAATGTTTGTATCAGGAGGGTTAAATCCTGAAGAAATTACGGAACACATTAAAAATGATCAGTAGCCTTTTTGCAGCAATGCCATCTAACTAATGAGTTTTTACCAACAGTAAGTATTACTACAACAGAGATGATGAACACTATGTACATTTGAACATTTTTTACATAAGTTTGACCATAATCAGCAGAGAATTTAGGTGGAGTATTGCTGACAAGATTTACAAGTAAAAATAATTACCGGTAAAAAAACATAACATTCCCAAGCAATTTGAAAAATTTAGAGTAGTGCTGTGCTGATAAAATTTACTGATAAAAATAATGAGAAGGTTATAAATAACTCCACATATATGTATGTAGTACTATGTACATACATACAGAAAATGGCATTTCTATATGCACTGCACCCCTAAGAACAGATTGGGCATAAAATATTAGTTTAAATAATAATAAAAATGTTGGACATTGTATTAGAATTTAAAATATAACACAAAAATTTAACTGAAGTTAAACTTATGGCATACTGCAACAGTCAGGAGAAATTGTCAATAAGCCAAGAAGAGCATAATAAAATATTATAACACTTCTATGTCGGGGATCTATAATATAATAACATTTCTATTTCTGAGATCTATTATATAATAACACTTCTGTGTCTGAGATCTATTATATAATAACATTTCTATTTCTGAGATCTATTATATAATAACACTTCTGTGTCTGAGATCTATTATATAATAACATTTCTATTTCTGAGATCTATTATATAATAACATTTCTAATTCTGAGATCTATTATATAATAACACTTCTGTGTCTGAGATCTATTATATAATAACATTTCTATTTCTGAGATCTATTTTATAATAACATTTCTATTTCTGAGATCTATTATATAATAACACTTCTATGTCGGAGATCTATTATATAATATCATTTCTATGTCTGAGATCTATTATATAATAACATTTCTATGTCTGAGATCTATTATATAATAACACTTCTATGTCTCAGATCTATTATTGAACGTTTTTATGATAATTAAGATAGTAACATATAACACTTCCATGTCAGAAATCTATCATTGAACGTTTTTATGATAATTAAGATAGTAACATGTAACACTTCTATGTCGGAGATCTATCATTGAACGTTTTTATGATAATTAAGATAGTAACATGTAACACTTCTATGTCGGAGATCTATTATTGAACGTTTTTATGATAATTAAGATAGTAACATGTAACACTTCTATGTTGGAGATCTATTATATAATAACACTTCTATGTCTGAGATCTATTATATAACAACACTTCTATGTCGGAGATTTATTATTAAAAGTTTTTATGATAATTAAGATAGTTACATGTAACACTTCTATGTCTGAGATCTATTATTGAACGTTTTTATGATAATTAAGATAGTAACATGTAACACTTCTATGTCAGAAATCTATTATTGAACGTTTTTATGATAATTAAGATAGTAACATGTAACACTTCTATGTCGGAGATCTATTATATAATAACACTTCTATGTCTGAGATCTATTATATAACAACACTTCTATGTCGGAGATCTATTATTAAAAGTTTTTATGATAATTAAGATAGTAACATGTAACACTTCTATGTCTGAGATCTATTATTGAAAGTTTTTATGATAATTAAGATAGTAACATGTAACACTTCTATGTCGGAGATCTATTATTGAACGTTTTTATGATAATTAAGATAGTAACATGTATGGAAATTTTTTACAGCAAACTCATACCAAAATATTATAGAAAATATTTCTAATTTCACAAATGCAACTCCTTTGAAGCAGAATGCAAAACCTCTGACTGCTTGCATCTATGGGACAATAGTTGAATACCATATATGTTTTACCAGATCAATCTGCTTAATATGAGATGCACCAGGGATCACCCGAGACCTCAATATGTGAGAAAAAAAATGTTGTCCCATTTTGCTTAAAGTAAGTTAGATATTCTATTTTTATGAGACATCTGAATGAATTGTGTGTTTTAACCTTTTGATCTTCTTGTTTGAATATATTACCAACTTATCTTGCAATTTAATTATAGTACATGTATGTAATCTTCAGTAAAATGTGATAAACACCATTTTCACCATCACTGGTGTGTACAAGAATGAATGCTTTTTATCTAATTTGGATATAACTGTTTAGTCCCCATTTATGATTTTTATGCGACTTTCATGGATTTTGTGCGGAAATTTCTCAAAATAGAGGCCTAAAATGATTCCTGATGCATAATATAATGTTGATTTATATAAATAAAAATTAATAAATGCCAATGTTGGTATAACTTGTTGAACAAGATTAATATTTCCAATATAAAATATATTAAACGATGACAGATTATATAAACTTACTTGATCTGAGTCGGAATCCTCGTATTCCACTAATCTTTCCTTTGATCCAATCAGATACATCTCATGTTCACTTATTGTAGGCACATCTGGTTCACTTGATTTTAACCGATCCAGAATCTGCTGTCTCTCTGCACTACTGTCTAGAGATACAGCCTTCTCATGAACAATGGCCACTTTATCATTTGTTTTATTTGCATCACTTTGGCTACGAGTCACTTCTCTGCCAGACAATAAAACATGAGAATCATTCTCAATGGTGCCATTATGGACCACCATTGACTGTTGTGTTACTTTGTTCAACATATTTTGCACATTTTCTTTCACATAGTCCCTTGTTTGTTGTGCTGCAGATTTTGCTGCAGATTTATTCACTTCTTGTATATGCTCCTCAATACTGTTTCTTTCTTTTTCCCGTAAACTTCTGTTGTTATGACTACTCCTTTTAGAGTTTTCACGGAGCACACCTGGTGTGAATGACCCAGATCTAGCAATCATCATCCTTCTGAAACTTTCTCTCCGCGTAGCTACATCTTTAGATGTTGACGGTGGTGGAGCTTTATTTGGGGCAACAAATCGAACAGTGATTTTAGATTTGCTGCTTTGTCTCTGTGGAATAGCACGGACAAAAGTCTCCTCTGTTTCACTGTCTGTCTCCTTAATGTGGAACGTAGAGTTGGAATGGTCACTAGATGCATCATCATTCACTTCTGAATGGTTTGGTTGAACCTCTGCTATGCCACTCTCAGTTTCAAACGTGTTCTCAGATATCTGAACAACCTCTGGAATGGTTTCTGCCAAATTTTCAACACTTTTGTCCAATCTGGACTGATTCTCTAACACCGAGTCACCCAGAGTTTTTCTTGAAACTAAATCAGGACTGTCACAAATATTTCCTCTACTAGTTTGTACAGCCAAGTCCGGGGTGCTGTTACTGGCCCTGGGATAGGGGGGTGGAGGTTTATACTGATACATATAAGTCTCATTCACATTTAGAAAATTATCAGTGGTATATTCTTGCGGTAAACCTTGCGTGTTTAATTCTGGTGAGCTATAAGTCGGTTGCATAACCAAGTTAGTTGGTCTCTCACCGACCCTATACTGCATGTAGTCATTCTGATCCTGGAAAACATTGTTAAACATTGGCACAGAATGTCCATAATTCCTAATCGGGGTACCAATCTGGTACTGCCCCTCATGATTATATCCAGATACATTGTGAGTATGGGAACCAATCTCTGGCTGGCTATACGCCAAACCTTCCTCAGACTGGGCGTAAATATGAGAGTTGGCAATATTCTGATTGAGGTCGTGTATTTGTTGGTTACTATGAACATGTTGTTGAGATTGGTTCATCTTTTGTTTCATGACTGTTGCGTAATCTGGAGTTTGTCTATATGCTGGTAATGCCGCTAAACGATTTGCGTAGTTCGGATCTAACGTAGGATCTGATTGTGGGGTTTTCATGACTTGTTGATGTTGTTGCTGCTGTTGTTGTTGTTGTTGCTGCTGCTGAAAATACTGTAGCTGTTGTGATGATGCCGAAGATGCACGTCTATCTGACAGCTGATCTGTGTGGTGCGATGAGGAACTAAGGTCTTGGCCCGAGACGTTCAAACTCTGCTGGGAGCGAGTATAATAGTCATCTGTATTCATTGACGCAGAGCGGGAATCTGCAATAGAGAGTAGATGTTGAAAAAACATACATAAAAATTGTTGTAAATACAATCTGCAATATAGAGTAAATGATGAAAAAAGGCATAACAATTGTTGCATATATAATCTCCAATATAAAACAAATGTTGAAAAAAAAAACATTCATAAAAACTGTTGCAAATTCAATCTCTAAGATAAAGCAAATGTTGAAAAAACATACATAAAAATTGTAACAAATATATTATGCAATATAGAGCAAATATTGCTTAAAAATATATATGAAAATGGTTGCAAACTGATTAGAATTGCTTTAAATGAATTCACTATTTTTTACTTTATTTTTTACTTCTCATGCAGTTTTTGATGGGGATGATATATACTTAATATATTTTTCTCAATATGTGTATTTGATCCCTTTTAGCCAAGTGATCTCACCAGATTACTGACCCTCCACTGGCGAGGTCATAGTTTTAACAAAGCTGGTTTCAAGGTGAAATTTCTCCCAGAGCTTATCTCAAATTCATGTATGCAAGTCTGAGATCTTATTCATCATTAAAACTAGTTTCCATAATTACGTCATTAACATAAATTATTACAAAATGTATTATATATCCTACCTTGTTCATATTTGACATCGCTGTATTTGAGAGAGGTCAAAGAAGACTGTGACTGTGTCTGAAAGGAAAACAGTTTTTAGTAGGGCAAGGACCATGTTTATAGTAGAGAAAGATCCATGTTTATAGTAGAGAAAGGACCATGTTTATAGTAGAGAAAGGACCATGTTTATAGTAGAGAAAGGACCATGTTTATAGTAGAGAAAGGACCATGTTTATAGTAGAGAAAGGACCATGTTTATAGTAGAGAAAGATCCATGTTTATAGTAGAGAAAGATCCATGTTTCCAGTTCCAGGGTCATCATGTAAGTATGCTCTGACAATGTCACAGAGGTAGACAAAGTGAGAAACTTTTACTTTTGATTTAGTTAACTCAGTTCATTTACTATAAACATGCAAGTGCTGTTTTATGCCAAATAAAATATTTGTAATATAACTGAAAAAGGTGTACTTGAGAGCACACAGCACAAATCAGATACATATAATTTGTGTCTCCGTTATACATAAAAAAACATTGTTGAAGCAGGTCTGTAGTATAGTGGATTGAGTGTTGACAGTTTGATCCCCAACTTGACCTGTTGCATTTTAAAAACAGTATTCAATACTGGTTCTCCCAAGGAAATGGACTCAAGAGTGGTTCATAATTATAAGCTTTGAGCTTTTTTCGCAATCAAGCTAAAATAAATTAGGTTTTAATAGAAAAAATTGTAGTCAATTGTAAGTAAACAAAGATTTCATGTAAAAAAAAACAAACCAAAGGACTACTAACCAGTTGGTCTGCAGGAATATCTGACTGTGGAAGAACACTTTGCTGTATATCTCTGAAATATAAACATGAACTAATAATGTGCAGAAAAAAAACTTCACATTGAGATAAACATATAATTATGTAACATGAAATTATACAACAAGAGTTGTCAGAAGACAACAAAGCACACCCCGGGTGTTTAAGTCCAAAAAGGGCCATAACTGTACCAAAATGCAATCCAGAGTTATGGTTTTTATCTTTGTGTGTTCCACTGATGATGGTGAACACACATGCAAAGTTTTATTCACATCCAATGAGTGGTTGCATAGATATCTTAAACTTAAATACAGAAGTTTAACCTGGGTGTCTACAGATGCTGACGCCGCTGCCGCTGCAGAGGCCACCGCCTGGGTCATGGCAATAGCTCTCCTTGGACTTTGTTCAGCAATAATTACTATTTGACATTCTATCCAAGATAACTCAGATTGGAAACACAACACCCTGTGCTCTAGAGTGCATATTTGTACATGTATCTCCCTGGCAAGTATTTGTGCAAAATTATTTAGAACTTTCTCATTGCATTATACAGTTGATATATAAATATAACTTTGAATGCAGTTTCCTTTCTTTATTATTAGTTATCCCAGTTATTTAGCAGTACAATGATATACCTGTATGGATTGCTATATCATTCATGTAAATTGTTTCCAAACTTCACAACCATACCTCACAATGTGGAACATCCACTATATATCCATCTATCCATGTAGGTGACTTTATGAGAAATGAATCCAGTCATATGTGACCAGCAACACATTATATAAATCTAATCAAAAACTACTTAATAAGGCAAGGGATATAACCAATTATAATAATTAAAATAGTGTCACTATTGATTATTATAACAATAATTAACTAATGACATTTTAATCTCTAATTTTTATCTCAAGATAATCACAGATGCAGGAAATTGGTTTTCACACCTTTAAACATTTATAATAAGATCACTATTGTTAATGAAGAACAGCAAAACAATTTATGGCCATACCAGTAGATATTCAAATGGATTCATAAATTAAAATAAATGAAGCTACATTTGATGAACATTGTATAAAAATAAAAGAAGATATTGAAATATTTTTATAAATATACAATAATGAAGCTACTTTGAGAGCTTTACTTCATTATGTGCAAGGAATACAAAACTGCCAGTCAAATTTTTTTTTTAATTCAAATTTTTTTTACTTTAATATGCACATTCTTATGAATATTTGTATAAAGAAGTAACATTTCAAATGATTTTTACAGAAAGTGTCACATTGATTTAAACACATTTTATTTCTACACAAACTGAAATCTAAATCCCACTGACTGACTCAAACGTTTATAATTATGTACACAGTCCTCATATCTTTGGTAAGATAATTTGTCCATTTAATCATAACAGTTAACATGCCACTGTATTAGGTTAATAAAAACATAAATGTTACACCAAACTTCATGCAATACAGGGGCATAGCCATGAATTTTATATTTGTACGATTAAATATTTTACAAAACATGTAATTTTGTAGACTTTAAAATGAGCAGCACCAGTGGTGGCAGTCCTACAGGATTACTAATGCCATCATCGTCTGAATTTAAGATAATTATAAAACAAGAATAAATGCTCACAAAAATCATATTTTTATTTGGAACATAAATAAGTGCCTTAATAGTAAACATTTGTCAATGATCTTGAACATAAAAATGCTTTAATAATCAAATTGTCACTTTTAACAATAGCATGTAAATGCTTACAGAATCATAAAGATATACCAAACATATATTTATATGCTTCAGTTGTCATACTGTTACCTTTGACCTCAAACATGTTTATTGTTTATGAGGTCATTTCTTTCTTTGTGACAAAGATCTCAACTATATATAAATAAAAATTATTACCAAAGTACTTAAAGTTCTGATAGCCAGGTTTAACAACACATTGATATTACTGTAGTGTTTGGTTCTTTTTATCCGACATTTTATCAAAAATGATGTAATTCTATGTCCACAATATATTAAAAGAAATTCAACGAATAAAAAGTAGTCCCTGTTTGGTATGTTTATTTTGGTAACTTGATCACGCCGACAAAAGTAGTCCCTGTTTGGTATGTTTATTTTGATAACTTGATCACGCTGACAAAAGCAGAACTATACCTTTGGAATATAGCCCAGCTTATAAGGCAATGCTCCAGATATGCTTTTTTTCAAATGAGTATTTAAGCAATTAAATTAGTATGCAATGCTTCTTTTAAAAAATGATAATGGCAAAAATGAACATTCTTATCAAAATACCATTTAAAACAAACTAACCAACACTGAAATTGAGAATAACCAATGCTTGTTTGATCCTTTAATTTAAATTTCAATGCATTAATCCGAAATTCCAATGCTGAAATACCCCCAAATAGTGCTTATCTGGAGCACTGTAAGGTCAAGAAAGTAATTCTGGAATGATGACAGTTCTGACAATAATCTATAATATGTAAATGCTTACGGTATCATATCTCCATCAGCAAAGTCGGTCACATCGCTGAGACTGGCACTGAAACAAAACACAACCATGCAGGAGGACATGTCAACACTACTTCACAGTTAGTTGTTCAAGCATTAAGATAATGTTCTACACTGCACATATGGTTATAAACATCCTGATTAAATAACATGTGAATGGACAGCTTTTTCCAATCTTTGCCCATCAGGAAACGCATATAAAAATCTTTAAAAGACTCCTTAGAGACGTGCAAGATGTCGCACTATAAAATGTTGAATCATGTAGATGTTGAATAAACTTTAATGTATTAATTAAATTTAACTATACATGCATACAAGTCAGATTGTATTAGTTAATGCTTTATAGTTTCAAATTTATCTAAGGAAGAGGGATTTTGTTTGTTTATTTGAATATTTATCATCATTTTCATGCCATCAACTAATAACAGACAATCAGTTTACCTAACCACTCTTTCCTCGAATCCTGGAAGGTAAACCAGTACTAAAGCACACCCATCTCCACACTGATAAATTACCCACATGAATCAGCGGTGGGAGACATTTGACAATGAGATACATTGTCGTGAATCAACCATAATGGAGACAATGACCATGCGGGGATTCAAACTCATGACCCTGAATTGATAGTCGAACATATAGGTTTCCTTGAAATAAGTTCACTTTGGACCAAGCAGTAGCATTAGTGTTTAATTGGAATTTCACATGTACCTATCGACAAATTACAGGTTAGAAATAGCATCTAATTTTATTGGTGAAGAAAAACCTTAGAATGTGTATAAGTAGAGCCACAGTTCTTCAGCAGGCAAATAACAAATTTACTGTTTGGACTGAGCTGAACCTTGAACCCACAATCTACTGTTATAGCATTAGTTTAAAAATAGAGTAGTTACTTTGTTATACACTTCCTTCATGGATACTTGAGTGGTGTTAGTTAGTTAAGTCTAGAAACATAAGAGAAACCAACAATTACTAGAAATGTGCCTGTTGACACTAATGACCCCGCTACTGATTGGAAACTTTGAAAGCAGCCATAAAAATTGATCAACATTGACAAATACTGAACTTAACCTGTATTTTATAATTATACATGTACATATAATTATTAAATAAATACATACCCACTCAGAAGTTATTAATTGGATAGTAATTATTTACCTTCGATGGATTGAACTGACAGACGGACACAGTAATACTTAATGCCCCTTCACTAACCATCGGATGGCGGGGGGTTAATAGTTGAAATTGGAGGACAGGTATAACAGCAGTTTCTGTCTGACGTACATGTACATGTATGTTAGTGTCATGCTTAAAGCTTCGGAAATGCTCACACAAATCTCAGTCTGGAACAATCATGCACATGTATATAACACACACACTACGAGAGTACACAGTACACAAATGAAGAAGAGTAACAATGTGCTGGGATACTACAATAAACATAGTTAAAATACAGTTCTGTCTGGTGAATCGACTACTATTGTGTGGATGAATAACTACAAGAGTTGTTACCTGAGTGTGGGTTTTGTAGACTTGTAAAACTTCTGCTGAAGAAGGCACATTCTCTTGAGATATTTGGCAGTATCTGAATCTTCCTGTAATCCAACAACATAGTTTTAATGAACAAACACAATACATTATAGGGATTTGGATACCCTTTCACAGATTAAAATTTCCAGTTTGAGAGCTTAAATTCCAACTGTGAGCAATTCATAAAATTAAGGGCAAAAATAAGTGAATATTCATTAATCTCATTAAAAAGTATCATACCATAACTTAATTGGAGCGACTTGGACATATAAGAAACACTTTGTCTGGAATATTAAACTCCAAGACAGTTAAGTCGCATAAATTTAGCTTTATGGAAGTTTTGAAACTTTATATGAATTTTTTTTAGTTCAGAAGTGCTGAATTATAACAAACATTATTATATTGATGTGATAAATATGCTGTAATCACTTAGATGACCCCATGGTTCGCTATGGACAAAATGAATTGATAAACTTCAATAACAGATGACGCCATGGTTCACTAAGAACCAAATGTGTCATTAAACTTCCAATTTACTTATAGATATGAAAACTAGTTTTATTTTATTATAAATTAAATAGAAAATGACCCTTTTACAAGATGCTGAAGTCAATGCTTCTTAGCAACCCTGTAACTAATGATATATTACGACAGTGTTGATTCCTACATGCACTTACATAATTTGATCTGCCTATTATCATACTATTACAACATTTTATCACATCATTTTACCCAGAGCTAAAGTTTTAAACTTGTTTGTTTTACTTCGATTGTAAAACAAATTCTTACAACTTATACAAATCATGCTTGAAGTCATTTTCGATAGAACTAAGCATATGCGGAAAAGGTGTCTTGCTCAAGGACAACACACATAGCCGTGGCGGAGGATAGAACCCACATCCCTCCAATCATGTGGTCGGTGCTCAACCACTAGACCAAGCGCTCCAAAGTTTCCAGTTCCATGCAGAAAGAAGAATGTGGTCCAAATCATTTTGCAGATGTATAAACATGATATTTTAAAGTCTCCTATCATTTTGGCCCAATTTCCCAGCTCCATGCAGAAGGATGGAGGTCTGAAGCATTTAACAGCTTACTCATATCCGCGTATGCGATCAGTTAAACATGATGATTTGAAGTCTTTTATCAATTTGGCTCAGTTTGCCAGTTCCTTGTGGAACATCAATGGTATACTCAGATAAATGCATATCAGTTGTCCTCATAGCTGTTAGTCATGTATAGCTAAAAAAGTTTCAAATGTGTTGCTAAAACACCCTTCCACCCAGGCTATTGTTACAGACTAGTTTGGTAAAACATTCCAGTAATTCCCTATAGGATAATGTATACAGAAAAAAAAATGTTATTTTTACCATAGAATATGTTACGGAGCTTCTGGATGTGTCGATTTCAAAAGATTTCTTGCTTTGTGGAAGTCTGGCAATCTCAGTCCACCTGCAGAGGTAACAATGATAAAATACAGGCTGTCAGTGTTTATCTGAAATCTTCATTAGAACTAATCCACATGAAAGGCATTTATTGATATTTGTTTAAAAGGTGGATACAAGTAGAATGTACAGTACATATAATTTGATTGTTTTATTTAATATCTGCCTTTGTTTATCATTGAGAAGTTTGGCTGATTTAGATCAGTCGGTAGTGCGTCTGACTGACAATACAGGGGTCGTTATTTTGAATCCCCTCCCAGCCACAGTCTCCATGATGATTGATAAATGGCATTGCATCTCATTATCATTCACTTCTCACAGTTGATTCAAGTGGGAAAGTTATCAGTTACTTGTGGAGATTGGTGTACTCAAGTACTGGTTAACTTTCCAGGATCCCAGAAAACAGTGGTTAGGTTAACTGATTGTCTGTTAGCCACCAATTGCATAAAAATTACGTTAAATATTCAATCAGTCAATTATCATTGAGGAACAATATATAAGTACTAAGGCTAATTACAATCTACATCATGAGACAAAACTAATTAGATACATATTAAAATTACCATCTATAATTTATAACTAGTAAAAAATTGTTAAGTTCTTACAACTTAGACAACCAACAGCCAATGTCTTCCTGGGTAAAACCAGTACTTAGCATGTGTGGATAAAGTGTTTTATTCAAAGACACATCAATTGGCGGGGATCAAACTCATGACTCTAAGAGCCAAAGATCCTGGGTCCAATGTTTACAACTAGAACATACGCTCCACCATTTATAACTTTGGTAATCAAAACATTTTGATGAATACTCAAATGTAACTGGTTCTAGCAAAAACTTTAACAAGAGCTGTCAGAGCACGGCCTGTTTGACATCACAGTTCTCTGTATGGTAGAGTGTATACACATGAAGTTTCAATGATGTATGCGAAGTGGTTACTGAAATATCAGCATGCCTTAAAAAATGTATAAAAAAAAAGCCTAGGCCTTGGCGAGTACAATAACTTTCCTTATTTCAAAAGCAGAGCTAAAAATTGTAACATGGCTGTAATCAACAAAAACTGTTTTTTATTTTAATTTTCAATAAATTAACAGACTGTAATATAGTATTCAATTCATCGCAAACTTTGTACTTACTTGAAAAAAGTGGGTGGTTGACCATCCCGGTATCTGGTGAATATTCCTATATATGACGTTCCCAGGTAGAGCTCCTTGCCTTTCTCATCCTGAAGCAATGTAAAACATGACATGACAGTTTTGCAGGAAAACAAAAAATGAGAGACAAAACTTGTCAGAAGACAACAAAGCTCACCCATGGGATAAAACTCACCACCCATGCAAAGATTGAGATTTTAGGCAACACCAAAACTTAAATGCACCTAACACAAAAGTTTAACCTGGGTGTCTACAGACGATAAATTAAGTCCAAAAGGGTTATAACTGTGCCAAAATGCAACCCAGAGTTATGGTTCTTGTCTCTGTGTGTTCCATTGATGATGGTGAACACACATGAGTGTTTGCATAGATATCGTAAACTTAAACGCAACTTAACACGAAAGTTTAACCTGGGTGTCTAAGACCAAAAAGGGCCATAACTGTGCCAAATAAAACCAAGAGTTATGGTTCTTGTCTCTGTGTGTTCCATAGATGATGTTGAACACACATGCGAAGTTTCATTGACATCTAATGAGAGGTTGCATAGTTATCTTGAACTTAAACGCAAAAGTTTAACCTGGGTGTTTATAGACGACACCGGGGTCATGGCAATAGCTCTTCTTGGACTTTGTCCCGGCGAGCTAAAAATTCAAATAAATTCATACATGTATATAGGAGCAATTCCAGGTGTACAACACATTAACATATTACTTCAGCATAATTACTATTTGACATTCTATCCAATTTTTTGCATTCCACAAATTTATATTTTTTATATTAGGTGCATAACCAGCAATCTGATCACCTCGGCCTTTATGCTCCGCAATAGACCTCTGACATAATAAGGCGCCATTTTGGAAATACTTTCAGTCACATGATAAAATAAAATGGCGCCCCCACCCCCCCCTTATGCCACCTGTTTATATACATGTACGTTGAAAATATAAACGTTTGTTAATCAAGACTTATATTTTAAATTTCCCTATAAATATGACCCATGTCGAGCATATAAATAAAAAAATCGATATAACAACGCCATATATAATCAACTTAATGATGGATACATTAGTTGTTACTTTCACGCGAATGAACACAGACTTGTAACACAGGCGATTCGCGCTGGTGTATTCTAGAGCTATACACGAGGTGTATTCTACGGAGGATACGGAAATACCCGATGTTTCACGATTGGCATAACCAGGAGAAAATATACCATACCAACATTTATCCATTAATAACTTATATAATATATTGTACTAGTATCTCTTTGCTTTAAAAATCAGGGGTCATGGTACCAACATAATATACTATCAATCTGTATCACGTACTCATACAGTATTGTTACCATAATAAAACAGTGTTTCATACAGTATCCTTTCATGATATATAGCTCATTTATGTATTGTACAATATGCTGTTACCTTGGAAACACAATACTCAACTATTATTCACATCAATGGTAGCTCCTATAATTTTATGCACCATATTTTATTTTTGCCTTAGTAACAAAGTGGCCCATACAATAACTGTTTGTAATCTATTAGTTTGTCTTGCATATAAACATTCAAATATCCCTTTAATTCAGAGTTGGTAACCTTGGCAACATAATACTCCATGCCATATCCGTCCATCATCTGTATCTCCTTCATGTACTGGATCTCTGCCTTGACCGGGTGGACTCCCTGTAGATTCATGTACATCTGGAGTACCTCGTTCATCAGGTCAGACAGGATGCTCTCATCTCGCGTCAGATTCTGTGTCAGTTAGAAATTATACACAAATAGCTTTGTTAACTGAAATCTGTAGACAGAAGTACATTGTATAATGAGTTTTATGTTTGTCCTTTAGCAAAAATGGAATATTGCTTTCCATTTCATAATATGAACATGACAAGACTCACTTTATATATAGAAGATATTTGTTGGTTTCAGTGAATGGGGTTAAACGCCATTTTCAACACATTTCAGGTTATATATGGCATATCCATTTTTATTGGTGGTGGAAGACCTCAGATTGGTTCAGCCTGAGCAGAACCACTGTCCTTCCGCAAGTAACTTGAAACTTTCTCACATAAAGTATTTGGAGTGAGCGGGACTCGAACCAACGACCTTAGCGGTGAGAGGTAAGTGATCTTGAGCCTTAGACCACTTGGCCACGGAGGACCCACCCTGGTTTCAGTGAAATATTAATTTGAAGCCGCATGATCAGGAATGGCAAAGGGCCCCAATGGCAGAATGGTCTAAGGCACCATCTAAAGATCACTTCCCACTCAAAGCTGAGGTCTTAGGTTCGAAAACTTTATGTGTGAAAGTTTGACAGTTACTTGCAGAAAGATGGTGGATGTGCTCTGATACATTCTGAGACTCAACCAGTAAAACTGGATATGCCGTATATAACCTGAATGTGTTAAAATGGCATCAAAACACATATCATTTTCTTCATGAATATCAGCAGAATGACTATCTATGATTAAAAATAAGAAAAGGAATTTTGTAAACATGCTTTTGTAAGAATTCTTATATGTTATGTAATCAAACTAAAAGCAGCTTACATAACCGAGTGTTCCGATTTACCCATGAGCAGAGAGAGTTAGCGCTTCCATCTTTTAATGTTTGTATATGGTTGTTTTTTGGTTAGTTTTTTCATCTTACATATAACCATAAGAGCTTGAATACTTGCGAATGCATGACCTCGCCAATACATCGCATTTGCTTATTACAACTACTGTGTAAGTTTGGTTAAGATCAAATGAAAACTGTGGATGGTAAAGTGTACATAAAGTTAATGGAAAGACAACTGACAACATAAATGGCGACCAGAATAGCCCACCATGAACATTTGCCTCATTTGAGATAAAAAAACTCTTTTTCTTCATCCATTTTCATACAAGTTTATACATTCCGAGGTCATAAATAAAAGTTATCTATTTTGTCAACAAATTACATGTAGAATTACAAAATTTTGTTTCTAGGCTATTGTTGTCATGGGAAAACGTACCTTGGGGAAGACTACATTATCTGTGAAATAATCCGCTGCTGGTCGGTCTGACTCATAATCATTAAACTCAACTGTAATGTATTAATATAGCTGTACCATTAAACTCAACTGTAATGTATTAATATAGCTGTACCAGTAAACTCAACTGTAATGTATAAATATAGCTGTACCATTTAACTCAACTGTAATGCATAAATATAGCTGTACCATTAAACCCAACTGTAATGCATAAATATAGCTGTACCATTAAACTCAACTGTAATGTATAAATAAAGCTCTACCATTAAACTCAAATGTAATGTATAAATATAGCTGTACTATTAAACTCAACTGTAATGCATAAATATAGCTGTACAATTAAACCCAACTGTAATGCATAAATATAGCTGTACCATTAAACTCAACTGTAATGTATAAATAAAGCTCTACCATTAAACTCAACTGTAATGTATAAATATAGCTGTACCATTTAACTCAACTGTAATATATAAATATTGCTGTACCATTAAACTCAACTGTAATAAAACTGAACTGTAATATATAAATATAGCTGTACCATTAAACTCAACTGTAATATACAAATATGGGTGTACCATTAAACTCAACTGCAATGTATAAATATAGCTGTTCCATTAAACTCAACTGTAATGTATAAATATAGCTGTACCATTAAAACTCAACTGTAATATAAAAATATAGCTGTACCATTAAACTCAACTGTAATGCATAAATATAGCTGTACTATTAAACTCAACTGTAATGCATAAATATAGCTGTACCATTAAACTGAACTGTAATGTATAAATATAACTGTACCATTAAACTCAATTGTAATGTATAAATATAGCTGTACCATTGAACTCAACTGTTATATATAAATATAGCTGTACCATTAAATCAACTGTAAAATATAGATATAGCTGTACCATTAAACTCAACTGTAATGTACAAAAATGGGTGTACCATTAAACTCATCTGTCAAATATAAATATAGCTGTACCATTAAACTCAACTGTAATGTAAAAATATAGCTGTACCATTAAACTCAACTGTAATGGATAAATATAGCTGTACCATTAAACCCAACTGTAATGTATAAATATAGCTGTACCATTAAACTCAGGTGTAACATATAGATATGAGTTACAAATAAACTCAATTTTGTTTTATGGACCGGTAAAGAAAACAAAACAATTAACATTGTATTTTCTATTATTTTGACAGGAGGTAAATGCTGTAGATTCTCACCCATCGGAAATATTGGCTTCATGGTAAAGGTAACACACTGGTGTATCATACATTCACCAACAGCCACACAGTTACATCATAAACATAAACATGACATTAATTGATAGCACCTGTTAAAAATCCTCAATATAAGCTACTGGTATATTAAAATTCAATTTATTTCAATTTCTGCCAAGTGCTGTCGTATCAATAGTTTGTGATATATGAGCCTACAATATTCACTGTTACACAATCAAATTAGAGTATAGCTACCAGTATAAACAATATTGAAAAAGCTGCTGATGGCAAAATCCAATAAAGATAAACATAGATAGGAGACAACATTGTAACTATGGTGTGTTTTGTTATTTTGTTAGGAAGTTCTCATTCTCAAAAGTATCATCAATAGTAATTAGCTTTCCTTCATTATGATAGGAGACATTATTGTAACGATTTGTCTTTAATTATTCTGTTACAGAGCAATGGAGACCTCAACAGTATAACTAACTGGTTTTCCTTGATTGAAAAGAAAACTAAAAAGCTTATTCAGGTCATTCTTAGTTGCACGGATCAATACATAAAAGAACCCGTGATAACCATCCTGCAGCCATTTCACACCCCACACACTGGTACTAATATGGAGTCGGTTATTTGCAACAATTCAATGAGTATTTAACAAAGTTAATGCTGGGGTGGCGAATCAAACCTGGATTGGTTGTTTTAAACTTATTTATTTTACAATGGTAGAGAAACAAGTTCTTACAACTTACACAAATCACTCTGAAAGTCTTCCTGGGTAAAATCACGTGCACCTGGATTCGCTAACCATGTAACAGTTGAATAAGCAGAAGACAACATTTGTACTCACCCTGAAGACTGTAGGCTGCCAGTTGTATCACCTGGTCCACAGTCAGTGGCAGACGGCCATCCACAATGTCATTCTTTAACTGTAGATAATACTGATACCTGCAATATCAACAACAGTCATCAATCATGTTGTACAATATAGAAGCACAACCAATGGTGGGAATAATGTAAATGGATCCTTTGTCAGCTAATGAGTATCAAATAGAGACCCTTATTTCCAAGACCTTGCTGAAATTATGGGTTCGGCACCAACACAGTTAAAAAAATTATCAGAGAAAGTTTGCCTGTTAACTGAGGTTTTCCTCCAATAAAACTTGACATACCAAATATAACCCATCATGTGCTGACATACACCCTCCTTTCTTAAAGCTTTAAGGGGGTGGCTTTCAAATTTGAGTGTGAATTACAAATCTCATATCAAGATTATATGACAGTTACTTACTGCATTTATATAAGTGATGTTTGCAAGCAAAATGGCAAATATGGCTGCTTAAGACAAGTTGCTGCTTAATAAAGGCGACTGCTTACACAGGTTTGACTCTATTTCTAGAAGTAAACGAAACCTACCTGGCCACATCATCGACAATCTTGTGAGAATTTGTGATGTAGAACATGACACCGAAGTACAGTCTTGGAGATCGTGATGAGTGGTTTGGTTGGGCATATTTCTCCAGCTGTTTCCTCAATGGCTTCGTCAAGTCAACCCAGCGGAACTGAAGCTTCTTGGTGACATAACGTAATCCAAAATACTGGATCTGAAATATTTCAGTTGTCATTAAACAACATAACGTAACCCAAAATACTGGATCTGAAATATTTCAGTTGTTATTAAACAACCTTATGTAACCCAAAATACTGAGCTGAAATATTTCACTTGTCATTAAACAACATAACGTAACCCAAATTACAGGAATCTGAAATATTTCAGTTGTCATTAAACAACATAACGTAACCCAAAATACTGGATCTGAAATATTTCAGATGTCATTAAACAACATAATGTAACCCAAAATACTGGTCCTGAAATATTTCAGATGTCATTAAACAACATAACGTAACCCAAAATACTGGATCTGAAATATTTCAGATGTCATTAAACAACGTAACGTAACCCAAAATACTGGATCTGAAATATTTCAGTTGTCATTAAACAACGTAACATAACCAAAACAGTTGTCATTAAACAACGTAATGTAACCCAAAATACTGGATCTGAAATATGTCATTAAACAACGTAACGTAACCCAAAATACTGGATCTGAAATATTTCAGTTGTCATTAAACAACATAACGTAACCCAAAATACTGGATCTGAAATATTTCAGATGTCATTAAACAACATAACATAACCCAAAATACTGGATCTGAAATATTACACTTGTCATTAAACAACATAACATAACCCAAAATACTGGATCTGAAATATTACACTTGTCATAAAACAACATTACATAACCCAAAATACTGGATCTGAAATATTTCAGTTGTCATTAAACAACATAACGTAACCCAAAATACTGGATCTGAAATATTACACTTGTCATAAAACAACATTACGTAACCCAAAATACTGGATCTGAAATATTACACTTGTCATTAAACAACATAACGTAACCCAAAATACTGGATCTGAAATATTACACTTGTCATAAAACAACATAACGTAACCCAAAATACTGGATCTGAAATATTATACTTGTCATAAAACAACATAACGTAACCCAAAATACTGGATCTGAAATATTACACTTGTCATAAAACAACATAACGTAACCCAAACTACTGGATCTGAAATATTACACTTGTCATTAAACAACATTACGTAACCCAAAATACTGGATCTGAAATATTACACTTGTCATAAAACAACATAACGTAACCCAAAATACTGGATCTAAAATAATTCAGTTGTCATTAAACAACATAACGTAACCCAAAATACTGGATCTGAAATATTTCAGTTGTCATTAAACAACATAACGTAACCCAAAATACAGGATCTGAAATATTACACTTGTCATTAAACAACATTACGTAACCCAAAATACTGGATCTAAAATAATTCAGTTGTCATTAAACTGCATTCAATGCAAATCAAAATACTAAAAGACAAAAGTTTTTTTCTCTTCTGAATAATTGCATGAATGGGTAGAATTTTGATAAATAGATATACTATATAAGGCATGGTCTTCTACACAAGAAAGCTGCATAATTGTGGTTTGTGTTAATATATGTAATTGCAGCTTAGTTTGAGTACAGGCTTTTGAGTCAGACCAATGGTGACCTGAGGACATCTTTTTTCGTCGGGACACAAAATTATAAAAGTTGGCTGTTTCATCGGGTTACTTGAAATACTCAGAACTAATTATTTTGTTTAACTTTTTATTTATCTTCGCACTATACACTAGTTATTTTGGTGAGAACTTAAAAAAACACATACTGACATGATAACATCTATTCAAGGTTATATCTACCACATAAGCACTTTGGCCTTTAGCCAGTAGTGCTAATCTTTATTCACTTAATTTTTATTTATTTATTTTTTTTTTATTTCATTGTTATATCTTGCATCATTCTTAATTGGTTCATGGTGACAAACACATAAACCCGCCCCAACTCATGCATAAACCCACTCCAACTCATGCATAAACCCACTCCAACTCATGCATAAACCCACCCCAACTCATGCATAAACCCACCCCAACTCATGCATAAACCCACCCCAACTAATGCATAAACCCACTGCAACTAATGCATAAACCCACCCCAACTCATACATGCAGCTAATAGGCTTGGCTCACCATATCAGTTTGACTCAAACATGTAAAATCAAACCAGTTTGACTCATACAAGCAGACGGGTTTTTCTCATTTAAAATAATCTGATGTTAAATGATTTTCATTACGGTTTTGGGCATGGTCATATTTTCTTTTGGTATTTAGACAATATGACTAATGCAGAATTTTCTTTGAATTTATTTCATACTGGTGTACTTATTACAAGTGGTTTAAAAATTCCATTTTGATAAATAAATTAAACAAAATGATTATATCAATGTACATATAATGTATTCCCACCGAATAAATGCCCCCACCCCTACTCCTCTCCCCCACTACACCACAATTGCCAAACTTTAATGTAAATGTAATGGGTAATTGTTTGATGATGATAAGTTTATTTATCGTCGCCACCAGTTTGCCATGTAGGCGACGCCTTAGGTTCTTTTGAGGATGGTGCAGAGATACAGAAGACCCTTTTGTAGTGTCCCTGATTCTTTTACATGCCTGGTGTTAAGCACTGATACATGTGTTAAAGTCCCATCCGAAAGACTGATAAGTATTTTTAGTTGGAGGAGTGGGGGGTCAAACCTGTGACTCCTGGGTTCATAATCCAAGGCTTTAGCCATTGGACAGCTAATCAATTCTAAAAAGAAAAGGGTTGTAGCTCACTTAAATAGTATATATTTGGCGGGAATATGGTTGTTTAGTTAGAGTGTTACACAAAAAAAAACAAGCTTCAACCTGATTTTCCTATTTGTTTATAACAATACAATATAAACAGCTGATACTTCCTGCTGAATCATCGCACTGGGTAACAGAACCCAAAATCTGAAACTTGAAACGCAAAATACTGATCAAAGGAACAAAACAAACCCCATCATAAATTTCAGTATTTTTACAGTGTGTTACCTCCACATAATGTATTTGTCGATGCTCCTAAATTGGGAATCAGTGCAGTCACATATTGTGGTTAACTTTGTCTTGACTTTACCAGTTATAAAAAGTTTAGAAAGACTTTTCATGAAATGACTGGAGGGTAAAGATAATCCAGTTAAATACAAAGATCTAATTTCCTGAGGTGCTGCATGGTTATTGTGATTTAGTCTGACCTTTTGGTAGTTGAAAGATGAGTCAGTTGAAGATTATATCATACACAAGCTATCTCTGTAATTGAAATTTGCCTGTATATGGTAACTGTAAATGGCCAATTATATTATTATCTTTTTACCATATATTTGGTATTACAGATATATGTTTAGCATCAAACTGTGACATTCTCAATAACTTCTATCAAGAAAATTAAAGGTACACCTGTCATTTTAACTTAGCACCTTTTTTAAAAATCATATAAAATATCAGTAGTGTAGCCGACCCTAAAATAATGTGAAAGTCCATTGGTTCTAGAGGTTTTGGATCATGCTCTACCCCAGAAAAAATGATTTTTAGGATGCATTTCTTGTATTCTGGTGGAATTTTCAGCAGATATAATGATGCATTCGCAATAATATGTGCACGCCCAGGCATTGTGGGGTAAAGGCTGCTGAATATGATAGATTTACATTTTGCAGACATGAAATTTAAAGGAAATATATCAGGATTTTTTCAATATATCATACCTATATTATACTTACTGACCCATATTGTCAAAAGAATATATCTATTTAAATGTATGCCAAAATAACAAATTGAAAAGAGATTTCCAAATTGGGCTGCACACCAAGGTTAGACTAAAAATGATTTTTGCGACATATTAAACGAGTCACGTGATTTCAATTGGATCTGTTTTACAGATTTACACTTAGTAAAAATTGTTTCATGAAAGAGAAAACTTCGGAGTCCAAATAATGATGAGTAGGTTGTCAAGCAGTATTTAAGTGCTGTTTAGTTTTAGAATGAGGATTTCATTTCAAGTTTACTTCATACTTAAACTGAGTACATTATTTGAGTTAAAGTAAAATAACAGTCTTGGGGCCTGATATAAAACATTTCATAGATATGTTAGGACATTATGGAAACACATTTTCTGCACCTAAGAGCCAGGCCTGGTAGACTCAGTCAGTAGCACATCTATCAATATCCAGGGGGCGTAAGTTTGAATCTGCAAGGCCACATTCTCCATGATGATTGATATTGTGTCTCATTGTCATTGGTCTCTCACTATTGATTCAATTGGGAAGTTATGAGTTATTTCCAGAATTGGGTGTGCACAAGTACTGGCTAACCTTCCTGGCTCCAAGGAAAGAGTGGTTAGGTTAACTGATAGTCTTTTAGCCCTCAGTGGCCATAAAAATGATGTTTAATCATACATGTATTCAAACAAACAAACTATTTTCTACATCCAGGAGACCTTATAATATATTGTCCAATTAGAGCAATATGGTACCAAGTGTATAGGAAATATGAAGGCACTTAGTACCATTTTGCTACATCAATATGATGTATAACTGAAAGACAATGAAATGTTCAATGTACAATTGTCAATATTGACTTCTCAAGGACAAAGTAAGCTCTATATATGATCAAGTGACAAGTCAACACAGACAAATGTTACCTACTGAGAGGAATCAAACTGCTGTATGTCTTTCATCACTGATTAACACTTAAAAGTGTTTTACTTTTCACTACCATTTTTATATTAATGTTGACAGGCTTGTTTGTAAAGTGTAAGCACACAAGGCATTTTCCAATAAATTATTACTGTATATGAATTAAGATACCGGTCAGAATCATGAGGGCATCTGAAAATAATTTAAGAGGGGTAAACAAGTACTTGTGAAGGTTTACAGGGAGAATGTTTTATACAAAATATTTACAGTCAATTTTAAAGACCATTTTTATGACTTAAACTGGTATTGATTTAAAAGATTGTAAATATAAATGGTTGTGTATGCAAAATATGGACACAGACCTTTTTATTGCCTTTACTTAGTGAAGCAAACTGAATACCCAGGTAACCCCTTGACCCCCCCTCTGCCATAAAGACTAAAAATAATATGTTCCCATTAAAGATGACATCACTATTTCCATCTTTCTGATCTTTCAGCCTGGACACATCAATAGCTGATTTTTACTAATTATATGGTGCAGAGAGTTAAAAGGTTTTGATTATTTGAGTACAAATATGGTCATAAAATGTCTCTTATTTCACATTCCCTTGGAATTAAATGTTAGTTAATTATATAGATATATCTTTTTTGTACCGGAATTAGTGTTGACAATGGCAGATTATATAACAGTACCGCTTGAATTCCCCAAACCACTTATAGCAGAACAAATTCAGTACTTGAATGCTGTTTCAGAGAAGAAAGACTTCATGGCAGTATTCCTGGCTTGTTACGGAAAAATCTGATGTAAAATACTTTTAATGAAAACAAATCCCAGAGCTCATGCATTTGGGACAAAGGTCGTTGCAAAATGTCACCTAGTGGTAACACACTGCCATAATACTGCATTAAAGAGTCACGTTTGTGTCATGCATCAAAGATAAGACGGAAAATGTCATGTTTGTATCTAATTTGCACTAAGTGTGTAAAAAGTTTCTGTACTCTTAACAGCAGAATGATTAATTATTTACCACATGTTCAGTACCACCCATACAGAACCAATACCATACAGTTACAAGCATGCTACATGAAAGCAATTTGTTATTTGATGAGTATGTGGATTGTTTCATTGCATAATGAAATTGGGATCTATTCTTTAGTATATTTTTCCCATTCAAAACAAACATAGCATGTAATTATGTGCCATAAAATCCTTATCAAAGGCGATGAATTTAAATTTTAAAGCCTCTTGTGGTCTTAAAACAAATATTTTAGTTTGTAATAAAGGTCACTCTTTTGAAAAATGTAAGGCCCTGGGATCATTTAAAAGGGATTAATGGGTATGTTATCTTTTTTTTTTTTTATGGAGTTAAACGCCATTTTCAACACATTTCAGGTTATATATGGCATGCTGGGCAAGACCTCAGAATAAATCTGAGTAGAACCACTGTCCTTCGGCAAGTAACTGGTAAACTTTCTCACATAAAGTTTTTGGTGAGCGGGATTCAAACCTACGATCTTAGCGATGACAGGTAAGTGATCTTGAGACGCTGCCTTAGACCACTCGTCCATGGAGGACCCAGTTGGGTGTGTTAAGATTACTTCATGTAAGTCCCATTAGTTCTATAACACACCTGTTAAGGTGTCACAGTTCTTCTGTCTCACATATTGCGCAATAAAATCACGCTCTAGCACTGATCATGTAATTTCTCATGGTTTAAAAAAACAAGCACAAATTTACATAAAATAAACTAGTGAATAATCTTAAATACTGGATGAATTAAGTTGAGTCTGGACCAAAGTTTTCTAGGAACGGTGTAGGTACAAATAAAACACGAAATATATTTATATACATGTAATAAATTATGATTACAAAAATTGCTTAACACTAAAATATAGATACATCTCCAGAAATGCACCACTGACAACCTATAGATCAGGAACTCCAGCATACACTAAACAGGTGGGGCATACTATTAGTTAGTAAGGCCATAATAAATTCATTGCTAAATTATCATCCCTGCCTGCCCGCCCCCTTATTTTTATGCCACCCCCAACCCTTTTTATTTTCATAAAAAAAAAAAAAAAATAAATAAAAAAAAAAATATTTTATCTTAAAAAAAATATCAAAAATTTTAAAAATTAAAATAAAAAATAAAATCCTCCTGCCCTCCCGTTTTTAAGAAAAATTTGTATGATAATCTAGCAATGAATTTATAAAGACCTAAGTGTCCCTTTTGTTGTAATTGATGCATTGATTATATTATATATAGAGAGAAATAGAGAAAGTGTGAGAGATAAAATAACAAAATATCTTTCTCACTATATAAAACATCTCTTTCTCTCAATCATTTTCCAGTTTTGAAGGGGGGGGGGGGGGGGGGGGGGATGTTGGGTACAATTTTATAAGTATAATTGTTTTTCTTCTGGAAGATAAATGGTGAATTTAATAGTAAAATAAGTGGTGACTAGGTTTAACATGCTAAACAATGTTCTCCATGTTGAGTTCTGCAAATACATGTATATAATTATATAGGTGAAAAAAGTGTCATGTGCCAAGCCCCAACTTCTGTGCATGTCCTAACATTACTGTTATTATTAAAGATTGTTTTACATATTATCATTACCAAGATAAAGTGATCTCTTTTAATGTTTCAAACTTGTGCTGTTAGCCATAAGGCCAGTCTTTGAAAATTTGCAATTACTGATAATGTCGTTTATGTTAAATCTAGGTATTGATCCGGTACATGAATAGAAAATTAATGCTACAGATATACAGAAAGAATTGAACAGTTTTAATACAAAATGTGGTGTCATGACTTGGCTCTTTAACTTTAAATTGTTGATGATATGGCCATGTAGTAAAAACATATTATATGATCATATTAAGTCATCCAGAAAACAGAAAAAAATGAAAACAATAAATATTCAGTATTATTTATAACAACACTGAACAGATGGGGACATTTACACCATATTTGGTTATGATTCTACTTGGTCCTCATCAAATGGAAATTTATGACTCAAGAATAATTGGTTGATCAAGTACACCAAGCTACATGTGACATACATATATATGGGTAGCATAGGACAACTATACAATTTGTAATGTTTGGATTCAAGGCTTCACATGCATTTTGTCTAAATTTCAATAGCCAAAATCACAGTAAGATGAAAAAGCTTAACAAAAATTTTTATAATTAGCCATATGGCATTTAACCAGAAAATCTAAAATTAAAGTCATTTCTTTTTACCAAGAAATTATATATATAAAAAGAAAGGTAACTGATTGAGAATTTATGAATGCTTGCACATTCATATAAAAATCTTACAAAATCTTGGTTTCAAATATCTTCACTTCCATTCATCTCGCCGGGCCCGATTAGCTCAGTCGGTTACACGTCTGACTATCAATTCAGGGTTCGTGAGTTCGAATCCCCCACCTGATCAATCATCACGGAGACTGTTCCCAGTCAGGGATCCGAACTCACGACCCCTGAGTTGATAGTCAGGAGCATAACCGACTGAGCTAATTGGGCCCGGGTTATTGCAGTTAAAATAATAAATAACAAAATTACTAGAAAATTTACTTCAAACTGCAAATTGCCAATTTTATAATTCAAGATTGTTTTACATGATCAAAACATTATAAAACATCTAAAGTTATATACAGCTTACATTTTATGTATAAGAAAGCAGTTGCCTGTGAATTATGAATGATTATTTTCCACGTAATTAATCCTTTGTATGCTATTTGAAGAAAATTAAGTCAAGATATGCAAATTTCCTATCCTTTGATAGATATAAGTACTTGTGTTTGACTCACTGATCAGTTTTAATTCAAATGGTCAAGTATGTACAGCTTCTGAAGTGGTGCAGCTAAAGAACACTAAATGGCCAGCAAACAGCAGCAGTGGTTGTAGGGTTGAGCATCCGCCCCATTTGCGGAATGTCCTGGGTTCAATTCTCAACTACCGTATATCGTCGGCCATAAGTCGAATTTTTCAGACTCCAAAATCACTCTCTGAATCCCTACTCGACTTATGGCCCCGTCCTAGTCCCGAGTGATGATTTTTTTTACCAACGGTCAGCTCCTACTGAAGTTTTGATCGTCGAATTTCAGTTTCAGCAACAGTCTATATGAACAATGACACCAAAGTGCAGACTTGTCAATCAACTATGCATCTCGCAAACACAAAGGATGATTACGTCATACGTGGAAAGTTACTTTGTTCATGGAAAACTCTGATTGACAGTTGAAAAAAATGATCGGTTTCAATTAGACGCTTGATGTTTTAACTCTATGCAAGGGAAACCTTGATCTTGGTCAGCCGAACGATTGCGTTGCCTACACGGGGTGTAAACATATATGCCGAAAATTGCCTTGGGATATTTGGGTCAGAAGTAACCGATTATTGCAATTTGCATTTCCACATATGTGGTGACACTTATCCGCGGATTACAGAATATAACAAATATTCAACAGAAGACTGCATTTGTTTGTCGGCTGCATATTTGCCGTTGATTCGATAACGGTACATGAACGTATACATGCGTAAGGTCAGTTGTGAGTGCAGGCAATCGCTACTGTAGGAATTTTAATATTTAGGTGACCCAAATCTCACCCACTTCCATTTCGAAAATTCTGGGTCGACTTAAGGAAGGGTCAATGCAAAAAACTGAGATCTGAAGGTCAAAAAGTCCCCTCGACTTATGGCCCGACTCGCCTTATGGCCGACGATATACGGTAAGTCATCCCAAAGACTTAAAAATATGGTACTAGAAGCTTCCTTACTTGGCGCTCAGTATTGAGATGATAGTCCTAGGTCTTGTTGGCCTGGTGTCAGTATAATGTGACTTGTAGGGGTATCATACCATGTGCCTGCGGTATGATACTCCAGTGTGGCAGTGCTTAGAATACTGTCTCAAGTACACACCATCATGATATAACTGAAAAAAAGTTGAAAGCTCCGCTAAACAAACAACCAGCATATAGCCAGGTATAACATATATATAGAGTTTACTTACTTCTTGTAATTCTATTTTCTGAGCTATTCCATCCAAACACTCATGCCCGGTACTGTCTGTAGTCAGTCCACACTCCAGAAATGAACCATCAAGCATCTGTACCTCCACCATAAACACATTCTTTGTAGAAATGTCATAGCGACGCGTTCTCTTAAATCGTAACCCGAATGGCATGTTTGGATATCTTTGTATATAAAAGGTTGGAATTCAAACTTTACTCATGGTGCAGAATCTGAAAACATACAAAGCCTCAGTTTCACTAAACATCTCAACTTGACATTGTCCTCAACTAAAATCTTTGAAATGCTATAACTTTACATTGATCATTTTATATTTTACAAATGAGTAAGAAGTTGTTAGGACTGCAATTCTGTGTGGTCATTTGGTCTGTAATGAGTAAAGTAATCATTTAAAGAAATTAAATTTTAGCCTTCAGACAAATTCATACAGTTAAAATAATAAAATTTTTCATTCTTTCCAAGTACTCTAATCTTGTGTAACAAACTGCAAACGCTTAAATCTTTGAAGCAGGCAGTATGCCATTTGGAGTACATATGATTAGTGGAGTAAGATATGTTTTTAATTTGATTTTTAAACCTTTGTCTGCATATTTAATAATTTTATATGTTTTTCAGTCTCACAGTTTCACTCAATACCTATAACATATTTTATCATGCACTGACTATGCGTCTGTTAATACCCGAAAGCAGTTTTAACAGTAATACGAAGATAAATAGATAAATTGTGAGTCTATATTATGCATTTCTTTATTTTAACGTAAAATTATAAGATTGTTTTTTAGTTGACACTTGTGCTTATGTAGTGACATTGCAATAACTGTTTAAGCTATTGGAGTCTGAAACTTGTTACAAATGATGTGTATTTACATAGATCACTCACAACATCCTTGCTGTCAAACTAACTTTTATAGCAACATGAATGAACTACACCAACTGTATCAGAAGTTAAACGACGAAGTGCAGGGTCAGTACTTGTCACTTTAATGGTATCAGACTTTTAAACCCACATCTGGACAAATCCCTCCATCCTATGGAAGGGGCAGAATATGGCCAGGAACTGCATGAAGCTATAGGCTGGGAAGTTTGGGCCAATCTCTAAAGGTTAAAAAGGGGAGGAATGAAGTGAATGTACATCTTCCAGTGACAGACATGGCCCACTCTGAGGCATTGTAGTGTCATACAATTTGACTTATGTACAAAGTGAATGTGAAGCACAAAAAGGTAGAGATAAAAACAGCTCTATATTCATACATGTAGACTCGCTACCCTCCCCCCACTTCCATACACACTTGAAATCTTCTAAAATTCTGGCTAATGCTCTAGGTGTTCTGTAAGCTGGTTCAGAGCCTGACATCTGAAGGTACAAAAGAGTGTAGGCAGGAGAACCTGTCCTGCAGAATGGCATTGTGTATGCATGTACTATGGTAGTGACAGTGGAAGTATGGAAGACCTTGGAGGTATCAAAGTCAACAAGAACGCATGTAACTCTGTAAACTGTTGTCAGCATGGTCAGATTGGCATTCTGTCTGCATTGTTGGATCTGGATAAGTACGTTGTAGAGCCTCTCGGCATATGCACAACGGAAGTGGCTCCCATCTGAGGTCTGATGTCATCTTGCTGGTGCAACAGGTTGTTTTATAAGCACCTTTTACGAATCGTGCAGCTCTGCAGTAGTCAACTGCTTGATACAGACTTGAATTTATGAGGAAGCCTACTCCAGGATTGGTCTAACCACCTGAGGGTGTGTAGCAATGGGCCTTGATGTCTTGTAGACAGCTAGTTAGATTTTTCCTTATGAAGACTCGTGTTGAGCTAGCTTTTATAGTGATATGGTTGAAGTGTACCGACATTATTAAGTTTGGCAATATTACAAAGTATGGGTTTGTACTTAGATGTTTGACCGATTTCACTTTAGTTCAAAACTTGTTATGCTATTTCATCGTCATCATCATTTGGAAAACACACCTGTCCGATTTGTCAACAATCATGCGCTCTACATCACTTACCAAACCAACAGACGGAACTGAACATCAGTTATATGGTGAGGACACAAAAGCTGAAACTACATGAAAACTTATACATTAAAATAAAATCAGTATACATGCTAAACATACCTGGTAAACATTATTCTGTGTCAATACAAATTACTTTTTGGCAAGATGTTTCAAATTATCTTCCTCTTAAAATACATATAAAATCCATACATCCTTTTGAAAGAGACGCACTATATTTAACTTATGGTCAAAAATATACACACAAGTGACTCATCACAGGATTATCCAGGTGTGTACTTGTATTTATTGGTCATCTTTTGTGTTTACATATTGGAAATTTTACAATCCAATTAAAACTGCCGTAAATACAGAATGTCGTAAAATATTTTTTATCCTTAGACCATATATTATTTTGTTCAAATTTGCACTAACTGTATATTTTTAACATTATACTGAAACGACTTATTGAAATAATTATTGAATAATTAATTTCAGAATTGTCGGGATGTCGTAAAGATTTACTGGGTTAATTCCCTTTGTAGGCTTCTTCAGAAAAGGAAAATAAAATTGGTAAAACCGGCAAGAAGGTAAAAATGACGACGGTCAAACCAACAGATAGCGTTCGAGAAAAAGTTCTTTCTGACTACAGAAAGAAGCTTCTCGAGCATAAAGAGCTCGAAGCTAGACTCAAAGAAAGTTAGTTTTAGTTTAGAATAACGTATTTATGGAATGTAGTCCCTAATATGCCTCTTGAAATCCTTTTTATAATACCAGACAATCACGAAAATGCTGATTCATGTCATCTCTGTAAATGTTTAACTTTATCTGTGTGATGCAGTGACATTAGAGCTGTTTTCATAAAATGTTATATTTGTTTTCTTTCGTAAGATGTTGTAACGTGATAAGAATAATGCACTGGTTTTCCAGAACCGGAATTTCCCCCAAGTAAAGCTGTGAATTCTGAGATACATAATGATAATATTGTAGCAGGAATGACTCTTTTAGTTAATTATAACAATAGAGTTCTGCAATCTTTATAAATATAAATTGAATATTCATTATAAACAATTATGCAATTTTCCCAGTGTTCATACACTTTGATATATTTTATTACCTTAAGGTTATTCATTACCTTAGATGCAAACTTCTATTGTTGTGCTAGCATAAACTGTCCACTTGACATCTTGGACATTAATAGGTCAAATAAAGAAATTACTATAACCAATTAATAATTGTTCTTATAACATACATACAAACTTATTGAAATACATTTAATTAAAGGACATACTTTATTGACCCTGGGGAGATGGTCAGAGACTGTTACAATATGAATAACGTCAATTCTTTTGATTATGTTGACAAAAATCATGTTTTTCACATCATACAAACCTCTCGTTGGAAATTGCATAGAATATTGTTTAAATGTTTGTTCTATTTATTAAAAAAAAATGTTTTACAAATTTTTCTTCATCTTCAAAATGCAACACTCCTTCATTAATGAAGATTTCGGCCACACCATAAAATGTTTTAAAATTGTTAGTTATGATGGATGCAGTTTATACAGTTTGAGGTGCTCAGAGATGACTTTAAAGTGTTAAATGGTTAAAATATCATTAATGAATAAAATCCAAATGTATTAGTATGTCAAATCTACCAAAATGTGACAAAATTGCTATTTAAATTGGAGTGGAACACTTGAAACGAAATCACCATTTTAAAAATAGACAGCACTGAAATACTTCTTGACGTTATTCAGACTCTTTCTAATATGAAACACTTTTTACTATGTGTAAGCCTGTATCAATGACGAATCTACTCTTTAAAAAACTGGTGTATGTCTCCCACATAAAATCCTATATTTTATTAAAATTCAATGTATTTTTACTGTGCCTGTTCAGATTTTGTGTTGTTCTCCTTTAAACTGAAGTCCTTAATCCACTCCTGTGTAAAACGAATCAAAATGAAATCATGTGACTCATTTGATATGTCACAAAATATGTTGCACTATTAAGCAGGAAATCTATTCTAATCTAGGCTAGTAGCGCAAGTAAGGAAATCCCTTTTTAATATATTATTTTGGCATGTTTAAATAGATCATATGACAATACAGTGTCAGTGTAAATGGGCATGATATATTAGAAAAGTATGTTTTAAGCACATTTTAAAAGTTTAAAAAATCCTGATAAATTCCCTTCAAAGGTTAAATGTACATACACACTGTGACATATTTCCCCACAAATTTGGAATCATCCTCAAATTTCCATTGAGACCAGAAAATCATGTAATTGTTTCTTGGTGTGGAATATATAAATGTCACAATCACTCCTTGGGCATCATTGTAGTAGGACAAGAAAGTTATATTCAGCCAGTCTGGTACTCGACCCCAGGACTTTCTGCTAACAGGGCAAATGCTGTACCAACTGAGTTCGGTTACAAACATAGTGACATATTCCCGTACTAATTTGAAATTTGGGAACAAGGCAAATGCTCTTACATCTGAGCTAGTCGACCTGCCAATGTAAATTTCTTTTCTAACAGGCTACATACTGTGATATATCTGTCATGGAGATTGTATCTATAAAAAACAAAACCTTTAGCTGAAACATGTTTCCCAAACAGTAGTGACTAGTCTTTCAAAATTCATTCTCTTCCTACCTTTCACCATCATTTTAATAATGTAATACAGACAATCTGGAGTAATTTGTTCAGCATTTCTCAAAATCTGAAGGGAAAAATTGACAGTTGGCTCATAATTTTCAAAAGTTAAATATAACAAATAAATTGTATTCAGAAAGAAATCACATATGCACAGGAAACGTTCAAACCACGACAGACTCCAATTAGTTATAGATTTGAAGTCCAGCAGATTTTTGATAAAATTGTAGTGTGAATACTAGGCATTCAACACAGTTACATTGAAATTGTTGGTGAATGTAAAAAAATAACACAATAGTGACTATGTTAGCAAAAGCATTTTTTTGCTTTTACTTTTATTATCTTGAATTCATTTCAGTGAGAGAGAATCTGAAAGACCTTACCAAACAATATGACAAATCTGAGAATGACCTGAAAGCTTTGCAAAGTGTTGGACAGGTATAAACATTTTAATAGTACACACCTGATATTCTGTCAATTAATATTAAATATTCTTTGCTGTATTAATTATATGACCTTATTTGATATGTAGTATTTATTTTGCTTTCAACTAAAAGGGACATACTTAATGAAAAAGATGAGAGCATTCTCTATCCAATTTACTGTTATGTGCATTAAATGTAAACTTTATCTCAAATAGTAAATGCATACAATTCAAAATAAAAGCATTGCTGAGTGACAGATGCATCCATTTGCAATGTAACCTTTAATAAGAGTTACTAATTTTACTATAAAATTTTCAGGTTTAAAAATTGTGTCTTTAAAGTATTACAGTTTTGTGGATATCATACACAAATATTATGAAAGTGGATGCAAAATCAAACTTACCGTTTTTCAAATAATTTAGTTTATAAAGCGCTACTTATTTTTATTATTTTTTTATATATTTTTTTTCTTTTCACAGATTGTTGGTGAAGTGTTGAAACAGTTAACAGAGGAAAAATGTAAGACTTACTATGTTAATAGTCTTATATAAGTTTGTGTTGTAAAATAGAAACATGTTAATTTTTAGCTCGTCGGGACGAAGTCCAAGCAGAGGTATTACCATGACCTCGGCGTTGTCGATGTCAGTAGACACCCAGGTTAAACTTTTGCGTTTAAGTTATCTATGCAACCGCTCATTGGATGTGAATGAAACTTCGCATGTGTGTTTACCATCATCAATGGAACACACACAGACAAGAACCATAACTCTGGATTGCATTTTTGCACAGTTATGACCCTTTTTGGACTTAGACACCCAGAGCTTTGTTGTCTTCTGACAACTCTTGTTATTTCAAATCTTAATCAATTTTTCTAGTTGTGCCCAGTTTTCATTTTTTAATCACAGCTTGTACATGAACATATCTGTATCATCTATATCAGTTATTGTGAAGGCAACAAATGGACCACGCTATGTTGTTGGGTGTAGGCGACAGCTGGACAAGGCCAAACTGAAATCAGGAACACGTGTAGCCCTGGATATGACCACACTTACTATCATGAGGTATATTCAACATTATCTTGCCAGTTAAACTTATTACTTAAATAAATAAGGTAAATAATGGGTTATCAGGATATGTTTTAAGATTCTGTACATTATTTCTAGTAGGATAACATTTGAAAAAAATGCAGACACTATTAAAACAAAAACAAAAAAATGTTGTGAAATTGCAATAACTTGAGCATCGAAAACTTGAACCAATGAAGAAACTATGTGGTCCCAAATTTCATGTATACTTTACTTGCAATAGCTAGAGTATTATAGAAACTTGAAAACTTGAGGTACGGTGACAATCCCTTCAAGTTATATCCATATAAATTACTATTTTAGGCTCGGAAACACCTATTTTGCCTGATGTTACATGTACTTTCATTTTACCCACTTTGTCTGAGTGTAGTGATGATTTTTTAACACCTTCGTTTTACACACCTGTCTTAATTTGGATAAGAACTATTGGACATTTAATCCTATAGTCTTGCAGGAATGAGGTTGATTGCACTTCTTTTGATTGGTATATTCTTAAATAAAAATTAGTTCACAGTGATCTTTGCTATGCATTCGAATAATTGTTTTTTAAGCGAGGACGGTAGTGTTATGGATAGAATGTTGGCCACTCACACCAGAGGTTATGGGTTTGATTTCCAGTTCGACCCGATGCCTATCATATAATAACACTCAGAACTGGTTCTACCCAGGAAGCGGACTTGAAAGCGGTTCATATAAGCTTTGAGCTTTCATCGCAATCAATCTTAAATAATTTAGTATAAAACACAATTTACATTTGCATTGTTCCAGACTTTTACAGAAGTGTCTAGACAAACATTGCAAAATGGACTCAGTCAAGTAAAATTCAAAATAAATGCAACAAAATACTGAAAAGAAATGATTGCTTTCATTGGGTTGGTTTAGAAAAATTGTTTATAAGTTATTGCATCAATGTTTTATAGAAAGAACGATATACAATCACTTGTGCAAGTGATCATCTCTATTCAGCAGCCACTTGTCTTAAGCAGTCACATTTGCTAAGGGCTTTTCCAGAATTAAATGTATGGGGGGGGGTCGGACGGCAGTATAATTAAGATTTTATGCCTGGTGGGTGTTTTCATAAAAAAAAATGATGCCTTGCGGGGCAAAAGCTCATTAAAATTTTATGCCTTGCCGGTATTTCCGTCTCTGAACCGAATTTTTTCTTCAACACCGTTTTTCTTCTCGAAATTTTATACATTTTTTGCCCAGATATTTCCTCCCGTCGTATACAAAAACATAAAATTGTCCTTCCCCATGTACCGCGCCGAGTCAACATCCCGCAGCGTCTAGATTTCGGCGAGCGTCTTATCTTTATCGCAGCAGAAACTGCAGGTCTTTTAAATTTACCTTGATTTGACCTTTATGTTTGCCACTGACACGCGTGTTGTAACCATTGTAATACACAAGCTCCAGACATCATGACCAAGTGAACGTTTTACGCGACTACACAGTTGGACACTCGATACACTGGTGATGTTAATATTAGGAATTGTCTTCAATTAACTTTTTCATCTCAAACTGATTGATCTTTTTTGGTATGACCGCCATAATATAATTACATCACCCGACAACAACATATGATTTAATTTGTTTGTTTGAAACAAAGTATAATTATCTAACTTCAGACTTCCCGAAAAGGGACAAGAAACATACTCTTAGTCGTGAATAAATTATTAACACGGAAATATACGAGCTAATCAGATTGCGGAATACACTCGTAGCAGGCCGTTACCACGTCTACTTTATTAAATTGATGTTGAGATGCCATGTCACAAAATTATCTCCTCAAGTAAATTTTACGAATTATATATCAATATTTGACATATCGAATATGTTTACAAATACTCCAATACGGATATGAATATACAGACGTGTATATTATAAAATTCCGCAAAAACTCAATTCAACTCTACGGCGGCATTGCTATAATTATATGTATATCCGCGCTGTTTGTCAGATGGTGTAAAACACTAATTTATTCGGCACAAAAAGAAACACCAAGAAATGCAAAGTCTATTGTGACAAAAAATCTAAATTAGGACATTGCGTTAGCAGTGAAAATAAAATCTTCATTCTCAGATATGTCATCCCACACCCTATACGCCTCATTCTTACCCCAGTGTCTGAAAAAATCATGGCTAAAAGCAGATATTTCTTAACGGTCGTACAAAAACATAAATTGGACTGTGAAATTGTCTTTGAGCATCCATAACTGGATTGTTTGCCATCGGGTGTGCGAAATGAGGTCAAATTAGATTAAACCTTTATCAATAGTAGGGAGTAAATAACATGTGTCATAATAATGTTTGTTTCACTGTCAGAGTGACGTCATCGGACATTGGCACAAGGCGTTAATGAAAGGGACAGCGTGTTCATTCTGTGCATAAATTTAGGCATGTGTAGCATAACTCTCTTTACGGATCGTATCAATTTAATAGTAATCCTTTTTTAAGAAATTAGTATACTGAAAATAAACATTTTAGAAGACAACTAGTTACAAACAAACACTAACTTTTAATTATTATTATGTTGTGTTATTTTTTCTCGTTTGTTATCTGTAGTGCACCTTTATATAATTCTCGACCTGAGGTAATTTGTGACGTAATCACTAGCATATCGGCATTAGATCAAAAGTGTAACGTCGGCGTACTTCAAAGAAAGTAGGCAACCATCCAGACTAGTAATTTTGGAAGCGTTACCGTAAGAAAACATTAGAAAGGGGATTTTAGCCTCTTTTTTATTTTTATTTTGTGCATGGTGGTATTTTATCTAATTAAAATTTTATGCATGGTGGTATATATCACAATTAAATTTTATGCTCTGTGGGTAAAAAAAATAAGTGCCGTCCGACCCCCCCATACATTTAATTCTGGAAAAGCCCTAATTCCCATTTCTATGTTTTCAGAGCAAATTAACCTGTATTAAGTAACAACCTGTCTTTAAAGGCTATTTTCGCTCCTTCCCTTGACTGGCTGCGTAAGTCGGGTTTGATTACACAAGGTAATTTTTTGTATATATGTACCGGTATATTTCATTCGAGGCTCAACTCTAGTATTTTTGATGGTCCTAGTCGACCTTGAGTTGTCACATTTTCACTGTACATGAGACTACTTCATTTCTTCTACCTGGATAATCTGGATTCAATTACATCACAATATTTTTTTCAGACATTTGCCACGTGAAGTTGACCCTCTTGTGTACAATATGTCTATTGAGGATCCTGGTGATGTGAGCTACAATCAAATTGGAGGTCTTGGTGAACAGATCAGAGAATTACGTGAAGTAAGCTTTGACTAATTATATACTATTTAATATACTTATATATTATTTATGTATGGTTTTGGATATGTTTGGATTGCCAAAGATTTTGGGGACATACATTGTTTTATCTCTGTTTTTAAGCAAAGATTGGTGGATATCAATTCCTAAAATTGGCACAAAAATATAAATAATTCTGGTAGAGGTTACCATTTAATATAAAAATTTCAAGACAATACTTGATCCAGAGATATATTTAAATTTAGAAATATAGACTTAATGTCGAAACTGACTGACACGCTAATATTCCAAGAGAACAAAGGTGTTGTCTCTTTAACTGATCCAATCTGAATATATCTATTGTAGAATGTGAATATCATGTTTTCTTTGAGTGTCCTAAATATAACACTATTCGCGCACTGTCATAATCTATATACATGTAACTGGTACTTATCTGGAAAAACCTTGTCATTTCTACCGGTTAATGAACACTAATGATGATTATGAATTAAAAAGATTGCAATATATGTATACAACTTAATGTACAATTCAGAAACCAATGTAGATGTAGTACCTCTACAATTATAATATGTCTGACACTACTCTTTTTCAAATGCCATTGTATGTTCAAACGTAATGTTGTGTATTATTGGCCGGTGGCCTTTATTTACTGAAGATAAACTCGATTTGATTTTATTTGATTTTACATGTATGCTACATACATATACAGTAAAACTTCCATATATCGAACTTCAGTATATCGAATTTCTCGGTATATCAAACTTTTTCTCAAGTCCCAACTTTTTTACTCCTAAATCTATATGGAAAAACCGCAAATATGTGAAAGTTAACCATTTATGTATCGAATATCGATTACCTGTTCAAAATTTCTCGGCGGGAGTGATGTACATGTATTTCACACCTGTGATGCGCCGGTGTGACGATCGTAGGAACAAAGGCCCCGCTGATCATATAGCGTAACATCCCTTTGAGTGCTCGGATAAATGTTTGTTAGGAGTCGCACTTTAATAAACATTTGATTACTTAAAGGCAGAATGGTGATAATTTACTGATAAAACATGTTAACTTTGTGTACGCAAACATGGTGGCTGCGTCTGTCATGATTACATATCACCAATTTACCGAAAACGGCTAATTACCGACAAGCGCTGATAACTACCCAAATTATGGCTAATATTCAATTTAAAATTAAACATTAGGCAAATTGATACATCTTAAATAATGGATTGTACTCAACATGTCATCTCACTTGTATATAAGTGTATGCTTAACACTATCCATGGTTCATTAACGTACGTGTAAATCGCACGCATTGTATGACGTTTAGTTTCATATCATGTTATCTTACAAGTGTAGTTTATGAACATTTATTTATGTTTATTGTACATGTATGTTGATGTTTTGTTCATGTGTGATTGTACCAACTGATGTGCTGATGGAATATTCATGTACATGTATGTGCTTATTTTATACTGGAAGTGCTCCATGTAAGTTTTTATGTTTGTACATGTTTGTAGTGCTTTAGTAATATTGATTTTGAAATGACATACAGGGATTTAATAAATAATAAACACGATTTAATTTATGTTTTTTTTTTCAACATTACCTTTACTAGTAAAAGTATAACAGGTAGATCTGCAGTCATATACATGTTGCGATCTCATTACCAATCCAACTTTTACCATTACCATCAAGTGATCCAGACATGCACATATATCGAAGTCCCGGTATATCAAACTTTTCATGAAGGTCCCCTGAACTTCGATATATGGAAGTTATACTGTAATTAGATTTAATATATATTTGTTTAATCATTTCAACCCTGGGTATGTGTATTTGTTGTTGACAGACTCTGGGTCAAACAACTTTATTATAAAGTTTTAAACAGGCAGCAATCAAATACAGTTCTCTGCACCAGCTTCAAAGCAGCACTCCTGCAGATTTCTTGTTTTCCATTTCATCAGAACATGAACTTGAGGTCTTGAAGATAATAAAGATGTTTTATTAGTTATTTGCATATGAAGCCTGTATGGCTGGAGTGGTAAACGGTACATTATAATTGGTAAAATTCCATAGTAAAGTAATTAAATTACACAGGGACAGTGGAGTGATATAGTATTCAGATACATGTTATATGCGAATGCTGATATGTATGCTTTATTGCTATAATTTCCTCTGCTTGTAGGTTATAGAACTTCCTTTGATGAATCCTGAGTTGTTCCAGCGTGTTGGCATCACACCACCAAAGGGCTGCTTGTTGTATGGACCACCAGGAACTGGAAAAACTCTACTGGCCAGGGCAGTAGCATCACAACTGGATGCCAACTTCCTCAAAGTAGGTTATTTCTTACAGTTATATATATGGTTAGAAATTAATGATTTTCGTTAAACATGAATTTGCTATTAAATGGACATGAAGATTATCTTGTTAGTGTTCATTATATTTGTTTTATTTAAGTAATCTTACAATTTTTTCAATTGTTCCTTATTTTTATATTCATTGTACTAGTTTTCCAGAAAAATTACATCATGTTCAAAAATACTCCACAGTTGCCATTAAAGTAGTAATTATCAATTGTTAAAAAATGCCAATAACTTCAAAGTCAATGATCATTTTAACTATATTTTTTATACTTTTATTTCTGTAGGTGACAAAGCTTGATTTATAGTTTTTATGCCCCCGCCATTTTCAATGGGAGGGAGAGGGGCGGGGCATATAGTATCACTGCTGTATGTATGTACGTACGAAAATGGTTTCCAATTATATCTTTAGTTTTAATGAACATATTTATACCAAATTTGGTGTGTGACTTCACATTCAGGAAATACAGGTCAAGTTTATATGTTCGTTCCGGTCTGATGATTTTTGATGGAGTTATGCCCCTTTTTGGACTTAGATTATTGACAAATGTCAAGATATTGGTTTCCGCTCGATACTTTTGAAGGATTGGATGGATTTGATTTATATTTAGTAGAAATATGTATGATGATAAACTACAGCTCAAGTTCGATTTCCGTTAAAATCCCTGCATATTAATTAGGTGTTCTTGGCTCTGATTGGCTGATAGTTTCCAACCTTTAAAAGTCTTTATTTATGGACCGATTTTGACGAAAATTTATATTTGGCTTTATACCAACAAGACCAAAGTAAAGTTCGACAATGGATGGAATTGACACATATTAATTAGGTGATCTGGACTCTGATTGGCTGACGGTTTCCGACCTCTAAAATCTTTATTGATGGACCGATTTTGATGAAACTTGATATTTGGCTTTATTGATATCTATTATGTAGTTACAAAGTGGGGGCATCTGTGTCCCATGGACGCATTTCTAGTTTGTCTTTGTTTCTATAGGTGAATAAGCTTGATTTATATATGTGTGTGTTTTTGTTTCTTCAGGTTGTATCCAGTGCTATAGTAGACAAATATATTGGAGAAAGTGCCCGACTTATCAGAGAAATGTTTGCATTTGCACGGGAACATCAACCTTGTATCATATTTATGGATGAAATAGATGCCATAGGTCTGTATTAAGTGCCATATAGTTTAGTTTTATTATGCATTGTTTGAATTATGAAACTTTGTAGTAGGTGTTAGCCGAAGGCTCACAGGTGAACTTTTGTGATCGCCAGGTGTCTGTCTGTCGTCCGTGGTCTGTCGTTAACTTTTAGCTTCTAACAACTTCTCTGAAAGCACTGGGCCAAGTTTGATACAACTTCACAGAAATGTTCAAGCCATCTTGATTCATAAAAAAACATGGCCGCCAGGCGGCGGGGCAAGTTTAATTAGTAAAAACTTAAAAAATCTTCCTGTCAGAAACTACTGATTTCAAAAAAAATTCACAGAAATGTTCCTTGTAGGACCCTTCACCAATTTTGTTAAAACGGTATTGATTTGTCAAAAAACATGACGGCCAGGGGATGGGGTTAGTTTACAATATAAGCTATAGTAAAAACTTTAAAAATATTCTTGTCAGAAACCACTAGGCCAATTTTGATATAACTTCACAGAAATGTTCCTTGGGTGACCCTCTACCAAGTTAGATCAAGCCATCTTGATTCGTCAAATAAACATGGCCGCCTGGGGGTGGGGCAAGTTTAATTAGTAAAAACTTAAAAAAACTTCTTGTCAGAAACTATTGGCTCGATTTTAAAATAATTTCACAGAAATGTTCCTTGGAGGACCCTTCACCAAATTTGTTCAAACCGTAGTGATTTGTCAAAAAACGTGGTGGCCAGGGGATGTGGTTCATTTACTATATAAGCTATAGTAAAAACTTAAAAAATCTTCTTGTCAGAAACCACTAGCCCAATTTTGATATAACTTCACAGAAATGTTCCTTGGGTGACCCTCTACCAAGTTTGTTCAAGCCATCTTGATTCGTCAAAAAAAATAGCCGCCTGGGGGTTGGGCATGTTTAATTATTAATACTTAAAAAATCTTTTTGTCAGAATATACTGGCTCGATTTTAAAATAATTTCACAGAAATGTTCCTTGGAGGACCCTTCACCAAGTTTGTTCAAACTGTAGTGATTCGTCAAAAAACATGGCGGCCAGGGTGTGTGGTTAGTTTACTATATAAGCTATAGTAAAAACTTAAAAAATCTTCTTGTCAGAAACCACCGGATCGATTTTAAAACAATTTCGCAGAAGTGTTCCTTGGGTGACCCTTTACCAAGTTTGTTCAAGCCGTTGTGATTTGTTAAAAAACATGACCGCCACAGTGAGGTGCTAGTTTACTATATAGGCAGCTATAGTAAAAACTTCAAAAGCCTTTTTGAATGTCAGAATCTACTGACCTGATTTCGATGTAATTTCACTGACATTTACCATGGGTGAACCTCTACCAATGTTGTTCCAGCCATTGTAATTCGTCGAAAAACATAGTCGCCAGGAGGGAGGGCTGGTTTTCTTTATATGGATATATAGTGAAAACTTTCTTTTGTTATCTGATATCCAGATATCCCCACAAGGATACTATTGTTATCGCACAATTCTTCTATGCATCTGTTACACTTTCAAAACAAATCAAAATTCTAACTACTCACCCATCTTGTTTTTCTAGAATTTTGTGTGTACATGTATTATATAATCTACTTAAGTTGGGTGTCTCAAGGTCACTCAGGTGTGATATAGGGCCATCTTGGCCCTCTTGTTGTAAATCCAATAGCAGTTTGATAAAACAGTGTTAACACACATGGACTGATTAAAATAATGTATTGTAATAATGCCAGAAACAAAACATGTTGATAAACCTTTGATTTGAAAGTTACAGAAATCAATTTCTTCAAAGAATGCTGGTATTATTGCTATACATAAAGTACTTGATTTTACATGTAGCATACCTAGTTCATGAGTTATTCAAAACATTTTACCAAGCTTTAGTTGTAGTAATTAGTTACATATGAGAGCATATATTTTAATCTGTTCATTACGTACTTGTGGGTTTCCATATTTCAGGGGGAAGACGATTTTCAGAAGGAACATCGGCAGACAGAGAAATACAGAGAACTCTCATGGAGGTAAAACTTACCACTCTGTCATATTAGATAGGAAACTTATATAACAATGGAATATTTGAAAACTACAGATTTTAAAAACTCATATGACATCTTGTAATTCATCCCCTACCAGTTTCACCAGAGTGGTCTTTAGGTTTATCCTCCGTCTTTATGTTTGTAATGAAATTTGTGATAACTTGAAAAGTACTTCAGGTAGTCATGACATTTGACATGGTAATATGGGGCAATGAGGACATTATGCAAGTTATTTCAAGTCTGACCAATATTTTGGTTGCTATGGAAACGAAATGTGGAAAATAGTCTCAATGTTTGGATCCTGTGATTACAAAAAAGTATATATTAAAAGATAGATTCATACGATTTGACATGTTGATAGAGGGCAATAGGGAGATTATGCCTGTTATTCTAATTTGTTGGTAAGATCATTATTTTGGTTGTTTAGGCACTGAAAATGCATAAAATAGTGTCACTATCTGAATCCTGCTTTAACCTGAAAATCATTGAGGTAGAAACATGATTATTTGAAATGTTGATAGGAAGGAATGACAAGATCATGGGCATTTGTTTTGATTTTCATATGGGACAAATATTTTGGTTGCTTTGGCAATAGAAATACATATATGTCTTAAAAAATACATGTAGTGCTAAAATCTGGATCCTTGATTTCTCACGTGTTTGACATTCTTTGTCTATTCTTTATCCGAAATTCTTTATATTTTCAAAATTAAAGTACAATGTTATATGGATTTATAAAATAAGAAAATAAAAAGAATTATTTTCTTCAGTTGATAATTGAAATTTATTTTCATTCATGTACATTGAAATAATATATTGTCACTTTTGCCTATTCTGCTTGTGAAAATATTACTTACTTTGCTCATCCAATGAAAACAAATGTTCAACTTCCACTAAATATCCCAAGTATCCTCAATATACGATAACTTCCTGTTGGTGAAGTTAAAAGTCAAACCCATGTTTTCTATGTTCCAAATTTCATGGACATATAATCAGTACATTTTGATGAAAAACAATTTTATAGATACATATTCTTCAACATCATTTAACTATTCAAGTAGTCAAACACACCAGTAGGGGACATTGTATGGCTGTGCAATTCATGGTCAGCTGTCATGAAATTTATTTGTTTTTTGTACATTCACTGTACTGGAGATCATTTTGTAAAGTGCAACAAAAGGTTTTAAGTAATAATTTCAGACCACAATTTGAATTTAAAAGCTCTAACATTGTGATTACTTTATTTGCCTATGTATAGTTGCTGAACCAGATGGACGGGTTCGATGCCCTGGGTAAAGTAAAAATGATCATGGCCACAAACAGACCAGATACCCTGGATCCTGCACTTCTCAGACCTGGCAGATTAGACAGGAAAATAGGTATGAAGACATAAGGGGTCAAATATGGAATATATAAGATGTAATTGGCACATGTTACAAAATAATTTTATAGTTAAGGTTTTCATTTCTCTGTTTAGATAAGAACATTTGTTAAATATACATGTAGGTTCAGGTAGCAAAATTGCAAACACTTGTAGTAATCCTATTATTTTGGAATTTCTATATCTATAATATAATACAGATTGACCTCCGACATTAATAAAAACAAAATTTTAAAAGTAATTTGTGGAGGCAATATGAAACATGTGGACACATCTTGCATGCAAAAAGCTGCCAAAATAATGTTTTGTCAGCTAACCAGTCGTCGTCGCACTGGTAATTGCACTTTATAGATAACCCTAAAATATATTAACTATATGATGCATTGATATCAAATATTTACATTTTTACTGCACTCAGTCTTAATGAACTATATAAAGTGCATTTAACATTAAACTGGCCTAATGTTTTTCAATACTCGATGAAAACTAAAATTGGGCTTTTCATCCTTAATTCAATGCATTAAGACTTTCTAACTGTAATATGAAATTTGACATTTGTCATTTTTAGCAGTTTGGACTTAAATTTGCTGTTTAAAAATTACTATACACCAACAGACTTTAATAACGCAATACTTTAATAAATTACTGTAAATATTTTTCAAGTAAACCAATTCCATTGATAGAAGTACAGGATACCAAATTAAACAGATTTCAATGCCAGGAAGAAATGTAAATGTCATTCTTTCAAAACAGATCACTGTAGTAGTTAATTTTCACAAATATTTACTTTTTGTTATATTAACCAATTTCAGTTTGAATACAGGTCAGACAATAAGCCATACATTTTTCTAAATTTGAGACAATTTAAATGCTATTGCACAATTAATTTAAAAACTGTATTTTCATTCATTGACTTATTGCAGAACATTAATTTTTATCTTTTTTATTTCATGAAAATTGTTTTCCCGTAATGTGAACGTACAAAACATAGTTTTGGTGTATAAAATCATAATTTATTCATGGTTTGATATTAAATTTAATTCATTAATGCAAAAATATTTTATAGTAGGGTTTAAATAATTCATCCATTTGATTAATTCACAGAAATTCCACTGCCAAATGAACAGTCAAGGGCAGATATTCTCAAGATTCACGCAGCCCCCATAGCAAAACATGGTGAAATAGGTAGGTGTCTTAATCATTATTTACTAACATTTTTAATATACAAATAAGGTGAACAATTTAAATTAATTTTGTAGGAAGATAGTCTTGTTTTACCACAAAACAAAAATAAACTGAAATAGTATAATATGTGAAACATGTAAATTAATATGATTTTATATTATTTTCCTATTCATATACAGTATATATATATTATTTTATTTCAGATTGGGAAGCTGTTGTTAAATTGTCAGATGACTTCAATGGTGCTGATCTTCGCAATGTCTGCACAGAAGCTGGTAGGTTTTTGTGATTATCATTACTCTTAGTTTGGTACTTTCCCTAATGATTTGATGCTCTGAGCCCAAGTCAGCCTGATTATGGTCTACTTAACCCTAACCCTAATCTGTTTAATTTGTTTGAATATTTAGTGTAATTTTTATGCTATCAAGGACTAACAGACGATCAGTTAACCTAACCACTCTTTTTCTGGGATCCTGGAAGATTAACCATTAATCAGAGCTACAGATAGGTTGCGTATTTGCGTAAAAACGCAATTGATTTTATCAAAAACGCAATTAAATTAAAAAACATGCGTACAAAAACCCATTCAGAAAACCCCAATACGCAAATGTTCAAAAACATGCGCGTAATCGACGTAAAATCGTCTCGGTACGGTATACATTCTTTTCGGTAGTTCTCAGGGTTCAAATTTAGACACGCATACTCACTTAAATCGAGTGGAAATTTAGAAAAGCGAGTGACTAAAAAAAGCACCAGTAACAAAATGCCAGTCTAGTCGTTTAGGTCAAAGCGATATTGACTTTGCCGACAATTTATCCTTCCATCGGACCGTGTAAATGGCCAAGGGCACGCGCTGTGTCGTATCATTTTATACAGTTCTCGATATATATATATATATATACTGTTGCGTAATCAGTAATTTGACAACTGAGAGTGTATATATATTATCCATTTAAAGTTTAAGAATTGTAACACACAGCGTTGTAGAACGTATTGTCCAATCAAAATGTATCCTGTAGACTATTTTGCATAAACAAAGGACATCGAATATTATGGCGCCCCATTTAAAATATTAAATATGTATAGGATGTAAATGCGATGGATGTCGAATTACGATCTAACCATTTCATTAGTTTAAACCATAGTATGCATCTTTTCTTAGTTTAATGAGATAATCGTCTACAATAATTGGGAAATAAAAAAAAAGAGTTTTTTTTTTCTGTTTCTTTCGATCATTTAAATCCTTAGGGTGCCTTGTCTTGTTCCCCGCGCGTGATCACTACTGCGCAGTTAATATAGGAAAAGCCGGTAAACAGCGATTGAATGCTTTCATTTCCTCTTTCGCAATCATGTCGTCGCGAGGCAGGAAAAAACAAACCTTGTCGATCCAAAGTAATACTTTGCGCGGTTATTTTACATCGTCGGAAGTACAGAGTGACGAAATGTGCCGACAGATTATTGAAGATCTCCTGACCAGTGTAATTGTAGATCCAAATGAGCTTGCGAGTGAAATATTAGACGATTTGTTGACACGGATAGTGAAGCCAAAAAAGCACTCTTCTGACGCTGTGAGTACAAAAACGGTAGCCGAATGGAAATTGAAGTATTCGTGGTTAGATGTTACTGTTACTGGGTCTGCTACAGATCGTATGAAATGTAAAATCTGCACAAACATGCAGCAGCAATTAAAACTCACAAATGTATGGGCCACAGAAGGGTCCCCTAACTTTCAGTTATCTGGGATTGTTAGACATGGTCAAAGTGCAGAACACAAGTTTGCATATGCTGCATATGAAAAGCAGAAAATTAAGAGTATGGCTACACATAGTTCTATTGACACTGAGTTAGATAGTGATACCCCAGTGTCATTTGATAATAGTGATATACTGGTTTTTAACACTGTTTACATGGCAGCAAAGTCTGAAATTCCAACCAACACAATAAATCAGTTGCTAGAATTACAGACGAAAAATGGTTTGAACATGAAGTATACCAATCTTAGCTGGGACACACTTAAAGACATGCAAACATCTATTGCTCATGTTCTTCAGTTGGAATTAGTGAATGATATCAAAGCCTCTGATGTGTTTGCTTTAATGTTAGATGAGAGCACAGATGTAACTGTAGACAAGAGACTTAGTGTGTGTGTCAGGTTTGTAAAAGGAGGTGAAGCTCAGACCAAAATGTTGTGTAATGTGCATCTTGATGATGGTTGTGCACATACTATTGTGAACTGTATAGCTGAACAGTTTGAAAAATGTGGGATAGATCTTGCAAACTGCATATCACTGGCCACAGATGGAGCTGCAGTTATGTTAGGCAAAAAAACAGGTGTAGGAAAACAATTGATTAGTAAATATGCACCTTATTGTGTGCAAACACACTGCATGGCGCACCGGCTTAATTTAGCATGCACAGACTCTATAAAAAAAAATGAATTCATGTTGAAATTTCAAGAGAAGTTCAATTCACTCTACTTGTTTATAAGCGCTTCCAGTAACAGGACACAGGCATTGAAAAATATCCAGAAAATTCTTGAAGAGCCAGAAGTAACAGTTAAAGAGCCTTACTCTATTCGCTGGCTTGGACTCAGAAATGCAGTCAAGGCTGTATATGAGTGTTTTGCATCAGTCTTAGTGACATTATCCAAATTTGCTGGTGAGAAAAATGCAGTGGCAAAGGGTCTCAGCAAGTACTTTAGCTCCTACAAAGTAGCATTAGTCATAGCTTTTGTTCTGGATATACACAATGAGTTAGCTGTACTGAGTTGTAGTCTGCAGAAAAACAATATTCTCTTCAGTGAAATAAAACCCTTGATAGATGGGACAATTTCTAAGCTCACATATTTTGAGACAAATGATGGAGAATGCTTAGCTGAGATGAGGTTAGCATTAAAAAAAAATGATGATGGTGTGGAGTATGAGGGAGAAAAGTTAGCTTATCATGCAAATATGGATAGTGAGTTTGGCAATGTTAGAACAGACTATATCAAGAGGATGAAGAAAAACATTGGCTGTAGATTCAGAAAAGAGGACAGTGCAATCTATGATGATTTCAGTTGTTTGTTTGAGTCCTCACAACTTCAGTGTTCATCTAAGGAGGAGTGTAAAACTGCATTTGAGTCTCTATCTGCATTGTATGGCTATGAAAAGTCTGTGAAATTTACTGAAGGGAACTTGATTGAAGGAACACAGGAAACAGTCAGAACAGTACAACCCCTCCTTGATGCAAAACAGTTAGAAAAAGAATGGCCCAGGTATGAAGGGATGGCCAATGGCTCATATGCAAACTTGAGTGTTAATAGACTGTGCAAAAGAATCATAACTCTTCATGGTGACATTATGCCAAATGTATCAAAACTTGCAACAATTGCCCTGTGTCTTCAGCCCACAAGTGTTGAATGTGAACGTACATTTAGTACACAAAATAGACTTAAAAGTAAGTTTAGAGCATCACTAGGAACTGAAACATTAAACACATTGATGACCATCAGTATGCTTGGCCCAAGTTTGTCGGTGTATGATGCAACACAAGCTGTACAACATTGGCTCAGACAAAAAAGGAGAAGGAAGGCAAGGTTGTGCACTGGTTTTAAACCCAGAACTGCCAAAAAACCCAAACTATATTAATATCAGTGACATTAAACTATGTAAAAAGACAAAAGTTACCTTAGTTGAATGTTTACAGTGTTTTAGTTCAAAACAGTTAACCTTTCGTTCTTGGTTATTTGAGTCAGGCAGACTGTATAAATAGTTTAGTGTTGTGAAAGGAAGATACCTTTGTTGTGATGACCATGTACATTACCAATATGCAGTTTCAGTTCAAGTAAGGAACAATTGAATTAAATGCAACTAAACTACCTGGTTCAATTTATGTTTTTGGGACAAAATACCCAATTAATTTTATTTCAGGGGGTGATGGTTTTTTCATTACCCAATTGAAATCAGAAATACCCAATTGTTTCAAAAACAGGGGGTAATTACCCAATTGACCAAAACTTTATCTGTAGCTCTGATTAATTAAGCATATCAACTCTGCAAATAACAGATAACTTTCTGATTTAAAAACTTTATGACTTCAAACAGCAGTGAGAGATAAATTACAATATCATATATCTGTCATCATGGAAAATGTTGCCGAGCGGGGATTCAAACTCGCAACTCCTGGATTGATAGTCAGAAGCTCAACGGCTGAACTATTCAAAACACCTTCTAAATGATAATGAAATGACCAACAACCAAGAATATATGAAAGTGTACAATGCATAAATTCTGCAGGTTTGGGTAACTCATCTAAAGAATTGTGATAGACTCTTTAACTGTACGACAGGAGGAATTTATTGATAATCTGTTATCTGTTTGAAGGTAGCATGCAATCCAAGCTCTGATGATGTCAAACATGTGAAAAATGACTGTTACATTATATATCTTATATTATCTGTTTTTAGGTATGTTTGCCATCCGAGCTGAGCGAGACTATGTGATAGAGGAGGATTTCATGAAAGCTGTGAGGAAGGTGGCAGACAACAAGAAACTGGAATCTAAACTTGATTACAAACCCTTGTAAATTATCAGGATGTAAACCTGATATAAACACTACTGTAGTCTTAAAACTAACTAACAAAGAAAGGAACATGATCTTTGATATCATGACTCCAGTGATGAAAGAAATGTTGCCTACCCTAAGATATTTTAATTAAGGATGTTTAATTTCTTCCTGAAAGGTTTGGGTTTAATGTAACGCCATAGGTTCAGATTGGTTGATGTTTACTCTTTATAAAATATTACGTGTGACGGGGATATGAACTTGAGGTGTGAAATATATGAGACATAAAAGGTTTATGATTAAGCTCATCTCTATGAATGTAATATTTGTCATTTATATGTTTAAAAAAAAATATATCAAAAATAGAAAACTTCCATTTTTTGTCACTTCATATATTTCTTTCCTGCCCAGAGTTACAAATAGCCAATATGTACTTTTTTTAGTGCTGTGGAACTAAGGACCGGGAGTGATTTTCTGATATCCCCATGTCTGTATAATAACAGTATTACCATAAGTTCTCTGACAAGTGTTTGAACCGGAAAAAACTAATAAGTATTGTCAGAGTTATTGCCCTCAAATTATTAAAAATTGCTTTTTAGTACTCGTGTTTCTGTAGACAAGTTCTTGAAATGAACAACATATTAATGTCTTGAGTTGTGTTTAATTCGTCAAAAATTGCACATTTTTGGATAACACTGTCCATTGTCACTTCTTTTCTGACAGATATTTTTATCAATTTTATGGATCGGTTCCCAACCCTGAAAAAGAAGCTGATGAATGCTGTTGAGACAACTCGGAACAAGTTTACCATTTAAAAATAATGTCTGTTTAATAACTTTCTTTTCAGATATTTATTTATTTATTAAGAATACCATTACTAAAACAATCGGAGTGCTCAGAAGCAATTTCCGAACACAAATTCACTGTCATTACCTTGGTTCTTAATGGTGGAAAAATGAGAGGCAATTTGTTATTATTGCATATAGTGTTTGATTTTTTACATGTCTATGACTTGAAATAACATTTCAAAAATACATTTTCAAACTCATTTAATCTCAATGATAACTGAAATATACATGCCTCGTTACAGCATTAAGAAAAGAAAGAGGAAGGATTTACATGTAGTTGGCAGCATAGTAGGAAATGCTCACAGTTTTGCCGATAGTATCATATCATTAGCAGTAAAAATGGTTTCAGCAATGAATATATAAATATTGTAACATCTTCTCTTAAAAATTAATGTTCATGGACAGAATTGATATTTATTTAGGTATGATTTTGATTTCTTATTGCTTTTTTTTGCTCTACTGGCCAAAGGCCAGAAGTGCTTATGCGTTGCCGCGTCGTCGTCTTTGATGTGTGTAAGCAGCACTTTCTTTGAAACCACTAGGCCAATTAAACTGAAACTTCACATAGATGTTTCTTTTGCATAGGAGGCTATACAGAAGTTTTTTTTTTTTTGGATTTGAAATTCAAGATGGCCGCCATTACTAAAAATAGTCCAAAACTTAAAAAATCTTCTTCTCATGAAAGGCCCAACAAATTTTCAAAATGTTTATGTAGTAATGATAACCAACTATAGTTTGTTAGATTTGTTCAAATGGTGTCCCTAGGTTAAAAATGACCCCGCCCGAGGGTTCAAATGGAGGACACATGTCATTATAATAAAAAAATGTATTTTTTTTTAAAATTGAAATGATTTTGCCTATATCTTTACAGAAGCATTGTTTGGTGAAGGAGGTTCAGATTTGTAAAAATGACGGTTCCACTATCTTAAAGGGTCAGGAGGGGCCCCAAAATGGTAAAAATTGGGAATTACAAAAATCGTTTTTCTTAAGAACCAATATGTCAGATTTGTTCATATTTGGCATAAATTATCCCTATGTGTGGGGGTTTGATTGCAAATAAGAATTTAGGGGCTAAAATTAATTGGGGCCCTTTAAGGGGACTTGGAATTTTACATAGGGATACTATGGGAAAACAAAAAATTCTCTTTTTTTTCATAGATTCTGAAACCATAAGGCCAATTAAACTGGAATTTCATATGGATGTTTCTATTGCATAGGAGACTATACAGAAGATTTCTTTTTTTCGATCTGAAATTCAAGATTGTTGCTGTTACTAAAAATAGTCCCAAAATTTAAAAAATCTTCTCATGAACGGCCCATCACATTTACAAAATGTTTATGTAGTAATGATCAGGCCTTCTAAAATTCCAAAATGCAAATCAGTCCAGGTTTTTTACTACTGTAAGAATCGCACTTATTTTTTAAAAAAATCACTATATGACATAAGCACATCCCACCCACCATGTCAGCTGCACCATGTATTTTCTCCGTTTATTCATTAGTAGGGAACCATCTCAAGTTTATCTGTATTATTTATATCAAACTTTATCACATTGTGTACATTTTAATGACTGGCATTATGTTTCCGCTTTACTGAATAATTTTCATTATATTAAAAACGCTCGATCGAACCGGAAGTGACGCAAGTTCCCGAAGCTGCGTGAAATAATCACCGTGGAAACCAATGTAACGGTTCATTCTAATTTTTTTATTTTTTATATACATTGTGCTGTAGCTAGCCATTACGTACAATTACCAAAACCAGCTCATATATATAGTTATTTTTAAAACAAATGAAACAAACAAGTAACACTGCACGTTTTATCAAATATTTTAAATGACGCAAACAATATTCGGTCCGACCGTCCATGCTTTGGCAAGCGGTATATCAAAGAAATTACGGACGCAAACACAATCTTTTGATGAACCGACATAACACTATGGGTCGCTGATCACACATTGAAGGCGTGCTACATAGTGATAGACTCTTCCGATAAACTCCCCCTAATATCATTAATGGTTTAGTCAAAATTGACATAATTTCGCACAGCAGGTGACAAAACAATTGGATTATTGGGTCAAATGATATTGCCGCAAGGCTTATTTCACAGGTCAGTATGGCATGGTAAGAGCAATTTATGAGAATTTATACGACCGATAGAAAATATCTGGACCGATTTTTTATTAAACTTTGAAAATATCTGGACCGATTTTTAGCTCTACTGGCCAAAGGCAAGAAGTGCTTATGTGATGGCGCGTTGTTTGTCGTCCGTCGTCTGTCATCTGACGTCTGTCGTCTGTCATCTGTCATTTGTTCAAATGGTGTCCCTAGTGTTAAATATGACCCCGCCCCGAGGGTTCAATTAGGGGACACGTCATTATAATATTTTTTTATTTTTTATTTTTAAAATGGAAATGATTTTGCCTTTATCTTCACAGAAGCATTGTTTGGTGAAGAAGGTTCAGATTTGTAAAAATGTCTGGGTTCCACTGTCTTAAGGGGTCAGGAGGGGCCCCAAAAGGTTACAAATTGGGAATTACTAAATTCGTTTTCTTAAGAACCGGTATGTCAGATTTGTTCATATTTTGCATAAATTATCCCTATGTAAAGGGGTTTGATTGCAGATAAGAATTTCGGGGCTAAAATTTATAGGGGCCCTGTAAGGGGATTTAGAATTTTACATAGGGATACTATGGGAAAACAGGAAATTCCCTTTTTCTTTCATCTGTTCAGAAACCACTAGGCCAGTTAAACTGAAACTTCACATGGGTGGTTCTATTGCATAGGAGACTATACAGAATATATTTTTTTTTCGATCTGATATTCAAGATGGCCGCCGTTACTAAAAATAGTCCAAAACTTAAAAAATCTTCTCATGAACGTCCCAACAAATTTTCCAAAATGTTTATGTAGTAATGATGAACAACTATAGTTCTGTTCGATTTGTTCAAATGGTGTCCCTAGGGTTAAAAATGACCCTGCCCCGAGAGTTCAATTAGGGGACACATGTCAATATAATATATATATATATTTTTTTTAAATGGAAATGATTTTGCCTATATTTTCACTAAAGCATTGTTAGGTGAAGGAGGTTAAGATTTGTAAAAATGATTGGGTTCCTATGTCTTAAGGGGTCAGGAGGGGCCCCAAAAGGGTACAAATTGGGAATAAGTAAAATTGTTTTCTTAAGAACCAGTTTGTCAGATTTGTACATATTTGTTATAAATTATCCCTAAGTGTAGGGGTTTGATTGCAGATATAATTTAGGGGCTAAAATAAATAGGGGCCCTGTAAGGGGACTTAGAATTTTACATAGGGATACTGTGGGAAAACAGAAAAATCTTTTTTTTATTTATTCTGAAACCACTAGGCCAATTAAACTGAAACTTCACATGGATGTTTCTGTTGCATAGGAGATTATACAAAAGATTTATTTTTTTCATCTAAAATTCAAGATGGCCGATGTTTCTATTGCATAGTAGAATTTCAAAAAGTGCTATGGCCACTATGAGTCAGTAGAGCATCCTCAGGCCCTCTTGGGCCTCTTGTTTATTAAACTTTGAAACGAAAATCGGTTTTGAACTTCAGAAATCGGTCCAAAAACCGAAAAAACGGCAATTTTAGAAGGCCTGGAAATGATAACTTAACTATAGTTTTGTTAGATTTGTTCAAATGGTTTCCCTAGGGTTAAAATGACCCCGCCCTGAGGGTTCAATTAGGGGATACGTGTCATTATGATAAGTATTTTATTTTTTTAAAAATGGGAATGATTTTGCCTATATCTTCACAGTAGCATTTTTTCGTGAACGAGGCTCAGTTTTGTAAAAATGACTGGGTTCTACTGTCTTAAGGGGTCAAAAGGGTCCCCAAAAGGGTAAAAATTGGGAATTACAAAAATCGATTTCTTAAGAACCGGTATGTCAGATTTGTTCATATTTTATCCCTATGTGTCGTGGTGATAAGAATTTAGGGGCTAAAATTTATAGGGGCCCTGTAAGGGGACTTAGAATTTTACATAGGAATACTATGGGAAAACAGAAAATACTCTTCTTTTTTTTCAACTATTTAAGCAAAATTATTATTCATTTGGAGTTCTGAAGTATCATCTAGTCATAGGAAAAAAGATTTGGCTCAATAAGGAGAATTTACTTTCCATAAGGGGCCAGGGTGGGTCAAAAAAGGGTTAAAATAGAAACTTTTCAAAAATCTTCTCCTCAACAACCGGTCAGTCAAATTTGTTCATATTTGATATGGATTATCCAATGAGTATGGGTTTAAAGTTTGTACAAATCAAGGGTCTTGTATTTATATGGCCCTTGAATTTTATATAGGAATATTATTGGAAAACGGAAAATTCTCTTTTTTATCATTCATTTATGATTTTTTTTTTTTTTCAGTTTGAGTTTTGAAGCAACTTTTAGTCATAACAAATATAATTTTGTTTGATACGAAGGATTGACTTTCTAAAAGGGGCCACAAAATGATTAAAATTGAACATTCTCATAAATCTTATTTTCAGCAACCGGTCAGTCAAATTTGTTCATATTTGATATAAATTATCCCTATGATTAAGAAATCTAAGTTTGTACAATTCAAGGAACACTGGGATGTATAGAGGCCCTGTAAGGGTCTTTGAGTTTTACATAGGAATATGGTGTTCACTGCGAGATCTAAAGCATTGTTTAGTAACAATAAATTTGATTTTGTTCAATAAAGAGGATTGAATTTCCATAAGCGACCAGGGGCGGATGGGGCAATAAGGGCAAATTTCCTCTCAATAACCTTTCAGTCTAACTAGTTCATATTTGATATAAATTATCCTTACATCAGCAAGGATTGAAGATTCTGCATATCAAGGGGCTGGGATATATTGGGGCCCTGTAATGTAACTTTTACATAGGAATATTATAGGGAAAACTGAATTTTTTCATTTCGCATCCATGTGTACAAAAAAAAATTCTTTTTAAAATTTGAATCATTTCTGCTCATAACAAATCGCTAAGAGGGGGTGATTGAAGTTCTGACAAATTAAAGGGCTGGGTTGTATAAGGGTTCTGTACAGGGGACTATATTTTTTTTACAGATGAATGGTATGAGAATTTAAAGTATTTCTTTTTCACAGCAATTAAGTTTTTGTTCAGTATGGGTTTGGTGGGGGTATTTATCCATAAGTTGTTTAGACCCCCCCCCCCCCCCCCCCCCCCAAAGAGGGTAAATATTGTGGAATTTCAAAAAGTGCTATGGCCACTTTGAGTCAGCAGTGTCCTTGGGCCCTTTTGTTTCAAAACATAATCATTTGACCTTTCCCTCAATGGGATCATCTTTACAATCTTGATCAAGCTTACAGGGTTCTAAAACTGGATAATCTTGGACACCTTATTAAAACTGACCTCTAAACAAATTATTGTCCTTCAGGGTTGTGGTCCTTTGGAATCAATTTGATTGTGTGATCACAGTTGCAGCTCAGACATTGTATGTCCTGGTCATATCCAGATTGTTCTTTGTGTAATCATATACTTATAGTTATTCAGCATGGCTACAATTTGATAGGAAACCAGCTATTTAATTATAATGAAGTAGTTAAACTGTGTTATGTCGGTGCATATAATGCAGTATTTTATGCCACAATTCAGCTATTTAGGGCTGATGATGTGGCCTACCAATAGTGTTTATTATTTGCAATACTCATAAATCAAAGATTTGTTTCAAGAGTTTGAGTACTTCCATCTGTCACTACTTTTACACCAAACTCGTCAACTATTTGATTAGAAATGTTTCAGTAGAACACACATACCCTGCTATGTTCAAATTTATTTTATAAAAAATTAAGTTGAACAGCGGACACAACTCCTGTGAAAATTTGGCCAATGATAGCAAATATTGAACTGTGCCTGTATATTTGTTTATACAGATTATATAAAATATTGATTTTAATTATATTAGGTCTATGTATTAAATCGATACTTGATGTGTATTCCTTTCAAAAGTTATTGATTTGAAACTATTATAAGTCTAAAAAGGACATGTGTAAAATTTGACAGACATTGACAAATACCAGTAATTAAATACATAGACTCTTTCAGAAATCTTTGAATGCATGGACTAAAAACTCAATTCTGTCAAGATTTGGAGATGCCAATCTATAAATTTGCACACAAAAAGGCATTTAATGATTTTTGTTCAAAGTTCTCCTCCTACAGGTCTGAGAAACAGGTGATACTGTATTGCAAATCAAAACGAAATAATGGAATTGAGAAACAACAATTCCCAAAAGAATGATTGCACATTTAATGTCAGACAAATTATGAAATATACAAATATGTATTTCTATACAAGTATAGTTTTTATACAAAATACAAAACAAAGTGAGAAATCAAATACGCCACAAACTCTGTGGCATTACATGTACAATGTATATGAACAGACTATTTTATATATGATATGAATGACAAACAATACACAAATACCACTAAAATCTAGGTATGCAGAATAGTTTACAAATTTCAATACAATGTTTTTTCTGAGAAATAAAATTTGATTTTCTGCAGATCAATATTCTTTATTAACCATTTTGATATTATTTGAAATTTGCTTCCAAATAGTTTATTGACAGGAAAGCCCCTGTTTGATTTTAATGGCAATATTAGCAGTATATGTAACTAGTGATGGTGTTTTTCTTTTAATACACATAGCACTTTCACTGCATATAAATAAATATACAAAAAAAAACACTGGAACATAATAACCGTCTCTGGTATTTTTGTTTTATTTGCTCCCTTGGGTTTGCTTAAAAATTGTTTAATATTATTATTAAACCATTACAAAACAATTAATATATGCGGCCGAGACAATTTTAAGAAATGAGCATCTATAACACAAAGTTCAGCTACCCTATACAACCTTAATGTCAGCAGTTGGCCAAATAATACTATCTGTCATGGGTAGCATCTGGCACTTATGTTTATATACAAGGTGTAATGGTACACATCATATTTTGTGTACTCTTAGGCAAACAAAATAAACAATTCATTTACGAAATATTTTACTAAAGTCTGACTTGTATACATAATATTTATATTCTTACAGCGGAGCTAAAAATAGCTGAAATATAAAGCAAACATTATTTTTCATAAAATGTTCTTATGAAAAAAACTAGATAATGTTGATATTATTCTTAATTTTGGCCACTCACTTTAAATAGAATATTTGGAACCCCCACCCCAATAAATGTTAAGTCAAGCCTGTCCACATCACACCTTTTAACAGATATACTTTAATCCAAATGTTGATTTTGGATCAGGGGAAAGTGTGCTTTAGTTTAAATACATGTATTAAGGTTAAACAAATACTCAACCATAAAAATAAATTATATATCTGTATTTTGAAGAAAAATTACATGTATATCTACTCTACATGAACAAAGATGTAAAAATGAAGAACATGTAATATTAATAAGATGGTGAAATTATCAAAGTAGACAACATACTTTTTTTCAATTAATCCTTTCCAGAAAGAAAAAAAAACAATATTAATTTGAAGCTTTTTTCTAGTGTTACTTTAGATTTTTTTTTTTTATTAAACATACATTGTATATCAACTTAATGACACATAAAATTTTGCAACTGGATAATGAATTCTATTGTATATTTGTCCATTTTTCAAATATGTTGTCGGTAAAATGTTCTAGTTTGGTTTATTTAATTTTTTTTTTTAACAAAAATATTAACTTTTGTATGAACCTCATCTTCTGTTTGATAGAATAAACACAAGTCTGACGACCATTTATCAAAAACATGTGTACAAATACCAAAGTACCGGTAATTTCTTTTCAAATAAAATATACTTTCATAATGATAATCTACTATAATATTTGCTCTAAATAACACAAGTTACAAAATATATTCACTTCTTGAATTGACTAAGTGATATTTAATACTTGAAGAACAATGATAAAATGTTAGGTTCTTGTCAGTTTCAGACATTGTCATATTACTGGCCACACTATTACAGTATACAATGTCAGATATAAACACAGGCATGTATCTAAATTTAGTAAAAGAATAAAAGAACAGAGTGCAGAAACATGAACAAATACATCTAATAGTCTACAGACTGGTCGGCTTTAAAGCTCATGTACGAAATTAACATTGGAAATTCAAAAACACAAATTTTCATGCTATTAAACTAGCTCAATACAAATGAAATCTAAATGAAAGTGAACAAAAACTAACTTCATCATGCAATACTGGTAATTTATGATGAAAATGGATGACAATAAATTAATCATGTAATATGGCAGAATGAGCAACTATACTTAACGCCTTTAAAAACGCAAGTTTTTAAATATTGAATACATATATGCTACCATATACATGTATGTTACAAAATCAAATAATTTGTTAAATTTGTGTTTTAAAGTGTCTGACAGATGAAATTGTTGGAATGAAATTGAAAAACAAGACAAGAAAGTTTTGTCTTGTTTATCATTTCATGTCTTGTCTAGATTTCATACAATACCCATACAGGTGTTTTTAAAGGTGTCAAGTATACATCTATTATAATATTTGAACATTAAGGCCATTTTAACATACTACAAAGTCAAACAATTCAAAACAGTATCTACAATATATTATTCAGAAAAAAAGAAAGAAAAGTAATGTAGTGTACAATCCAATCTTTTCTAAATAAAAAAAAAAATGTCCTGTACAAAGAGAATTTTGCATAGTATAACAGAAACTAAATTGAAAACCATTTGAAATGTGAACAACTAATCTCTTTTACATTATGTGAGAAATATCACCTTTGGCTTCATTTCAGCATTTAAAAAATAAAACCAAATCAGGAAAAAAATACTCAGATTCTATTTTTATCTCAGAATATTTTTTGGGTGAGTAAATAAAATTGTTCAGTGTTGCCTGCTTAACATGTTACATACTTCCGTCTTCCATGGCCTGTAGTTAAGGCATCTGCCTAGGAAACGTGTGGTGGAAGGTTCAAATCCCAGTTGAATCACTTGTTTTTTTTCTTCTGATTCATCCAGTTGCACTCTGTAGGTTATTAATTTACGGGTACTGAATATCCAACAGCCTGTTGCCTGGCAAGGATAGCTTTCGGGAAGTAACTGTGTACAAGATAAAGGTGTCACATAAACCAATTGTGGTTGGCCTTTTCAATAGGGATGACACTATAACAAACAAATACTTTAATTTTTACTTTAGTGTTGTTTTGTCTGTATATCACTAGTTATTGTTATATTGTAAAATTTCAATATTTCATCATTGTCTTGTTACCAGACTTGATTTTTTACAAAGTAAAAACAGTTTAAAAACAGTTTCACTTGGACATAATTGATTAAATATTTCTTCATCAAATAAATCTCTGGTTAACTTTGAATTCAATAAAACCAGCAAATGATCATGATCTACCGGTATTCATACACTTTGCTTTCTGTACAATACCTTTTTAAAAACTGTTCAACAACTTCAATTTATTTGTTCATTTTCATGAATTCTATCCTTCTAAATTTAACTGGTTATTTCTTTAAAACATAAATAGCTCTGCCTCATTATGTCAAGACTTATATTCTTATTTATCCTTCCACAAGATAGTGTCAATCAGGTGATGTTACTATAGATCATCTGTAATTGGACATATACTAGACGTGGTAAAAGCATGCACATCCCCTTACAACTGAAATACACCATTTCATCAACCCTAGTCCATCATTTCTCTCTAGAAAAGTGCATTAAATCCTTCAAACAGCGGTACATTTGATCACACATTTATTTCACAATATCTGAGAAACATTTTCTTCTTTCTTTTTAACCATAATGATGTTGGCAACTACCTGTTATAGTTAGTCGTAATGGTGCAGTCTGACTGAGGGGGGACAAAACCTTAAACAATAATAACTTAATAACAAGAGCACATTGACAACATGAAAGAATTCATCAGTGAAGGACAGCAGGAACATTTATTTGTTTGTTGTATGGCATGATAGCTGGAATGATAATAATTTACGTTGCTGCTGGAGTTTTGGTCACACTTGGGGCAGTGGGCTTGATGAGTGGGGGTGGTTGCTGGAGGATTGTCCGCTGTGATTGCTGAGGTAGAAGTCTGGAACAAATAAAAGAAGCGTTATTTATATTCAATTAACAACAGAAAGAAAACGTTTATTCAATGTAATATTATTTCATTTTCATACTAGTATCCTTGGATGATCAGATTGTATGTTATTAGTCTTTATTCATGTTCAATAAACTATAGATACATAATTAGAAGTGTGTTCACTCTTCATGAACTAGTATTTACCATTCACAGTTGTGTAAGCCAAGTTATAAGTCAATAGAGGTCAAGGTCACAAATAAAATGCTGCATGATTTTGAGTAGTACAACACACAACACAACAATGGACAATATTTGGAGAATTGAAGCCACAGATTTCATGAAACTGAGCTAAACACAAAAACTTAATGTTAAGTACTAAAGTCAAGTTATATCAATCTGTAAGGGTCAAAGGTTATACCATGGTTTTGATTATTACTACCCAAAACACATCTATGGACCAACATGGTCAACCAGGAGCTATATGCAAACACTTAATGTTGTGTGGACTAAAGGTCTAAAGGTTAAGGTCACTAAAAAGAATGCTGCATGATTTTTTTAGTACAACTACCAAATACACAACTATGGACCAGATTTGTTCACTTCAGGTCAAACAGTTTCTGAGAAACAGAGTATAACACCAAAATACACGACAAAATTGTAATTATTATCTGTAATGATTACTAACTCATGGAATAAAATAGTGTTAATGTTTTTACTATCATTTGTATTACGCATTTTACCTAGATTGTGGTTTCTGCAAATCACTCTGAGGTTGTTTAAGTAGAGGGGGTGGGGCACTTGTCTGGGCTGGGGTTGGGGATGAGGGCTTGATCACTTCAATGTCCTTGCTGTCTACTTCCATCTGTAACATACACAAAACAGTTTTTAAAGAAACTGAAAATAATGGATTATATACAAACTGCCACCATGACAAGATACCAGGACCAAATTTATTACAAAAGTGTTAAAATTTGCTAGACACTCATCTTTGGTTATCTTCCACAGTGTGTTCACAAAAGTCATCACTTCAAGGTGCTAGAGTGCACACAAGGTCAAATAGTGCAATTGTGATGTTTCAAGGGCCATAACTCTGACATTAGTTATCTGATTTGGCCAGTTCAAAAACTTGTTTTGAGATATTATGGTTATATAACTATTAAGTAAGATTGATGAAGAGCGAATGAAAAATACAGGTGCTAGAGTGCACTCAACAAAAAGTTCAAGGACAGATGGTGAATACAGGGGTTTCAGAATAGCTCACAATGAGCTTTGCTCAGGTGAGCTAATAAGATTTAAAATCTGAACCTACCAAAGGAAACTTTAATTGAAAGCAGTTAATTTTTTATACATTTTTTAATATTCAAACAAACTTTGAATCCCAGAGGTAACCATCCAAACAAAAAATAATATGGCTAAATATGATCCTAACATTCGCATCTGGGGTAGATGGGAGTATATTTTATCTATTTTAAGCAACCAGCACCATTTTGAATCATGGGTGATATTGAAAGAGGAAATCAGAAAGATTAAAACCAAAGAACATTTTTGTCCACTTCCATTTATATATAATGAAAGCCGTTTGGAAAAGATAAGTATTTTTATACATTGACTAAAATGCAATTTTTGTATTTTTGATTGTTTGAAAATGACGAAAAATATAAATCTAACAGGCAACCACATGGGATCATAATGATCAATTGTTTTTTTTAAACCATGCATTGCTGAGGTGACCAACTTGAGAAAACAAATGCAAGAATTATATATTTATACATCAAGCATGGTCAACATTAAACAAGTGGTTCAACATTAAACAAGTGGTTCAAACAGTTGGCTGTGGTAATAGATCAATTAAGCTAAAAACCAAACCAAATGTGGTTAAAATCAAGGAAACTGTTTTATATATCACTGAAGATGATCAATACGATGGCGCCCCGACACAGTTATTGCACTTTTGCTGCCTGCTTTTACACAGTGAACCCATTAGAGTAACCAATCACTTCTGTGAAATGTCATTAAATTCCAGCCAATGGTTGCCAAGAAACAGCCACCACAAAAAAAAATGTCTGATAAATTCAAAGGGCCATAACTCATTGAAAAGTTTTTTCTGACGTGACATGCCGACGATGCACAACTTGGCTTAGTACCATTCACCAATGTGAAGTTTCACTGAATTCCGGCAAATGGTTGCCGAGAAATAGTGATTGCAAAAATTGTCCGCAGAAGGCATGCCGACAATACGCACAACTAGGTTTAGTACCAGTTACCCTTGTGAAGTTTCATTGAATTCTGGCCAACGGTTGCCGAGAAATAGCAGTCGTAAAAATTGTCCGCAGACGGCAGACCAACGGACGAGTGCGACTCCTATATAGCACCCATATACTTTGTATCTAGGGGTATAAATATTACAGAAATGACAGAAATATGAAAGAGTCTGTCGCATATTTCAAAACTGGTGTCAGACAATAAACATAGTTTATGTAAAATACTGACACATTCAACTTCATCTTCTTCCTTTCCTTTTGATGATTCAAGTCCATGTTCCATCTGGTACTCTGCCAGTAATTCATCCAAGTTATAGCGTCGTCGGAAGTTCATAAAGAAGCTACGCACATGGGCCTCTGTCTTTGTGCCTATTACCTCTGCTATTGCTTCAAAATTCTTCCCATATTTACGAACACCTAGTGACATGAATTAAATTGGATTTAAGTCTTATTAGTTTAACATAAAAGTCAGACTTAATTTAATAATATATGTTGTTACAGAGTTTAATTAGATACTTAAAACTTAATAACATGCTTTAGTGTATACAGTACTAATAATTTTATTCTTGCACTATTTGTCTATTTTGTTTCAGGATTGATGATTTTCTAATTTATTGCACATCATATTAATTATCAGTCATTGCAGTCAACAACAGCCTATATCAAACCTGATTTCACAATTTCTGAAAATACTTAAAGGTATTAATGTATTAATGTCATAAAATATTGGAAACTTACTCATTCAGCATATTCATCCCATTAAATCTATATAACATTGGCAGGAATGCAGTAAAAATATGGGCATCACAATTTACAAGAAACATAGACCTTACAGGAAATGAAATACCTTAAAAGACAATAAATAGACCTATTCTGAAAGACATTTTCCAGCTGTTGAAGCTACCCCTGTGTAACTTCCAGTAGAACAATTCTGTACAAAGATTAAACTTTATAATATATTGGTCAGTGTTACAATTTGTATATGCTTGACCTCAAGATTACCTCAAATAGGAAATTAAAAAAAAGAAGCAAAATATTTACCATAAACATTAAACTTGAAATTTGAGTTAATTAAAGTACAAATTACAAAATATAGTTTTATGTGTAAAAGAAAATATAGGTGGGCAGAATTAGCTGACACAGCTGTACCACCACTATTATTTAGTATCCAAATTATAAACCTTGGACAGCAAGCAAGAGTTCATCATTAGTCCACTTTGAATTGATCTTTGCTGCACCATCTGCAGTCTTCAACTGGTCAATAGTGGTACCCAGCTTGTGTTTCTGCATACCTATCAATTGTTTGTTGTTCTGCACCTGGTACCAGTAAAACACAACAATCATCAATAAAGATCTTAAAAACGGAACATGAATTTATGCCAATTGTAATTTAATACATCATTTTTTTTTAATTTCAGTGTTGAAGCATTTTGAATAATTAGGCTTATTTAATTTTAATTGCTTACTGTACTAATAGCTATGAGATACTGATCTATTAAACAAATAAAATCAAATTCAATAAAATCAAACAAATCTTATTTAACAGCGGTATGAAAATAAACAGTAAACATAAGCTACATATGAAGCTTTTGAACCGACAACAAATAGCAGTCAAGACAAAATGAAACTTTAGAAAAATTCTTATATTTCAGTAGAATTGAATTATCTTAAGTTTGATATACATCTGTCCATGTGGTTAATGGTTAAAATAAAATATCACATAATTTGTAATCTGCAGCGTTTGACAAATTTTTGTCAATGATAAAGTACTCTATACAACATCAGATTTACCGTTCGCTTTGATGTAACAAGTTCCGCATCTAGAGATTTCAGAAGAGCTTCTGCTTGACCCGGAGGACCAGATACCATGGATTGTATGTCTTCACTACTCAAATACATGCCACGTGGGGGCTTCCTCTTGTGCTTCATTGGGTTATGACGATGTTGGCCGTGTTCATGTCGTTTTGGGCCAACACTTCTCATTACACCAGTCCTCCTATGTTAAAAAGAGTTCAAATGTAGTACTGCAGCTTACCAGGGACATATTTTTTGGGAGGATGGGGGTTTGCATCATTTTCAACACATTTCAGGTTATATATGGCATATCCAACTGGCCAACTTTCTCACATAAAGTTTTTGTAATGAGCATGACTCAAGCCTACGACCTAAGCAGTCAGATGTAAACGGACTTGTTCCGGCACCTTACACCAGTCACCACTCGGCCAAGGAGGACCTTACAAGAGACACAAAAAACACTCTGTATATATTCAGGATTATTGTACATGGATGTGCACAACTGGACATTAAATCTGAAGAACATAAGACGCTACTGACATTCTGGAGAATATTAGACAATATTATATGGCCATATCAAATCAGCAATCCTTATTGGTCAAAAGGGGTCACATTAAAAGTCCGCTCAAAGTGATATTGACTGCTGTTGTGGTCTATACAGGCATGAAATTTTTTACAAGTGTGTAATATTCACGACGCTGTAAAATAGCACTGTTATAAACGAAGGGAAGTCATTCACAACATTCGTCTGGTGCAAGATGGAAAGTAAACAAGAAAATGTTTTTTTTATATCTTATTTAACTATTACACATATGATATATTAATTATAGACTTTGCTTTGGTGAATAATATGTAGTTCTATGGACCTGAGAAAAGCGATATTGACCTTGGACTTCATCTTCAGTCCATAGAACTACATAGTTATTTACCTCAGTCAAAGTCAATAAATGAATAATATTGACCTCCAATACAGGAGAGGATTAGACTATACTGACCTCCAATACTGGAGTGTATTTGACTATACTGACCTCCAATATTGGTAACATGATGAGCACAGAGAACCTTTTGGTGTAGGGTTGAGTTGTGTTGATGTCACACCGCAGTTTGAACAGGTGTTCTCTTCTTTCTGTGGAAAATATATACAAAACTGTTTTAAACTCTGAATACTACATAACATTCACAAAGAAAAAGAAAATCAATACAAGAATATTAAATTTTGTAAAAGTAGACATTTATGTATGAAATTACAATGTTTGTCTACTTTAACTTAAATTATTTAACACTGATTGTGAAATAAAGTTTGTACAATTTTAAAAGCCACCCTGGTAAATTCCTGTATGAACCAGAACAAAACATATGCTGATGAAGTCACAAACTCAATGACACAAAACACACGGTCTTGGTTTGGGGGACTGAATCCAAGATCCACCAGTCCTGGGTGAGATGCTCTGTCATAGACCAAACATGACACATTTATAACAACAACTTAATGTACACATACTGCATAAGTGTTGAAAACAATTGCCAATTTAAACAAAAGACAACACAAATCAAACATTCACAACCAATACCTTACTCTCTTAGTTTTACCTATGTGTGTAATGAATATTAACCATAAATTTAATAATAACTGTATTTCTGTAACTGAATTACAAATATTTGATACATTGTAACATACCACATCCTGCTTGTTTTCTTCTAAGTCAGAATTATTCTTACTGCCATTTTCTGAATCTTCATCACTGCAAAATTGAAATCACATCAATATCATCAATGACTTTGTAAATACCTAAAAAAAATACATACTTGTATCAATATTCTACCACTTTCATTCCATAAATTTATATTGTTGATATATAAATATCTCAAATAATAGATAATATATCTTTAATAAAGTTAATTTATTTACCAACATGTACTTCTGTCTGTAAATGAGGGGAGACAACTACTTACAGTTTTTCACCATCACCCTTGGCTGTGAACTTTTTGGCTTGTCTGTCCATGAGACTGGTACGTGACCGAGTCTTCTTCCATGAATAGTAATACTTTACTAGGGAGGCAATTGACTTGTCTGGCAACTGTAAAACAATTTATGTTTCTGTTTTCTTTCTAACCAAACACTCAAAGAGTATCTATATAATAATATACAGTCAAACCTGTGTAAGCGGTCACCTTTATCTAGCAACCACTTGTCTTAAGCACTGCAGCCACATTTGCCATTTCTCATTTCTATGCTTAAAGAGCAAATTAACTTGTATTTAGCAAATTCTGTGTTAAAAGGTCACTTGCTCATTCCTTTGACTGGCTGCTTAAGACAGTTTTGCTGTATTAGAAAATACACAAAAGAGACATATTTAATGTAAAAAGGTAGTATTTAAGTGACAAAAAGCTGCACACAAACTGAAAATGTTTCAATATTTATAAGTGTCAACTTATGAAACACTGATTCAATTTACAGGTCAAGGTTACAGTATGCCTGTATATGCAGAAAAGACTCGGTTCTGTATCGACATTATTTCTTTATTAAGACGCAATTCTTAAGTTATGACGGTTCCTAACATGTCCTGAATGATGTCCATCTACACAATGATCTTGGATGATTGTCAACATACATGTAATTATTAAAACATTATCAGATTAATAGTGCAGTGCCCCAGATGAACACTATTTGGGGGTATTTAAGCATTGAAATTTCTGAATAAACCATTGAAATTTAAATTAAAGGGTAAAATAAGCATTGGTTATTCCCAATTTCAGTGTTGATTAGTTTGTTTTAAATGGCAATTTGATAAGAATGTTCATTTTAACCATAACATTTTGGATTTACGCATTGCATACTAATTAAAGGGGTAAAATACTTTTGGAAGAAAAGATTATCTGGAGCACTGATGGTTATAATCTACAAATTTTCACCCAATGAACTGACTGATCTATCCATTTATAACCCAAGAAAATGAAAAAAAAGATTCAGTTGCTCATGATACTGAAGTTGATGCTACGATACTAATCATGACCTACTTTAAAATACCCGTACACTCCTCATTATTATACACTCACATTACATGACCTGTGCCATGTTAACCTACCATTTGTCTGATTCTGTGGAAACTTTTACCATGGAAACTGAAGGCCTGCTCAAAGAGGACTTTATCTTCCACTGTCCATTCATCAGGGAATGGTGTAAAGTTGGGTAAGTCTGCCAGCGCCTTCTCTACATTGTGTTTGTGCCAGAACAACATCCCCAGGGCCTGTATAAACATATATTTCATAATATTTAAACATGCAATGTTTACTAAACCTACAAAAACAAGAGGTCCAAGAGGGCCTGAGGACACTCTACTGACTCATAGTGGCCATAGCACTTTTTGAAATTCTCCTATGCAATAGAAATATCGGGGCGGGGTCTTTTTTAACCTTAGGGACAAGATTTGAACAAATCTAACAAAACTATATCTGAACCTCCTTCACCTAACAATGCTTCTGTTAAGATATAGGCAAAATTATTTTCATTTAAAAAAAAATAAATATTATAATGACATGTGTCCCCTAATTGAACCCTCGGGGCGGGGTCATATTTAACCCTAGGGACACCATTTGAACAAATCTAACAATACTATAGTTGGTCATCATTACTACATAAACCTTTTGAAAATCTGCTGGGTTGTTCATGAGAAGAATTTTTTTTAAGTTTTGGACTATTTTTAGTAATGGCGGCCATCTTGAATTTCAGATCAAAATCAAAGGCCTGAAGGGCCTGAGGGAAGGCTCGCTGCTTGTGTTAATTCGAAAATGTAGGTTCGGAAAATTGAAAAACTTTATTAGATTTCTGATATGTTAAAAGGCATTTCATTGGGATTTAGAAAAGAATGTGGTGTGTTTAATATTTCTTTTGTGTATCTGTATAAATAATCTCCTGCATGCAATTCAGAGTCCATATCAATACTTTTCCAACAGTAGCTATTAAACGGTTTTAATAATGCATTTGAAAAAATGCAAACACCATGGTACAAACCGTCTTCGGTGTGAAAATTGACTGAATATTTGATGACCCTGGTGAAAATATCCATTTCAGGACATTTTGTAAACTGGTAAGGTGGTGGTCCAGGATTCATTTCCACATCTCCACATAAAGTTATCAACATGAACATTCTATATGAAAGTTTCAAAAACAAACCTTCATATTCTGATGTTTCTCCGAAATCGAAAGAATTGAGTAGTGATGTAAAACTCCAGTCAATTTTAATATCTACAGTTTAATAGTTATGATTTATGGATAACGAAACGCATTCAGCACAAAATGTTCCTGATTGTCCAAGAATATACAACACATATCCATAACTCTTTGTCTAGACCAAAACAAACATGACCTACTTATAGATTTACTCGTATATCGACTTGAGTTATGTTCGATTCTCATATAGCTTTCAATCATCAATATAAATACATGTAATCAATAAATAGCATTATAAACGGTGTTGCTTGACCTAGATTTAATCAATCTAAAAAATACAACACAGAAACACAACAAACATAACGGTCGGATGACTTAATTAACCGTTAAACTCTGCTTGCATAAGATGACAGATTGGCGCGTTTTTCTATAAACAACAAATGTAGCCCCGAACCTAATTTCATTATTTTACTATCAAAATTAAAAGAGGACAAACCGTAGTGAATAAAATTTCACTAACAATTACTATTTACTCAAACTACGAGTTATTATATCGAAAATATGTCAATATTTCACCCCATTAATGATTACATGTCGAATGGTGTTAGAGATTATTCCCCCCCCCCTCACCAGATGACGTCACTATGCATACTAGTAAATGCGTAAAACATTTTTTTATCAATGACAATTGCCGCGTTTTTTTAGAAGTGTATTCTTCTGCATTTCCGTGCAAATTGTATGCTTCCCGTATTGTATATTTGAACTTTTGTAAAGAAAAATATCCGCAATACTTAAAAAACTTTGAATATTTTGTTGTATAATACGTCCTCTGCTACGGTAAATGCGTTTTGAAACTTGTGAACTCTTTATTGGTCGGACGGATATGGCGGTTCCTGCCATACGTAGTAGTGTATAACAGATGCAAGAGCTGCACAACAGCTAAGGAAGTCAGAGCTTTGTTCGCCTTCCAAAAAAAAAATCTTCTGTATAGTCTCCTATGCAACAGAAACATGCATGTGAAGTTTCAGTTTAATTGGCCTAGTGGTTTCAGAATAGATGAAAGAAAAAGAGAATTTTCTGTTTTCCCATAGTATCCCTATGTAAAATTTTAAGTCCCCTTACAGGGCCCCTATAAATCTTAGCCCCTTAATTCTTATCTGCAATGAAACCCCTACACAGAGGGATAATTTATGCCAAATATGAACAAATCTGACATACCTGTTCTTAAGAAACCATTTTAGTTAATTTTTACCCTTTTGAGACCCCTCCTGACCCCTTAAGACAGTGGAACCCAATCATTTTTACAAATCTGAACCTCCTTCACCAAACAATGCTTCTGTGAAAATATAGGCAAAATCATTTCCATTTCCATTTCAAAAAAAAAAATATATATTATAATGACATGTGTCCCATAATTGAACCCTTGGGGCGGGGTCATATTAAACTTAAAATCTAACAATAATATAGTTGGTCATCATTACTACATAAACGTTTTGAAAATCTGTTGGGCCGTTCATGAGAAGAAAATTTTTTAAGTTTTTGACTATTTTTAGTAATGCCGGCCATCTTGAATTTCAGATCGAAAAAAAAAATTCTTCTGTATAGTCTCCTTTGCAACAGAAACATGCATGTGAAGTTTCAGTTTAATTGGCCTAGTGGTTTCAGAGAAAGTGCTGCTATCAGACGACAGACGATGGACGACAGACAATGTGCCATCACATAAGCACTTCTGGCCTTTGGCAAGTAGAGCTAAAAACAGAACAAGTACATGAAATTTAAGATATTGCTAAGATTGCTTTTCTATATGCTTATAATAAATGTATATGTATTGTGTTTGCAAATGCTAGTACATCATTACATGTAATAGGACATCAACTGATTCATTATTGTGAGAGTGTCTGACAAATAACAGTATTATTATTCGGAAATGTCTAGTTTTATTAACATTCATTTCTCCCCACATTTACAGGTCTGTACAACAGGTCTATTAATTAAAGTCTTGAGAAGAAGTGTCTGGAATCACAGCTTAATATATATAGTTCCGAGTATCCAACTATTAGGCATAAAAAATGTTAAAAAAAAAGTTATGTACATTTATAACTAATAAAGCTGTGACTGCCCCCTCACACCCCACACTCTTTTTCTCCAAAAATAATAAAATTTGAGCATGTGACTCCATACTGATAAATATTTAGTTTAACTGAAGTTTTAACCCAGCAACAAGTAATGAGTACAGCTGCACTTGGTTCAGACATTAAATAGCAATAAGTGTAAATGCACTTGGTACTGATATTAACCCAGCAATAAGTGTAACTGCATTTGGTACTGATATTAACCCAGCATTAAGTGTAACTGCACTTGGTACTGATATTAACCCAGCAATAAGTGTAACTGCATTTGGTACTGATATTAACCCAGCATTAAGTGTAACTGAACTTGGTTCTGATATTAACCCAGCAATAAGTACAACTGAACTTGGTACTGATTTTAACCCAGCAATAAGTGCATCTGCATTTGGTACTGATATAACCCAGCAATAAGTACAACTGAACTAGGTACAGATATTAACCCAGCAATAAGTGCAACTGCACCTGGTACTGATATAAACCAAGCAATAAGTGCAACTGAACTTGGAACTGATATAAACCCAGCAATAAGTGCATCTGCATTTGGTACTGATATAAACCGAGCAATAAGTGCAACTGCACTTGGTACTGATATAAACCCAGCAATAAGTGTAACTGCACTTGGCACTGATATTAACCCAGAAATAAGTGTAACTGCACTTGGCACTGATATTTACCCAGCAATAAGTACAACTGAACTTGGCTCTGATATTAACCAAGCAATAAGTACAATTGAACTTGGTACTGATATTAACCCAGCAATGAGTGCATCTGCATTTGGTACTGATATTAACCAAGCAATAAGTACAACTGAACTTGGTACTGATATTAACCCTAGCAATAAGTGCAACTGCACTTGGTACTGATATAAACCCAGCAATAAGTGCAACTGAACTTGGTACTGCTATAAACCAAGCAATAAGTGCATCTGCACTTGGTACTGATATTAACCCAGCAATAAGTGCAACTGCACATGGTACTGATATAAACCCTGGAATAAGTGCAACTACACTTGGCACTGATATTAACCAAGCAATAAGTGTAACTGTACTTGGTAATGATATTAATCCAGCAATAAGTGCAACTGAACTTGGTTCTGATATTAACCAAGCAATAAGTGTTACTGCACTTGGTACTGATATTAACCCAGCAATAGGTGTAACTGCACTTGGTACTGATATAAACCCAGCAATAAGTGTAACTGCACTTGGCACTGATATTAACCAAGCAATAAGTGTAACTGAACTTGGTACTGATATCAATCCAGCAATAAGTGCAACTGAACTTGGTTCTGATATTAACCCAGCAATAAGTGTTACTGCACTTGGTACTTATATTAACCAAGCAATAAGTGCAACTGCACTTGGTACTGATATTAACCAAGCAATAAGTGCAACCTGCACTTGGTACTGATATAAACCCAGCAATAAGTGCAACCTGCACTTGGTACTGATATAAACCCAGCAATAAGTGCAACAAACTTGATTCTGATATTAACCCAGCAATAAGTGTTACTGCACTCGGTACTGATATTAACCCAGCAATAAGTGTAACTGCATTTGCTACTGATATAAATCCAGCAATAAGTGCAACTGTACTTGGTACTGATATCAACCCAGCAATAAGTGCAACTGCACTTGGTACTGATATTAACCCAGCAATAAGTGTAACTGCATTTGGTACTGATATAAATCCAGCAATAAGTGCAACTGTACTTGGTACTGATATCAACCCAGCAATAAGTGCAACTGCACTTGGTACTGATATAAACCCAGCAATACAGTGCAACTGAACTTGGTTCTTATATTAACCCAGCAATAAGTGCAACTGCATTTAGTACTGATATTAACCCAGCAATAAGTGCAACTGAACTTGGTTCTTATATAAACCCAGCAATAAGTGCAACTGCATTTAGTACAGATATTAACCCAGCAATAAGTACAACTGAACCTGGTACTGATATCAACAAAGCAATAAGTACAACTGAACTTGGTACTTATATCAACACAGCAATAAGTGCAATGCACTTGGTACTGATATCAACACAGCAATAAGTGTAACTGAAATTAGGTACTGATATTAACCAAACAATAAGTACAACTGAACCTGGTACTGATATCAACAAAGCAATAAGTACAACTGAACTTGGTAGTTATATCAACACAGCAATAAGTGCAATGCACTTGGTACTGATATCAACACAGCAATAAGTGTAACTGAAATTGGTACTGATACCAACACAGCAATAAGTGCAACAGAACTTGGTACTGATATTAACCCTGCAATAAGTACAACTGCACTTGGTACTGATATTAACCCAGCAATAAGTACAACTGAATTTGGTTTCTGATATCAACACAGCAATAAGTACAACTGAACTTGGTAGTTATATCAACACAGCAATAAGTGCAATGCACTTGGTACTGATATCAACACAGCAATAAATGTAACTGAAATTGGTACTGATATCAACACAGCAATAAGTGCAACAGAACTTGGTACTGATATTAACCCTGCAATAAGTACAACTGCACTTGGTACTGATATTAACCCAGCAATCAGTACAACCACACTTGGTACTGATATTAACCAAGCAATAAGTGCAACTGAACTTAGTACTGATAACAACACAGCAATAAGTACAACTGTACTTGGTACTGATATTAACCCAACAATATGTGCAACTGAACTTGGTACTGATATCAACACAGCAATAAGTGCAACTGAACTGGCACTTATATTAACCGAGCAATAAGTACAACTGCACTTTGTACTTATATCAACACAGCAAGAAGTGCAACTACTCTTGGTACTGATATTAACCCATCAATAAGTGCAACCACACTTGGTACTGATATTAACACAGCAATAATTGCAACCACACTTGGTACTGATATTAACCCATCAATAAGTGCAACACACTTGGTACTGATATTAACCCATCAATAAGTGAAACACACTTGGTACTGATATTAACCCATCAATAAGTGCAACCACACTTGGTACTTATATTAACACAGCAATAAGTGAACCACACTTGGTACTTATATCAACACAGCAATAAATGGAACCACACTTGGTACTGATATTAACACAGCAATAAGTGCAACCACACTTGGTACTTGTATCAACACAGCAATAAGTGGAACAGAACTTGGTACTGATATTAACCCTGCAATAAGTACAACTGCACTTGGTACTGATATTAACCCAGCAATCAGTACAACCACACTTGGTACTGATATTAACCAAGCAATAAGTGCAACTGAACTTAGTACTGATAACAACACAGCAATAAGTACAACTGTACTTGGTACTGATATTAACCCAACAATACATGCAACTGAACTTGGTACTGATATCAACACAGCAATAAGTGCAACTGAACTGGCACTTATATTAACCGAGCAATAAGTACAACTGCACTTTGTACTTATATCAACACAGCAAGAAGTGCAACTACTCTTGGTACTGATATTAACCCATCAATAAGTGCAACCACACTTGGTACTGATATTAACACAGTAATAATTGCAACCACACTTGGTACTGATATTAACCCATCAATAAGTGCAACACACTTGGTACTGATATTAACCCATCAATAAGTGAAACACACTTGGTACTGATATTACCCCATCAATAAGTGCAACCACACTTGGTACTGATATTAACACAGCAATAAGTGCAACCACACTTGGTACTTGTATCAACACAGCAATAAGTGGAACCATATTTGGTACTGATATTAACACAGCAATAACTGAAACCACACTTGGTGCAGATATTAACCCAGCAAAAAGTACAACCACACTTGGTACTAATATTAACCCAGCAATAAGTGCTACCACAATAAGTACAACCACACTTGGTGTTGATATTAACCCAGCAATAAGTGCAACCGCACTTAGTACTAATATTAACCCTGCAATAGGTACAGCTGCACTTGGTACTGATATTAACCCAGCAATAAGTGCAACTGCATTTAGAACTGATATTAACCCAGCAATAAGTGCAACTGAACTTGGTTCTTATATTAACCCAGCAAGAAGTGCAACTGCATTTAGTACTGATATTAACCCAGCAATAAGTACAACTGAACCTGGTACTGATATCAACAAAGCATTAAGTACAACTGAACTTGGTACTTATATCAACACAGCAATAAGTGCAATGCACTTGGTACTGATATCAACACAGCAATAAGTGTAACTGAAATTGGTACTGATATCAACACAGCAATAAATGCAACATAACTTGGTACTGATATTAACCCTGCAATAAGTACAACTGCACTTGGTACTGATATTAACCCAGCAATAAGTGCAACTGAATTTGGTTTCTGATATCAACACAGCAATAAATGCAACTGCACTTTGTAGTGATATAAACTCAACAATAAGTGTAACTGAACTTGGTATGATATTAACCAAGCAATAAGTACAACCATGTTTGGTATTGATATTAACCAAGCAATAAGTACAACCACACTTGGTACTGATATTAACCCAGCAATTAGTGCAACTGCACTAGGTACTGATATTAACCCAGCAATTAGTACAACCACACTTGGTACTGATATTAACCCAGCAATAACTACAACCACACTTGGTACTGATATTAACCCAGCAATAAGTACAACCACACTTGGTACTGATATTAACCAAGCAATAAGTGCAACTGAACTTAGTACTGATAACAACACAGCAATAAGTACAACTGTACTTGGTACTGATATTAACCCAACAATAAGTGCAACTGAACTTGGTACTGATATCAACACAGCAATAAGTGCAACTGAACTGGCACTTATATTAACCGAGCAATAAGTACAACTGCATTTTGTACTTATATCAACACAGCAAGAAATGCAACTACTCTTGGTACTGATATTAACCCATCAATAGGTGCAACCACACTTGGTACTGATATTAACCACTCCATAAGTGCAACACACTTGGTACTGATATTAACCCATAAATAAGTGCAACCACACTTGGTACTTATATTAACACAGCAATAAGTGAACCACACTTGGTACTTATATCAACACAGAAATAAATGCAACCACACTTGGTACTGATATTAACACAGCAATAAGTGCAACCACACTTGGTACTGATATCAACACAGCAATACGTGGAACCATACTTGGTACTGATATTAACACAGCAATAACTGCAACCACACTTGGTGCAGATATTAACCCAGCAAAAAGTACAACCACACTTGGTACTGATATTAACCCAGCAATAAGTGTAACTGCAATAAGTACAACCACACTTGGTGTTGATATTAACCCAGCAATAAGTGCAACCACACTTAGTACTGATATTAACCCTGCAATAGGTACAGCTGCACTTGGTACTGATATTAACCCAGCAATTAGTGCAACCACACTAGGTACTGATATTAACCAAACAATAAGTGCAACTGAACATGGTACTGATATCAACACAGAAATAAGTGCAACTGAACTTTGCACTTATATCAACACAGCAAGAAGTGCAACCACACTTGATACTGATATTTACACAGCAATAAATGTAACCACACTTGGTACTTATATCAACACAGCAATAAGTGGAACCATACTTGGTACTGACATTAACACAGCAATAAGTGGAACCACACTTGGTACGGATATTAACCTATCAATAAGTGCAACCACACTTGGTACTTATATCAACACAGCAATAAATGCAACCACACTTGATACTGATATTTACACAGCAATAAATGCAACCACACTTGGTACTTATATCAACACAGCAATAAGTGGAACCATACTTTATACTGATATTAACACAGCAATAAGTGGAACCACACTTGGTACTGATATTAACCCATCAATAAATGCAACACCCTTGGTACTGATATTAACCCATCAATAAGTGCAACCACACTTGGTTCTTATATTAACCCTTTACTTCATAAAGACACCTTTGGACACCTCTAATATTGAAAGCATTAATTCACCACGTATCAGCAATGGGTGATTTATGTTTATATTAACTGACAGAGTGGAAAACAGTGCAGGAAGTGTTCAGATTGCTCGTTACGAGCAATCTGAACACTTCCTGCACTGTTTTCAAAAGCCTTCTGTGATTGGTGCGGGAATACGCGTATCTATGGAGTAAAGGGTTAACACAGCAATAAGTACAACCACACTTGGTACTTATATCAACACAGTAATAAATGCAACCACACTTGGTACTGATATTAACACAGCAATAAGTGCAACCACACTTGGTACTGATATTAACCCAGCAATAAGTGCAACCACAATAAGTTCAACCACACTTGGTGTTGATATTAACCCTGCAATAGGTACAGCTGCACTTGGTACTGATAACCCAGCAATAAGTGCAACCACACTTGGTACCGATATTAACCAAACAATAAGTGCAACTGCATTTGGTACTGATATCAACACAGCAATAAGTACAACTGTACTTGGTACTGATATTAACCTAACAATAAGTGCGAACTGAACTTGGTACTGATATCAACACAGCAATAAGTGCAACTGAACTTGGCACTTATATTAACCGAGTAATAAGTACAACTGCACTTTGTACTTATATTAACACAGCAAGAAGTGCAACCACACTTGGTACTTATATTAACACAGCAAGAAGTGCAACCACACTTGGTACTTATATTTACACAGCAATAAATGCAACCACACTTGGTACTTATATCAACACAGCAATAAGTGGAACCCTACTTGGTGTTGATATTAACCCAGCAATAAGTACAACAACACTTGGTACTGATATTAACCCAGCAATAAGCGCAACCAAAATAAGTACAACCACACTTGGTACTGATATTTACCCAGCAATAAGTGCAACTGCACTTAGTACTGATATTAACCCTGCAATAGGTACAGCTGCACTTGGTACTGATATTAACCCAGCAATAAGTGCAACCACACTTGGTACTGATATTAACACAGCAAAAAGTGCAACTGCACTTGGTACTGATATTAACACAGCAAAAAGTGCAACTGCACTTGGTACTGATATTAACACAGCAAAAAGTGCAACTGCATTTGGTACTGATATTAACACAGCAATAAGTGCAACTGCACTTGGTACTGATATTAACACAGCAAAAAGTGCAACTGCACTTGGTACTGATATCATTACAGCAATAAGTGCAACTGCACTTGGTACTTATATCAACCCAGTAATAAGTGTAAATGAACTTGGTCCTGATATTTCCTGCCAACATAAAATTTGTAGACAATTGTTTGAGGACATAACGTGCACTTTAACTGCTCTTGATAGTTCCCAGTGTTGCTAGACTGACTTAGACAGTTTATGTATTAGGTGTATGTCTTTTTTGTGATCAAGTCTGACGAAGGCTACTGGAGGCAATATGGTACAATATGGATCAGACATCAAGTTTAAATATGTACTTCATTGCAGACAATAATGTCACAGATTGCATGTATCCACAACATATAACAGGTAGGAAATACATCAAAGAGAAAACAGCAACATATGGGTACATATCAGTTTCCAGCATTCAGGTCTATGTCAATTACAATGCAATGTTAGTAATTGATATACAATGACATTGGGAACTTTACAATAACAATTAGTTATATACATAAATTTCATTTTGATAAAACAAAAAACAACAACAAATCCTTAACTATTTAAAGATTTTTTTTAATTTTAGACACAATTGTGAAATGGATTCATGCCCAAAATTGTACAATTCTAAATTAAAAAAAGCACTATTTAGATAATGTGGGCGGACTAAAAATAAATAAATTTTGAAACATTAAAGACTTGTATAAGAAGAATAGGAAACTTGCATCTACTGACTAAATGTTGATAAAATAGCACATAAAAGATGAATTATTTACAAATTAATGATTCATGATTCACAGGCAACTGATTTCTTGTGCATAAACTGCAAGTTGTATGTTATCTTAGATGTTTAAACATGTTTTCGATGATCTTGTATGAAAGATATTGAGGTTTGAAGGAAAAATTATCATAATTTGTCATTATTTTAGCTGCAGTATACAAATTTTGTAATCAAAAATACTTCAACAATTTTAAACAAATTTCTGGGAATGGTATTGTTCTGATGAGAATTTCGTTCTGCAATGTAATAATTTTTATTTATGTTCCTGAGATGAATAGAATATTTTGCGTGATTATGCGACATTCACAAAATCTCAATCAACAACCTTTCTTTCCCTATATAATTCCTTGGAAGCATACACAAATTAAATATTATATTGGTAAATGGAAAACATTTTGATAAGTTTCTTACCTGTTCCATATTGTATCCATGTTTTTCTTTTGAAATATGCAGGTACTCGTCAACTGAAAAGCGAAATTCATTGGTTTATACAAAATGTGTGTTGTCGCATAAAGACACTAAAAGACAGATACACTGAATAAAGAATAAATACCTGGTATCATCTTAGATTTTAATGCAAGTGCTCGGGTAAATAGTTCCTGGAGTAAGATTTCAAAGTCAATTCCCAAACATTTAACATTACCTGTCAACAGGAGTACTACACAATGCTACAGACAAAATTAAATTTTAGTGAACAAAACTCAATTTGTAAAATTGTGGTGATGTTGAATAATGACTAGGTTTAAGAAATGATTAAATAATAATAACATGCTTGTTAAAGACTATAAAACTGGATTTATATTGTGTCTAAATAGTACAAAACAACACTACAGTGCCAAGTTCACTGTTGTCTACTATAATTATTGATAAAATCTATGGTGCCAACTTACTTTTTGCATCATACAAGTCTGGATTTGGGGCCCAAACTAAAATAGCATCAGCTTTGTTCTCTGGCTTGGCATCTGATATAAACAAAAATACTTGTTAAAGTTATTTTGGGTAAATTTCTGTGTGACACAAACATAAACACAAACCCACTTTATTATTTGAATAACTGAGTGCGTTGTCTTATGGACAGCTCTTGTTTACAGAGGAACAGTATTGGAAGCTTAAAATTCCTATTAAAGCATTTTCTTTTTATAGCCAAATTTTTTTTTCAGTAAGGCCTAAATTAAAATATTTTTGTTTTCCCTCCCACGACTGACCCGAAAAAAATCAGCCCGACCTAAAAAATTTGTTGCCGAAAACGAAATGATATTGATCAAACTCGCCTTGACGCTTATTGGTTTTCTATTAGTCGGTAGCAATAGACGCATCATCTTAAAACAAAATGGCAGAACATACCATTGTGTTTCTGTAAAAACAAAAAACGACAGAAAAAATGAAAGTAACTTACTCGTAAGCAAAAAAATATGTAAGTTTTCAACACAACTGACCCTTGATGACATTTTGAAGGAAGTAGTAGGTGATCGAAAGATGGATGAAGGTATTAATTTTGCTCTCGATCACGGTTCATATGAGGCAAATCTTCCGGTCGCAGAAAACGGTGACCCGTTTAGCACTGATACAAATGAAAGTCTGCAGACGGCACTAGATTTTAACCCTCAATTGCGAGTTTTACAATTTGTTGTTAAATTGTCTGACAGTTTAAGTGAATTATTAAATTGTTCAAAAGGAAATGTTGTTATTGTTTGTACCATAAGTTTATTTAAGACAGACATGTGCAGGTTGGTATTCTCCTTCAAGTTAAACTATAATATACTATGTATCTTGACCGTTATTTTGAAAAAAAAAAAAAAAATTAATTTTTTACCTACCTACCTACCCATACTAATACTACCTCAGTTGCGGGAGGGGAAACAAAAAATATTTTTAAGTCTGGCCTAAGAGAGGGGCAGCAAGTATTTTCCATAAGAGATTAAGACGGCTCTACAGCTATGTGTAGTGTCCTTGAGCAAGACACTTTTTCCACATATGCTTTGTACTGGTTCTACCCAGGAAGACTTCGAGCGTGATTTGTCTAAGTTGTAAGAACTTGTTTCACAATCGAAGTAAAATAAATAAGTTTAAACCATGGCTCTACAATATGTTCTCAATTGAACCCTGATATTGTACAATGTTTTTATCTTTAATACTAGCAGTATTTTAAGTAGATTCAAGAATAGTCAATTAAAATATATCCCCCCTCTCAAGAAAATGGCCATTGTTTACTCTTTGTAGACATGATACTCTAATCAACTACTTTTTATGAGTTAAAGCAATGAAAATAAACTGCTTAACCTAAAGGAATTTAATTAATTTCAAAAATATTATATTGTAATCCAATTACCAGTACTCTACAGACTGTTTGTACAATTAACAATTTTCACTTCCACAAATTACTTATCATTTAAGAAATAATCATGACCAATACTTCCTTAACCATCATTACAATAGTAATTCTTTAATTAGATGACCAACTAGTATTTATCCCCATTTAATAGAAGCCACCAGCTGGCATATGTTCGTATGCTGTGTGAAATGTTAATCCAAGTCAATTAAAGGCTTGACTGATCAGCTGTTTCTGCCTTCAATACATCTGGCTAACCCAGAGCATATTACATCATCAGTGCCATGCAGTCGATTCAAATCATTTTAAGTTGTTACTTGGCAGACGTGTGTCATAAGACAGCATGTTATGACTACATGTATATCTAAGATTCTAAAGATCGCGACATAAGAGTGTATTTGAAATTAAGGGACCGCGGTACTGCTACACCTTAATGGCCTGGAGAAAGCCCTGGCCAAAGTTTCATGAAAATACATAAGTCTGTTATTTTATTAAACTCAAATTGTTATTTTATTAAACTCAAATTGTTTTTAATATAAGTATGAAATTAAGCACACTTCTGAGTTTAAGTAAAATGTCAGAGTTTTAATTAAAAGTATTTTGCCAATCCAACAAGAGTTAACTTAAATAGTAAACAGTGTATGTCTTATAATTGCAAAACCTTGTATGAAGTTTCAATCCAATAAATACAGTTGCTGCTCAGAATATATACTTTTAAACAGAATTTCTAAGTCAAACAAGGGCCATAATTTGAGAAATAAATGTTGCAAGAGTTAACTCACTTGTTTAATTAGTTGGTTTCACAACTGCAAAGCCATACATAAAGTTTCAATCAAATAAATTGAGTGGGTGGTCGGTGGGATATGGACTTGATGGTACCTGCACAAAACTTTGACCAGAAGTTCTAAGTCAAACAAGGACCATAATTTGTATTATATTTATACAAGACTTGAAGTGTTATATGTATAACTTAGTTTTTGTAGTACCGTATATCCTCGGCCATAAGTCGAATTTTTCAGACTCCAAAATCACTCTCTGAATCCCTACTCGACTTATGGCCCCGTCCTAGTCCTGAGTGATGATTTTTTTTACCAACGGTCAGCTCCTACTGAAGTTTTGAACGTCGAATTTCAGTTTCAGCAACAGTCTATATGAACAATGACACCAAAGTGCAGAATTGAATTACACTCTTGTCAATCAACTATGCATCTCGCAAACACAAAGGATGATTACGTCATACGTGGAAAGTTACTTTGTTCATGGAAAACTCTGATTGACAGTTGAAAAAAATGATCGGTTTCAATTAGACGCTTGATGTTTTAACTCTATGCAAGGGAAACCTTGATCTTGGTCAGCCGAACGATTGCGTTGCCTAGCAACCTATACGATGTTGGCACGGGGTGTAAACATATATGCCGAAAATTGCCTTGGGATATTTGGGTCAGAAGTAACCGATTATTGCAATTTGCATTCCCACATATGTGGTGACACTTATCCACGGATTACAGAATATACCAAATATTCAACAGAAGACTGCATTTGTTTGTCGGCTGCATATTTGCCGTTGATTCGATAACGGTACATGAACGTATACTGGCGTAAGGTCAGTTGTGAGTGCAGGCAATCGCTACTGTAGGAATTTTAATATTTAGGTGACCCAAATCTCACCCACTTCCTTTTCGAAAATTCTGGGTCGACTTAAGGAAGGGTCAATGCAAAAAACTGAGATCTGAAGGTCAAAAAGTCCCCTCGACTTATGGCCCGACTCGCCTTATGGCCGAGGATATACGGTAGATTTGATGACTGGGACATTTCAATCAAATACATGTAATGGTTACCAAGATATGGCCTTGCAAACAAAACATCAAATAAGGGCCATAATTTGCATTATTATTCAAGGATGGGCAATGGTTTGCATTATAAGTTATCTAATTGAGTTGTCTTCTGTGTGAAGTTTCAATCCAGTGCACACAATGATTACTGAGATTTTTAAACGTAAAACTTTAACCAAATTGTGACATTGACGCCAGGGTGAGAATAGCTCTCCTTATTCTTTGAATAGTCAAGCTAAAAATAGAGTTCAATTACGGGGCCTCTATACACCCCAGCTTCTTTATTTTTCCAAACTTCAATCCCCTACTCAATGGAATTTGCTATGATCAGACAATGTTTTAGATCTCAAAGTGAACATTTTTGTACAAATGACTGTGAAAATAAAAGTTTGTGTCACAGGGATCAAATTCAGCTATTTTTCCCCACTTGCAATTTTAAGCAAGTACCAATTTTTTCCACTTGCTAAATTTGAATTTGTTCTTGCATTTTCATATCTTTAGAGGATGATGATATAATGACACTTAAAGAAGTATAATGGTAAGAAAAGATGAAATTAAAAGTAAACTATTTCACAGGTAGTACATACATGTAGTTTTATTTCTTCCTTTTTTTTTTAAGGAAAACATATAAATAAAAGATGAAATACCACATTCAGAGGCTACATGTTAATATGTACTCATTTTCGTAATGTGATATAATCACCTCTGCTTTAATCCTTATTTAGCGACTTAATGTCTCTGAAGTAAATGTTTTGTTGAAGTTCAGCTTCTGACCCTCTCCTATTTGTTTCCCTGTTGTTATATTTTGTTACAACATGTATGTGATAATGTGTTTCTGAAGTTTTTAAAAAAAATTATTAAGTTTTAATTATGAGCAAACTTAGGTAGGTAGACGAAATTTACAGAAATGTCAGTTTCAGTTTAATATTTATCAATAATGAAATAGTGGATATTTCTTGGTGGATCTGTCATAAATCTTGGAATGATACATAAATACAATTGAATGTTACTTTATATGGATTAAACTGTACACAAAGTAAATATTTGTCAAATTATAAAAATAAACAAAATAATTGAGATCATTGTGCTTTTCAGCCGCCATTTTAAAGCTTGATAACATGATCTCTGCTAAGATTTTTTATACATAAATTATTATGGATCATGTGACCTGTATAAAAGAAAGCATTTCATTGGCTGGTGAAATCTGGCTAATGGGATCAGGTGTCAGTTTGACTATTCCTTTTGCTTTCAACTTAAAAATTAGACACTAGCAGGTTTATATACTTTCGCCATACTGTAAACAAACAGGACACAATAACTTTCTTATTTACTTCATGCTTATGTTTTATGCTTGAAAATTGCACTCGCAGAAAATTTCAAGTAACATTAATTTGAACTCACACTTTGCAAAATCAGCTCGCATTCAGCGAGCTAGTGAGTGTTAAATTTGATCCCTGTGTCACCTTTGGCAGCCTTAAAAAAATATTTGTCCATTACTATTAAAAATGACTACACAAAATTAAAATCTGGCAAAAAAAGAAATATAGCTACCTACATGAAAAATACTAGGTCGGAGTACAGCAAATGAACATTTTTAAAGGATGGCATTACATGCCCCTATGACAAACAACCTTGATTTGCAAACACTTAATCCCTTACAGGTGTAAGAATAACTTATTTATGTCATATATGAACAAATCTGACTAAAGAGGGCCCGAGGATGCTCTACTGGCTCATAGTGACCGTAACACTTTTTGAAATTTCATGATATTAATCCTCTTTGGGGGTCATCTTAACAACTTAAGATTACCCCTGCCACAACCATACTGAACAAAAAGTTAATTGCTACAAAAAGGAAATACTTTAAATTCCCATACCATTCATCGGTAAAAAAATATAGTCCTCGTACATTACCCTTAATGCATCCCAGCCCCTTGATTTGTCAAAACTTCGATCACCCAGTCTTAGGGATTTGTTATGAGTAGAAATGCTTTATTCTAAATAGAAGTTTTTTTGCACATATGGATGTGAACATTCCCTACATATCAGATCCCAGCCCCTTGATTTGCAGAATCTTCAATCCCTTGCTGATGTAAGGATAATTTATATCATATATGAACAAGTTTGACAGAAAGCTTATTGAGAGGAAGACTGATAAAAATTCCCAATTTTAACCATATTGCCTGCCACTCTCTTGCCCCTTATGGAAATTCAAACCTCATTATTAATGGACAAAATCAAACTTACTGTTACTCAAAGATCTCAAATTAAACAACATATTTACACAAATGGAAAAAATAATGAGAATTTTTCATTTTCCCATAGTATTCCTATGTAAAACTCAAAGTCCCTTTACAGGGCCTCTATACATCCCAGTGCCCCTTGATTTTTTACAAACTTAACACTCTTAATCATAGGGATAATTTATATCAAATATGAACAAATTTGACTGACCTGTTGCTGAGAATAAGATTTATGAAAATTTTAACCATTTTGTGACCCCACCTGGCCCCTTTTGGAAAGTTAATCCTTCTTATTGAACAAAATCTTATTTGTTATGACAAGAAGATGCTTCAGAACTCAAATTAAATAAAAATAAAATCATAAATGGATGAAAAACTTAAAATTTTCTGTTTTCCCATAGTATTCCTTTATAAAACTCAAAGTCCCCTTACAAGGCCCCTATAAATACAAGCCCCTTCATTTGTAAAAACTTTAAACCCATACTCATTGGGATAATCTACATCAATTATGAACAAATTTGACTAACCTGGTTATGAATTTTTTCTATTTCAACCCTTTTTTACCCACCCTGGCCCCTTATGGAAAGTCAATTCTCCTTATTGAACCAAATCTTATTTCCTATGACCAGATGATGCTTCAGAACTCAAATTGAATAATAATTTTGCTCAAATAGTTGAAAAAATGAGAATTTTCTGTTTTCTCATGGTATCTCTATGTAAAATTCTAAGTCCCCTTACAGGGCCCCTATAAATATAAGCCCCTTAATTCTTATCTTCATTCAAACCCCTACACATAGGGATAATTTATGCCAAATATGAACAAATCTGACTGACTGGTTCTGAAGAAAACAATTTTTTGTAATTCCCAATTTTTACCAGTTGGTGCCCCTTCTGACCCCGACAGTGGAACCCAGTCATTTTTACAAATCAGAACCTGCTTGACCAAACAATGCTTCTGTGAAAATGTTTTAAAAAAAACCCTACTGTTTAATATAATGACATGTCCCCTTATTGAACCCACGTGTAGGGATAATTTCAGAGAAATTGCTGCTAACAGAAGACGGACAATGTGTCATCGCATAAGTCCTTAATGTTTTTTATGAAGAAAAAATTTAAGATGTTACCCTAATAAAAAGGTGCTGAATTCTTGTTTTAGGGAATTTACTTCAATATATTGTGAATTTATAAACTTTTTATTAAGAAAAAATATAAATTGCTGAAAAAAAAAGAACTTCCCCTTTTATTTTGATTAAACACAGAACCTCATGCACTGTGAGCCAAGACAGGGTTCGGGGAACAGAGGGTGTTGGAGGGGTGTCCCCAGCTGGTGAGGTAGACCCCAGGAACATTTTGATGCCTTTACAACCAAAATGCTACTGTAAGTAAATTCTACAGAGAAAATGGTTGTTATTTACTTTAATATTTTGTGACTTTTGAACGTTTTTATTATGAAAAAAATAAGTAAGATCTAATAAAAAAATTCCAGTTTTTAAAGGGACTATATAAGGATTTTTCAAAATTGTCTATAAACATTTATTTCCAATATATCATACCTATATATATATTCACTGCTAAAAGGATATATAATCAAACATGCCAAAATAATATACAGAAAAGTGGTTTCCAGACTAAAATAGATTTTCCTGCTTAAAAATGCGAATAAAATTTTATGACATATTAAATGAGTGACGTGATTTCATTGCGAATTCAATTTGATCTGTTATACACAGAGGTGAATTCAGGATTTCAGTTTAGAGGGAGCACAATAAAAGATGTGAACGGGCACACATTGCTTTTCAGTAGAAATATAGTGAATTTTAATCAAATAAAGGAGTTGGGTGGGGTTACATGTAGTCAAATTGTTTCATCTTACAAAAATGAGTCCAATGATGTCAACTGATTATGTCACGTTTTGTAGAGTTTAACATACCAAACCATTTGTAATTTATTTCTTAATGATAATGAGGGATTTTTTATTCCAGTGTCAGCCCGCGTGGTTCCGGCTAAGAATAGAATCACTGCCGATCTCTGCAGAGGGGTAGGAATCCTCTGAATGGGTGTCATGTTCATTTTATCATTTTTTGTCATGTTCACTATTGTGTTTAAATTATCAACCCCTGTGTGGTTTCAGGGAGCCAAATGAGTGATGGCAAGAATAGGACCACTGTGGCTCATGCATGTTGTAAGAAGCGACAATTTGAGTAATACGATAGAATTTGCTGAAACTCTGCAGTTCTGGAGGTATCAAGGTTCTAGGTTCATTCTGCATATTCATTTGTTGGTGTATTTTTTTTTAAATCTGTATGTTAATTTGTTGTTTTTGTACATGTAGAGTGAACCTGGAATCTTCCTTCCTGTTGGCGTTGAATAACCTATAATGTGTTGGTACGCCATAAAACCCTATTCATTCATTCATTCATTCATTATTACAGTGTTTATTTTAATCTGAGAGAATCTAAATAGGTATGTTTAAAACTGTTTTTACTGTTATAAACTGTAAACCTAGCTTATAAACCCATTTAAATATAAATTAGAGAAATTTTTTCTTACATTTGGGCTCGGACCTGATTAGCTCAGTTGGTTACGCATCTGACTACCAATCCTGGGGTCGTGAGTTCGAATCCCCGCCCAGCAACACTCTCCGTGATGATTGATGATATACAACATTGTGTCTCATTATCATTTGTCTTTCACCACTGATTCAAGTGGGAAAGTTATCAGTTACTTGCAGAGATGAGGTGTGCTTGGGTACTGGTTAACCTTTCAGAATCCCAGGAAACTGTGGTTTTGTTAACTGATCATCTGCGAGTCCTTGATTGCATAAAATGACGCAAAATATTAAATCAATCAATCTTACAATTGGGAAAAAATATATGTTTATGAAGGGGGATTGGAGTCAAACTCTGGCCCCCAAAAAAGCACCAAATGAAACTGCTATACTCCAACATTTTAATCATTATTTTCATAACAATTACACACACAAGCATGATGAAAACTTGTAAGTATATAGCATGATAATGAGGCATCCCACCCTTCCCTAAATTCATTCCCCATGCTGCCATTGATCTTTTTTCCATGTTCCAGGGCCTTGTTTGACCGAGTTTTTTTTTAATGAAATTCAGCCCCATTGCTTTACATTGCTCCCCCACCACCTATTTTAATGTCCGCTTACACATAAGTTTTGCTATCATTGTTTGTGTTTTCAATTATTGTCTTATTTTCCAATTATTAAAAACAATACATATCAAACACACATAGTGAATCTGCCCCTGTGTCAGTGCGATTTCTTCCGATAATTAATGGGGCCTCATTTCAAAAAGGCCACTCGACTGCAGGACGTGCAGGTCCGCTGCATAGATCCATAAATATTCAGATAACCAATTGATTAACAAGTATAGTGTTATAACAAATTAGATAAAAAATCAGCGTTATTAAATTGACGTAATATAAAGCATTTGAAAGGCGCGTGTATGCAGGGAAATATTTCCAACAGAATGAGGCCCGAATGCGGTTCCAAATTAAATGGTAAATGCAATTCAAATACCTGGGTCGAAAGCTGGTATTTTCACTTGGTAATCTCCACCAACACGCATGCCACCACCACCTGAAATAAAAGACGCTTATTATAAAGAATGAAAAACAAATTAATCGTTAATCGATCGGATACTGCCAAAATATATGGAAACTTGGACGCGACGAACCGATCATAACAAAAGTCATGCGTAACCTACCACGTTCGTCTTCATCGCTGCTATCGTCCGAAAATCCATTTGATGGGCTTGCACCGCGATATCGTCTACCATTGCGGATATCCTCAACATATCTATCGGCCATAACCATGCTGTATTCAACTTATTTAATTCGAAATCACCTAATACTCTCAAACACTGGCTTGCAGCCTGTGACCTGTGTGTTCAACTGTAAAGCCAAATTACAGACTGACGGATGTAAATAGTGCCAATGTAATAAATAAACAATTAATCATAAAGTTGATTTAAAAAAAATAAAAATGCCAAGGTATATTAAAATTTCACATATTTTGTGGTTTTGAATATTATTTGTTGAGTTTAATAGCATAAAGAAAAACCCAATAATGTAACACTGGTTGTTTATATATTAGTGCGCCCCACAGCATGGGACTTCTTTCGTATAAATGTTACATAGAATTCGGGGATTCCCTATCCCCGCATACTGTCCCACACTCACTAACAGGATCTCGAACGTATTATAGTACATTTTGTTCCGGTTAAAGCTCAACTTAACTGTTCCATTATAATCACATTTTAAATTAGGTAACAAAATGATAATCCGCACGTAGCTAAATATGTACGTCTGTGTAGCCTACATTCTAGACAGTATTTATGTCATCCCACGTAGAATATATATTATATACAGGAAAGGGGACGACAGTTCTGTATGGGTTACATAATTGACTCACTGAAGTCATCCGCTATTTCATCTAAAATCGTACAGGAAATCTTTTATTTAGAATAAGAGTGTATTCACCACACACTATATACTACAATAGGATGCCAAACTGACTATACAGGCACTGGTGCATGCAGTGGATTTTTAGACATTGGACCTACTATCATTTTCTGACCATGGTCATACTATGTTACTTAACTGAATTTATATTTCTCCATAAACGTTTTCGGGTTAAACATCTCTCTATTACCGACGACATTTGCCAATATTATCTCCATTACGACAACACGAATTTTATTATTAAGACACATTTTGACCACCATATATACCTGTAGGTTAAACAAAAAAAATACTTTAATAGGCCCATCAGCGAATAACACTTCGAATAATTAGTACGTCACCTGAGCTTCTTAAGGCCAATACTCTTATATTAAGTTGCTGTGTGACAAACAGTAAAAATAATTAATTCATTAATTTATAATTTATTCGTCCGTTCATTCTTCCATTCATTCATTCATTCATTCATTCATTCATTCATTCATTCATTCATTCATTCATTCATTCATTCATTCATTCATTCATTCATTCATTCATTCGTTCATTCGCACATTCATTTTGGTTCACAATGGGTCCTGTGGCTATTGAAGATAGTCACCACATGCCTATAGATGTGGCATAGTCTGGCTGGAATGACGTATGCTAATTATAAAAGCAGGTCTACTCAGATGGGCGGTGTGTGTGGGTGTGGTTGGTATGTCCGAGTGGAGGGGATGGGTAATGGGGTCTCCGTTGGTTTTAATGGTTGAGTTAAAATACATGTGGATAGCCACCAGGATGTTAAAGAAAGCTAACAGTCACCAGGAAGTGTTGATATGCTGATGTATAGGCACATAGGGTAGACTCGGCGGATAACTGGACAGGAAGAGACTTGCATGATTAGCTCAGGCTATGTAATTGTAAACAAGGAAACTTATTTTACTTGCATTCAAGGAATGAAAGACTTCTTGTAGGTCCTTGATGCATTTGATAGACACTTTTGATATTTTTTTCTTAAAACTATTTCTAAAATATACATAAAATCTACATAATAGCCTACAATGTGAAAATAGAAAATTCATAAGTGTGTAGCTTCATAATTGGAAAGGGGCACAATTCGTGTACATTAGTTAATTCAAAGGTGTCATATTTCGCACGTCTATGGTGACATAATGTAACAATATGACTATATTTTATTTTCATCAGTTTTTATCCAAAAGAAAATGTGTATAGATTGTTTAATAATATTTTCGAATCTTGCGTGAGCCACTAATTTGATAAAATATGTTTGGCTAGTGTCTTCATACAAAGATTCAGACTAATGCGGCCAGCCCAGGGGTTTTGGAGATCTGCGGAACATGGCCATTACTTTCAGGGATCCAGGGATCAAAGTCTTACTTTTAGAGATCTGGGGGAAATACTTTTGGGGAACTATGACATATACTTTTGGGGATTTGGGGGACAATGGCCCTTACTTTAAGAGATCCAGGGTACAAGAACCCCCCTGTGACGGCCTCATTAATATCTTGATGTGGTTGTACAATGGCATAAGTGTAAGAATGGATTTAATGCGTGATCAGAGTTTAAGCCGTTTCCTTGATGTTTGTCCCTTTAAAGATCAGCACAGCCATGTGTCCATCCCTTATATTGCTCTGAGGTTGAATACAGCGATCAAATTTAATAATGGTTTACATGATAAACGGACATTACCGAACCAGTGTCAATACGCATCCATGCCCTGCACAACGAAGATTTGTATTTACACCAAATTTTGTTTTATCATCATTTAATTACATCAGTTAATTATTGCCGTAGTGAGAATAGACATTACGTACGTCATAAGTTGTTACGGGGTGTTTTTTTTGTTTTGTTGAAGGTGTTTAGGTCTAGTTAGTGCTTCTGTTTGTGTGTATATGTGTGTAGGTGTGTTTATATGTATGTCTGTTTGTATGTGTGTTGTGTTATGTTGCGTGCGCGCGTGTGTATGCGTGGGGTCTCGTTTTTCATGTGTGGGTGGGGTTGGGGTTGGGGTGGGGGAGGGGGGTCTCGTTTTTCAAGTATGATGGTTTACGTTATGTTATATAATGAGAGACCAATACATTATACAGAATAACAGGAATATGAATTGTTATGGATGTGAAACAAGATACATTACGTGACATGTATCACGTAATTTGAACAAATGAAATACTACATGCTTTTAACAGACATATAATTACACCCTAACTGCAGATATTTATCTAAGTTTCAGGTGGCATATTTGTAGTTTTCAAAATTGTTAAATTACAACTTCTAAATTAATCAACATATTTTTGTGAAAAGGCAGATTAATTCATCCATTCGTTCGTGCTAGCGTGCGTTTATTCGTTCTTTCGTGATTCATCATTTCTGTATATCTGTTCGCGCACTGCAGGTCTCATCAAGATTTTGAGCTAAATTTAACTAGTCAAGGGACGTAATTATCCGCCACACACAAGTTTAATATGTAGTTATTTCCCTTGTATTACTGACATGCTCACAATCACATCGCTTGTTGTGAGCATGTGTACGTGAAGTGTGTGGTGTGGATGTATGATTTTATGGCTTTGTTGGTATACTTATTATTATACTATCATGATAGCCGTACAGGCGGCAATAAATCATGTATATGTTTATGCTAATAAAATATTAACTTGACTCGTTAAATTCCGTCAGCTTTCTATATCCATCATACGTCAACGCAGTCACTCTTGACTATTTTGCGACGGGATTTCAGCATGAATGTTGGGCAATTCAAGTCGGTTTTGTGCAACGCTCTGGAGAAGCTATCTGAATATTGGGTAATCTGAGGGTGACCTGTGTTACTCGCAGAGTAGCTGAACACTTACCCTGAACATAGGGCAATCTAGAGATTACCTCGCTGGAGAAGCAATCATAAATATTCTGTACAACCTTTGGACATGTTACTCTAGTAAATCGCTGGAAAAGCTAAAACTGGATATGCGGCAGCGTGAAGTCGACACGTATATACATCCTGCATAACTTATACCGTCTCTGTGATACAAATTATGTCTATGATGGATTTGCTATTACAAAAAGCCAGAAATATAACAACTTCTGTGAATTTCTTTATTTTATCAACATTCATCAAAACAACATTATAGTTTGCAGAAATAAAATATAATCAATTGATTTCCACTAGTATTTCTTTTAACATTCATTAAATATTGTACAATTTCATCAGATCTGTTTAAATTAAATTAATATACAACATTCCACCAACATATTGCACACTGGTAGTGGTTGATACCTGTCTATAAATTATACTTGTACCAGTATTCTCTTTATTGTATTGTCTGAAACAAAGTCTGTTCCATGTAAACTGTGCTTTGGTCAAGAGGTTTGAACCACTTGGCCTAGAACTTAGAGTGACATTGCTATCACAGTTAGCCACTTAGCCTGGAGCTAACAATGAGTATTTATTTGTGTTTACCAAATACAATAGATATTGAGCTGCAGATCAGTTGGATGTACAAAATTATACACACGTTGCATGATTCAAATTATATCCAATATTTCTGTTACTGAGCACTTTATATGGAACCACTGTCCCTACTTGAAGTGTGAATGTGACGGAGCCAACAGTAACTGAACAATCTAACACAAAACACAAACATCACATAAACTTTATGTTCTGTAATTATGACAAAATAACAGACCAAGTCTATTTAACATACCATAGCTTGGTCCCAACGTCTCCATTGATACATAAATGTGTTGTTTTTTGTTTGTTTGAAAAATGAAGATGTAATAGAGTGTTTATGAAGTTTCAAACAATTGCCATTATTTATCCTCCATATGTAGTGATTCTGAAAGTTTTGATTTGATTCAAAACTTTGAGAAAAATACCTATTTTAATTTTTGTTTACAGCAATATTTCATGATGCGTTCATGAATAAAAGATGTCCACATTACCATTATTTTTATAAAAATTATGTAAAATGCGCACATAATTTGAGAAATTAAATCATATCTAACAAAAATATTAGATTGGTAATCAGTAAATGAGTTTTTATGATGAATATATTGGTTTTTAAAAATATATGAGAATTATATGTACAATGTTATTGTTAGATAATGATAAGACAAGTAATACAAATAAACTTCAACAATGTATCTGTGGTACTGTTCTATACACTCAAATACAGGAATGTAGAAAAGGTCAAAGAAACGGATCAAAACACCATACATAGAATGAGGACATGTGGCATGCCTTGAATGACCAAAGTACACACTTTAAGTATTAATATAGCACTATACAGAAGCAAATAAGAAATAACAATGAACAGAGCTGCCTGATGACAGCGTGCCCAACTATATGAATCCTGTCTGCCTAAAATGGCTATTCTCAAAATTCACGGTGAACTTAACAATTTGATGTATTACAAGTAGTTATAGAGATTTCAATCACAAACTTGTCAGAAGACTTCTACAACAAATTTCAAGAATAAAAAAGGTCATATTCAGTCCCAAAACAAAGATATCCAACTTGCTCCTTGAGTGTCGTAATGGCAGTGAAATATATCAGTGAAGTATTACTAATGTATGACCAGTTAATACAGAGACTAGTTTGTTCTGAAACTTTGACCAAACTTCTGAAGTATAAAAAGAGCCTTTACTGTGATATAAGGTTGCTGAAACTTTTAATCAAAGTTTTAAAGTATAAAAAGAGAGCATTTACTTTGACATAAGCTTGTTCTAAAATTTAACTCAAATTCTGAGGAATATTGGAGCCTTACTGTGATCAGCTTGTTCTCAAACTTTATCATTTTTGTGTGCAAATTTTAAAGTATAAAAATAGACCCTTAACTGTGAATTGAGCTTACACTTTAGGCCACAATAAATTTATTGCTTTATTATCATCCCTGCCTGCACCATACTTTTCATGCCGCCCCAACCATTTTTATTTTCATAAAAAACAACAAAAAATTAAAAAAAAACAAAACAAAAACTTTTAAACATGAAAATAAAATCCTTTCGCCCTACTCGTTTTTAAGAAATATTTGGATGATAATCTAGCAATTAATTTATAATGGCCTTAACCAAACATTTTTTTTTCCAAGTATATGAAGTCTATTTACATTGTATGTCTCCCCTGTGTTCCCCGAGTGATACTGAAGAAATGTTTAAATAATCACTGCTATAAAATCTGTAACTACAAGACTGTTTTGATGCCGGGACAAGTACAAAAGCTCCTCCAATGCCTTGAAAAGTAGAGCTTAAATAAATTCTAAGTAATGCCCACTAAAGACAATGTTTAGTAATCATTAAAGTAAATACAAATAGAAATAAATAATTATCAGAATCATATTCAACATAAGATTTATTACTGATTAAACATGAACATATAAACAGTTATAAGGCCTTTAAAGAGAGTATATCAGGGAAAAAAACTATAAATGTCTTAAAAAATAAAGTATTTATTAAAATGAATAAAAAGCCTCTCATTATCATTATTAAAGAAAATCCGAATTGTTTCCTATGTCAAATCCACCAAAATGTGACAAAATCAATATTTGAATTAGAGTGGTAAACTTGAAATGAAATCTCCATTTTGTTCGACACCCTTTGCAACGACATTCAGACTCTTCTAAGATGAAACAATATTTACTACATGTACCTGTATAACAGATCAAATTGAAATCAAATGAAATCACATGACTCATTTAATATGTCACAATTTAAAGTGGGAAATCTATTTTAGTCTAACCTAGGCACATAGCCTAGTTAAGAAATCCCTTTTCAATATATTATTTTGGCATGTTTAAGGTAGATATCCTTTTGGTAACAAGGGGCCAGGGAGTATATATAGGCATGATATATAGGGGGAAAAAAATATTTTTAAACAAATTTATAAGTTTGAAAAATCCTAATAAATTCCCTTTAAAGGCAACCTTTATTCTAACTTCATTGTTTTGTCATAATTACAAATGAATGTTTGAGTAAATGAAAAGTTTTATTGACTATTTCGATTACGTTTCTAAATCTAACCTGTAATATATAAACAAAAACTTAGTTCATTCCGAGCCATGTCTCAATGAACAAATTTCTCTCCTTGCTATGGTAGAATGTTTGTATTATTCCTCAACTATGGCTGGTATTCATCATTTTTTGTCCAGAGGTAACACACTGAAAATCCACTGTATTTGGATGCGTTTTGTTACGATATGAGACAGCTTTAAGATGCACTTCATTGTAACTGCCAAGCAAATAATTGACCAAGACTAAAGGGTTGTTAAACAACTGATATTCATGTAAAAGCAATATAATGAAAGTGTTAGTTTTTTTCTGGATATTTTGTCAAACAACTGAAATTCATGTAAAATAATATATAAATGAAAGTGTTAGTTTTTTCTGGATATTTTGTCAGACCAAAACATGATTTTCTAAAGAAACATTAAACAGTTAGTTATTAGTGGACACACCTGAAATGTTGTGTGAATTCCTTGATACACGCATAGAGACCAGTCTGATGTTGACTGGTTGGCAAGATGTTCAATCTTCCTCAAGATGTTGATCCAAGTCACTGAGATGCTTGATCTGACTCCTATTCCTGGCAATATTATTTTTGAAGTGCAAGTGCTTAAACATGTTCTAGTGGGGCGATAATCAGTGGGTAGTGTTGGCCACTCAGGCCATAGGTCATAGTTTTGACCCAGGCTCAACCTGATGACTGATTAAAGCAACACTCAGTAAAGGTTCTACCCAACTGACTCGAGAGCTACATAAGTTTTTAGCTTATTTTGTAATGGAGGTAATATACATAAATATAGACTAAGTATATTCTAGTAACCAACTACAGCACAACATGATAAACTTGATCAAATAGTTTTATAATCTAGTTAATATGGTACGCTACTTGAAATAAAAGTGTAATGTGTTCTATGAATATAATTCAGTGAAAAATTAGCAATTAGTATGATATGAAATCCTTCCTTTTATTATTTTGCATGCCCCTCCCCCTTCTCGAGTCATGATTTCTGGTATTTTGCATATAAAATGATATAATGTAACCATAAATATTGAAGACTTGTTGATTTTAATAACCTGTATATTCAGCAGAGATGAATCTGACCTTTTAAACACATTTCAGGTTATGGCATATTTTATTGGTGGAGGAAATCACTGTCCTTCAGCAAGTAACTGGCAAACTTTCTCATATAAAGATTTTGAAGCGCGACTTGAACCAACAACCTTAACAGTGAAAGGTAAGTGATCTTAACACAGCACCTTACACCACTCGGCCACAGAGGACCCTTAATGAACTTTACAGTAAAGGTAAATACATTAAACATGAATGGTATTTGACACATGATTAAATATTATACACCTATAACAAATCATGACTAGAATTAAATTACAATATACAAAATATACATAATTAATCAGTATTTACAAAACACTCTTTTTAATTCTATGATGTACATTTATCTACACAGAAACTACAAAAGATTTGTATCACAAATAGTTATAGATATATTTATAGAAACAACTTTCTACAAACTAGTGTAAATAGAAGTGTTGAGGATTAATATACAGATGACAGCAGCAATAGAAAATGAACATCTGGAATTGGTAGTAATACTATCTGTACCCATGGGTTAATGTGGTAGTAAAATACACTTTGATATATACACTCAGAGGACTTTGAAAACACACCACTTCCATACAGGTAATTTTAGTTCAGAAAATGTCATCCAATTTCACAGAAAGTTTATATATGTTAAGAGTGCCATCTCCCCACCCCGACCCTCACAGACCTATTACGGGGTGATTAAATGGATCACTTTTCAGTGATTGAAATTAAAAAAAAAAAAAAAAAGAGTGCCATCTCTTTTGTCTTCTACTGTCAAAATTTCATGAATGAGATTTGAATTTTTTATGCATTTTTTTGCATTTTTCAAACCTTTCCAAAAAGTGAAAAGTTCACAGACATCAATACCAAGTGCATGCACCGTTTGTCTGGATACATGACATATATAAACTTTCTTTGAAATCAGATGTCAATTTTCTGCACTAGAATTACCTGCATGTAAGTGGTATATTTCAAAGCTCCCGAGTGTATCATTACATTTTTATTATTGAGTTTTAGAATATTCAGCAATTTTAACCATTCAGTAACCTTACTCCTTTGTTATATCAACAATCCTTGTCCATCTTGGTAACAAAACAGCAATATTCAGAATGTCTGGCTTCTGTTTCACCCACACATTTAAGTATATAATTCAAGTACTTAAAAAACTTAAATAAAACAAAAGCATCCAGGTGATCATGGTTTTAGACTGACTCCAGAAGAATTCCATTTGGTTTCATTGACACTGATTAAAAATATTGGTGTAACCAGTCAAAACTTAGTTATGGTTTAAGTAAGATGTAAGTGAAATCGGAGCCAGATGTTAAATTGGAAGATGGTGTTGATGTATATATCTTTTCAAATCAACAATATTGGTTTCAATGAAATATCATTTATATTTCACCAATGAGCACTAAAGTGGCATGGTTTCAAGTGGCAAAGCCACAACTGCAATGCCAATTTCAGTGTTCACATGTGAAACTTGAAATTTCATGTCTGAAAACAGTGAAATGTTCATTCATAATTTATTGTTTTAAACAGTGATATTATCATTTATAATTTTACTATTTTAAACAGTGATATTAACAAATATAATTCACTGAGAAATCTCTATAATTCATCAAAAAGCGTAAAATAAGTTGATTTAACTCTCCTATTGACACAGACTTGACAATCAATGACAGCCAAACTTAAGTGCCATACATATTTTATCACCATAATAAACTACTCAACATAAAAATTTATGCTCTGTTTTTATATTCACAACAAATAAGATGTGTGGCAGTGAATGAACACACTTGTTTTGGCTGCACACTTTTTTCACACGAAATTGGAATGCTCTTTTGATGTTGATGCTTGAGATATTGAACTTGACATATAAACAAGAAATTAAATGTAAAGTTAAGACATAAAATCATGAAAACTAATCAATGGTGGTTCAATGCAGATATCTCGTGTGAGGTTAGACTGTAACACATCTCTCATTAGTGTGTGAGGTTAGACTGTAACACATCTCTCATTAGTGTGTGAGGTTAGACTGTAACACATCTCTCATTAGTTTCTCAAACTTTAAGTTCATTTCAGTACACTGTAAATGTATTGGAAACAATTAAAGTGTTAAAAACAAATATACCTTTGTAGGTATATACCCCGACACAGAATTTGACATTACAGAAAAAACTGTATAAATATGATATGAATGCCTATTAATGACTTGCATCAAAATGTGTTCTTTTTGCAACATTAAAAATCACCTAATCATAAGTTTTCATTACATTCCAATTAGTGTGGTTTTCAGTTGCGGTGGTCCATACCACAGTACCATTATGGAGTACCATTTTTTCCCCCAGCAATTTCTGTAACCGAATAAATACGTAAATTATTGAAGTGGAAATATGTTGCATTTCTGTGTCCATTTACTAAATAAGTAATATTTCGGCTTTTTAGTTGTCTCAATTGTTAAAGTAATATATTATCAGACCAGTTTTTCTTGGTATTTCATTGAACAAAATCATCACACCAAATACCAATCAAAATGGGTGACAAATGAGATATTGTTCACCACAACAGTGCTAAATCTGATATTTAGAGACAATCTTAAGAAATGACATAGCTGTGGTACATGCTGCAATGCATACCATGTACTAAAATAATGTGGTACCCACCTCTTACTGCAAAAAAAATGTTTCCTTGCTTAAATCATTTTAAAGGTTACAGACATTTATTTCATATTACTGAAAACGTGATTAAATTCAACATAAAATTTGTAGCTAGTCAACAAATGTAATAAATTAGAACATACAAACAGAATATATAATAATGCACAACAGCATGATTACAAATTGTACGCCCATTTACATTTAACTCATATAACACAAACATATATGTGTGGGGTGTTTACACAGCATTCACACAACAAAAGGAAACATGCGTAAGGCTACCTGTACCAAAATAAGTTTCATCTATTGCATTATACAAGTCCCATGTAGCTTACACAAAGCATTATTAAATAATAAAACAGTTATTAAGTTTCAATTAAACTAAATACATTAAATGTATAAATGTTAATAAAAACAGCACTGTTTACATTAATGACAAAATGATGTGCACTTAAATCAGAAATGATGAACGGATTTTATTTAAATTGAAAATTCTTGCCAATTAGCCAAAAATTTTTCTGATAAAACTTGTAATTTCAATTTCATTGTTTCTAAAACTATGTATAAAAATGGGCATACTATCAAACATCTTTTGTTTGATTTTTTTAGATGATGTTCCAATGGAGATGCCAGGTTTAGTCTAGAGGTTAAACTGCAAATCCATCAATTTGAGAAGATTCAGCTCATTACCTGCTACTGGTAATGTTCAAACATTGTTTCTGTTATTTTATGACTTTTTCTTTTTAAAGAATGTTTTAAGAAATGAAAACATCTTAAGCCCGTTTCACTAACGTTTGTAAGTTTACAAACTTCTTAATGTAAAATTTTAAGTTATGAAAAAAAGTTTGGAAATTCATTTAGTGTTTTGCTTACTTATTTGTAAGCCTTATAAAAAGTATTCTTTCTAAAACTTGCAAAAATACTGCGCAAATGAGATGTTCCTAGATGTTACATTTTGTTTGTACATAATTCTTAAGACTTGCGAAGGTTTGTGAAATGGGCTCCTGATGTTAATAACCAAGCTTTGATAACTGTTTTATTGAACTCTAAAATGTTTTCTCTTTCAATTTAATACAGATTATTTGTTTGAATAATAGTGAATTTTAAATTGTTGATAAAAGCAAAACTTTCGACAATGAGGTAAGATATGAAATCCCTACAAGTCATCCATGCTGATGCAAGCAAGCAATGTGAATTGAGGATGACGATGTCAATGCATTGTAATGCAGGTACAACAATAATAGCATGCCCTTAAATTCTGATATGTATTATATTCTTATCTAGTTGTCCATTTTAAGGGGGAATATTAACACTTTAGATTTCATAAACAACAAGTTTGGTAAACTGTGGACGATTCTGCCAGCCTCTTCACTGATGTCCTCATTCTGACTGGTCGGTTTAAATGTTGGAGCAGACTTCAGATTGGCTAAAATGTTTTCTAAAGGTTGAATGGTTGGTTTGTGGACTGGTGACTCGTTTGTGGCAAGGAACTCAGATTCTAGCACTGAAATGTGTTGAAAAATATCATAATTATATTACTATTAAAACAATAAGATTTGTGGGGCAGGGTAAATGTATTCATTTTATCCAGTTTGCCTGATCAAATATGCAGGGTTAATAAAAATTGCTGGATTTAAATTTATTTTTAAGCTTTAGTTCATGCCGTTTTGATCAATCCATTCTGCTTAATATAATATAACATAAAAAGGCTGAAATAATCTGCTTTTATAATATCTACATATATCGTAAAATATGTCGTCAGCTCAGACTTTTCAGCATAAGAAGTAATTTAGCATGAAAAGCATTTGTCTTTGTTTGGAAGGGAGGCAGGAAAGGTTGCAAATATAAAGTAAGCTGCATGGATTAGGGTTTAGAATGGATGAATACTGCTAACTTTATGATCATTAGAATGAACATTCTACAACTTGCTAACCATACAAAGTAAAGACCAACTTTAAAGGTGCAGCTTCTGTCCTGACTCATTCAAACAAAGATTGGTAATTTTGTTAATTTTTTTCACATCATTGTTACAGAATGGACTTTCTACAATGTTTGCATATAAACCAGTTTTAACTTTATTTTTAGGAAAACATATATATACACATATGTACATAAAACAGACCAATTTGACTCTTTAAAGAAAATACAATATACATGTATATCAAAAGACAAATAGCAATAGGTCAAAATACCAGTATTAATAAATTATACCTGCTCCTGATATTGAAGCTTTTAAAAAAATCACAATCTGACAAAACTATGACTGTATCCAATATTTGTTTAAAGAGTTATTTCTCTTATTTATTTCAATGGGATTTAAAGCCATATCAACAAATGTTTGACATCTATAATGTATATAGCAACCAGTTTCATAAATTGTGGAAACACAAAGGCTGAATGGATTAATTTGAGCAGTGAAAAAATATAGCCAAAACTACTGACTTCTCAATACTTGGATAAACGCATGTCAGATGCACCATGCCTACCACAACATGAAATCATCCAATTAGAGCAATTAGGTACCAAGTGTATATGGAATAAGCAGGCACTTGGTACCTTTTTCACCAATGGGGTGAAATATGCCCCCACCTCCAACATTCATAAAACATACCACATTTTCGGGGTGATAATAACATTTTCTCTGTTATTGTATTAGTATTCCAGAAAGAAGAAGAGAAAGTTAGAGCAGATGCAGTTAGTTTAGTTAATACTGAGTGTTTGTACAATGATGTGTATGTAAGTACTGGGTGCAAGTTACAAACATAACCAACATGTTTAAACTGACAGTGACAATCTTAATCCTTATCTATCTAATATACAATACAAGGTGCTGGCAGAACATGACTAAGTAACAAACAGACAAAACAAAGAGACAAAACAAAACAGACGAGAAAAACAGACAACAAATAGACAATACAAAGGAACAAAACAAAACAGACAAAACACACAAACAAAACGAACAGAAAAAATAAAACAGACGAAGCAAACAGACAAAACAAAACAGACAACAAACAGAATACAGACAAAACAAACAGACAAAACAAACAAAATAAAACAGACAAAACATAAAGACAAAACAAAACAGACAACAAACCAGACAAAACAAAACTGACAAAACAGAACAGACACTTATAGACATATCACTACTCTCACACCTTAATTTTGCAATGCCATGTACATATAAAAAATTAACTTGATTATTATTTTTGACAAACCAATATCACTAAACTCTTAAAATAAGATGAAGACAAATGATGGTACTATTTTTATGAAATGACGACTTTCTGAAATGACAACAGACTGTTGTAATCCGAGTAGGGCAGCACAGGATTTTTATACTGCACATTTCTTGTAAGTTTTGAATAATGCCCATTCTTTGTAAGTATTGGATACTGCACACTCATTGTAAGTATTAGCTACCACACATTCATAGTAAGTATTGGATACTGAACAATCAATGTAAATATTAGATACTGCACATTCATTGTAAGTATTGAATACTGAACAATCAATGTAAGTATTTGATACCACACATTCATTGTAAGTATTGAATACTGAACAATCAATGTAAGTATTAGATACTGCACATTCATTGAAAGTATTTGATACCACACATTCATTGTAAGAATTGGATACTGTACATTCATTGTAAGTATTGAATATTGCACATTCAATGTAAGTATTGGATACTGCACATTAATTGTAAGTATTTGATACTGTACACTCATTGAAAGTATTGAATACTACACATGCCTTTTAAGTATTGGATACTGCACTTTCATTGTAAGTATTAGATACCACACATTCCTTGAAAGTATAGGATACTGCACATTCATGATAAGCATTTGATACTGTACATTCATTGTAAGTTTTGAATATTGCAGATTCCTTGTAAGTATTGGATACTACACATTCATTGTAAGTATTAAGATACCATACATTCATTGGAAGTATTGGTTACTACACATTCTTTGGAAGTATAAGATACTGCACAATCAATGTAAGTATTTGATACTGTACATTCATTGAAAGTATTGAATACTACACATGCCTTGTAAGTATTGGATACTGAACATTCATTGTAAGTATTAGATACCACACATTCCTTGAAAGTATAGGATACTGCACATTCATTGTAAGCATTTGATACTGTACATTCAATGTAAGTTTTGAATATTGCACATTCCTTGTAAGTATTGGATACTGCTCATTCATTGTAAGTATTAGATACCACACATTCATTGCAAGTATTGGATACTGAACAATTAATGTAAGTATTAGATACCACACATTCATTGAAAGTATTGGATACCACACATTCATTGGAAGTTTTGAATACCACACATTCATTGCAAGTATTGGATACTGCAGAAACAATGTAAATATTGGATACCACACGCTTGCATTTAATCTAAGTATTCAGTTGCTAGCGCATCTATCAATCCAGGGGCTGTGAGTTTGAGTCCTCGTCTAGCTAAAGTCTCCGAGATGATTGATATATAACAATGCGTCACATTGTCATTTATCTTTCACCAAAGTTACCAATTTCTTGCAGAAATGGATGTACATTAGTGGTTAACCTTCCAGGATTCCAGGAAAGAGTGGTTGGGTAAACATATTAACAAGAGTTGTCAGATGACAACATAGCTGATGGGATAAAACTCACCACCCATGCAAAGATTGAGATTGGAGGCAAACACCAAAACTTAAATGCAACTAAGCGCAAAAGTTTTAACATGAGTGTCTACAGAAAAAAAAAATTAAGTCCAAAAGCTCCATAACTTTGCCAACATGCAACCCTGAGTTATGGTTCTTGTCTGTGTGTGTCCATCGCTGATAATGAACACACATGGGAAGTTTCATTCATATCAAATGAGTGGTTGCATAGAAATTTTACCTGATAAAAAAAAACTTTAACCTGAAAAATTAAGTCCAAAAAGGGCCATAACTCTGCAAAAATGCAACCCAAAGTTATGGTTCTTGTCTGTGTGTGTTCCATTTATGATGGTGAACACACATGCAAAGTTTCATTCATATCCAATGAGTGGTTGCAGATATCTTACCTGATAAAAAACTTCAACCAGAAAAATTAAGTCCAAAAAGGGCCATAACTCTGCCAAAATGCAACCCAAAGTTATGGTTCTTGTCTCTGTGTGTTCAATTGATGATGATGAACATGATACGAAGTTTCATTCATATCTAATGAGAGGTTGCATAGATATCTTAAACTTAAACGCAAAGTTTAACATGGTGTCTAAGTCCAAAAAGGACCATAACTCTGCCAAAATGCAATCCAGAGTTATGGTTCTTGTCTATGTGTGTTCCATTGATGATACAGAACACACATGCAAAGTTTCATTCATATCCAATGAGAGGTAGCATAGATATCTTAAACTTAACGCAAAAGTTTAACCTGGGTTTCTACAGACGCCGCCGACAACAAATTAAACCGGAAGCTAATGTTATATTTATATAATTTAAAAGCATAAAACTCCTATCATTATATATTTATCAGGCTTTATCAAGATTCAGTTTAATGCATACTCATCATTTCAATAAGAATGAAAATTTTCTGAAATACTGATTGCCCCTAGATTTACATAATATTTATTACAACTTCCTAGTTGTTATTGTGAAGGTATGATCCTTTTAAATTTAAGTGCAAGTGTGAATACAAAAATTAAATCAAAAGTTAAATCTAGAAAAACTACCAGGTATGTCCGACTCTCACACAGTTGTGAAAATTATCTTAATGTTATTGCTAATGCTCAAAATTGGCATGGTTTAGGACTGGTGATAGGGCTGCAAGAAAAACTTCAATAGCACTGAAAAGCAAAGTGGATACACAAGTTTGATCAAAACACGATCATTGGCTGTGGAGAAGTATGGGCACGATTTTTATATTTGAAATTTCAAAAAAAAAAAAAGTTTCAGTGAATTCCAACTGATGGTTCAAGAGAAGCAACATAGTCAAGATTCTTCAAATCACTGAACTAGAATGCAAAATGGATATGCACAAATATACTGATCCTCTCAGCACTTCATTGAAATGTGAGTTGATTCAAGAGATGAAACATTACAATATTAATATTATTTAAAAAAAAATGCAAAAAAAAAAGCTTGTCAGTCAAAATCAATGAACAAGAACTTAAAAGAAATATTCCCAACTAGACCTCACACTGATCCTTCCAAGCAAGTTTCAGCTAAATTTGGCAACAGGTATCGGAGCTCTCCAAACAAGATTTTTTAATTATGAAAACACTAAAGGCTGTAACTTGGCCAAAATCTCCAACTGCAACATAAAAACATATGCACAACTGGATCCCACACTGTTCCCGTCAGCAAGTTTCAGCTAAAGATGTTGGAGAAGTTTTTTGGACAAGATTTTAAATTCCCAATATGCAAAGGTTTGTAACTCTGTAAAAAATCACTGCAAAATGGATGTGCACTACAGGAACTCACACTTATCCTTCCTGGCAAATCTTACCTAAATCTGACTACAGATGTTAGAGTTCACCAGACATTTTTAATATTTTCAATGCAAATGGTCATAGAAAGTAATCAAGCTGGAATGAAAAATGGATACGTACAATTAGACCTTACACTAATCCTTCCCAGCAAGTTTCAGTAAATCCAGCCTTAGATGTCGGAGGAGTTCTGTGGATTTTAGGAGAAGCACAAAAACAATGTCTCCAAGAGACAGAGACATAATTACCCTTTATCCACATTTGGAAAAAAAATCTTTGTGTGAGGATAATAAACGTGAAGACCACAACACATTCAAATTAAAATGAGGTAGATGATGACATTAAACAATCACTTAGTGGGATTATAGCCAGTAACATACATACACTTATAAATACCAACAGACAAACCCTGATCACACGAACAAACAGGCAAAATTTAAACAAACTATAAAAGACAATACATAACATATATAGTGACAAAATATTACATGTAGTTATTGAATTACCTGTTTGGATATCAAGTCCACAATTGAGGCACGTACTGTTCTAGCATTTAAATATGAAATTAACACCTATGAAGATATCAAATAACTGACAGAAGAAGCAATTGCTATATGACTGCCTTCTGTATAACTGCCTTAACAGTGTAAGGGAGGAGGTAGATATTCTGTTTGACAGGAGAAATTGTTTCATTATTATGGACATGGAAAGATTTTGACTTAACCATGCTGGACACAAAACAGCATTTGGTTGGCCATGTTGGAAAAAAGCATGGTCAAATTTCAATTTAACCATGCTGGACACAAGCGATGTTTTGTATTTGGTCTGATTGATAAAAAAGCAAAGATTGTGATTTGCCTTTCTAAACTAAAGAAATGGTTTGTAACTTTGCTTTGTCCGAGTTCTTCCAATGCTTGGCAGAAGTCACCGTTTCGTTATTAACCAATGACACACCACAGTCATGAAATGTGAACTTCCTGAAGTCAAGGAAGTAAATAAAATCAAACATACCATGCAACTTACTATCTACATTCAACAAATAAAGAACACAGATAACCATTCTTCACACACGGAAAGATTCAAGAGAGAAAGAAAGAGAAAGTGAGAGAGGGAAAGTAACTTACCACTACTTTTTGTTGCTGTTGTGTCCTGAATAAGAAAATCCAAATTCAATGTTTTATTGCTAGCTGAAAGAGAAAGTATGATATAAAATGGGTATTAAACATGAAATGACAAGGAATGTAATAGACAATGAAAATATTTAGCATCAGGTACAAGGACTAATAACACTATGTCTAGCATTTAGAGGATCTGGATAAATATGTTGTACCTGTATGCACAACGGAAAGGAGGTCAGGGAAAACATGACTTAGTCCCAGTGAAAGATGGCCGATTTAAAGCTGTTAACTGTATCCTCACACAAAACAATCTTCCAGTTGGTTCCAGTCTATAATAGTTTTTGGCAAACAGAGTTATGGAATGAGGCACTTTTGTACTGCACAAGTTTAAAGCATTCACTGTTATTTAGTAAATGGTTTACAATATCATCTGATTTACAGTCTAACAATTTCCCAGCTTAGGTTTGACAACTGCCACAGACATAGGTTAAGCAGCCAAGGCAATGAATGACTAGCACCAGCCCCTTAACCACTTTATAAAAGAAGGATAACACAAGACCTGTAAGAAACTGTACATGAAGCGTGACTCTTCACTTTGTCAGGGAACAGTAAATGTATTCATTTAAACTTAAAAAAGTATTCTGTGAAAACACCATACAACTTCATCTAACCCACAACTTGTTGAATTTCTATAAAAGATTAATGATTTTATTTTTAACTGGGATTAACACATTTCAGGTTATATATGGCATATTCAGTTTTACTGGTGGCCGAAGACCTCAGAATGAATATGAGTAGAATCACCATGCATCCATAAGTAACTGGCAAACTTTCACACATAAAGTTTTTGGAATGGGACTTGAACCTATGACCTTAACGGTTAGAGGTAAGTGATATTGAAACAGCGCCTTAAATCACTTGGCCATGAAGGATCCTAAAAGATCACTGAATCCATGTTGTTGGACTGTTCCATTATGATTTGTGCTGGGATGATTATAATAAAATAAAGTTCAGGAGGCAAACAGTGCAGATCCAGGTCACACTGTGAGTTATGATGCCAATGATGTGAAGTGCAAGCTACGAGTTACAATTTACCTTCCAAAGGGTTCGTCAGTCCACTGCCACCCCAATCAAACTGGGCCGGAGGTATAGTTTCCTGAAATAGTACACACAAACATGTCAACAAACAAATTTGTTGCTTGGCAATACACAAACAACTCCTTTAAGCTCCTTAGTACTAATAAAATGAACAAAAAATAAAAGAGTACATTATAGCCTCTTTTAAAAGAACTTTAATCAATATAAACAGTTTCTTAAGATTTCTTTTTCTTCAAATTTTGAGCTCTTGAAATGTTTTAAAATCCTAAACAACTTAAATTGATTAAAGAAAACACTAGCGAAATGGCAAAATTAAGTGTGAATTGATATTTACTGGCTTTTATAAATGTGTTATAGAGACAGTCATATTACCAGTATATCATGCTTACAAAAGTGCTCATTTACAAAGGTTAGACATTTTTTACACATCTTTAACGGTTAAAACTGTTATGTCAAATATAACAAAAACACATGTACATTAATATATTTTCAAATATTTTGTATAATTTCTAGCAACTGCTTAAATTTCACTGTTATCTGAATCCTTTCATGTGTTTAGTGATAGTTGAATATTTTGTAATGAGAAACATTTATGTTAAAGTTACAAATAAAGAACTATCAAAAATAATTAAATTTGTAGGAATTCGACTATGAACTATTACATAATACTATGGGTCTTTATGAATTATAGATAATAATAAATACACATTTTTAAAAAAAATATTCACTACCGATAGTTGCAAATTTTAAACATTTTCCTAAGCTCTGATTAAAAGTTAACAAGATGCATAAAAAGACAGGTAACCACTATCCAAATCAGTAGTATTAAAACATTCTTTAAATACCGACACAATTATTTTAGCTGTAGAAAACAAAACTACCTTTTTTGTAAAAATTGTGAATTTAGTTATAAATCTGATACTCTCTACTTTAAAAAATGCTTTGTCAACAGATGTGGTCATGATATGACTGAATACCATGTTTACGACAAGGAAGAGTAACTTTACAACAAGTTTATATTTATAGTCTGATATCATTGTAGACTAAAATAACAACTAGGAAGATGGATATTTGTCAAGGAAGATATAAAGAGATATACAAGTACATTATGACCACAGACACACATGTAGGTTCAGAATGTCACAGAAGGAAAGCAATTCAATCACTCATTCATTCTGGTTACAAGGGTCAAACATTCAACAAATATAATATTTGTAGATCTCACTATGCAGTTGAATTTTTGTTCTTTGTTCTATATAAAATAAGGTCTAGGTTTTCCAAAGTAAAAATGAGAATTTCACATAGATTTTTTTTAAAGCATCTTTTTTCATAGCAGGAATGTAGACTCAAAGTGTTGTCATACAAACTCAAAGTGTGACCTTGACCTTTGAGGAATGGATCTAGGCCTTACTTGTGACACGTTGTCATGTCATCTTGATCAACTGAGCCAAGTTAAAGACAGAGCAGACACCCAATATCAAACAAATTGAAAGTGTGACCTTGACATTTGAGGAAAGGTTCTTGGTCTTACATACGACAATTAATTATGTCATGTTGATCATCTGAGTCAAGTATTTTCAAAATATATTCAAAGGTGACAAAGTTACAGACCAGACACTAAATCTCAAACGGACTGTTGTCAAACAAAGTTAAATTGTGATCTTGACCTTTGAGGTACGGGTTTGGGTCTTACTCGCAACACGTCGTCATGTTATGTTGATAATTTGTAGAAAGTATTAACAAAATCCATCTATGCATGACAAAGTTACAGGTCGGACACGAAAATACCAGACGGAAGCTGCGATTACTTTGGGGGGGGGGCATAAAAAACACTTGTGGATGGGTGGGAATTCAATTTCATGATGTCTGGATAGATAGTTAGACAGGCTACCGACTGAGCTAACTGGGCCTGGCAAGGGAATGTGTATAAATAGATTGAAAGATAGATCATGACAACAGAAGATTACTATAAACATTTCTTGTAACATTACTGTCTTTTCTAAAACTGTATCCTCAGTATAAACTTGTGGTGACCATGTTAAACAATATATAAAGATAAAAGAACAATATTGAAAAAGGTTTTACTCAAGGAAGAAATACAAGAAATGTGGTCATCAATAATAAAACCTTTTTTTCTATTTAAGTAATGGTATTAATAAATTCTAAGCCAACAAAACATAATTATGTCTGAAACATCATCACTCAGCAGAATTTTAATAAAGTTTATTTAACCCTTTACTCCATAGATACGCGTTTTCTGGCATCAATCACAGAAAGCCTTTGAAAACAGTGCAGGAAGAGTTCTGCAGACTCGTGGCATTATACAACACCTATTCACATTATACTGATGTGAGGCCTACCAGGTCTAGAACTATCCTCTAAATGTTGATGGTGACGTGAGGCAGCTTATATAACTATTTTTCACTGAGTACTCACCCATAACCATCAGCATATAGATATACAGTCTAACCTTTGTAAATGGTCACCTCTATTGAATAGCCACTTGTCGTAAGCAGCCGTATTTGCTATTTCCCATTTCCATGCTGTCAGAGCAAAACAACCTGAATTAAGCAACAATCTGTCTTAAAAGGCCATGACTGGCTGCTTAAAGACAGGTTTGATTGTATCGCATACCAATGTTAAAACCACCAGCAGAATGTTACTAGCCTGTCTCTGAATACATTAAATAAACAACTATCTATCCATCACCAAGAGCTCTACAGTATTTAAATTATACACATGTTATACCAACATACATTATCACACTTTCTTTAAAGTATTATCTGTTAGGAAACCTTACTAAACATGTAGCTGTCTCACACTTACTGTTTAAGGCTGGCCTATATTCTAAACATTCATTTTTTCATAACAGAGTTTCAAAGTTATTATTCACAGGACCAGTAACCACGTGATTATTTTTCCATCAGACCAGTATGGTTTCCAGGCAAAAATAGAGAACCATCACTGCTTGCAAATGATAACTTTCTCAATTGAATAAGAGGTGAGAGGTGAAGGACAATGAGACATGGATATCTGCAGTTATCAAGGTTTTTGAGTTTTATTCTGCATATTATATTGATTGATGTTTTGTTTAATTTTATTTTACAGGTAGTTATCTTTTTTTTGTAAGCAAAGAGTGAATCTGTATTCTCTTTCTAGGGATTTCTTGATTCAATTCTCAGTCAAATATGCTTAAAGATGCATCACATATCATTTTCCATTAAACAAATGATGGAAAGATTATTGAATTGCAAAGACATAGGTCCTATTTGAAGATAATAGTTGATTCTGTTCTAGTAGTTCATCTGATTTATGAGAAATTCATTAATACATAGGTCAGCATTTTCTGTTTTATCTGTCAATGTTTTAGCATAACCTGATACTGGCCAATGAGTGACTTTATCATGGGCCATGGTTTAGTAATGAGTGACTTTATCATGGGCCATGGTTTAGTATTTGGTCAACAAAATTGAAGGATTATACATTTTAAAAACAAAATACAATAGAAGTTATTGAACAGAATATCTATAATATATGATGTTTGGTATAAATGTGCAGTTTTACTACCATTGAAAAAATATTGGCGATATAGGTGAGGCCTTTTTAAAAGTGATGTGACATAACAAAGTCAAACTACTTACACAAGTACATGAGCAGAATGGTCAGATGTAACGTTTATGAACATAACACACTACACATGGTAAGGAGTAGTAAAAGATCGATTGATTGACTGGATATTTTATCGTCATTTTTATGCCATCGAGGGCTAACAGACGATCAGTTATTCTAACCACTGTTTCCTGGTATCCTGGAAGGTTAACCAGTACTCCATCTCCGCAAGTTACTGAGAACTTTCCCATATGAATCAGCAGGAGACGCAATGTCATACTATCAATCATCAATGAGACTAGTCTGGTGGGGATTCAAACTCAGAGTACAAAAAGAATATTACACAAATAACACATAATCACAGACACCCAAACTACACATGTTCACAGACAAGGCCAACCTCATAAAAAACTTTATTTGTCATTTCTCTGGTCCTAGACTCATAATATTTAGGCAGGTAGCTACTTGGATAGCTTTTTCTTTATTTTATCACAAACTGTGAGATTCTTGCAAAAGAAAATGAATTATTATAAGAATAGCAAATATAATATGATGGTGAACTTCAAAATGTTTCAGACAGAGAACACTAACAAGATTATGTAGGTATACAGCAAACAAACTTTTTAACGAGGTTAACCGAAGCAACGCCCTTGGTTAATAGTTACAAATCCAAGATCTATAATAATTATCAAGCATTTAATTTTATAGGAGCGTATTTACTTGCATTTTTTTTCATTTGTCTCGCTACAGGTTTAGAGCGAATCTGCAGTGTAAAATAAACTAAACTCAACAAAAATATAATCAAATTTGCTTAAAGTAAACAAACCAAGCATGCAGAGTTCAATGAACAAGGTCGAGCAAATAAAATAAAAAACAAATTTCCTATAAAAATTGCCACAGTTGAACTTTGTTAGCTTGAACACGCTTGGACCTTTAAAATAAGTCACATGATCAGTTGTTAAAGGCGATTGCGGTAGTTTCCGTTTTTCACAACGTTATGATTTTACGTGCGCACCGGTTGCACCGTTTGATGTATTTTCGGATAATTTGGACAAATTTTTATTGCAAGTTACATATTAAATCACAAACCTGAAATAAATTTTTTTATAATAAGAGCAAAAGAAGTAATAATTTATTGATTGGCAAAACATGAAAATTAAGAAAACTGAAAATAATTGCTTTGCCATGTAGAAGGTCAATTTCATTTTTTTCAAAAATAAGCATGGTGAGCTATTGTTTTTAAGATGTTATATTATAGAACAATGTTTGATCAATAATTCATGCAATTTTAACCAAATTCTATTGGTGAGAATTTTTTTTTTTCAATTTAAAAAAAAGGGGAGATAATTTGAGAAAAAAAATTGCTCAACATGTTATTTTTTTCCAAGAAGAAACTATTTGTATGTAATTTGTTGTTTATTTCTGGAAACTATTTGTATTCACATGTATTTAGTGTAGAATTCATGTTATGACTATGTATTATTTTCATTTTTTGGGATTTCTCATATTTCATGGTATTTTCTTCTCCGAGCATAGGAAGTGTACATCTTAAAGGGTCAAAATAATAAAAAGAAGCATGGTGACATACTGTTTTTATTTCATTTTTGTATAACATTTGTAATTATCTAACAACCCTGAAAGTTTCAACAACATCTATTGGTTAGAAAAAAAAAATATGAAACTGTAGCAATCGTCTTTAAAGAGAATGTCAGCCTGTCACACACCCAATTCAGCTTAAGTTCACCTGGAATTCACCTCCTTCACTGACATCTACCCTATCCTACAAACCTACTTAACCTTTCTGGACTCTCTTAACCAATAGTCCTGGTGAACTTGATTGAGTAAAATCGACAAATCGATAACATTTGTACATTTCATCAGTGACCATTTCAAATCAATATATATCAAGTCATATATTTAAGTCAATAAACATTCTAAGGGTTTTCTATGACACTCAAACTATGCGTTTTTGTCACATTTTAATCTCATGACCCTTAAAACTGTCCAATTAGTTTTTAACACGAGAATGAAAACAGTCATGCTATTATTTCTAATCACTTAGTTAATAGCCTCTTTATGGTGAACATGTATGACCTTAACCTTTGAGTTATGGACCTGGGTCTTGCACGTGCCACATCGTCTGATTATGGTGAACATTTGTGCCATGTTATTTCAAAATCTGTTATGTGGCTTACAAGATATTTGGTGGACACAAAATATATTTAACTTTTCTGACCTTAAACCCATAATTGTGACCTTGACCTTTGAGCTACGGACCTAGGTCTTGCGTGCAACACATCGACTGATTATGGTGAACATGTGTGCCATGTAACTTGCAAATCCCTTTATGCATATAGCCCAGACAAGATCTGAGGGATGCATGCATGCACATACACCAAACTTCACCACAAGAGGGCTTGACAATAAACTTACTGAGTAAAAAACAAAATTATTTGCACCCTGTAAATGCCTGCTTTAACTGCATATTTCACAAGGTGTTGAAATATGCATATGTCAACACCAGTTGTTTGCTGTTACATAAAGTGCAAATTTGGTCAGACACACTCCAGATATCTGTCAGAGTGAATAATTCTAACAACAACGGGAAAATGTCCTTTGACTCCACTCATGTAGTTCAAGAGTCCAGTTATCATGGGTCCAGATTACCATAGCAGAACAATAGAAAACATATTATCCGAGTTCAAGCCAACAAAGTTCAAATGTATAAACATAATTTAAATAAGTACACAAAATACATTTTGGTGAAGCCAACTCCAAGCTAAAAGCTGCAAACTAAAACTTACACACTGTTACGGTTTTTTAATTGTTTAAGTATTTGAACACAATATGCACATATTAATTAAATTATCATATTTAGTTTTGAATACTACAGTGAGTTTATACAATGCCGACACTTAACAATGACCTTGTTAAGTAACTGCCCGTGAATGAATGAATGTATTTTTTTTATACAACTGCTTTTTTCCAACAATTTGAAGACTAAAATATTATTTAGCTATTTTATCTTTGCACAAATATAAAATTAATGTACTACAAAAGAAAGGTGTTGATTGTGTGTGTTTTCTATTTGATTCACTAAAAAACTGATCTTAAAACAAGTCTAAATGAATCTAGTTTTTTTAAAGGGTACTGCTATGAAATTATTAACACATTGCAATATTTAAATGTAAAATAAAATATGCAGACCGTTAAACAGAAACACGTGGATGTTTACAACAATACACAAATTATTCTATCTCTGAGAGAAAATAGTCAACATATTGCAGGAGACAGTGTCAGGATAGTGTAATATCACTAACTCCCCTGAGCTAGTGTATGTAAAGTGTCCTCAACTCACACTGCATGGAGCAACTATTCATTGACTGACCTGAGATAATGTAGGTATGGGATCAGATTTCGATGTGTCCACCAGAATGTCTGGTTGTAATGTGTTAGAGGCTGCCCCACCAGCTCCCTTCGTCGGCTCCAACATTGTCAGACCAGATGCAAATATTGGCATTGATGCCTTTTTGTGTCCAATTAACTGGAAAAATTATAAGAGTGCTTTAAAATAGTTTCACATGTATATACAATACAGGCAGTAATGACAAGATACAACATTATATATTTTGTTACTTAAAGTTGGTAACATTGTGGGCATTTCTTTCATTATGAGATTGTATTGTTGGGTCAAAAGTCGATTAATGGGTCCTTTGTATCACTGCTGGGTCTAGACTGATTAATAAAAAGATTATATAGTGTTAGCCTGAAACCTATACCGAGGGTCGAACCCAATAATTGCATTTTTGACCATATACTAGTCTAGTGACTATCTTATATGTATATAAAATATATAAGGGACCCAACAGTCTTGTACCTTTGAGTATGTATTTTGTGATTCCTTTTAATAAGTTACATTTTTTTTCAAATGCAAGATAGATACAAAATTACATGCACAATTTAAGAGAACAACAATTGTCAAGGGTTTGTATTTTTTATAATCAAAGATAAAAATATTTTGACAAAGTTGTTTGATAAACATGATTTGATACAGGTTCTTCAAAAATAAAACACTGAATCGTTCACTGCCACTTACTACATTTCTGGTGTCAATATGTAATGTTGTAAATAGCTGGTTGTTCCATTTGGACTTTGTCCACTGGTAGGTCAGTGAGTTTGTAGACTTTAAACCTTTTATATGGCACCATACACTCGACTCACTGAAACAACAACAGATAAAAACTAGACCTATCACTGTAGTGATGAATACCCCTGAACGCCGCCATGACAGAAAATGGTTAACCATTGTATGAAGTTTTATTAAATTATATCCAATAATTTTAAAGTTATGCTCCAGACAAAAGAAATTCTTAATAAAAGAGAATGTTATGGATTGAGTTGTTTGTATTGTTAATTTTTTTATGGTTTTGTTAAAATTTAAAACGTTCTTTTTAATTATTGTGCAGTGTACAAGCTTTCATGGCAATCAATAAATGTTATACTTTTTCGAGTTATGTTGAGGGACAACAATTTTATGGATAAGAAACAAACAAGAGCACTAGGAATACAATATCGAACCTGCTTTGCTCGAACTCCATGTATTCATCAACTTGGTTCTTTCATGAACTTTATTAAACTGTTATCACTGATGGCTTTAAAAGTACTTTAAAAGTACTGCACCAGACAAGGGAAATATATCAAAGGGCAATAACTCTGTAATTAGTAAGAATAGAGTTATGTTTCTTGTACACTGCACTTCCTCTCATTATATTCTACCATTGTATGAAGTATGATGAAATTCCATCAAGTACTTTAAAAGTAATGCTCCGGACAAGGGAAATATATCAAAGGGCAAAAACTCTGTAATTAGCAAGAATAGAGTTATGTTTCCTGTACACTGCACTTCCTTTCATTATATTCTACCATTGTATGAAGTTTGATGAAATTCCATCCAGTACTTTAAAAGTAATGCTCCGGACAAGGGAAATATATCAAAGGGCAATAACTCTGTAATTAGCAAGAATAGAGTTATGTTTCCTATACACTGCACTTCCTCTCATTATATTCTACCATTGTATGAAGCTTGATGAAATTCCATCAGGTACTTTTCAAGTTATGCTCCGGACAAGAAAAAATATCAAAGGGCAATAACTCTGTAATTAGCAAGAATAGAGTTATGTTTCTTGTACACTGCACTTCCTGTCATTATATTCTACCATTGTATGAAGTTTGATGAAATTCCATCCAGTACTTTAAAAGTAATGCTCCGGACAAGGGAAATATATCAAAGGGCAATAACTCTGTAATTAGCATGAATAGAGTTATGTTTCCTGTACACTGCACTTCCTGTCATTATATTCTACCATTTTATGAAGTTTGATGAAATTCCATCCAGTACTTTAAAAGTAATGCTCCGGACAAGGGAAATATATCAAAGGGCAATAACTCTGTAATTAGCAAGAATAGAGTTATGTTTCTTGTACACTGCACTTCCTCTCGTTATATTCTACCATTGTATGACGTTTGATGAAATTCCATCCAGTACTTTTCAAGTGATGCTCCGGACAAGGAAAATTGCAAAGGACAGACCGACAGACCGACCTCAGGGTGACTCCAATATACCCCCTCAAAACTTTGTTTGTCGGGGGTATAATAAATCATTAATAACAGATGCCCAAGATACCCAAGGGCTACAATGGTGAACATTTGTACCATATTATATCAAGTGATTTACAGGAAATGGAGCAGACACAAAGTTTTGTACCCCAACATTAAACCTATTCCTGACATTAAAATATGACTGACCTCCAGATCTGGGCCTTGTATATGAAATATTTTCTCGTAATGGTCAATATTCATGCCAAATTATTTCAAAATATGGAACAAACACAAAATTTTGTACCTATTTCTGACCTTGAACCTTGAATATCTTGACCTTTTAGCTATGGACTAATAGTATGATTATGGAAACTTTTTGTGCCATGTTGTTTTAAAATTTGTTTAATAGATTACAAGATATGGAGTGGACATGAAATTTTTACTTATATCTGACCTTGTATCTCTAATTTGACCTTTGAGCTACGGACCTGAATCTTGCCTGCAACACATCGTCTGATTAAGATGTTATTTCAAAATAGGTCAAGTTGTTTACAAGATACATGTATGGAGCTGACATGAAATATTTCTGACCTTGAACCACCCAGTGCGACATTGACCTTTGAGCTAGGGATGTGTCTTTAGTGCGAGATATCTTCTGGTATGTTGAACATTTGTTCCATTTAAATTTAAAAATTTGTTTATGAAGTGACAAATTTTTCTTTACATATTTCTGACCTTGAACTTCTCAGTGTAACTTTGGACCTAAATCTTACATGCAACACATCGTCGGACTATGATGAACATTTTTGCCGTGTTATTACAAAATCTGTCATGTGGTTTACAAGACAGGGAGAAAACTCACAATTTTGTACCTATGTTTTATCTTGAACATCCAAGTGTGACCTTGACTGTTGAGCTACTACACATCGTCTCCTTGTTAACATTTGTGCCAGGTTATTTTACAATTCCTTTATGCGTGAGAAGGTTTTAGCAGGAATAACATCGGACAGACAAGTACACATCAAACAATAATTGGGATGACTATGCCAATTTCATAAAAACTTACGAAAACTTGACAGCCACTATGACTATGAAACTACATCAAAGCAGTAGATCTACATGTAGCTGTTAATAAAGCAAAGTCCTCAAATTCATCTTATATTACTAGAAATTATTTTTCTGAGATTTAATATATAACTAGAAATTATTTTTCTGAGAAAAACTATGTTTCCCCTTCATTCAAGTTCTGTAATAATATTACTTGTAATTTGCAAAACTGGCTGCAAGGAAAACTGCAAAGGCACCAAAACATCTATCATTCGCAGCATTTTGTAAAAACTTGTTTGTTGGTTTTGGAGAAGAATCATGGGCATTTTTTGTACATACCTGTCAGCATTACTCCCAACAGCTATAAGAGTATTTATATCTGTTATTTGTACATTGGCTTCAATATCACCAGTTGTTGAGCTGCTGCTGGTGGGAAAACATGTCGTAACTGCATATATTATCTTCTCATGTTTGTTCTAAATACACAGAAATTCAATTGAAATTATTATTATGCAGCTGTTATAAAAGCATAAGGCAATATAAGACACAAAATCAATAAACCATATAAAAACAATAGAAAATGTATTTATGTGACAAGAGACAAGAACAGTATAAAACTACAATGATTGTAAATGGAAAGAACTACAGAGTGTCATCAAGGCAGCTTCAAATGACCTTTGTTACACTTAAAAGAAAGTAGATTTAAATATTAATCAAGTTAAAGAAAGACCAGACATACCATAGATTGCATCTTGGTTTGAGATATATTTTCACTTTCATCTTCAACTGATGAAACAACTGACGGTGATGTTGTCTCGACAGTTTCATCACCAAATGCTGCCCATTCATCGTCTTCATCTTCAGCCACTGAATTAGAAGCAGCAACTGTTTGTGTTTCAGAAAATGCTGCCCAGTCATCAGACTGACCACTAGCAGTTTCTGGCTGAACACTGTCATTAAAGCTGGCAAAGCCGCTTGCATTGAAATCACCAAACTCATCATCATTGTCACTGAAATTGTTAAAATCATCTTCAGGTGTACCAGAAAAATCTCCAAAATCATTTTTTTCACTAAAAGCTTCTAATCCAGCTTCAGTAGTTTTTTCAGCCTCGCAAAAACCTTTAAATGTCATTTCGTCATCAATAACATGTTTATCTGTAGAACTATCTAGACTTGCTTCAGTTACACCATCTTTATTTTCAAGTCTATCACCAATTTTATTAACTTCTGTAGGACTAGGCTCACTGTTTTCTTTATTTATCTCTAGATTTGTTACATCATCATCACTATTTGCTTTAAGTGATTCTGTTTTCAGGTCTGCTTTTAAATTTTCAAATTGTATTTTCTCTTTAGAGTTTTCATATTTTTCGGTGTAATTAATTTCACTATCTTCTGGAATGGAGTCAGCTATAGAATTTTGAAGTTTTATGTCACTTTCCACTTCCGAACTTTTGTCCATTGGTAACTCATTATTTTTACTTATGTTTGAATCACAGCTGGTATTATTTTCATTAGAAATATCACTATAGGTATCATCAATTTGATCATTAATTCTTTCTGGATTTGAAAGGATTCCTGAATCAGACATACACAAGTCTTTTTCATTTACATCTTCAACTTTTTGCCAGTTTTTATGTTTGTCTACTTCCAGTGTAGTTGAAAATGCTGATGAAGTATTACACTTGTCTTTATCATTTGACAAAATACTGCTGTCCTCAATTGCATTGTCAATAGATTCGAATGTGTCAATAGCCAAATTTCCTGAATCATCTGTGACAGTAGTTGTGTGTACTGCACTGGAATGACAAGTGTTATTGGATGGAATGTTGGATTGCGAATTATCCTCTGCAGCATAGCTTGAGTCACCTGCCAGATCTTCTTTTGTTTCCCCTATAGCATTTACAGGTGAATTATCAACCCTACAGTTTTGTTCTGAAAGCTGATCATTTTCATCACTTTCTATTTTAACATCAGTAACATGTGAAAACCCATCTTTGCTGACATTCACCTCACAAGTGTCACCACTCACCAAATGTGAATCAGTAAGCTCAGATGTTTCTGAATCATCTCTTTCTATTTCACCAGAAACACTCTTACTTTCTGTAGCAGTTTCTTCAGAACAATCTACATCAGATGTTTTGCTGCTCAACTGATCTTGTCCTGAAGGCAGGTCTGCTGGAAATTCTTCCAAACTGTCAGAATCACCTTGAGCTTTTTCTTTTAAAGCTACGTCATCATATTGTGGAACTGGAGACACATCAGAACTATATAAACCAGAATCTGTTAATGTACCATTACTGTCATGACCAGTTTCTTTCAATGACTTATTAGAACTTACTTTATCATCACTGAGCACTGCTGTATTACATGCATCTTTAATTAACTCTATTGTGTTTGGTCTTACATCGCTCAAGTCAAAGAATGAATTTGTGATCTCAGAATCTTCATCAATGTTTCCATTTGGATCAGTGGAGAATGTTGCAAAGTCAGCAAAAGTGTTGTTATCAGAATTGCACTGGTTTGAGCCATTTAGATTGATTCCAGTCGGACACAGTATCATCAGGAATTGATGTTTTGCTATCTTTTTCATGGTGAGAGAACTTTTCTGTAAAAAACATAGACATGTAGGTTAATATTGATCATTATTATAACATGTAGAACACAAACAAGATGCCCAAACAAGCCTCAGTCACTCTCATAAATTCACCTGTCATTTATTTTCAAAATATGAATTGAATAAGCCTATGAAGAACTTATAGATGAGAAATTTTTTCCCCATATAAAATCAAAACTTCCTCATTTGTCCCCAATCAACCCTAGCATCTTCATTTGAGCAAACTTAAAACCCATGCTCATGTGGATAGTTTATACAATATATGTACAAATCTGGCTGATCAGTTCTTGAGAAGATTTTTAAAATTTTGAAATTTTATACCTTTTTGACCCTTATGAAGAGATATTAAATCCCCTTTACAGGACCCAGACCCAACTGTTAGGACTAAACAATATTCAAGATCAACGGAGAGCTTATGTGAAGACTTGACTGAGCATATAATACAGATTTTCTTCACGAAACCAAACTGGTATATCACAGGACTATTGCTATGAGAGTGTATGCAGTCAACCTGGGAATTTGAATGCAACATATTTATTCAAACTGCAAAAAATTGTTTATCTAAATTACATAATATTCCAATTGGGTCAAAACAAACTAATACTGTGGTTCTGGTAACATGCTAAAACAGAATAGAGTAGGTAGATAGGAAAAACATTTTATTTTATTTTGTCTAAACTGGACCTGTAGTATGGATAGTTGAATTAGATATCATACCACTACCATACAGACCATAAGAAGAGAAAAAATATAGTTTAATAAAATATCTTTGGTTGTAGAGTTCTGAGCATCTGTTGTAATATATGATCTGACATTTTAACTGTCGAATTTTTCGATGTGCAGCTGCAAATAGCTAGACCAAAAATGAGCAATATGGTGGAAAAACCGTAATACCAGTCATGTGGAAAGTACTTTCTGTGAAGACTAGTCACTTGCCATCATTGCAAGCTTTGAACAGTGTGGCTGATAGATTTTAACTGTTATTTTTAAGTACGAGCTTTTTTAAACTGTAATTTTGGATGTATGAGCAAGATTATCATACAGCTTCACAAGGTTGGGATCGGATAACTGAACAATATCATGAAATCAAATTGAATTCTTTGAACACCTTTGGTAGATGAGCTTCCAAGGAACATCCATGCCAAATATCAACTTATATCAATTGGTTAAGGAGGATATGTTGTTTGAAGTAAATATGAATGGATGATGGATGGTTAGTGGTCACAATAGCTCATCCAGAGCATGTGCTCAGGTGAGCTAAAAAGGACATGCCTGCTATTTCGTTTTTAAATCTAAAATCAACATTTTATGTCTAAATTAATTATAAAGTCTGGCAAAATAATAGAGCAAACTTTTAATATTAGTACAAACATGTCTATGTTATACATGTACATTATATTTATAATAAAGCAATATTTATGACAATGTATCTTTTTTTAAAGCTCAATACTTTGAAAATACCAAATAAACCTCATGACTGAACCATCATATATCTTAAAATTTGGCTGAAAAATAGCTTGCCCTGATCAACGGTTCACATGCCCAGATTTGTGTTACCAATACACTCTGCGGAATATGAAATATGTAAATATAGAACTGACTATATCTCTATCAGTATGCCTGACTTATTATGTTGTATTTTATCTTTGTTCTTTACTGACTATCATTTCTGTTCTGTCGACTTTGTGGCAGTGTGGGAGCAGGAGTTTATTTAAAACATTATTTTAAATACCTTTCTCTTCTTTTTTAATTTTTGCTAACTATCATAACATACAATAATGACAATGTCAAGCCTACAAAAGCTATTCAATCTATCAAAGAGAACTTGGCAATATGATAAATAAATGCAGTCTATGATAGCCTTCAAATATCTAGAAAGTGCAACTAGTCAACTATATTTCAAATATTAAAAAAAAAACCACACCCATAATTGGTCTTAATTGTTGTTTTCAATACTATATTTAATCATGCCAAAGAAAATTATACGCTGAAACTACACAACCAAAAAACTAATAAGTTTATTGCTATAATACCCCAACCACATTTTTCTTTACCGTTAACTTGATTTAAATATCAACTTTCACGTTTTCCCCGAAGAAAATTTATATACATACAGTTCCAATTATTGTAAATCTACGAAATATTTATAATATTACCAGAAGCTAAAGCTGACATTATATATAATGCGATCGATCACAAATTATCTGCAAAAACACAATCATTTTGGCAAAGGGAGATAATTTTATGCTCTGAATCTTTGAGGAACACCCGCGCATTACGTCATTGTCTTTTTTTTATCTTTGCTCAGGTGCGTGATAAGAAATGTATACCTTGGTTGTAGATATCTGACCAATCAGAGCGATTATTAAAACTAGATTAATTTATATTCAAAGCTATCCACCAATTACATTAGAGGAATAAAAATAGATAATTGAGTATGCATGAGAGGGTTTCCTAAGTCGCAATATCGGGCATGTGGTGTTATAAACACCGCGGAGGTCAATTGTTTTTACTGATTAGTTACAGTCTATAAACAGCAGTTTTACCCGTGTCGTATCGAATAGAGATATTTTCAGATCTGTGTATTGTGAAAAGCTAGCTTGTCCGATTTTTTAAGACAAGCCGGACAGGCAAGTAACTTTGAAAAAGGCACATGCCTGGTTCCAGATTTGACAAGCCCGGACATCGGGCTATCCTATTCTTGGAGCACTGAATGTAATAGCCAGAACTGTCGCCGCAAAAAAGGCCATTTTTCATGCTTTTCCAATATTGCGAAATCTGTTTTGCAAGCGGCGCTCGTAAGAATGATACAATCGTGCAAATATTATTGGATTTACCAAATGCCATATTCGCGTACCGGTAACGGGTAGTAGTCAATTCAGGCTGGTGACTGCCAGCAAATACCATAAAATAATTTAGGGTTTATACAATGTAGTGTTTACTTGATCATAGTTAGCTTGTCTAAGGAGAATGATGGTTGGCAACTAATATCAACATGATTGGATTATCTCTTGTTTCATTGACAGCCCGCATCAGGTAAATTCTATGTAGAGCTAAAGATATGCTCTTAACAAGTAGAAAATTACAAAAAAAGAAGTAATTCTGACCAAAAACAATCCAGAGTTATGGCATTGTGCACAAGACCACATTATGTTTAGCAAGTGTAACAAATATCATCAAATTATCCAAACTTTTCAAACTAAGTCCTGGGCAAGATAGAGAATCAAAGGACAAACAAAGAGGCAACTATAAGCTCTCCAAAATATTTTGGGGAGCATCAAAAGATACTCATGGTTCGACACCACTATTTTTTTTCAAGAGAGTGTCAAAAAGGAATCCATATTTTTTAAATATGGGGGTCTTGCTAAGATTTCTGAAACACTCTTAATACTGACATACCAGTCTACTTTTATATTAGAATACTGTAACTTTGATATAAATTAAAACCTCTCACTAGTGATAAAATCACAGAGGATTGTTTGTCATTTTCATTGCAAGCACACAATATATATGTATATATCATAATGATTATTTTTGCTTTGAAGGAAGAGAGACAATTCTATATCTGTTTACAAAAGAATAATAAAAGTTATGAAGTAAAGGAGACACAGTATGAAGCACTTAACAATATACCTTGAAAACCATTATTTTCATCAGCTCCGGTGAATGTTCCAAACTCATCACCATCTTCATCCCAATCAAAGCCTCCACCCTCATCCATAGGGGGTGGGGATGATGACACCATTGGAATGAAGCCAGACATTCTATTTTAGTTCCATTTTTTCTTTATAGCTGAAAATAAAATTTGTAATTATTATGAAGTCTCCTCTTCAGTAACTAAACATAAAAAGTCAAACAGGCCTGATCAACTCTCCTTAGTAGTGCAAACTGTGGATTCAAAATATGTATGTGTCATAAAAGCAGGTAATACCTCAGGTAGAAATTAACTCATCAACCAAACTGAATCAAATATCCTCTTCACCTGAATATGATGGGGATAAATTTACACGAGCTTTTTTAAGCTAGTTTTCAAATCCAGTTTATACTTTCCACACATTTATGAAACATTTTAGGTAAGAAATACTGGTTATTTAAAACAAATTAATGTCGTATGCAGATGTAATGTCTATGAAAGGTTTGCTATTTAAACATCTATACAATGAATGAAATATTTGTAAAACTTCATATAAACAGTTAACGCACAAGAAAACTAATGATACAGAAGGTGAACGACAGTAATGATTGGTAACAGATCTGTAAAAGTGTCTCAAACCAGAAACTTCATATTTCAATAATTATATGCACCTTAGTTGTTCAAATATGGTGATGGCCAATTCCAACCTAAAAACTACTATTTTAATGCATATATTGACAGTTGTCAAGCCTTGGTACTACACTGTACTGAGTGGGTATTTGATGATGATACACTGCTTCAATAACTCATTTCAGTAAATACTTTATCATTTCAAAATGCAGTTGTCTTGATACTCCTGTAAATTAGTTGGCATACTGGTCATACCTAATACCACAAGTCTAAAATATTTTCAACCATGTAAAGAATGGTGTCAATAATAAACAGTAATAAGGTTACTTAAGCGTGCTGAGTAAAAAAACAGTTGCCGATACAAAATGCAAACAAATGCTGACGATAACAGAAGTTTGAGATTTGGGCATGTCTGCCCAGATTGTTATTATACGGGCATTCGCGGTAATAAGGTATATCGCGTTATTAGGTATATACTGGTCATACCTTATACCGTGAGTCTTAATTTTTCAACCATGTAAAGAATGGCGTCAATAATAAACAGTAATAAGGTTACACAAGTATGCTGAGTAAAAAACAGTTGCCGACGCTAAAGGAAGTTGGAGCTTTGCGCATGTCGTCCCAGATCGTCATTATATGGGCATTCACGGTAAAAGGTATACTGGGGTATTAGGTATACTGTATATATATACAGTATACCCAATACCGCGATATACCTATTACCGCGAATGCCCGTATAAAAACAGCCTGGGAAGACGTGCACAAAGCTCCAACTTCCTTTAGCATCGGCATTTGTTTGCATTTCGTATCGGCAACTGTTTATTACTCAGCATACTTGAGTAACCTTATTGCTGTTTATTATTGACGCCATTCTTTACATGGTTGAAAAAAATTTGGACTCGCGGTATTAGGTATGACCAGTATACAAGGGATACTCTTTAATTTTAAAAGCACGGAGTAAAATGAAAAGCAAGGAGTAAAATATCCATACATTGTATGTGGATTGTGAAAATAACAGGACAACTAAACACATGACTATAATGTATTTATGTTGCTTTCAAGCATCAAAGAACAATTTATCTCCAGTTCATCAATCACAGAAGTTATACTCCACCCACAAATCAATAAAAATGACAGGTATTTGAAAGCTACAACGACGTATTTGGACCTCCTGGTCACATGAGTGCATACTTAAGTTCAATAAACAATGGATCCATTATTCTAAGAAACATTAACTATATTTGGTTAAGACATTATGTTTACCGACAATAAGTAATAGATGGTTAAATATTAACTTATTACACTAATTTTCCACGACAGCTGACAGTCCCAGAATTCATACAGGAAGTAAGAAAATATGGGTATTGCAAAAAAATGATCTGTCATCATCGTGATCGTCACAAGATATAATGCGAAAGCAGGCTAAAGTGCCCAAACTGATACAAAACAACACAATTATCCCATTTGTGTGATGATGAGAGGAAGGTGAACTGGGCTGTTATGTGTAATTTATATATCTAGGTACACTGTGTGTAGTGTATATCAATATGGTACACTGTGTGTAGTTTATATGTCTAGGATACGCTGTGTGTAGTGTATATTTATATGGTTCACTGTGTGTAGTTAATATGTCTAGGATATACTGTGTGTAGTGTATATTTATAAGGTACATTTTGTGTAGGTTATATGCCTAGGGTATACTGTGTGTGGTATATATTTATACGGTGCAATGTGTGTAGTTTATATGTCAAGGGTATATTGTGTCTAGTTTATATATTTATATGGTACATTGTGTGTAGTTTATATGTCTAGGGTACACTGTGTGTATTGTATATTTTTATGGTACATTTTGTGTAGTTTATATGTCTAGGGTACACTGTCTGTAGTGTGTATTTATATGGCACTACACAACTTTGTGTGTAGTTTGTATGTCTAGGGTATACTGTGTGTAGTGTATATTTATATGGTACTTTGTGTGTACTTTATATATCTAGGGTATACTGTGTTTAGTGTATATTTATAAGGTACATTGTGTAGTTTATGTGTATATGGTATATTGTGTGTAGTTTATATTTATATGGTAAATTGTGTTGTTTATATTTACCCATTTGTGTAACAAAATTAACCTTTTTACACATAAAATGACTACACATAACCCTTAAACTTTCACAGTACTCTTTACGTACAGGTAATTACATGTAATTACATAAATCATAAGTGAACACTTTTTATGTGTAGACTGCAAGGTGTAACTGGTCAGTTGCATTGGTTTTATGAGAGAGGAAGATGTGTTGTATTGCATAAAGGTCTGGTACCTTGCATAGGTATAGGAAAATGGCTTGTTGAAGTGAAGTTGAATGCAAGATGAGGCGAGAATGATAATATAAAGCTGATGTTCAAGAATTCTAGTGTGAAGTTCGGTGAGTGATACATTGTAAATATTTGATATTGCTGGTGTAACGTGCACCGAGCAGATTATGCACACAACTACTAATAAATATGATATACAAGAATTTTCCTTGGACTACTTGCCGTTTGATTTAAGATAAATGGTGAAATAATTTTCCTCAAGCTACTTTGCTTTATGATTAGATGACAAATGATTGAACAAATGATTCGTGTTTGAAAAAGAATAATCACGTACAATTAACTTTACATATAAAACCAAATTATAAAGGTTTCGAACTAACGTTTCAAACCAACGTTTCGCACAACACTATGCCCAGAACTCTGTTTTAAATAAATAAAACTAGTTCTGCAGCACTCCAAACAAATGCCCAAGACTCTGTTTTAAATAAATAAAACTAGCCCTGCAGCACTCCAAACAAATGCCCAGGACTCTGTTTTAAATAAATAAAACTAGTCCTGCAGCACACCAAACTCGAAACTCCGAGCTGCACCAAAGTATCAGACTTACGTCTCAAACACTTGCTCAGGACTTTGTTTTAACTAAATAAAACTAGTTCTGCAGCAATGTTCCAAGCCTGTCCCAACACCTGTCTGAGGCAAACAATGGCACCCAACAGACTACGACCCGGAGCACTGTTCACAAGTTTCAGAGAATTCTGCAACTCTGAGTTGAAAACTGTACTTCTGGGAATCCCTCGTTCACTTGTTACCTCGGTCCAAAGTCCCAGCCTGTATTACCAAATAATAATAATTAATTGATAAATTAATTATGCAAAGTCTTCTTGCAGCTCCTTCTCCGTCGAGTTGTAACATCAGACTGACAAGGATACAGGCGGTCAGCTGGTTATATAACAGAAGTCACATGACCTAGTCACATGGCTTCAATCGGGCATCCTTAGTGTTGTACGACCACATAATGACTTTCGAGATAATGCGATTCAATTGAATTACCATCCTTAATCAAATTCAATAAGCGTCTACCTGACAGTTTATTTACTACGTTTTCTGTACGTTTATTAATGTAACTTAATAAACAATAAGGAATACTTAGACTATTCATATATAAAAGGTAAATATAAAGTTACCAACCAACAGAAAAGTATAGCGGCGTAACAAAATACACCGATGTTATGGATTTCTATATGTACAAGGCGTTTTTCGTCACATTACCCACGCCTCCGACTACAAGCGTCCCGCTTGATCATGTAACCATATTTATCATCCATAAAACATACACTCAACTTTAATAGATAATACAAACTAGAAAAATATCGGTATATTCATCGAACACAATAATTTGTCCAGAACATATATATTTGTTCATGTAAAACTTCCAAAAATAGCTGAACAGATATCAATCTGTTGTTTATCAAAATAATGAAAAAATGGTCCATAAATAACATATTCTTTCAGACTACATGAATATCAAACACAATTAAAAGTCTCAGTTTCCTAACTTACTTCATCAACTTATCTATGCTCCATAAAAGTTTCTATACAACCAGAACTAAATCCTCCTTTAACCTCGAAAGAGTGTTTTGTGCTTCTTGCATCATGGTGAATGTCAGCCCTTCTGGTCGTTTTTCTAGTTTCGCTTCTTTTACTTTTATTGAATTCAATCAAACTTTCAGTTTCAAACACATGTTTGGAATTAACGCTCTGGTCCCTGGGGCGCATCTTTATCTCTTTTTGTCTGCGTAACTTTTCGTTCTTTCCAGGTCGACTATTCGGATCACAACTCGTTCCAGCCTCCTCAAATGTATTTGTTTCACATTTTACATATAATTCAGAGCTAGTATCTACACTATCTTGAGAATACATCACAGTCTTGAAAGGTTCTCGGACTGGCAGTGAAGCTGGTGTCATTTTACATAATATTTCTGTTGCACTAGTTTCATGCTCCTGCAGTGTTATTGTTTGGTCCAGTATATGTTTTACTCCGTGCTTCCTTTTCAAATGTCTCCACAGATATGCAGTCTTTTTAAAAGTTACATTACATTCCACACATGTTGGTCTGTCTTTCATGCACTTAAGCTTTTCTAATTTAGCTTTACAAATGCTTTTGTTTTTGTATACAGTGTTAATAGATTCTCCCTGGTTTTGCATAAGAATAGATACCTCAGACTTTACCGGTAAAACGGACTGATCGACAACATTTACTCCGTAACAACCTAACCTTCCAGCTAGTTTTAACTGACATGACTTGCCTTTAATAGTTAATGTGTTGTTAGATAAATCAAGTTTACAATCTTGAGTTTGCAAAAAGTCTAAACCAAGTAAAACATCTATCTCAATATCTGCAACCACAATGTCACTGACACATTGCACACTACATATCTCTATGCATGCTGAAGTTTTGCCCTTGATATTGACTGGATCTCCTGATGCTGACAAGATTTGTGTTCTAAACGGTTTCAGCTCACTAGAACAAGGTCTAATAATATCCCAAACTCTTGTAGAAATTATTGTGAGAGTTGCTCCAGTATCAATCAAACATTCTGTCAATATATTATTAATTTTGGTGTCAACATAAAGACCTGAACCAGCAGCTGCAACATGTTGTTTATCATTAGATGAACTAGGATTGGATTTGGTGTTCGCATTCGGAAGTTTAGGACAATTAGGTTTAATATGATCTTCGGATCCGCAATTAAAACATTTTCTTTTTCTCCTGACTTCAACCCGAGAGTTCTGTCGGCCATGCTGAAATCTTCTACTTTGGTTGGTTTTTGCCTCCTGTGGTTCCGAAACCGTCTTCTCATGAGACCATGATTGGAATGCCTTGCTGAGATCTGAAACTATGCTCTTGAGACATTTTAATTCTTCTCTTAATTCTGTCTCTTTATCTGAAGTTGATCTTAAATATCCATGTCCCTCCATATGCTTCCTTTCAGCACGATTATATGCTTCAAGCTCGACTGCATGCCGTACAGCATCGTTTAAATTAACGGCCTAGCTTGTTTGATACGAAGTCTCATGTCTGAGCTTATAAGAGAGTCCATAAACTGCTCTTTTGCTAGAGTTTCCCGAACATCAGTTGGTGCTGTTGGATAGGCTAAATTAGTAAGCCGTCTGACATCCTGACCAAGTTCAGACAGAGTTTCTGACGCCTTTTGCTTCCTCTCACGCAACTGAACACGGTATAATTCAGTTTGATTAGGTGGGGCAAATCTTTCTTCTAAAGACCGTACCAGCTCGTTATAGTCATTAGCATCTGAACTTAAATTTCCGAAAACACCCTGAGCTTGTCCTCTAAGTGATACAGCCAAATAAAGTCCTTTCTGTTCTTCTGTCCAACTATTTATTTTTGAACAAGCATCAAAATGAGCTTTATAGTCCAGCCAACTGCCCGAACCATCAAACGTTGCTGGTTTGACTTTTGCTCCATAACCATTCCCTGAGCTAGGTTTCGAACTACCAGGTTCTGCACCTACTTCATGTTTTGGTGTTGAACATGTCTGTTTCGGGTCAGACTTCCTTCGTTTTGTAACAAAACGGTCAGGTTCCTTGACGAGTGTTGTCTCAAACTCATCATATTCCTTTTTAATGGGACTGCACCAAGGCGGAGTCTTGAAGCCAACACCAATCTCTGTCTTCAAACATTTCTTTAAATCTTGTCTATCCTCCATCTTTGATATCTTTTTCAATGCTGAACTGCTCCGTCCTTCATTTGTAGACATGCCCAATTCCATGTTTTCTATCTGTCGTTCAAGAAATGATATTTCAGTCTGAACCTTACTCATTTCGTTTTGCCGTCTCATCTCCTGCAAACGTTCATCTAAACTTTGCATCCTACTATTAAATTCCTGACTATCATCCATATTGAATTAAGTATGGGTAAAGTAATAACTGTAGATTATTAAATTATCTCACCGCTGCCACCAATTTTTGTAGCGTGCACCGAGCGGATTATGCACACAACTACTAATAAATATGATATACAAGAATTTTTCTTGGACTACTTGCCGTTTGATTTAAGATAAATGGTGAAATAATTTTCCTCAAGCTACTTTGCTTTATGATTAGATGACAAATGATTGAACAAATGATTCGTGTTTGAAAAAGAATAATCACGTACAATTAACTTTACATATAAAACCAAATTATAAAGGTTTCGAACTAACGTTTCAAACCAACGTTTCGCACAACACTATGCCCAGAACTCTGTTTTAAATAAATAAAACTAGTTCTGCAGCACTCCAAACAAATGCCCAAGACTCTGTTTTAAATAAATAAAACTAGTCCTGCAGCACTCCAAACAAATGCCCAGGACTCTGTTTTAAATAAATAAAACTAGTCCTGCAGCACACCAAACTCGAAACTCCTAGCTGCACCAAAGTATCAGACTTACGTCTCAAACACTTGCTCAGGACTTTGTTTCAACTAAATAAAACTAGTTCTGCAGCAATGTTCCAAGCCTGTCCCAACACCTGTCTGAGGCAAACAATGGCACCCAACAGACTACGACCCGGAGCACTGTTCACAAGTTTCAGAGGATTCTGCAACTCTGAGTTGAAAACTGTACTTCTGGGAATCCCTCGTTCACTTGTTACCTCGGTCCAAAGTCCCAGCCTGTATTACCAAATAATAATAATTAATTGATAAATTAATTATGCAAAGTCTTCTTGCAGCTCCTTCTCCGTCGAGTTGTAACATCAGACTGACAAGAATACAGGCGGTCAGCTGGTTATATAACAGAAGTCACATGACCTAGTCACATGGCTTCAATCGGGCATCCTTAGTGTTGTACGACCACGTAATGACTTTCGAGATAATGCGATTCAATTGAATTTACCATCCTTAATCAAATTCAATAAGCGTCTACCTGACAGTTTATTTACTACGTTTTCTGTACGTTTATTAATGTAACTTAATAAACAATAAGGAATACTTAGACTATTCATATATAAAAGGTAAATATAAAGTTACCAACCAACAGAAAAGTATAGCGGCGTAACAAAATACACCGATGTTATGGATTTCTATATGTACAAGGCGTTTTTCGTCACACTGGAATTATTATGTTTTTGTCTTATATTGAGTATCGCATAATTTCAAATGTCTTTCGCGGTGTAATACAATATTGATATGTAAATACGATTTACGCGAGAAAATTTTTATTAAATTCCTCAGTATCTTTTCTATATAGGAAAAGCAATTTTCTTTACTTATAAAAATATCTCGTCCTTTTGGGTCACGGTAATAAATGGTACTACCTTGGGTGGAATGTTGATTCATGAACCATAAAATTATGAAGTACCAAAATAATGCCAAATACAGGAGTCTACACTACATCTTGATTCTGTGGTGAACAAGAATTTCCAGAACGTCAGTTCGTTAAAGAATGGAACTATGAGGCGTTAAAAACAGTTGATATATCGGTATATAAATACACACTTGGATCTACACGACGTATGAGGCCCTCCCGGGTTTTTTGGAGACCTGGAGAACATGGCTATTTATTTTCAGAGAACTGGGGGAACATTGGCCATTACTTTTAGAGATCCATGGATCAAAGATCTAATTTTAGAGATCTAGGGATATTGTTATTAATGAAAAAAGTACCTAATTTGATCAATTTTATCAGAGACATATAAACAGAGATAGGCAACTGGAGGCACTTGTCTAAATTTCAGGTGGTACATTTTGGCTTTTTCTAGTTTAGTTTGAACCTATTTATTTTACTTCGATTTTGAAACAAGTTCTTACGACTAAATCACGCTCGAAGTCTTCCTGGGTATAACCAGTACTAAGCATATGTGGAAAAAGTGTCTTTCTCAAGGACAACGCACATAGTCGTGGCGAAGGATTGAAATACCAACGACCCTAGGATCACAGGTTCGCCGGTGCTTTACCACTAGACCACGTGGCGTTTTCTAAATCATGTAAACACATATCCTCCGGAATCAAACAACATATTTTTGTGATTATGGTATCAATTCTATTGTTTTGTTTAAACGAACATGGTATTTGTTAAATCAAGACTATCGTTTTTGTTTAAAAATCTTTTTCTTTTTCGTGAAATTTCAACATATTTCGATTTCAATCCGTAATAATTAAAATTCAGAAGAAAAAATATTAAATAATTGATAATTAGATTTGGTCATCATATTTATCAGCTTTACTTTGGCACCAAATTTTTAAATTCGGACCAAGATTCGAAGAGTTAAATAATTATAGAAATACTAAAAGTGCCGTGGACATTATATTGCTATTAGTCTGCCAGTCTCTGTAATTAAGTCACTGATTTTATGTATACTTTTTATACTTGATCATAATTTACTTTTAAAATAAGATGTCGACTGATTGAAACAGCTTGTGACAGCTTTGGACGTTTCTAACGTGTTAGTCTTAACCCCTGCACAACTTCATCCCATAATCGTATGTATCCGAAATAAATTTTGGATGGTAATTGCGAACAAAGATATATTTACAGTACTGATGATTAAAGGCAGAATAGTGCAGTGGTTCATATCGTAGATTTTGGATCGTAAGACTGGTGTTCAATCCCACCCGGCAGGGCCAGCAGGGCTTATGTTGTGGTAAATTGTCCGTCGTCCATCCGTTAACCTTTTTCTTGTAGAAGCTATAGCATCCCCCACATTTTTCGAAGAATCTTATCCAAACTCGCACAGCATTTGTATAATCATAAACTCTCGAAGTTCTTGAAATAACGTGATTGAACCACAAATGTTCCCTGCCACAGGGCTTACAAGCACATTTTAAAGGTAACTTAAAAAACACACCTTTTCTCTGAAAGTTCAAGCCATAGACCATAGATATTTTAAACAAGGAAAAGAAGACAGTACATGGATTTTGCTTATTATGATGATGTGTAAATAATAATAGAAAATATTATAGTAGACGTTTTACTTAAGGTAACACTATTTGGTACTTTCAGGGAACTATGTTTAAAACTTTTGGAGATCTAGGGAACAGTGGAAATACTTTTAGAGATCTGGGGAACATGGACAAAATACTTTTTGGGAACTTTGGTAAATACTTTTTGAGATCTGGGGAACAAAAGGCATTACTTTAAGAGATCCAGAGAACATGGACCCCTCTGGGAGGGCCTCACGTATATAGTTTCGGTGATGATGTGAAATTCCACAACTAGATATAATATAATATAGTAATAATTATTTATTCTATAAAAATGTAAAGCGTATAAGAAATATAAAACATTTAAACGGGAGTGCAGAAGTGGCGTAAAGACTAATATTTCACGATATATACTACTAGTAGTTGTGTTATTACAGTTTAGGCTATTTGAGAGGAAAATTAATACATAATATATCCATATATTGTCATGCATTGTATTTATTATTTAATCCATATTTTGTCTTCCTCTATCTGTCTCAAACTTTTCTGTCTAACTATCTCTATGGTTTATTTATTTGAATTAAATTTCATAAATTAATACTGGTGTAATAATTGTTTATGATAACAATATCTTTACTAAACAAAATGACAACATAAAAATTGTCGCACTAGGGTATACTGTGTGTAGTTTATATAATTAATATATATTTTTTTAAAAGTCGGCATGAAATATAAGACAATAAACATAAGCTATGTGTAACTATTGGCGAATATTTGCATGAAAAAGAAAGTTATAAATGGATATAATCATCTTGTGAGATTCTCGTACAATTATCATTTAGTGGAGTAAGTGGTCCAGTGGTAGAGTACCGAACCCATGATCGTGGAGTCTAGGATTCTATCCTCCGCCTAGGCTGTGTGTGGTGTGCCTGGAGAAAGACACAGTTTTCCGCATATGGTTAAAACTGGTTCTACCCACGAAGACTTTGAGCGTGATTTGTCTAAGTAGTAAGAACTTGTTTCACAATCGAAATAAAAATAAACAAGTTTAAACTATTCATACAAGTCATTGATACAACACGTTATGTACATGAGATAAAACAGCGAAAATGATACTTATCTTGACCATATGTCTAAAAATGACATGAAAAGCGGGTAAAATACTGAGTGGAAAAACAAAAATTAATGTGTATACTGAAGAAATTTCCTAATATATATATCACCTCGAATCAGATTTGTTATGAACTGATCAACACTATCTTCTAAAAGGAATTAAATGAGCATATAGATCTAGATGCAATAAAATATATAAAGAATAAAACTAGAAGCATATATAAGTGACTTAATTAATGTTTATAATGTCTCTGCTTATATACTTAACGACAAAATAGACCTGCAACATATTTCTACACATACTAAGGGTCATAAAACCATACCAAGTCCATGGAGGGAAATTATATCGACCGATTATTTATTGTAGGACGGTATGCTAATGATTAAAATGCGTTTCCATTCCATAACGGTTATAATAATAATAATAATAATAATAATAATAATAATAATAATAATAATAATAATAATAATAATAATTAATAATTAATAATAATAATAATAATAATAATAATTATCTATTGCTGTACTTCTAACTTCACATTTTGAATAATAATCAACGACTGTACATATTATTGTCGTAATGTTGCAATGTAACAATATATTACCATAGAAATCTTACTCAAGAGAGGAAGTATCAGCATCTGCATTTGCAGCATCGTCATCGCCAGGGGCGTAGCCTGGCTGAAAACGATATGTATGCACAGTTGTAGAGGGGTCCGGGGGCATGGTCCTCCGGGAAAAAAATCAGCTAGACAGTCGCAGGTGGGTATCACTTTAATTCCTTTAAAAACCCAGTACGTACTACGCACTTTATGAGCGATACAATCATGCTATGGAAAACTAATTTGAAAACTTTTCTACTTGGATTTTTTACCGTGGAAATCCTAGAGCTTATTTTACATAGGTCAAACAGCAAACGTCAACTGTATAGTGAGACATGAGATGTCACTTCTCCACTGACACCATATTTTTATTTATGTGTGTTTTCGTGGCTGTTCAAGGCCCGAAACTTTGTTCCCTGCAACAATCTGAATGAAGTTTGAGTTGCGTACCTTTCAATATCTCGACATACTCGTATATTGGAAATAATATTCTGATACCATACCGACCTTTAAATCTCGAATTAAAGACTATTTATTAGAACTGGACTAAGCCCCGTCTTATTTTTGTTTTAGTAACACCTTTATATCAGCTATGCATGTAAGTGTGGTAACTAATAACGACCTGTACCTTTGCAATCTAAGGGAAAGTTTTTGTACATTTTCAAATTGTATCATTTCATTTTCCACTGTATTTATTATAGAAACCAGAGAACTATTTTATTCCATTCATCTAGAGAATTACATCCACTCAACATTGATTTTGTTTTATTTGGAAAATCTAAGCTCTCCATAGATCTTAATATTGCAATTTTCAAAGTAGTCGACGACTTCATAAATCTTCTAATCGTTTCAAACAGTCTTCGATCAGCGAACAGTTCTGATTCAACGTCTTCAATTATTACATCATATCGGTCTCGCAGTTTTCTAGTTTTGGAATTCTAAAACATTCCTAATGTAACCGAATACCTTATTAAACAACAACAGCAACAAACATATAATAAAACAGTGTAAAGATGCATCTGTAAATATGATTGTTTGTACTAATAAAGCTATATATGAACTTTTTGCTAAGAAACGTATTTCTTTGCTTTTGTAATATACAGTGTTGTTTCTTCTTTATCGCATTTCGTTTCAAAGTCTCCAATAACAAACAGAATAATCCATCCGCTCATATTCGACTGAAAAAATCCAACCGAAACAACACTTGAGGCGGAAATGGCCGATCACTGTTTAGATTGACAGATTGATAATAAGACGAACCTTCGGATTTCCTGAAATGAGAGAAGTGCGTCCTGACCCACCGCCCTTCCCCCAGTCAGACGCTTCCGACTGAGCTAACTGAACCCAGGTAATACCAAGGAGGATATACATTAATAGATGAGGCCTCTTTAAGCTCATGTTCCCCGTAACTACCAGCCAGGTTATCGCATTTCCGGCAAATATAACCATTGGTATCTTTTTATTGCAGATGGCATATTTAGAAGAGCCATTATCGAGAATTTCAGTTTTTATGATAACTTTAATCATTATTCTTGCTACTGGAATGTCATGGAAAATATCTGTGTATAACATCATTTGTTTCTCTTTATCATACATATTTGTATGAGAACTGCGCATGAATCTTAAGCGGAAAAGGCGCCATTTTCGTTATTGCCATGCTCTTAATTATCATTGTTTTGCTTCTCTGACTACCGCATTAATATAGACTCTGCTAACAGCAGTATTTGTTTGTAATATGTTTAATTATTTATTTATCTCAGCGTATTTGTGTATAACAGAATACACATGTGAGTGCTGCGGTATCTATATCGGAAAAAAATCTGGCGGGGCTACTTTTATTAACATTATTTTCTTTTACGATGTGGTTACGGAAGAGAAGCGAATATGTTTACACATATAAATCAGGCTTAAGCTCTTAAGTGACAATTTGGCAAATACCGAACCATGCATTTACACAATACCGAATCATGAATTTACACAATACCGATTCATGTATTTCTACAATACCGAATAAAGCAATTACAAAATACCGAATCATGCATTTCCACAATACCAAATCACACATTTACACACTACCGTATTATATGTATATTTGCACAATACTGAATCAGGCATTTACACAATACCGAACTATGCTTTTCCACAATACCGAATTATGCATTTCCACAATACCTAATAAAACATTTCCACAATACCGAATTAAATATTTACACGATACCGAATAATGCCTTTTCACAATACCGAATTATACATTTACACAATACCGAATCATGCATTTACACAATACCGAATCATACAATTCCACAATACTGAATAAAACATTTACACGATACCGAATCATGCATTTACACAATACCGAATCATCCATTTACACAATACATAAGCATTCATTTAAACAATACTTATGCATTTACACAATACCGAATCTCAGTATTTAAACAATACTGAATTAATGCATTTACACAATACCGAATCATGCATTTACACAATACTGTTGCATTTACACGTTACCGAATCATGCATTTACACAATACTGAATCAATCATAGCATTTATAAAATACCGAATAATACTATTTTGTAAGATAACGTCTTCAATGTGTCATGGGACTGTTTCTATGTAAAGGTTAAACTTTATTCATTTCACTACAATATGACTGAATCAAAATAGGGGGTGTTCACGCTAGTTTTTTTCATAAATTTGAATTTAAATTAAAATGAAACACTTAAAAAAACACGGCGTCTGTTTGTGATTTCGGACGACGTCATGAAAACGCCATATACTGAATAGTTAACGTAAAATATGACGTCGTCCGAAATAGCAGACAAACGTCGTATGTTTTTTAAGTGTTTCATATTTTATTTGAATTCAAATTATGAAAAAAACTAGCGTAAACACCGCCTTTTTATTCAGTTATATTGTAGTAAAATGAATAAAGTTTAACATATGTAAAATTCAAGATTTGTACCAGAGCATTTTTACGCAATCAAGCGTGAAATTCAAAATGTGTTGTTTTTAAACCTGCGTTTCAATCAACCCCGTTGTAACGATTAGATGTAAAGGTAACATAAACTGCGATTTATCTGTAATATCGTCATAATCTAATCACAGGAAATAAAAGAAGCAATCTAAAAATGTTATTAAAATAATTTTCAATTAATATTGACCATTATATTAGGGAATAAACCCGGAGAAAATTGTCCCAAAACAACGCTAAAACGAAAAGTGATACTTCATAGTATAAGTGTACAGATTTTTGATAATTTTCGCCAGATGTAATAAAATCCGATAGAAACACCGCGAACTACCTTAATTGCTCATTTGGCATTTGGAACATTTTAAAAGCATTGTCATTGAAAGGAAACGATGCTTCGAGATTGGAGGTATGGATACATACGTCTACTTTCATGCGGTCACCAGTGTACACCCTGAAAACAATAACTCGGATGACCCCTATTTTTCTCATACTGCAGATGTCAACAAACGATAAATTGTAAGTTTTCCATTTTTTATCTGGGTCTTTCTATGAATGACAAGCATTCAGAAATACTTCATATACTATAGAATAAGAAGAAAATCAATGGTGGGCTTATATCTGTAGAATACAGACGGGTTGTTACTTCGTGTGCTTAAAGTATGCGGACCTGTTTAAACTCCGTATTACTTACATATACGGACCTATTTTTACTCCGTATGTCTATAGTATACGATGTTATTATAATTCCGTATATGCAGACCTGTTTGAACTCCGTATATTTACCGTATACGGACCTGTTACAAGATATTCACAACTCGATAGCTACAAAGACCTCCAACAAAAACATATTTACAAGTAACAAAATAAACTAATTTATGTGGCCTGAATTAGCATGTCAGCCTGGTACAAAGTTTGTACGTTGTATAGACATGTATATAAATCAGGTAGCACAGGCTTGTTTACCTTATCGCTAGATAGATAGGGATAAAACATTGTACATATATATTTATAAATTCATTTTAAGGTTAAAGAATAAGTCACGTTGACGTTTATTTTATAAAAATCCGATGAGTGATGAGCATTTTAAAAAAAGTAAAGGGGTTTATTATTGTAAAACTAATCATATTTTACCAGTAAACTTTTTTGTACAGTTAGAATCGTACGGCATCGCGTGACAGGTTTATTCCATGAATTTTTTTTTAGATATACCTGTATTTATGTGGTTATTTCGTATATATGGTCAGCTACCACCATTGAGACGAGCTCTCTGATTGGCTGAAAAAAGTATAGGGATGTTCAGGGCATATATTTTTATAGTAAGCTTAATTCTGGTTAGATGAACATGTTAAACTGGCAAATGATCACAATAAAATATAAGTTTATTATGTTTGTTTCAATAAAAAATTAGGATTATGTTTCTGTAACTGACTAAATTCGTTTTTTCAAGGGAACTGCATGGAAAGTAAAATTGGTGAAGTTTACTTTTTTTCATTCTGAAAGTGGGGGTACCCAACTTAAGGGGGGGCAAAAAGTGGTAGAATGTGGTACTTTTGACCCCATTTTTGGGACATTTTAATTTGAGTCTAGGATAGAACTTTAATATGATATAGGATTTTTGGGCCGCGAATGATAGAAATAGTGAAAATTTGGCCAAACGTTATTATGTAAGTCTATGGAAAACGCAATGGTAGTAGCTGACCATATACACAGTGTGAAAACCAAAATCTCTGTCAGTTAGCAAATTTCACCATGCGGAACGTTATGACAAGGAGTGTACGACATTATAATTTGTTCACGACATACGGTATATGAGTGGGTACTTTTTATATTATGTTTTCTATAGTTTAGTAATCTAAATGTTGACAGCGAACATAATTGTCATATGGACGACTTGACATTCCTGATGTCAGATTGTAATCGGCATTAGGCGACGCAGGGCCATAGAAGTTCAGTACTACATAGAACACGGGAAGATAACCCGATTGGAGATATACCTACGCACACGGACGCGGACGAAGTGTTTGAATAAGTATAACCTTATTGATTTTAAAACAGTAAAAAACATTAATTAACGTTTTAGAGCAGTTTGCATCGCGACATTAGTAATATACTAGTGAATAGCAGTTTGTATCGCGACATCAGTTAAACTAAAGCTTGACGTGGACAGTGGACAGTGCTAGTGTAATTACAGCTTGGAACGTTAATAGACCGGATTTTTTTCATGTTTGCTCATCTTACTAATCTTACTAATTTGTGTATATTGAATATTTGTGTATTCATAATTTCATTTATTGTAAAATAAAATTGTAAAATATTTTGAAGAAAGTTGCCCTAGTAAGTTATCGGCTACACACACACACACACACACACACACACACACACACACACACACACACACACACTCACATCAGAGGGCTAAGGAAGTAGTTGGTAAACTTTAGTCTACCTGCATTTAAAAACATAATAATAGGTTGGTGTTCTTGATTAGGATGAAACTCACAAATTAAATACAAAGCTATGACGTATTTGAATATACCAAAATACATTGCGTTTCATAAAACTATGTAAACAAACAATGAAAAGACATGAACTATTGTTTCATTTTTGCATGACATTTATATATTGAACTTGTCGCTGATCGATTGGCGCAAATACTTACATGACAATAATTGTTCTCTCAGATGTACATAGTCAGGTCATAGTAGTAGAAAATGATATTCACCCTCGACAGCATTGTTAAAAACTTGACATATATTATTTCATACGGTAAACTATCATGTCTTCTTTTTATGCCCCCCCCCCCCCCTCCCCCCAAAAAAATTAAAAAAAAATTGGGATGGCATATAGTAATCTCAGCGTCTGTTCGTACGTCTGGAGCAGCAGTTGTGGGTTGCGTTGCCAGTACAGAATGTCATTGTTGGTTTTTTTGGTACTTGTGGGGTGCAATGTTCACCCCACAAGTGCGAAAACGCGTCCAAATGGCATTGTGGGGTTAATTTCATTTTTTTCACATTTTTCTTTTACTTTTTTTTCACCTTTTTTCATTCTTTTTTAGTGTCATTAGGGTTGGATCTCAAGGTTTGTGACATTAGGGTTAGAAAGAAAATAGGTTTTGTTTTATTTTATGAAAAAAAAAATGTTTTATAACATAAATTATGCACCCCACAACAAAACTTCCACCAGAACGTCCGTCCGTCCGTCCGTAAGACCGTCCGTGCGTCTGGTATTTCGTTTCCGGCTTGTCATGCATAGATGGATTTTCTTAATACTTGCTACAAATGATCAACATAACATGACGACGTGTTACGTGCAACACCCACACACGTATCTTAAAGGTCAAGGTCACACTTTCATGGTTGTTTGACAACACTTTAAGTCTGTGTGACATTTACGTGTCCGGCCTGTAACTTTGTCATGCATAGATGGATTTTGTTAATACTTGCTACAAATGATCAACATAACATGACGACGTGTCGCGCGCAACACCCACACCCGTATCTTAAAGGTCAAGGTCACACTTTCAGATTGTTTGACAACCCTGAGTCTGTGTGACATTTTGTGTCCGGCTGTAACTTTGTCATACCGCACATTTCATATCTGCAATGCAACATTTCGTGTACGGTTCATTACTTTTTCATACTTGGAGGGATTTCAACAGTTTAACAGCTTCAAGAACAAGAATACACAAACTGATGTGTGCACTACAAAAATATGTAAGGTAAAATATATAACATGTTTTGCAGTGTTTTTTTACTCCATATGGATACAATAGAGACACCAATTCATTTTATTTCCCACATTTAACAATGTTTACAACAATAAATTACTTTCATACATATATGTTTTTTCATGCATTTAGAAGGGAGATGGAAATTTCCTTTCCTTCTATAATATTCCATTAAAAACCATGTAATCATTTTCATTCTATTTTTGATTCTTTATTGCCATTATGTTGTTTATTTCAGACAGCAAATACGCCTCACTACTTATGACATCACAATATACTCATCATTTTTTACTGATAATTCTTATAACATAACAATATACTCATCACTTTTTACTGATAATTGTCTTGTAACCAAAAACAAAATAAAACAGATCTGTATAATCATTGCTGTTTGCTTTTGGTGTGGTGATTCATTCCATATTTAAACTTCACTGATCAATGAATAGGGAAGATTTTGTACATGCCCAAGCGTCCATGTCCGTGTCTATCTGCATTAAAGTTTCAGTGCAAGTTGTTCATAAGTGTGCTTGGCTAGCATTGATGTGGATGGAACTTGCTATAAGTGTGCATGTTTATACTCCAAGGCACTATGTATCATATTGGGCTCCCGGTAACTTTAAAGTCGATCATATTCACAATCCTTCAAAACAGCAACAACAGACTGCGAGGATTGTTTTCGAGGCGTTGAATTTCTTTGTTTCTTGAACAATGGACTTTGTAAAACTGCATCGTCATCATTCAGATCAAGAAACATGTTTTGCAAAGACTCTTCCAATGATGTCATTTTTTCTATTACAATATGCACGCACCATTTTCCTCCGTCTACATGTAAACATTGGTTAGCGGTTAATTATCGCTGTGGAGCAATTCCGATGTTTTTAGTAACAAATCCTGACTCACCCGTTTGGGCATTTAACGATCTGTGCTTTAACTTCAATACACTTGAACCATGATGGGAGACGAGATGATCAACACAGTCTTGAAGACGGTTTGTTGAAAACCCGCAGTAATAGCACTGACTATCCATAATATTTTCTGGAGAAAGAAAACAACATACTGATAATTTACGACCTTATATATTCCATTTTTTCCCATTGTATACCAAAAAATGCACAACACACCTACAAATATGACAAACACGTATCTGTTATGTGTTCATAAAATCGCTTGATTTTATTTTTCAATATAATGCTATCACTATGGCATGAGTTCAAAAACTACATGTAGATAAATATGTAATACTGATCAATTACTTAATACATGTATTAGGCAAATAATCTGTGTATATCTGATAAGTAATGCTGTAAAGTTGAATTGATAGTTTCAGGTTACCAAATGTATAAACTAAGAAAAACGTGTCTGCACCGTATCCTTTTCTTCGATAAAGGCTATGCCGTATCCAAATATTAGGCTTATTTTCCGGAAAGTACATGCCGTTTCACGGTGTCTATGCCGTGTACTACACAAAATAGAAAATAACGAATTTTGAATACATAGAGTAAATTTATCGAGTCTGCACTTTACAGGGAGACAGTAAGGTATTTTCTTTTCATTTTATTCGGGTTTATATTTAAAAAGAAATCGTGTTGGATAGAGAAAATGACCCAAATTAGGTGGTTCTCTCGATCAAAAAAATACCGCCATCATAGAGACACATTTATCGCTGATTCTTTATTTTATTCAAAGGAACCAAAAGCTGTACGCATATGCAATCAACAACATAGCTAGTTCCCTTCAGTAAACAGCCATACAAAGTGTTATTAATTCGTTGGTAAAAGCAAAATACAGATTGAAAATGAGACGTACCTTTTTGTTGTTATCGCTGTCGCCATCTTGGTTGTCCATGCCCGAACACGGAAAAGCTATGCCGTATCACGATCACGACAGTGATATTGCAGTGTGAAATGCCCATATATTCTATTTAAACTCTTCATTTCAGTTTTGATATCAGTTGTGCTTTACTGTAATTGCTTATATTTAAGTCAATGTTACTTAGGTATGCACTAGGGTATACACGTATGCTTCTTTTAACAATAAAGTGTTGGTCCCTTTCTATGTATATGGGGCTTTGTAATTATATCAACATCCACATCAGTGTGGTGCACTTATTTGTTCATCTTGCATTCATAATATACTGAGTTCCAAAATATGTCATTTTATATGCCTCAGTATTTATAATACACCGAACCTCCAATTGCTAAACTATCAAGTGTTGCCTAAATATTATGTACACATTTGACATGTTCTTGACACCTGCCAAAACAGGGTGCACAGGGGGCTGCTTTAAACCATCCAACAAAATAATGTATTAATTAATAAAACTATGATATTTGTTCAAAGCAGACAGGTTAAAGGGATTAAAAGAACATTAGGATTTTAGAAAAATAGTGCTGGAATGGTAGTGTTCCAAAAGTAAATTTTATCTCTTTTTTTTAATGAATGGGGTTCCGTCACATGACATTAAAATTTGATTAGAATAACTTGTAATTTATTATTAAAAGTATGTTTTGTCAAATGGTCAAGGGTTAAGTTACATAAAAAAGAAAAAAAAACCCATACAATTAGGTTTCAAAAAATAAAACACATATGAATATAAGCCTTCATGTAAAATATCACTTTTTTGGGTGTACAGGGGACAAATTTAGCTATATATTCTTACATAACCTTTTTACTGATTGAGCCATCCAGCTGAAACTCAACAAATTTATTAACAACATTGATTGGTCCATGAATTGCCCGCAAACACTTTCTAAAAGTGAATGAAATTAAAGTTAGGAGAGAAAAAATTAAAAAAAAATTATTATTTTGAAAAGTACTCATATCCAGCATTTTGGAAGAGCAGCCAAGCCCACCAAACTTTAAATTTTAACACAATTGCTCTGGTTAATCTTCTTCACCAACTTCAACGAATTGCAACCTGCTGTAAAGACAGAGGTGAAGGTGATCAACCGAGGTTGCTTATCAATAGCATGCAAGTGTTGCCAGGCAGATGGAAGAGTGTCATTTAATAAAAAAAAGAAATTACACTGATATGTAGCAAGGTGAGTAATCTATTTTTTTTAAGTATTATATTTATAAAACTGCTCTTACTACTTTTTGGATGACCCTTGTTTTTCACAGTCGATTAACTTTGTGCACATTTCAATTTCCCGCTGTTTTTACGAACCTGCAGACCACTCATTCCATAAAAAATCATTACATGTGAAAGGACAATCCTCAAACCAGGCAAGCAATTTTTGACAATCCTCAAACCAGACAAGAATTTTTTATTGCTTTTAACTAATTGTTTTACTTCGTCTTTGTCATGATAATTTCACACAATTGGACTTTAGATTTACCCTCTATTCGTTTGTCCGTCCGGAAATATTACTAATTACTAAAAAAGTAATCAAACTGGGTTGTGAATATTTTTAGTTAGACAAGTTGTTGTTGCCATGACAACACAATTATAGATACAACAGCAATTTGCAATAACTCGGAAAGTATAAACCGGTAGGGGACTTCTGTATTGCTTGTGGAAATTATATTTATTTGCAATTTATTAAGTTAAAAATTACTAATGTCTACTATACATTACCTAGTGGTATACTATAATAAACCTATATCATGCAAAACCGCTGTAAACTAGAAATTTTTTACCAATTTGTAGCTCTGCGGGCCTGGCAATATCACCACCATTTTTAATTGAATCTTAACCAAACTTTTATAGAAATTATATAACCAACATCTCGTTTTACATGTAGTATTGCATGGATGTCCCCTGAAAGATTTGTTGAAGTTGGGTCCCTGAGGTCAAATTTGGGGTCACCACATGGTTCACTGTTTTGCAAAGAGTTATTATTATAGAGAAAATGTTGAAATTTTCATGTACATGTGACGACATCCCCATTTTCATTAAAACTTAACCAAAATTGTACAGCAGTTATATAACTATACTCCGTGTGCACTGTATTTTCTCCAAAAAAAATGCCATGTTGGAAAAAATAAAATATTTTGTGTTTGGTACCAAATTTTGAAGCATTTTATTGGCTTTAATGAAGATGCATTTGTTTTGCAAAATGAAAATGTTGATGTCATGAATTTTCTACCCAAACAATATAAAAAGTTGCAAATCAATGACTACTTTTTAGCCAGTAAAGAACTTTTAAGCGTTTTTTCTTTAAAAGCTGCATTAATAACATATGTCACTTTTTACGAAGAGATGTATAAGAAAAAATGTTAAAAATGTTATGCAAGCTTGTTATATTTTGTTTAATCACCGATTACGTTTGTTACAAACCCAAATTCAATTTAAGACTGGGTCTTTAAAATAGTATTGAATTATCCAGGCATTTATCCGGCTTTAAATGTACCCAATAGGATTTCCTGTGTATTTTATTGACTGAACGTTTGGTTTTCAGTATAATATAGTAGTTATATAACCATAATATCTTTGACAAGTTGTTGACTTGGTCAAATAGTATTATTGATGTCACAAGTTATGGACATTGAAACAGTAAAAAATGCACTATTTTACCTTGTGTGCACTCTAGCACCTGCATTTTATGTTTGATCCTCACCAAACTTTCACAGTAGTTATATAACCATAATATCTCGGACAAGTTCTTGGACTGGTCAAATCTGATTATAAATGTCAAAGTAACGGTCCTTAAATAGTAAAAAAACTGCACTATTTGACCGAAGTGCACTCTAGCACCAGCATTTTTCACTTGATGTCCACCAAACTTACATAGTAGTTAAACGACCATAATATCTTGGGACAAGTTCTTGAACTGGCCAAATAAGATCATTAATATATAGAGTTATGGCCCTTGAAATAACAAAGATTGCATTATATGAATTTGTGTACACTACAGCAATATATATATATCTTCACAATGCTTGGACTGAAATTATATATCTATACTATCTCAACTGACCAAATTTAAATGGCTGAGGTATTGCTCGCTTGCCATTTTTCACAATCATTCTCTCCTCTGCAACAGGTGAGCGATTTAGGGACACTCTGGCCCTCTTGTTTTTTTACATCAAAGACTAATTCTGTCTTTCACCTTAAGATAAATTTATTCTTGAAAGAGGGTCCTCCGAGGCCGAGTGGTCTAAGGAGCCGTCTCAAGATCACTTACCTCTCACCGCTAAGGTCATAGGTTTGAGTCCCGCTCGCACCAAAAACTTTATGTGAGAAAGTTTCCAGTTACTTGCTGAAGGACGGTGGTTCTACTCAGTCTGAGGTCTTCCTCCACCAATAAAATTGGATATGCCATATATAACCTGAAATGTGTTAAACTCAATTTAAAAAAATAATCATTCTTGAAGTACAATATTGTGACACACTGGTAAGTTCACATATTTTTATTATCTTATTTATTGAATCTCTTTGGTACTTCCTCATCTAAATTTATTGTTATGTCTGCTAACAGGAAAATCAGTACATAACATATTTTACAATACTTATATACTTATACTCATATACATAATTCATTTGATGGATAGTTTTACATGTACTTCCAAAACCAATGATTGATAAATTTATCCTAATTATATGACCCAGACTAAGCCTATTCATAATTTGGTATATATGTTTCACATGCACAACAAACCGTTCATCAAAACAAACACTTTTAGGTAAAATATTTATTTCAAATCTTTATGGGCCCGTTTCACTAACATTTCTTAATCTAAGATTTTCGTATGAATAAATGTAAACACCTGTAGATGTATCATTAGCAAAAAGTTATTGTGAGTTTTTAAAAAAAACTTATTTACATGACTTTCTAAAGTTCCTTTGTTGTTGTTAGTGAAACACTAAAGGAATTTCATTATGTTTTATCCTAACTTCAAACTTAATGTTAAGAACTTTGTAAACTTATGAACATTAGTGAAACACACCCCTGATGTTTTGATTGTACAATGTTGAAACAGCATAATAAGACAAAACATATCATTTGTTATTATTATGAATTTCTTGTAATTTTGTTATAATTTTGAATACAATTGCTTTGAAGCATTATGAATAGGCGCCGAAAAGAAAAAAGAGCGAGAGCAGAAGTGACGGACAGTGAGTAAAGACCACGAAAAGGTAAAGCAGCATTCTAAAAATTGGGTTAGAAATATGCTCAACTCTTTTGCACCTCAGTTTCTATTTACGTCATGTTTGTAAAGAAATATTTTACTGTTCATCATTTAATTTTAATAGTTTTTATTTGAGCTTGAAATGAAAATAATTTTATAAACAAAATGTTGTATAATAGATATAAAAGTAGTTATCTGTACGCTTGGTGTGGTATTCCCTGATTATTTTATATCTTATATTCAGGATACTTATTAATTTCAGAATACAGACTCAGGAGCAACATCGCTGGCATACCATCCACAACAGTTGACGCAGATGACCGGAGATAAGGATACTGAGATAACCTTCATCATAGTCGCTGGTTTACAGCTGATAAAATCAAGTGGACAAGACGAGTATTATGGCTTTTACACTCCTGCTGAACTTTAGTTTATTACTACCACAGCAAAAATGAATAATTCTACTTTTTTACCATTAAATAAAAACTCTATCCACATTTACCCTTTAAATGGTCATTGGGTGACGTCATACTACAATTCAGTTCTGAGACAATTATATCTATATGATTCCCTCCAGAGCATATCTCACATGGAGCCAGCAAAGTTACAATTGTTACACTTGTACCCGCGTGAAATAGTAAATACTCTTATATATGACAAAGTCACACAGCAATTTACAGAACCCATTTGTGGTGTGATGGCACTTGCGTTTGCTTTCACGTGTTTCCTTGGTGGAAATCCAGTAGATATGAACTATGATATTACAAAAGCGAGACAGCATTTAAAAACCTGTTTTAATACTGGCTTGTTATCTGCATTTCCATTGACATCTTCAATAGTCCAAAACAATTGGATTAATAGTTATTCACAAAGACAACAAAGAATTACTAAAGAGAAGTTAAATATACAAAAGGAAATGAGAAATCGAAATACTGTGCTCCAAACACCAGTTCTACAAAGTGAATATATGCTTCAAAATGAACAGGACTTTGAAAATGATACTGTCGTTCAAAACACTGATTATCAAAACAGTTCAACAATGACTGTGGTGCAGAAAAGACATTTAAAATCATTCCAACAAAGACAAATGGAAAGAAATAAAGATAGGAAACGTAAAAAATGCAACGAATAAATCGTACATCTGAAGAAATAATTCAGAGAAGCAATGACAGAAAGCGATAAAAATGAATACAAAAAGAAATTAACATCTGAACAAAAGTCACATGACAGGTTAAATAATTGGATAAGTAAGAATGAACGCACGAACAAAAATACATCACAACAAAGACAAAGTGATAGGTTGAATGAAAAAACTCGTAAAAGTGACAACAGAAAGAAATTGACACCAGAACAAAGACAGAGTGATAAGTTGAATGATAAAACTCGTAAAAGTAAACACAGAAAAAATATCATCATGTGAAAAAAGACATAGTGACAGGTTCAAAGATAAGATAAGATAAGAAAACATACACATAGACATACATCAGATATAGATGTTGCTGCAACCAATTTCAAAAATAACATTGAGCATGCTCCTGAATATGTTTGTACTGTTTGTCACAGGACAATGTTTAGAAAAAGAGTTACAAAATTTAAGCAGGAAACACTCTTATCGAGGTCTATCGGTACATGTGAAATTTCACCTGATGGCTGTCAGTACATTTGCTGTAACTGCAAAAGATGTGAACAAAAATAAAACTCGTCCTCAAGCTCAAATCAACAAAATGTTAATCCAAGACTCACCTGAAGTTCTAAGTGAATTGACAAAGTTTGAAAGTAGGCTGTTGGCAAGGAGATACCCTTTCATGAAAATAGTCTCCGTGATGATTGATATACGACATTGAGTCTCGTTTATCTCATTATCATTCTTCTCTTACCACTGATTCAAGTGGGAAAGTTATCATTTACTTGTAGAGATGGTGTGTGCTCGAGTACTGTTTAATCCCAGGAAACAGTGGTTAGGTTAACTGATCGTCTGTTAGCCCTCGATGGTATAATAATGACGCTAAATATTCAATCAATCAATCAGTTCATGAAAACAATTACCAAAGGGAAAGCAACGAGGTATTCTAGGAAAAGTTATCAAAGTACCTGTTGATGTCAATGAACTCTGTACAAGTCTCCCAAGAACTCTTTCAAATTCAAAAACGAAGCAAACCATTTCCTACAAACAGTTCGTGGTTCCCCACCATACTGGTAGAAAGCTATGTACCAGTTGATGGCAGCAATACGCCAGTTTGGCATTTTTATATTCTTTGTCACATTGTCATCAGCAGATATGAAGTGATCTGACTCACTAATTGCCATCTTAAGACAGCAAGGTAAACATATGACTGATGAAGAAATAGAAAACCTTACTTGGGAAAAAATGTTCTTTGCTACGATCAAACCCAGTGACAACAGCCAGACATTTTGATCATATAGTACAGTGTTTATTAAATGACATCCTACTCAGTCCAGCACATGTGTTTGGAAAAATTGTTCACTATTCATATAGAGTACAATTCCAGCAAAGGGGTTCTTCTCATGTACATTATGTTCTTGGGATAGCAAATGCACCCAAGCCAACAGACCCTGTAGAAACAGTTACACAGTTTATTGACAAGTACATTACATGTAAAATACCATCCAAACAAGATAACCCAGAACTGTATAATCTTGTGACAACAGCACAAAAACATCACCACATAGCAACTTGTAAAAAGAAGGGTTCAAACTACTGCCGCTTTGGAAACCCAAAGATGCCATCGCCTAGTACATTAATTGCAACTCCCATATAATCTGATGACGCTGTTTTCAAAAATGAATGAATGAATGAATGGTGTTTTACGGCACGTCAACACATAAATAGGTCATTTTGTGCGCGCAAAGATTAATGGACGTGATGATGACAAAAATATATAAAATAAATATGGTTAAAAATTTATTAAAACTATTTACAAATAAATAAATGAAAACTATTTACAAATAAATAAATGAAAAAACAACAACAACAAATAAGTGAACAAGGTCAATAATATAATAACTGTACTAAAAATGATTAAAAAGCTTAACCTCTTTAAGGAAACCAAATATATGTGAAACATCAATTTTATCAAATAATTAATTCATACTGTTGACTCTGTAGTACTTTTCTCGCATTGGAGAAAAGTCCACACAGTCGACAAGTATGTGCTTCACAGTAAGCGGTGCAAAACAGGGCACACACTCTGGAACAGGTTCACGTTTTAAAAGATGTACAGCGCGTATGCCCAATTCTACACTGAGCTAATACAACTTCTTCTCGACGAATACATCTATTGCTAGGATGCCATTCGCCAAGTTTTGGTTTTATAACATGTAATTTGTTATTTATAGCAAGATCCCAAGACGACTGCCATGAACTAAAAATATATTTATTAATATGAGATTTAAAATCTGTAAAAGTCAGTTTAAAAGTAATAATATTCAAGCTTAAGGCTGGTTTTGCAGCCTTATCAGCTTTATCGTTTCCTCGAATTCCTGTATGGCTAGGAAGCCAGCAAAAAACAATAGTATTATCTTCACATAGGACATTGTATTTATTTAAAAGTTGAAGAACAAGAGGATTATCATCTTTCATGCCATCTATGGCTTGAAGAGATGAAAGTGAATCAGAAAATATAATAAACTGTTTTTCCTCAGAATCATTAATGTAGTCCAATGCCAAATCAATGGCTTTGAGTTCAGCTGAAAAGATGGAGGCTCCGTTTGGTAATCGGCTCTTTGAGGTGTGCTGTCCTGTAACAGCAGCTGCAGCCACGGTTTCTCCATCTTTAGAACCATCTGTATATATGTGACAATAATGATTGTAAGACGATTTGATTTCATTAAATTTACTTTGGAAGATAGTGGAGTCTGTTTCAGATTGTTTGTCTTTACAAAGTTCAAAAATGATTTTTGGTTTTTCCAAAGTCCATGGTGGTATTTCTGAGACTTTGTACTTAGCAATTAAATTAAGATCAATATTGGCTTCGGTTAGTTTTGGTTTGATCCGGAGACCAAAAGTTCGAATAGCTTTAGGTTTTTTTATCAAAGAGAGTTTCATAATTTGGGTCAAAAGTAAGATTAAAAGCAGTATTAGATGGATTTGAATGAAGTTTAATTGCATATTGAAGAGCCAGTTTTTCACGTCTTAAATACAATGATGATTCATTCGCCTCTACATAAAGACTGTCGGCAGAGGACTTTCGAAAGGCACCAAGGGCGAGTCGTAGTCCTTGGTTGTCTATAGGATCAAGCATCGCTAAGTAAGACTTGCGAGCTGATCCATATACAATAGAGCCGTAGTCCAATTTTGATCTGATTACAGATCTGTAAAGTCTAAGTAAAACTTTACGATCTGCACCCCAATTAGTATTGGCAACAACTTTTAATAAATTTAGTGCTTTATTACACTTTGTCTTAAGATATTTAAGATGAGGAATAAAAGTAAGTTTACGGTCAAAAATAAGACCTAAAATTTTTGTTTTCTCAACAACAGGTATAGGTGTCCCATCTAACGTTAGATTGGGATCATCGTGATGTTTACGTAGTTGACAAAAATGCATACAATTTGTTTTAGACTTTATTAGAAAATTTTAAACCGTTTTCATCAGACCAAGTCTGAAGTTTATTAAGGCATTGCCGTAGTTGCCTTTCAATAGTTTTCATATTTTTTGAACGGTAACAAATTACAAAATCGTCAACATATAAAGAGCAATCCACACCAGGATTTATAGTCTTAACAATATTATTAATTTTAATATTAAAAAGTGTGATAGACAGAATACTGCCTTGTGGGACGCCCATCTCCTGTTTGTGAACATCGGAGAGGGTTGTTCCCATTCGGACTTGAAACTGTCTATCATCTAAAAAGTTTAAAATAAATGTAGCTAAACGGCCACGAAGGCCCATATTATGAAGATCTTTCGTAATGCCATACTTCCACGTGGTGTCGTAGGCTTTCTCCAAGTCAAAAAATACAGCGACTAAATGTTCTTTCTTTATGAAAGCCTCCCCAACAAACGATTCAAATCTAATTAAATGGTCTGTAGTGCCCCTTTGGCGTCGGAATCCACTTTGATACTTAGTAATTAAGTTGTTGGATTCCAAGAACCAAACGAGGCGACCATTAATCATACGTTCCATGGTTTTACAAACACAACTTGTCAAAGCAATTGGACGGTAATTAACTGGATCCGTGTTATCTTTCCCAGGTTTCGGTACCGGAATAACGATAGTTTCCCTCCAAGACTCGGGGAAGTTTCCAGTCACCCAAACAGAGTTAAATATATCAAGTATATTTATAATAAGGACGATTCGGGTAAATGTTTTAAAAGATGATAATGGATATCGTCAGGACCAGCTGATGTATCATGTGCCTTCTTTAAGGAATTTTTCAATTCACTCAAAGAGAACTTCTTATTATATTTTTCTGAATTATTTGATTTAAAGTTTAGTTTCTGTTTTTCAGTCTGATGTTTATGTTTTAAAAATTTTGGATTGCAATTAGTGGTAGATGAATTTTTTGAAAAAGTATCTGCCAAAGTATTAACGATGTCTTTGGCAGATGTGGCAGTATGATTTTCAGATTTTAAATTTTTTACGCAACCTGGAGTACCCTTACCGTTGATTTTTCGGACCATGTCCCACGCCTTATTAAGGTTAGTACGAGAATTAAGCCTAGAGACGTAATCTCTCCAGGACTTTCTCTTACTCTCCTTTAGAGTACGTCTTGTTTTTGCACGAAACACTTTAAAATTGTCTAAATTATGTTGTGTAGGTCGTAAATTAAATTGACTGCATTCTTGCAGTCATCATCATACCATGGTTTTTGAGGACGTTTTGGATTTGTCGAGGTTTTTGGGATATATTTTTCTGCTATACTGTATAATATTGATGAAAACTGACCAGCAGGATCATCCGTATAATTAAATATATATCAGGCTTAAACTGTTCTTCGCAAAGAGATTGGAACATATGCCAATCTGCTTTGCGAAGTTTCCATCGTTGATTTCTATCAAGAAGTGGAGGTCCAATATTTTCAAGAAATATTGGATAATGGTCACTCCCGCAGAGATCATTACCAACACTCCATGAAAAGTCTAACAAAAGTGATGGCTCACAAACTGATAAATCGATGGAAGTTTTCGATCCTGAAGCAGGATGTAAATATGTATGAGATTTATTGTCATTATAAAGACATAGGTTATTTTGATTTAAAAAAGATTCAACTTTATTACCTTTATCATTTATGTCTTTACAACCCCATATGTAATTGTGGGCATTAAAACCCCCCAAAAGCATAAAAGGTGATGGTAATTGTGCAATGAGTTTATCGAGATCCTTCGGATCAAGGGTTGCACTTGGTGGTAAATATAAGGAGCAAATTGGAATAACTCTATGCATTGTAACACTAACTGCAACTGCTTGCAGATTAGTGTCCAATGCAATAGAGCTGTGCGGGACGTTTCTATTAACAAGAATAGACACGCCACCAGTTGCTTTTTCACCTGTATCACATAAAGTATTATATAAAGAATACTGTTTAAAAGTTGTTTTATCATTTGACTTCAAAAACGTTTCTTGAAGACAAAATGCAATAGGGTTATGTTCACTTAAAAGTAGACTAATCTCATCATAATTTGGTTTTAAACCGCGACAATTCCATTGTATTATTTTATTTGAAGTGTTCATTTAGGTGGAAGTATAGGTGCTTAAGGGACTTTCAATTTAGCAACCTTGAATGAATCCGATGATACATCATCGGTTTCCATATCCAGGTATGAAAATTTATTATGCAACTGTACAGGGTCATCGGACCCTTCTAGTTGCCTCCCTGCACAAAATTTAGCAGTGACCAGATTTACTTTTCCAGCCCTACGTGTAGAATTTGAACTCTTGGTGTCACCAGAGCTCGACAAAGTCGAGTCCTTGGCACCACCAGAGCTCACAGAAGACGAGCTCTTGGTACCACCAGAGCTCGCAGAAGACGAGTCCTTGGTGCCACCAGAGCTCGATATCTTAGGTGAATTCGGGACATTCCCCGAGTTCACCGATTTTTGGAGTTTCCATACATCTTGTTGATTTTTTCTCAACATGTCTACTCACATCAGCATATGATTTCCCTGATGGAGTAGATGGAGATTGGAGTTCAACAAGACGTCTGGCCTCCGGGAACGAAATTTTGTTTTTCAATTTAACCTTTTGAATCTCGCGTTCATGTTTCCATTTCGGACAATCTCTCGAGAAAGCCCCGTGGTTCCCTTTGCAATTAATACAAAAGGCGAGTTTTGTACATGACGAGAAGTCCGTGTGTCCTTGTTCACCACATCGAGCACACAGAGCATCTCGTCTACATCTTTCTCGATAATGTCCAAACTGTTGACAGTTAAAACACTGAAGAGGATTAGGAATAAAAAGGTCAACAGGTAAAGATATATAACCGATCTTGACATTTGTTGATATATTTGGGTTATTGAAAGTAAGAATAAAGGTATTGGTCGGTTTCATATTGCCATCCTTCTTGGTATTAATCCTGTTCACCTCTGAAACTCCCTGTGGTTTCAAATTAACACTCATCTCCTCAACAGTACAGTGTTCCAGTTCCCTGGAACGAATGACTCCTTTGGAGAAGTTGAGTGTTATATGGGGACGGACTTCTAGAGGAATATCTACGAATTTTTTCAAAGAAAGTAGATTGTCAGAATGACTTTTTTTTGACATTCAACCAGAATTTTATTAGATTTGAGTTTTTTTTACCTCTCGCGGTTCACCAGCAATACCAAGTATTTGCTTGTGAATCGCAAACGGTGAAAGTTTCGTAACAGGTCTGGATCCATCTGTAGATGTAATTGTAATAAATCGTGGCCAGTTAATATTTGATATATCCTCATCTGATTCAATCTCAACAGAATCGTGCCGAGCACGCTTGTGTAAAGACTGAGCAGGTACAGTTCGAGTAGTAGTTTTGGTTTGGTGTTTTTTTTTGAAGCCATAATGAGTTTGTGTTTGGTTCGTTGTCCACGTTTCTCACCCGCCGCGGAGTCCAACAAGGGGACACATGCTGTGGATATCCGACAGACATGATGACAAGAATACGTGGATAATATACTCCAGCAAAGTAATACATCAGATCCCGCATACCACCCGATGGATGTAAATTCAAGTCCCGACAAGACAAGAACCGCACCAACATCCATCTAAAATGGCATACGTATAACCATATAGCATTTCACTTTACAAATTTAGCCCATAAGCCATGATAGTTTTCAAGAATTTGAGAGTAAGATAACTAATATATATATTCATAGAAAATAAATATAGACAAGTAAATGAGAATGGAAAAAATCAATGGGGATGAAATAATGGAGAAAGGATGATACATGACAAAATATAATCCAAGTAAAATATCATGACAGACCGATTGATCAAGACCGGGCCCATCCGACCTCCCGTCTTGACTTGAAATCCGGACCAAAGTGGTGTGTTGCGTCGCAGACTCCTGTGGCGCTTTACCACCAGGACTCCTTTATCCAACCGCACGGGTCGCCACCCACGGTTAACAGGTGGGTTCCTTTTCGGGGAGGATCTTACCCCTCTGCTTGGAACGAGCAGTCGGCAAATTCTTATCCCTACCAACAGGGGGGTGTTTTCAAAAAAGGCACCATTGAAACAGCTGCTGATATTCTCATAAATGTTTTAAACACATTAGAGAAAGACAAATACCACAAAATTGATTCTGTTTGTGAATTACTTCAACGGTCAAAAGTCACCATGGAACAGTATATGTATGCTCTTTCCATTACAAAAAGAGGTAAAACTGTTGTCCTTCAAAGACGGCCAGATGAAGCATACATCAATTACTTGGCAAGCAAATCTGGATGTGCAATATTGTTTAGACCCATATGCTTGTATAGCATACATGGTTTCTTATATCACTAAAGATGAAATGGAAATGTCTTCTGTTCTTTAAAATGTCACTCGAGAGGTGTGCCATCATGACTGGAGAGAGCAGCTAAAGTCCTGTGCTTCTACTTTTCTGAATGCTAGAGAATTAAGTTCACAAGAAGCAGTATACAGATTATTGAGCCTACACTGTTTAAATCTATTTTTTCAACAGTGTTTGTTCCATCTGATTTACCAGAAAAGAGAATTGCCTTTTTTAAGCCAGTGTTCATAGTAATAACCATGGAAGATGAAGGAGATAATGTCTTCATTACATCGATTTTAGACAGATTTTCTGCAAGACCTATTCAACTTGAAAATATGTGTCTAGCTCACTTTGCATTTCCTATTCACCATTAAGCAATACTTCAGAAGTATCAGATCAAGAGGAATCTGAAAATACCATTGTTACAATACAGTTAAAAATGGTCTTGGTTCTATGAAGAAAAAGTCCAAGAAATCTGTTCTTCGCTACCACCACAGATTTGAAACAAAAGAACCAGAATACTACTACTACTCACAATTACTTCTCTTTCTACCATGGACAAATGAAGAGGCTGACTTGCTCAGCTTATGATGTTACCACAATCATTACAGCACTTACATTACTATAATTGAACAGAATCCTCAGAGCTTGAACAGCATTCCGACATTATTTCTCTCGTTGTTGAACAGTTTGAGGCGTGTGGCCCCCAGTACATGCATTTGATAATATTGCAGCAAGTACTAAACAGGAAAATGATAATGAGCAAGTTGTTGAAGATGTAGACTTTGCTGTTTTAAATCCAGATGGCAACATACCCAATCAACCACCTCTAACATATTTTCCAGTTGCTTTGGGCAACATATCCTCTGCACTGGAGATGAGGTCTGGTTTCTGGCAAGAAGATGATTATTTCACGCATGTTAGACATCTCAATGCTGAGCAAAGAGATACATTCCAAACTGTGTTCCAATGGTGCTATGAAAAATCAATATCCCACAGAACAGGTAGTAACCCTGAACCTTTGCTTCTCTTTGTATCTGGAGAAGCCGTTACAGGTAAATCGCATCTGATTTCAGCCATTTACCAGATGGCTTTAAGAAAGTTGCAAGGAGAAGGTGAAAACCCTGATGACATACAAGTGCTACTTACAGCATCGACTGGAACATAAATATATCCGGCACAACTCTCCATTCCGCATTTCTGTTAACCTTAGGTCACACAAAAAGTTTTATAAAACTTTCAGATGATAAAAGAAACACTCTCAGATCAAAGTCTGGAAATTTGGACCTGCTTATCATTAATGAAATATCTATGGTAGGTTATAACCTTTTCCTTCAATTACACTATAGGCTGTCGGAGATTAAGTCATCTCGAAAATTATTTGGAGGTGTATCGGTGATAGTGTTTGGCGAATTGTACCAGTTACTGCCTGTCAAACAGAAGTTTGTGTTTGATTCTGTTTCTGATCCTATTGCCATGTTATATGGATCACTGTGGGGTAACTTTCTTCTTGTGAAACTAACCAGAATAATGAGACAAAAGGAAGATTGCTATTTTGCTGAAATGCTCAACCGGATACGAACACAATCTCAAACTAGTGAAGACTTGCAAGTACTAAATTCAAGAGAATGCTCCCCAGGCGAATACCCAAAGCAAACTTTGTATGTTTTTGCACGAAACTGTGATGTTGATTCTCATAACAAAGAACAGTTTGATGCTCTTAAACAACCTGTAGAGAAGAGAACATCATTGCTGTGGACAAAAAACAACAACAAAAGGTTTAGAAACTTTCCAACTTAGAGATGACTCAAAAATTCACTGGTGGCTTACCAAGTGAAGTCAGATTACTCTTGGAGCAAGAGTTATGTTGATAAGAAATATTGACAACGCAGATGGTCTGGTTGATGGGAGTCAAGATCAAGTTGTTGGTTTCATTGGATCAGGAACAGGTTCTTTCTCCAAATTACTTGCAGTTTTAGTGAGATTCAACTCAAGTAATACTGAAAATGCAGCTAGACGCAAATCACAGTTCACAGTTGAACTTAAACAAACACTATCCAGATGCAACACAAGTATTGAGGTCAGAAAATAGTTTCACTGTGGCACGCAAGACCAAAGACTTGAAAATTACAAGGTATCAGTTCCCGCTTAAATTATGCTTGGTATGTACCATTCACAAAGTTCAAGGACTCACGCTTGATGAAATATTTGTTTCATTTCAAAGCCAGTTCAGGAATGGTCAAGCATATGTTGCCTTAAGTAGAGCAAAGACACTAACTGGTTTATACATATCTAAATTTGAGGAAAAGAAAATACTGCCAATAAAAAGGTACAAATACAAATGAAACAGCTACAAACATCAAAAAGGTGTCCTGTATTTTTTGACTTATTCAATGAGCGGAAAGAGTCAATCATTACTTCAGTCCTAAATATACGATCATATCCACATCACCAGAATGACTTCATGCATGTGTGACCCTGTGTCTCTTAAATCGGATTTGATTGTCCTCACTGAAACATGGTTGGATGAGCAAACTGCAAACTGCAATATTCCCTAGTGATTACATCATATTCCGCTCAGACAAGCCCTCCAGTCACCTTGATCACCGTTCAGGTGGAGTTGCTGTATTAGCTAAACAACGGTCATTTCTTGAATGTGAACAAATAGACTGTTTCATGGATAAATTCCTTCAAATTGTAACAGTTCGACTTACAACCAGATTGAATAGTCATATCTATGTTATAGGGGTCTATAACTCGCCAAATGCAATGAACCATCCAAGACACTGTGATGTTGAAGTATTACGTCAAACAAACGTATACCAGTTCTACAATGTCAACCACCTATCATTTGCACAGGTGATTTCAACCAGAATATAATAGAACAGCGTCTTTCCCATATTCTGCAGAAACTCTCATCTGAAGGGTTCACCCAGCACGTATCAGACCCAACACATGCCTCAGGTTCCTGTTTAGATCAATTATACACTGCTCATCTTCAACTATTGGACACACGTACAGTAATGTGTTATTACAGTGACCACGCCTGGGTCACATCCTCAGTGACAATAAATAATTGAATATAAGATACAAGAACAGTAATGTGTTATTACAGTGACTATGCCTAAGTCACATCCTCAGTGACAATGAATAAATAATGGAGTATTGGATACAAGAACAGTAATGTGTTATTACAGTGACTACGCCTAAGTCACATCCGCAGTGACAATGAATAAATAATCGAGTATTGGATACAAGAACAGTAATGTGTTATTATAGTGACTACGCCCAAGTCACATCCGCAGTGACAATAAACAAATAATTGAATATTAGATACAAGAACAGTAATGTGTTATTACAGTGACTACGCCTAAATCAGATCCTCAGTGACAATGAATAAATAATCGAGTATTGGATGCAAGAACAGTAATGTGTTATTACAGTGACTCCCCCAAGTCACACCTTCAGTGACAATGAATAAATAATCGAGTATTGGATACAAGAACAGTAATATGTTATTACAGTGACTACGCCTAAGTCACACCTTCAGTGACAATGAATAAATAATCGAGTATTGGATACAAGAACAGTTATGTGTTATTACAGTGACTCCCCCAAGTCACACCCTCAGTGACAATGAATAAATAATCGAGTATTGGATACAAGAACAGTTATGTTATATTATAGTGACTACGCCTCAGTCACACTCTCAGTGACAATGAATAAATAATCGAGTATTGGATACAAGAACAGTAATGTGTTATTACAGTGACTCTGTCCAAGTCACATCCTCAGTATCAATGAATAAATAATCGAGTTTCACATCCTTAGTGACGATAGATACATAAGGGAGTATTGGACACAAGAACAATAATATGCTATAAGAGACCACACCTGGGTAACATCCTCAGTGACGATGAATAAATAATCGAGTATTGGATACAAAAACAATAATGTTCTATAACAGTGACAACGTCTGCGTCACATCCTCAGTGACAGTGAAGAAATATTAAGTATAAATATGATTCCTCAATCGCTGCTGAACTGATATGACATTGTGACAATAACTAATGAGGCAATTATTGCACACAGTTAATTAAAAAGCCTGATTGAGAGTCAGAACTGATTTGACATTAAGTTACAATAAATAAAGTAGCTAGTATTGGACAGGTATATTGCAACAGTATTTTAAATAAAGTGTGATATATTGTAATATATTAGTTTTAACTTATTTATTTTTAATCTTGTCAAGGGTTCGATGCTCTACCACTGGACCGCGTGCTCCACATATGATATATTGGGATAATGAATAAAGAAAGAAGCATGGTTCAGATTTGAAAAGATGGTGATTATAGTCACGATAAATAATGTCATACTGTGACAATAAATAAAGAGCGAGTTTTGGACATATTTTGAATATGAAACCTTATTCCATGTTTGACACAGTAGACTGTAACTGATGTATTGTTTTGACAATAATTACCTCACAAGGTATAAATAATATACAAATATTTTCAGGTCACCTGAGACTTGGTTCAAGGGACCTTTTGCGATCGTCTATTGTCCGTCGTTGTCTGTTGTGTGTCGTGCGTTTGTAAACAATTGATATTTTCTTCTTAAAAAAATATAACCTCAATCGTATTGAAATGTTGTATGCGGCTTTGATTCACTGGGGGGGGGGGGGTGGGGGGGGGAGGGCAGCAGTAACAGTAGTAGTCCTACACCACCACAACAACTAATACCACCACAACTACCACCACCACCACCAACAACAACAACAGCAACAGCAACAATAACATTTGACATCATGTCATGTAATTACATTTTTCATGGTTACAGGGGTAACAAAAGTTAATTGTTTCTATCCGTGTAATTCTTTTATCATATTTTTCTTCACCATAAGCAGAGTAGTAGAAGTTTGCTTTACATAAGAATTAAGCTCGAATTAAATTTTCACGTCTAACTCTTAGGCTATTTTTTTAAATGAGTACCTAGGCAACACAAAATGGACTAATGTTTAAGACTAAATTGTATGTTCACATACATTTTTTCGAAGTGCACCAAGGATCAGTATTCCCTTATTATAGCTTATGGATTATTTTGTTAGAAACAAGATATATTCTATTAAAAAGACAAATATCTTTTCGGTGCTGCACTATAGCATCACTGATACTGTTATAGCATTGTAATGCTGCCAAACTCAATTCTATGTTTATGTTTCCCATTTTATTTTTGATTAGTCTGCACAGATGCAGTACAGATTGCTTTTGATGTTTTATATCCTAGCCATGCATTGTGTATGTGGAAAATTATGGTTTCTGTAACAGTTAATTGTATATAGGTGGGTTCCGTCTGTGTAGCCTAGCCTTACTTTAAATCGAGAAAGTATCAATTTGTCCCATTGCGTAATGCACCACAATTGCCATATAAATACAGTCTTTCCAATTATTAATTCTAAAGGACACCTATAAAAAGATTGAATTACTGTCTATTTGATAAAATGCAGCCATAACAAAGACACATTTGGCAATGCATTTGAATATTGCTGTAGATTTGAACTGATTACTGAAATTTAATTCTTTATCTGTGCATAGCGAATGTTGAATTAGGAGACAACATTGTCTTAAAATTGAAAGATCACAGACTTATTACTACAACTTTTCTTAGAGCACTTAGCACGTTCGCCTAGACTAAATTCAAAATATCATTGCTCGTAGCTCCTTCCTCCGTCTATGACCAAGTACATCCGAACTTTATACCAGAAGAAAAAGAATACAAAAACCGAAAAGTTATTAAAGATGATCACGATGGGTTTGTCTTATATTTTGTTATCATTTGTTAACCAGTCGGTTGTAGGCCAAGTCCTATGAGGGTTTACACAAATCAAGCATCCGAGCCGCATTTCACTACTATTTAAGCCTGTAGTTATAAGCACATTGTTTCGTATTTTGATATGTACCAAGGAGGATCAAATAATCTCTTTTATTTTGATATTTCATTTAGAAACTTACAGACACCTTAAACTACAACAATCACATCTTATTCTGTTTGTAAATAAAGGTAATATATATTAATGTGATTTGTTATTTTTCCTTCATCAAAAGTGATTACATAATGTGTTGAATAGCATTCTATCTGTCGTTGGTTTAATAAGTTAAAAAACCTCTGTTGTGGGATCTTACTATCCTGTAATGTATGACCCAACTGAATTACAATATATTTGAAGATAAAATGATTTGTCATTTATTTCCAAATCTATTTGTTTTAAATAGCTCATGGTAATGGGAAATGATCGGTCTATTTTAGTTTAGTTTGTAATTTTGATGAAATCCTTTAAATCCACGAGATGAACACGAATTCGTTAAAACTCGTATCATAAAAAGTAATTCTTACGTAAATTAAGTTTTGCATTCGGAAAATAATGATCACTGACATTAACTAAGCAGATTGATTTCTGCAAACGTTGATGAGGTCTAATTATTCATTAAATGTAATCATTCGATTAGTTATTTCCAGGAAATTTAATTCACTTCCAAATTAATCGAATGAATTTGAATAAACTTTCGATGGTTTAAATTGTATACAGGCTTAAAGATTTACTCGTAGTTTCTTTACAGAAAACATAACCTTCAATTTATTTCTATCTGTATTTTAACAGTATTATCATCAAGAAGTACATTAAGACGGTTCAATGATGTAGTTCTTTAAAAGGGCTCAAAGATAGTTTGAAATATAAAACTATACATAATTTTCATAATAAAAGATGATAGGAAACAGTGTTTTAATTAGAATCTACGAATAAAGACCAATGTCCAGGTACATGTTTTATCTAATTGTAAGCACATGATCAATGTTTAAGATAACCACGATAAATTTTATGACTCTGCGTTCAAATTTTTTTCCCCAGATAAAACATCTGCATTATATATTTACCTGTGTATATTTTCAGAATCTACCTTTTGTTTCTATTATGATATGGAACATAACTCTGTTCAATAATTGAAATAATTCCTATTTTCCAATTTTACGACCTTTTGTGACAAAAATTGCTAAATATATTTTAATTTAATCTTTTTTTTTCAGTATAATAGAAAAAGTCCAAAGACAAATATAAAAGTGCATCATTTAAAAATGCCTTATTTATATATTAAAACTGGCTTAACACCATTATTTTTATAGTAAAAAATGATAATGATTTCTTGATTATTATATCTGTTTGGTATCACACGTTTATACGTGTAAAGATTGATCAGATGCATGTACATCAGTAACATTTCCATGTATCCCTTCAAAGGACAAAAATGACAGAATGCAATTTAGAAAAGTCGCTCCTAGTTAGAAACATTCATACATTCCTAACTCATATCAGATAAAGTTATTTAGAAAGAAAAACAAATAGAAATGATACTGATGTTCAATAGGAAAAATAATTAAAAGAACACACCCATCCTAGTGTGGTGAATAAAGAAACTCAGTCGTCCTCTTAGTATAATACAATACATTCAAATAAAAGAACGCAATTTGTTGAGCATAAGTCTTTAAAAAAAAATATAAACACAGCAATTGAACAATTACGAAAGATGCGGTGCATTTGTCTGAACAAATGAGTCGTTAAAAATACTATAACACTGTCCCTATGGCTGGTTATAAGCGATTCGACGTTCTAAATTAACCATTCTTTTAAGACGCCTAATATTTGGTTTTTATTTTTACTGTCACTATATAACATTTGACGAGACAATCTTGAATACAGATTGACAACTTGTCAGAACGATATATTAATTAAATAAAGGTTTCAAATTATTTACTCTAGCTGTTTTCTTAAAAAAGCGGAACGTCTCAGCAATTGTCGTCTGCCGCCGTCAATACCGCGTTGTACGTGATCTATCGAAAACATAACTAAAAACAAAAACACAAAAAAACAACGAAAAAAACACACACAATAACAAACAGAACAAAAACACTAAAGTATTACCAGTTCTGATTTTAGAATAATGTCATAACTGTATTTCTAAAGAATGTTTACAAGAACCATTTCCAAGTCTTTCATATGACCCGACCGGGGATCAAACCCACGATATTCCATATGCAAAGCGGACGCTCTACCAATTGAACACGTTCCGGTTGAACGCCCCCTTCCCGACCGCTAGGAACAAAACAAACAACGAATGGATTACCAGTTACTGATTTAAAAATTATTTCATCAATTTATTTATAAAGTATGTTCATTTCAGGTATAGCCATAGTATATTTAATGAAAATCTGAAAATCTAATAAATATTTAATTATTCTGTCTGAAAATGTTGAGTTGGTGACCGAGTTGTTTTCTGAATTTAAAAGACCATTGATTAACAATGAACAAAATGATTTTATAACATGGATAAAGTGTTCAATTATTAAACAGAAGAGTATTCGTTTCCAAGTGTTCTAAATTCTAAAAGGACCAGAACTCAAACTATACTTTAACTGTTAAGAACCATTGCTTGTGCTTTTATAAATTTCTTATAAACTTTTCTTCTAATAAAGACACAATTTGATTATCTTTATCGAAGTAACACATATCAACAGCTTAACATGTTAGCTGAAGATAAGTTAGATAAATGAAATGAAATGTCGAGTAAATATTATTTCAAACAAGTGCTAAAGCGATAGATATATACAATGAGTTAGGGATGACACAATTATCCGTGATAGATATGTACAATGGATTAAGGATGACACAAGTATCCGTGATAGATATGTACAATGGGTCAGGGATGACACAATTATCCTTGATAGATATTTACAATGGGTTAGGGATGACACATTTATCCGTGATTGATATGTACAATGAGTAAGAGATGACACAATTATCCATGATAAATATATACAATGAGTTATGGATGCAAAAAATATCCGTGATAGATATATACAGTGATTTAGGGATGACACAATTATCCGTGACAGATATGTACAATGGGTTAAGGATGACACAATTATCGGTGATAGATATGTACAATGGGTTAGGGATGACACAATTATCTGTGATAGATATTTACAATGGGTTAGGGATAACGCAATTATCCGTGATTGATATGTACAATGAGTTATGGATGACACAATTATCCATGATAAATATATACAATGAGTTAAAGATGCAACAATTATCCGTGATAGATATATACAGTGAGTAAGGGATGACACAATTATCAGTGACAGATATGTACAATCAGTTAAAGATGACACAGTTATCCCTGATAGATATCTATAATGATTTAGGAATGACACAATTATCAGTGATAGATATGAACAGTGAGTTAGGGATGACACAATTATCCGTGAAAGATATGTACAATGGGTTATGGATGACACAATTATCCGTGATAGATATGCACAATGGGTTAGGGATGACACAATTATCCGTGACAGATATGTACAATGATTTAGGAATGACACAATTATCCGTGAAAGATATGTACAATGGGTTAGGGATGACACAATTATCTGTGATAAATATGTACAATGGGTTATGGATGACACAATTATCCGTGATAGATATGTACAATGAGTTAGGGATGACACACTTATCCGTGATAGATTAATAACGAGTTAGGGATGACACACTTATCCGTGATAGATATATACAGCGAGTTAGGGATGACACAGTTATCCGTGATAGATATGTACAATGGGTTATGGATAACACAATTATCCGTGATAGATATGTACAATGGGTTAGGGATGACACAATCATCCGTGATAGATATGTACAACGAGTTTGGGATGACACACTTATTCGTGATATATATATACAGTGCGTTAGGGATGGCACAGTTACCCGTGATAGATATGTACAATGAGTTAGGGATGACACAGTTATCCATGATAAATATTTATAATGAGTTAGGGATGACACAGTTATCCATGGTAAATATATACAATGCGTTAGGGATGAAACAATTATCCGTGATAGATATGTTCAATGTGTTATGGATGACACAATCATCAGTGATAGATATGTACAACGAGTTTGGGTTGACACACTTATCCGTGATAGATATATACAGTGCGTTAGGGATGGCACAGTTACCCGTGATTGATATGTACAATGAGTTAGGGATGACACAATTATCCATGATAAATATATACAATGATTTAGGAATGACAAAATTATCCGTGATAGATATGAACAGTGAGTTAGGGATGACACAATTATCCGTGACAGATATGTACAATGGGTTAAGGATGACACAATTATCGGTGATAGATATGTACAATGGGTTAGGGATGACACAATTATCTGTGATAGATATTTACAATGGGTTAGGGATAACACACTTATCCGTGATTGATATGTACAATGAGTTATGGATGACACAATTATCCATGATAAATATATACAATGAGTTAGGGATGACACAGTTATTCGTGATAGATATGTACAATGGGTTATGGATGACACAATTATCCGTGATAGATATGTACAATGGGTTAGGGATGACACAATCATCCGTGATAGATATATACAGTGCGTTAGAGATGGCACAGTTACCCGTGATAGATATGTACAATGAGTTAGGGATGACACAGTTATTCATGATAAATATTTATAATGAGTTAGGGATGACACAGTTATCCATGATAAATATATACAATGAGTTAGGGATGAAACAATTATCCGTGATAGATATGTACAATGGGTTAGGGATGACACAATCATCCGTGATAGATATGTACAACGAGTTTGGGATGACACACTTATCCGTGATATATATATACAGTGCGTTAGGGATGGCACAGTTACCCGTGATAGATATGTACAATGAGTTAGTGATGACACAGTTATCCATGATACATATTTATAATGAGTTAGGGATGACACAGTTATCCATGATAAATATATACAATGAGTTAGGGATGAAACAATTATCCGTGATAATATGTAACAATCGGTTGAGGATGACACAATTATTCGTGATAGATATGTACAATGGGTTATGGATGACACAATTATCCATGATAGATATGTACAATGATTTAGGAATGACACAATTATCCGTGATAGATATTGACAATGGGTTGGGGATGACACAATTATCTGTGATAGATATGTACAATGGGTTAGGGATGACACAATTATCCGTGATAGATATATACAATGAGTTAGGGATGCAACACTTATCCGTGATAGATATGTATAACGAGTTAGGGATGACATCACTTATCCGTGATAGATATATTCATCGAGTAAGGGATGACACAGTTATCCGTGATAGATATGTACAATGGGTTATGGATGACACAGTTATCCGTGATAGATATGTACAATGGGTTAGGGATGACACTAATCATCCGTGATAGATATGTACAACGAGTTTGGGATGACACACTTATCCGTGATATATATATACAGTGCTGGTAGGGATGGCACAGTAACCCGTGATAGATATGTACAATGAGTTAAGGATGACACAGTTATCCATTATAAATATTTATAATGAGTTAGGGATGACACAGTTATCCATGATAAATATATACAATGAGTTAGGGATGAAACAATTATCCGTGATAGATATGTACAATCGGTTAGGGATGACACAATTATTCGTGATAGATATGTACAATGGGTTATTGATGACACAATTATCCATGATAGATATATACAATGGGTTATGGATGACACAATTATCCGTGATAGATATGTATAATAAGTTAAGGGATGACACACTTTATCCGTGATAGATATATACAGCGAGTTAGGGATAACACAATTATCCTGTGATAGGTATGTACACTGGGTTATGGATGACATAATTATCTGTGATAGATATGTACAATTGGTTACGGATGACACAATTATCCGTGATAGATATGTACAACGAGTCAGAGATGACACACTTATCCGTGATAGATATATACAGTGCGTTAGGACATGGCACAGTTACCCGTGATAGATATGTACAATGAGTTAGGGATGACACAGTTATCCATTATAAATATTTATAATGAGTTAGGGATGACACAGTTATCCATGATAAATATATACAATGCGTTAGGGATGAAACAATTATCCGTGATAGATATATACAGTGCGTTAGGGATGGCACAGTTACCCGTGATAGATATGTACAATGAGTTAGGGATGGCACAGTTATCCATGATAAATATTTATAATGAGTTAGGGATGACACAGTTATCCATGATAAATATTTATTATGAGTTAGGGATGACACAATTATCCGTGATATATATGTACAATGAGTTAGGGATGACACAGTTATCCATGATAAATATTTATAATAAGTTAGGGATGACACAGTTATCCATGATAAATATTTATAATGAGATAGGGATGACACTATTACTCGTTTTGTTATTGTTCCCGTTTGAAATGTTTTAACCTTGTTAATAATTAGAAACCAAAATAGATATATTCTTCATGTGTCATATAACCATACATGGCTGTGTTTGTTGTAATTGGTTAATTCTATAAAAAATAATTACTACTTATTTACATTCAAATATTCATAAATAATTTTTTATGCAATAACATAAACACTGGTTATAGCTGATTTGTAATTCAAATGATAGAGAAAAACTAATCGCTGTTTTTATTCGAGTAAAGAGCGTAGGTAAGACCCTAGTACGGAAACATCTGCCTTATTAGTTATTTTACTGGTTGTTTCTGTCAATCAATATATTTGTATATGGCTTCATATGGAACAAACATTTTCAAATTAAATGACATAATGTTTTTTTTCTGGATTGCTAGCATATTGTAATATCACATACTTTTTGATACTTAAATGTGTGAAATAAAGTTTTTGACTTTCCTTTTTTTTATTTATACATCTTGAATGAATAACAAATACTATCCCCTAATCTAACCTAACATTTTTTTGACACACACAATTGGTGCTCGAATAAATCTATGTTTATTTGGCAGGTACCTCAATAAACTTTCATCCGATCTGCTTCGATTTTTTCCTTCTAACAAGTGTCGTGCAATATATTGCGATTGAACTGATACATGTTTAATCTTGAGCCAAACATTTAAATAAAATACAAGAGTTATCTGGTAACGCATCTCTCTTCATAGTTATCAGGTTTGGCGCAAAAACGCAAAAAATGCTTAAGAGTTAGTGTGGTTTCTTAGCCGCATCTTATAAACGTGCAAGGAAAGGCACTATTCATCTTCTTTTTTTTAGTGTTGGAACTTAATTTATTGCAGAGCTAAGTGGGTGTAATTACCATGGAGAGAATGTTGACACTTCAATGAAAATGTCAGTTCTAAACGTTTGAAAATGAGAAGTTAATCCAGATTGAATCTCACTCACAGAGTGATTATATATCTCCATCTGTGGCATTTAATGCACAGTATAATGGAACCGACCTTTGCTGAGTTAATGGAATATGTTTTGTAAGCATGTAACATAACGCATGGTTATGTAAAGCTGTAAATTACAAACGCAGGTTATATGGCTTGCAAGAGAGGGTTTAAAGTAGATCCACATGGCATTTTCCCGGAGTTTTTAAATGGCTAAAGGCGGGAGGATTTAGTACAAAGCAAAAACTAATGCAAGTAATTGATCTTTGCTTATAATTATATCAATTAAACGTAAATGTTGTTTATTGTATTATATTTAAGTATTATTTTTGTATTTCATGTTTAATTAAGGTTACGCGTTGTAACAAATTTATGTTAAAACGTGTACCGGAACATTATCTGAAAAAAATTACTTTACTATAACCACACAAAATGAAGGTTAATAGAAATTACATTGTCCGTCCTCTGTTCATTCGATTGTTCGTTTGTAGATGCGTAGGTTACAACTCCATATCATTTCTCTTGGATAACGATGCATTTGGTAGATGTCGTAGATATCATGTAAACAGCTGAGTATTTGAGAATTTTCAATTTACATATTCTATTTCATATGGTAAACTATCATGTGTTCCTCTTTCTACATTTAAAACATATACATTAAATCATATTTTATTTAAGCCACAGAATTCCGATAATTTATGATTGGCGCTGCATCAACTGTAAAACAAACATTGAAGATAAATCAAATTCACGTATTTTCTAAACACATTCGTCACGCAACCGCTGAACAAGTATTTGTAAAGGTGTATTCATATTGTACATATTGAAATTCCCATATGTAACCAAATCCATTGCTATGCAATATCTGTTTAACTTTGATAACCCAGTTTGTTTTGTCAACTTCAGACATATTTTGCAACATAATATAATACAATATAAAGTATCTATCCTTTTTAGTTATTTTAATTCAGTATTTTATACATCTTTTTACAGTTAAGATCAATCTTGGATAAAGTCCACAACGTCCATAACGTCCACAACCACAACAACAACAACAACAACAACAACAACAATTGATTGAATATTTAGCGTCATTTTTATGCCATCGAGGGCTAACAGACGATCAGTTAACCTAACCACTGTTTCCTGGGATTATCCAGTACTCGAGCACACCCCATCTCCGTCAGTAACTGATAACTTTCCCACTTGAATCAGTGGTGAGAGACGAATGGTAATGAGACACAATGTCGTATATCAATCATCACGGAGACTGTTGCCGGGCGGGGGATTCGAACTCACGACCCCTGGATTGACAGCCAGACGCGTAACCGACTGAGCTAATCGGGTCCGACCAACAACAACAACAACAACAACAACAACAACAACAACAACAACAACAACATCATCTTATATAGCAAACCTGGAGATTGCCATCATGCTAGGACATTGTATTTTCCATGGTCACATGGAATTTAAGTTATTATTTACAATTTATATGTATTGTTCTTTGCACACGAAGACAACGGGATCGCTCCGATCCTTGTCGATCGTAATAGCATAAGCGGGATAAAAAAAAGTTGATTGTTCCAATCCGTGTATTGTAGTAATTCCTTCATCATATTTTTCATTTCCATAAGCGGAGTAGTAGTATTTTACTTTAAATAAATGGATTGAGGTATATGCCTAAACATTATAATGTTCACGTCTAAATAGTAGGCTATACCTTGGTAAACACAAAGTGGACTTAGGACTAAATTGTATGTTCATACTAAAAACTACATTTTTGCAAACAGCGCCAAAGATCAAACTGCCTTTATAATAGCTTGGGGATTATTTGGTTAGAAATAAAATATATTTTATTAAAAATAAAAGTTCTTTTCGGTGCTGCACTATAACATCGGTACTACTGTTATAGCAGTTTGTTATGCTGCCAAAGTCGATTCTAACGTATTTGAATAAAATCAATTCAAAGAATATATTGAACACGTTTATAATTGACGTTTACTTCTTTTTGCTTCTTATGTTTCCTAATTATTTTCTTATTTGACTGCAGAGATGCAGTACAGATTGCTTTTGATGTTTTATATCCTAGCTATGTATTATGTATGTGTAAAATAATGGTTTCTGTAACAGTTAATTGTACAAAGGTGGGTTCCGTCTGTATAGCCTTACTTTAAATCGTGAAAGTATCAATTTGTCCCAGTGTTTAATGACACATTATTGCCATATAACTACAGTCGTTTGAATTATTAATTTTAAAAGACGCCTATAAAACATTGAGTTTCTGGCTATTTGACGAAATGCAGTCGTCACAAAGACACATATGGCTACATATTTGAATATTGCTGTAGATTTGAACTGATAACTGAAATTTAATTCTTTATCTGTGCATAGCGAATGTTGAATTAGGAGATTACATTGTCTTAAATTTGAAAGGTCGCAGATTATTACTACAATTTTTCTTAGAGCACTTAGCACGTTCGCCTGGAAATATCATTGCTCATAGCTCCCCCGAACTAATGTTAAGTATAACAGTACTAAACGAGTCAATCTGAATATTATATTTGCTTTATCGCAGTGTTGGTTTTATTTCAGGTCCTTTTGGGGTCATACAGTCCGTAAATAGAATACAGCTGAGTCTGTTGCTAGAAGACGTGAGGATTGTTGTATTCCACACTGCTCCTCATGAACACACTCATTAAAACCGAGTCTGCTATCAAGAAAATCCTGTCTTAAGCAGCCACTCAAGTGAAAGACCAATAATGACTCCTGATTTAAGGAAGGTGGCGGTTTAATACGGATTAAATAAAACTAAAATTATATAAAATGGTACATATAATATGTGGCTCTTTAAGACAAGTAGTTGCTTAATATAGGTGAACACTAACACCGGTTTGACTGTATATTGACTTTCATAATATTCATCAGTATAACGTTCCGTGCGATCACAACGTTTATTACAAATTTTAACCAATTCAAAAAAATATATTCAGTTTTTCCTTCGAATGTAATTCAACAAGACTCTCTTAAAGAATGCACCGCTGTTCAAATAATTGATGTTTGGTACACAAATGACGACATAACTGTTTGATCAGCAATTGAAATGTAAAGAGAAAAGCTTATCAAACATTTTATTACCTTTGACTGATTGCTTTGCTGTCTGAACTCAAGCCCGTGCTGAGACATCTTATAAAGATATCTACATTCCAGATTCATTTTAAAGGCACAGACTTTTACTGTATGGATTACCGACAATGCTTTATTCAATTTGTCTTGCAGATATCGGTATATGTTGTGGCAAGATTTGTTACTTATTTGAAAATACAAGCTATTATGTAGTGTCTGCATGATGGCGTGTCCGATAAAATATACAAATACAATGAAAATTACGAACCTTAATCAAGGCTGTGTTCATTTACATGTTTAGCGTGTTTATTAACGTGACTCAGCTGAACGAGGCGAAGACAGAAATCGGGCTGTATCAACGCCGTTCCTCAGTTTCTAATTGAATCACGTGATTAAACACAAGCAAACGGCTTTCTTTTAGCAAACGTTTACAGCAAACTGAACGTTGAATTGACCTGTGCTATCAAACGTAAGCTAGCACATTAAATGTTTAACCGATCTAAATTAGCCGATTTTATGTCAAAACATTGAAAAAGATTATAATAACATATGACTCTAATCAAATATTTAAAGAAGCGTCATCTATACTTTCATTATTAAAGGTTAATTTGTGAAATAACTATCATTATAATGCAATCTTACAATGAAGCTACTTTGCGTAGATTTTGTTTTGAAACAAGTAGTCCTTCCTACTTTTCAATATGGAGTCTCATTGAAAATGCTGGAATGCTGTCGCGCACCATACTAAAGTCTATAACAACATCCAAATGAACAATTAAGTTTGAAAAAGCTGGAAATGACCCAGCGTCGTTTTGATTGATGATATATAAGGCTGTCAGGAAATGGTTATGTTAAAAACAACCATGAATATAACTGTCTTTAGAATGTAACATGTGCTACTGTAGAGTAGACAATTGTACTTAACGTTTTCAAGTTATACAATTTTATTTCAGACAACGTCACAGTTTAATCACTTCTTGGGAATGTATATATTGGTGAGGCGTCTGTGGCATTATAAACTTAATGCATTGTGTACGATTGTTCAACTGGCATGCATGTTTGATCCTGGCAAACTGTATCAGAGATTAATGTACGCATTCAAACACTGAGTTGCATTCTTATTCACATTTATATTGCAAACATTATGACTATATTACTTTTTGTAAATGTGTATGTCTTTTGAATGCTATATATCTACTTTGGCATATATATGTGCTCTGAGAGAGGAAACAGATTTATTGAATGGTATCAAATCAAATCAAATCAAGCTTATTTACAGTAAATAAAGCCACCGGCTCATAATACACAACAATACATTTGAGCATACAATGTTATTAGAAAAAGAGTAGTGTCAGACATATTATAAGTACACATCAACGCTGGTTTCTGAATTGTACATTGTGTTGTATACATATTTTGCAATGTTTTTAATTTCATAATCATCATTAGTGTTCATTAATCGATAGAAATGATAGAAGTTTTTTAGTTTTTTTTAATAGTGATATATTTAGGACACTCAAAGAAAACGTGATATACACATCCTACAATAGATGTATTCAAATTAGTTAAGCAAAATAGACAACATCTTTGTTCTCTTGGAATATTAGCATGTCGTCCAGTTTCAGCATGAAGTCTATGGCTTGAACAACGAAAACAAGCAATAGCAATTTTATACATAACCGGCATTCTATATTTAAATATCTCTCTGGATCAAGTAATGTCTACAATGATAACATCTGCAAGAATTATTTATTTTTTCATGCCAGTTTTGAAATTTGATATCCACAAATCTTTGCTTAAAACAGAGATAAAACAATGCATGTCCTTAACATCTTGGGCAATCCAAACATATCCAAAACAAAACACAAATAATAAGATTTTAACATGGGTGGTGCATTATTTTCGACCAACATCATCTAAGGATTTTAATATGTTATAACAATTCTATGGATATCAGAGGTAAGGCATTTGTAATAGTTTACACCAATATTTATGTAGTTTTTAAAATATGTTATACATAGTGGCTGGCGTCAGTACTCACCCAGCACAATCAAATTATTTAAGGAATGATTTAGACCAATATGTTTCTTACAAAAATAGTTTGTACAATGTCAATACTATTTACATAGCAGTGACCCCATATTTCCGACCCATAACAGAGAATAGGCTTGACTATAGAATCTAATAAAACGAATAGTTCATATGTAGGGAAATGACCATAAGGTTGTTGATAGTGAAGTATTGAGAATATTGATTTTTGAGCATGCGCTGCAAGCTTCTGTTGTGCTGCTAACATTGAAAGACGAGGGGTGAAAAGCAGTCCTATATATTTACATACTGACGTAACCTGTATGTGATTGTAAAGAAAATGCCATTTCTCAATGTTCCTTAAGTTCCCACCATTTCGAAATACAATAATTACAGTTTTATCCAAGTTAACTTCCATACCGGTATTGGTACAAAATCTACAATATTTTTCATATACATTTCCAAAAGGAACTATTTACTGTGTTTACATTTTTCTTAAATTGAAATACTATATTAACGTTTTCTTATAATGAAACCCAACCCAAACTTATTAAGTAAAATAACTTTAGGAATGCATAACTGGAAAATTTGATATCATTTGACGTAATGTTGCTGCATCCATTTTCTTCCCCCAGTTATAATAAACTGTGAAATATGTGCACTTGGGAATGCTAAATGTGTCTGTAGTGTTATTTACTGCTAGTTTATAAACAGATATTCCAGCAGCGTTTTGTCATGGGTGTTTTAGATTAATTGTTGTATATCAATTTCGCGCCGTTATTTGACACGAACAAATAGTTCGATAGCACCATTGTTTGCTCTTAAGTAATGCAATATGCAGTTTGCAAACAGGAGTATTACAAACGTCGTCCAGTACCTTACTTAATGTTGATATTAGTTCTGGTCCTTTGGGATCATATTTTCCATCTAATATGACTAAAGCAATACTGCTTTGGCTAATACAAAGGAGTATTAAAGATTTATTGTATATATTAATCCTAAATAACAAATTCAAAAGGAAATAATTTTAGTTCAGTTCTCTGCTTCTAAAGGACCTTAGTCTATGTATACGGAATGCATATTATGAATGATTTTATCCAGGAATGATTCTCGACTTGCCACATGTGTTCAGTTGGAAATAATGAACTTAATGTCAGTTTAAGTACTTAATCTATAGTCTTTATAATATAATTTCATTAATTGTGTCCTGTTATATATACTTGAAAAAAATAATTCTAAGTAAAATTTCGTTTAATATAGAATGTGATCAGCTAAATTGATAGAGGTTATAGATTTTTCAATTAATTAAAATTAATTTTTGTATCATTTTTTTCAGTTTTAAGCTATTAAACTAATTTTATAAAAGACAATGATTTATGAGTGACCTAAAACATTAGTAAAGATAATTTAATAAAATCTCGTTCATTATCATTTTTTAAAAAAAATAATCTAGCTTAATTAGGCATATATTCCTAGAATTTTCAAAGTGCATTCTTTTGTTATTAAATCTAGCATTTTTCATCTTATAAATGTCATTTTATTGTATATCTGACAAGACGACATGTCCATCCAAAATGCGATGGTGTAAAAACGGTATACTGTTGTTAGAAAAAATATATTCAAAATGCTACTCATTTATATCTATCGACATCAACGCTCGAACATTGGATTTCTCGATTATATTCTTGATGACACATTGGCTAATATATATTTCCGGTTGACCATAAAACAGATACGTTCGACTTGTCGCGAAATGATAGTTATGCTGATACATTTGGTAAATATCGCTTGTACAGCTTTGTTACACTCATAGCGTGCACCTCTTAAATGGGGATATATATATATGGCAACTTTGCACGAATAGCAAATAATGATCATAATGTTGTCGATTGCCATATCGCTTCCTTAGGTTAAGTTCCGAGTATATCAGATTTTAATATTGAAGGTACTACCAAGAAGAACAGGCCGAACTTGACGGAAGAAACTGTTCACAAGGATTCGAGCAATACAAATGGAGAGATAGTCTACTTGAAGATTTCATTTGGTCCTTTAGCATACATTTGATATAAATGTATAGCAAAAGTACTACTTTAACAGGTGTTAATGTAAACTCTGTAAACTCGGTATTGTCTATATACATGTATAAACTCTATAAACAGTCAGCCAAAATAATTTTGTCGCCAGCCACAGCTTCGTTTCGACAAATATCCAATCTTTGAAGTGGGAAAGTGTGTAAAACGATGCAAAAATTATAAATATTCATTGTTTAGACAAATAATGCATCGGATTATAAAAGTTTAAAGATGCTTCTAATGGATTTAAGTCTATCTGTCCGACGAAAAAGTTAAAATTTCAATATTATCGGCGACAAAGCATTATTAATGCACGAGACGATCGTGAAAGGTTTTGGAAATTAATTAAAAATCAAAACTTGAATAATACTGCAATAATTGTCGCTTGACGGAGATACGTAGATAATTGATTAACGTACTTTAAAAGTCCTTTGTTTAAAGACAGTCAGTTGCCTTGCATGATTTTCAAAATGATGACAATATGGACATTTTATTGAATGTACCAAATTTAAGCTAGGAAATGAATTGCTCAGCATAGCTTAACCAAAAACAGGGAACTTCTTCGGAAATTATAGTATACAAAAACAGTTTTATTAACACACTTGCGATATGATAATATCCGTATTGCACCTATTTTTCAATCAAATATTAGGTAAATTTCCAGCCAGCCGAAAGAAGCGATAGTATTATAGTTCCATTTTCAAATCAGGTTCGAGGGATGGGCCATCAAAGTACAGTGGGATCTCTTTGAAATGTATTATAAATACGAATATTTCAATCATAATAAATGATAGAATACTTAAATGGTCCTACGAATTCGAAAAAAAATGGATGAAGCTAAGGCGGACTTTAGGGCGGGTCGCTCGGTTATAGATTATAAATGTGCAAAGAACCCTGATGGTAGGTAGATTTCCAGAAAATATTTGATTATTCTCTAATTCACTTTATTATTTTCTAGCCTTTTGTATAAATAGATCAACGGTGTTAATATCTATGTATTCGAACATTTAGATTCGCCGATAATATTTAGACTTTAAACAAATGACCTTCGTACCCGACTCAGAGGGAAAAGTCCCAATGGAATAAATATTACTAATGGTATCTCAGATATACTTTGCTTATTTTTGCAGACGACGTAACTAATTGTGATGATACAGCAGACAACTTCCAAATGTAGCTCAGCGCAATTGATGAATTTTGTGATAACACCGTTATAAAGATTAACATTAATAAAACTGTAATAATAGTATTAAGAAATAACAGACAGCTGCAATTTTTTGAAAAAAAATTTAATGGAAAAATGTTTGCACGGCTTGGCTTATATATTTATATGAATATCATATGCTCTTTACTCCTAAACCTTCTTGAACATCTGTAAATTGACTGCACAGGCCAAGGAGGGAATATTTTCAATTAAAGCATATCATAGGCCAGTTGGAAGTTTCATTCATAAAAGATATTTAAATATTTGATTCACATTTGGTTTATAAATTTGGGGATATGAATACGCCGAAAAAATAGGGCAACGTATACCAAGTACAATTTGCAATTTTTCTTGACATTAATTATACCGTTAGTAGTTTCTTAAACTCTTGGATAGTGCGGAAGACTATGTGTATACACATGCCTAAAATACTGATGCAAGTTGCTTCATATGTCCGACAATAACTATCCTAAAAATGTTACAACAAGTTGAAATAATTAGCCTATAATGGTATAAATAATATTAAATGGTTTGGATCTCAGATTGTATTACCCAAACTTGGGATGATGATATAACCAACTTGTCTAGATGTGATACATATGAACATATATTAAATTTGAATTCGGTAGGTTATTCGACCATTGACGTTCGTTCAATATCATCACTGACACGTTTTCGATGTTATTCCTACTAACAGCTTAACTATTAAGATTGGTCGTCATTTAAACATTGAGAGAGAAAATAAAACATGCTTCTGCTTTATTCTTCTTAAATTGTAGTATATTGGTGATAGAAAAGCGAGCACCATATATTTTAAATGGCTAGAGAAACAGTTGTATAACTGGTATATATCACCTTCAGAACATACAGGTTTTTACCGTCTACAAAGCCAGAATCCAGATACTATTATAAAAATTGTTATTTTTAAACAGAGCTGATTGAAATCATAGATAAACCTAGTTCTGTGTAATCCTATACCATTTTAATACACTTTAAATGAATATTTAGTATATTTTGTATTACAATGATTTTAAAAGATATAGTTGCATTTTAGGCCGGATGCCTTTATTTACTCAATAAAACCTCTTGCATCTATTTGTATCTTATATCTTAATATAGACATTAAATGATTTATTTAACTTGGCAGAGCCTCGCATAAGACAATTCAACAATAAACAAGCACTCATGTAAGATCCTGTATGTAAAAATAAGAAACATACTAACCAAATGTCAATGAAACAATTTATTGGATACACTTCTTTATTTTTAATTATCCTGACGGTTCATCACGCCACCTAGAGCAACCTGCAACGGTCTTTAAGTACACTTTTTCAGCAACGGTTAAAAGTAATCCGTGACACGGGTTGTTAAACCTGACGTTATGGTGACTGGGTTTTCATATTTTATATCATCATGGGTGATTGTCAACGTGTATCCTCATTGCTAAACTACTTAGAACTGTAACAAATGTAGCTTACATCCATTGATGTGTAAAGTAAAATAATGTATGTTTCGAAGTTTGGCCAATTTAAACTTGTCGTATGCAAAACATCTCAAATTGTTAGATAATATTAAACATTTCTTGACGACAGGTTATCTACATATAGTTACATTAAGAATACATTTTGGATATTCGTAAGATACAGATATTTATACTTTTCAGTCCTTGTTGGAAGAAGCTGCATTCCCTTGTATATGCAGCTTTGTAAGTTGTTAAATAATGTGTCAAATTTTCCTTGGTTGTGTGGTCGGAAGTGACCCATTGTTAGCGAGTTCCTCTGCTGCTCTGACCGGATGAGGACACGGGATATGCCATATTTTAGTGTTGTTTTACCTCTAGTTAAAATATACATGATGCTCTGACTTCTGCAAAGACATCGACTACATCTGAATGTAAAACCTTAAACGGATGGAATCACTCAATATTGTTGTTAACTCTGCAATGTCGGATATTTAGTTATTATACCTACCTATGCTGCTCTGGTTTCTGCAATGACATCGAGTATATCCGCTTATGACACCGCTCTAACGATATCGCAAATTATTATTTACACTAATTTGGTATAGTGGTTGTGTTTTTGAATGTAACGTTTCTTGTCTGACATATAGTTGTTCTATTAAATTTTTAACATTAACATGTCTTCGGGTAATTCCATTTTGTTTTAAAGTTAATATTAAAATATCTATATTTAATTTTTTTGAGAAAGTAATTCAGGACGGGCGGGCTAATTTTTTTTATTTATAAGTGACATTGACTTTTCAAGGGTTTCGTAAAGGTGTGGATGGGGAAGAGAATTTAAACTTTTTTCTCTGGCTTAAAAACCAACAATCCCATAAAGTATAAGGGCTGAAAGGACTGAAAGAAGAACTTGAATAAACGTTGATTATAGTTAAATCAGGCCTGGATTATCTTTAACCAAAGGTTTAAAAACACTTATATAAATGATATCTGGTATTTAAATATAAGTTAATTTTAAGACTTACTAGAATAAATAAGCAAGAGTTAAAATTAAACCAACGTTTATACAATTGGCTGCGGATGTCCAAACCATTCCACAGTTATACAGTCGGGGGAAATGAAATAGCATTGTACCTATTTCCGACTTGTACTTCTAACTGTGAATGTGTAGCGCAATGGTAGCGTACATGCTTTTCAACTCAGAGGTACAGGATTCGATTCCCGACGGGTACGTTCTTTGTGACAAATTGTCGTCCGCCCCTGTTTCAAATGGGAAAGTTATCAGTTACTTGCACAGATTGATTAATACTAGTACATAATTTCTAGAAAACCGTTAGGATACCTGACTGCCATTATATAACTTAAAAGTGCTGAAGTGGCGTTAAACCTATTTTACTTAATAAACTTGTAAATGTGACCTTGAACTTCGACCTATTGATATTTTTCTCTTTCTTGCGAACGTCGCATTTTCGTCTCGTCATGGTGAACTCATATGATTTGTAGCTTTTTCTAATTCCCCGGGGGAAAACATAGATTTGATAGAATACATGTTGTTGATAGACATGGTTTAATATATACATATACCTTTCAAATCTCATTTTTGTTTATTACAAACAAAGAAAACAATGTCGACAAAGTCAAATCCTCGATATTTGCCCTTATATATAAAATTAAGGTTATAAAGAATCCGGATATTAGGAATTGTCAGATACAGGCATGTTTTTGTTAAATAACTTTACGTTAATGAATATATTGTTTTAAGTGTATATACTTAAAGAGTTTCTATAGCTGACAATATACTTAGTAAGTTATCCAAGGACAAAACAATAAATGCACAGTTTGGTGTTTAATAAAATAGGATTACAGCAAAGTCTTCCTCGTCACAGAGTAGATTGAAAACATAAGGATCCATCTGATTAATTGCAATTTGCTTTGTTCCTGCAATATCGCACGGCTTATCATTAACGGTGTAGCTGCAAGATACATAAAATACTGTACATGGCACACTGTAAATACCCTCCCTCAACACACACATACACACCGGCGTAGCTACACGAAAGCACTGCAGACCAAGACCTGCACTATTCCCAGTAAAATAAAAGTAATTTATATATGTTTTACATAGAAACACACAAACAAAGCTCCTGATAATGCAACGTTGGCCATAAACATTTAATAAAAATAATGACAGAGTACCTCAAATCCCCAATCAACATTTCTAGACACATGGTTTACTTTGATCAAGCTGACCTACCCAAATTTGCAGGAGTGGTGGGGGACACTCTCCTCTACGTATTGGTTTGTAGTACTGGGAGTGAAACTCGATTAAAATTCAATGTTTAATACATTTTCTGTTTAGTCTTACGTTTCTTATGTGTCTTTGTGTGTGTTTCCTTAAATTCTTAACTCGCGGTGTACTGGGTTTTATACTCGTTGGAGATTCGCTTTTAAATGAGTGTGTGCGTACGTGCGTGTGTTTAAATAATAATGCTTAAAAGTAAAAAATAACAACATTGGCTTAGAAAACAACCATAATTTCTAAGATATTAGTAGAATTTTAGATATCAAATATTTATGTTTCGGAACTGTTCCCCATATCCAAAAAGCGGAAATATAGTAGTATTACTACCCCAAGGTTGCCTCTCTCCAACAAAAGAAGTGCTCTTATTAACATTAAAGTATCGTTAACCTACAAACTACTGATAACTACGCTAAGTTACTCAAAAAGGCAAGCCGTTTCTTTTAAAAGGAAAATTTATTAATTGAAATAAAAACAGTATCTGGCATTTTTGTAAGTAATAATTGGATAAAAAGATAGATGTTGTGTATTAAATATCGATTGAAAAGCTAATCATGGCTTATGATTATTTGTTACAATATGCGACATCAGTCATGTGATGTTTTGCTTATATTTAACAAACCGCTACAAAAGGACCCCATGTCTGATCAAATTTAACACTGATCAGTTTCAACGACAGTTTTGATCAGAATTTAATGTTGAAATGTGAACGGGGTCAAAATTTAATGTTTCACCGACCAATGCAAGACGTCAATGTTGCAGGTCTGTAAAAAGTTTCTGGTGACACGTGCAACAAGAGGTGGCACGTTGTCATGCTGAAAGACTAGGCATTGACGTTGGCGGAACATAGGGACAACCATAGGACGTAATATCTGGTTGATGTAACGCCTGGCAGTGAGATTACCTTGGCACACGACGAGTTGGGACTTAAATCTATGGTTGATGGCTGCCCAGACCATAATTACGCCCCCCCCCCCCACCGTAACAGTTGTGCTGCAGAACGCAATTGTTAGCGTAGCGTTCATGACGTAGTCTGGATATACGGATACGTCCGTCGGCGTTCGGCAAGTTTAAACGTGATTCGTCACTAAACATTACGTTCTGCAAACGCTGACTACGATGTTTGCGGGCCCAAATAAGACGTTTGTGACGGTGACGTCGCGTAAGAACTAGACTGCAGTAGGGCATGCGGCAGCTAATTCTAAGCCGATTTCTGACTTATGTCGACTTACAGGGCGTCCACGGTTACCTACCACGTTTATTCAGCCGTCAGAAATGTGTCACGCAGATGGCGCTGACGTATGTAAGTACATGCGGTCTACCTGAATGTGGCCTATTGACACGCACTATTGTCGAACGTCTAGCGACTTGTTCTTGCGTTCGCCCACATTCAAGCATGGCCAAAAACATCGGCACTCTCTTCGAAATTTAGCCTCGGCATTATCAGAAACTTGATAATTGTCAGAAAATCTCTGAAAATATGGTTGCATGTCGACTAACGCATGTACCTGTCTAAAATTCACTCGGTAAAACCACATGGTTGACACGCACGGGCTGCACGAGGAAATCATGAGCAGGTACATAAATTTAACAATGAGCTGAATAAAATCGTACGAGTTTCAGTTGGTTGGGTTTGTCGGTCAGAGTACATGTACATTTTTGACATTTCCCCCCAAATTTAAACTATGTAACTAAAAAATACGCCAATTTTCGATGAGGCGTTTTTTTTTATCCCATCAGTGTAGTTTAATACTAAATGAATGAAACCGTCTGATTGAAATTATTGTATACTATGGCAAAATTATTTCAATTTGTACTATTGTGCATTTGATAGTTATGCCTAAAGTAAGACCAAGGCGATCACTGGCAAGGCAGGTGGCAGAGAGGCGTACAAGTCAGTAATGTCGTCCGGTGGATACGGCACAACAGGCTCTGGATACAACACAACACGGTCAACCAACCGGACCAACAACCAACTCTTACAGACAGCGACCATGAAGCCTTTGTTAAAAGATGGTGGAGAAAGTTTGGAATAGGCAGACTGGATAGCAGTGATTGAACTACAAAGTATACAAGGTGTTGGTTCACTCAAATCTGAAGAAGGTGACGTAGGGGATTTGGGGTGTCATGTAAGTCAAAATATACAAAAAAATTGTTAACGGAGAATATATTGACTGTGAAACTCTGTTGCCAAGATCATTATTTGCTAGGGATCATATTAAATATTTTTCTGTCATAGATGGGCATTTGATATCGCAACAGAACGTAAATACCACGAAAATACAGGATATTAGTCGGTACACAGATGACTTTATGGTATTTATTTCTATTTCTACACATGCCCACCCATTCAAATATACGAGCAACGTACGCTTTGGGCTGAGCAGGCAGGGGGGTGAGGTAGGTTGTAAACAGAATAATGAGAAATTTCGTTTAAAGAAGGCTAGGGACCCATCGGCTCTCGGGGTACAATTGACCAGGAGGTTTGGTTGCATCAGACTGTATCAGACTGCTACACCCAGATGTATTGCCTGGTATTCACACCTTTTAGATATAGTACCACCATTGGAAAAAGGCAGTGTTTCCATGCGGTAGTCGCACAATAGCGGTTATTTTATTTGAATGGCATTATTGATTTATTTTTCAACATTTTGACAGTTTTGTTTTGTTTGAATTGTGAATTTAGAATGATGATGATGATGATGATGATGATGATGATGATGATGATGATGATGATAATAATAATAATAATAATAATAATAATAATAATAATAATAATTGATGCTTGGAAATTGGGGTATGAATACATGATTTCGGAAGTGTACTTTTACTTTGTCAACAGTGTACGCACTAACCAGAAAAAAAATCTTTTTAACGACACATGACCCCTTCTTTTCTCATCATATTTTGATAATGCAGAGGTTGACAAACAGTAAAATGTAAGGTTCACTTCTTTCTTTAAGGTTTTTATGAATGACAAGCCGTCAAATTTTTATTATTTACTATAGAATAAAGAACAAAAACCAGTGGTCGGATTACACCTATAAGAGAGACTTGAGTGAGATGGTGGTGATTTTCTAAAATGTTAATTGTAGGTAAAACAACCTCTTTTTTACACTCTCATAGTCTTAAATGGCAAATTGGAGACATTTCCATCATAAAAACACATTTAGGACAAGTTTATGCCTCAAATAAAGCATATATGTGCATATTTACATTGAAATTTCATGAAAAATCACAAAAATTTGAAGAATTTTTAATTTGGATGATGAAAATGTGCATTTTTTAGCATATACATGTAATTGTATTGAATAATGTATTTTGATAAGGTGATGTCATCATTGTGTCATGAGACTATTTTTGTGTAAACATTTTAATGGAATAGTTTTTTTTTGTTTTGTTTTGGTCAAATTAGTCAAACACATCAAAATTGCATGTCGGTCAACATCTCGCGCCTGTATATAATGATCATGTAAAAAGTGATCTTTTGACAAAAGTTTCAGTATTTAATGCCTGCAATTTGGCAGTATTACTGCAAATTTATAGTACTTAGAAAAATATAAGTAATTATGAAATAGGTTTCAATATAGGCATAGTACGCATAATGGCGTTTATAAGTAATCCTCGTTTTTTTCTTCTTTAAAAATGCATTTTCCTTATTTTAATGCGCGTTGTTCTATTTGAATAGCATTATTGATGTATTTTGAATATTTTGACAGCATTGTCATGTTTGAATTGTAAATTTTGAAGAAAAAGATTGATGCTTGGAAATTCGGGTATGAATTCAAGATTTCGGAAGTCTACTTTCACTTTGTCAACACTGTACACACTGAGCAGAAAAACTTTCTTACATGACACATGACCCGACTTTTCTCATCATATTTTGATAGTGCAGAGGTTGATAAACAGTAAAACGTAAGTTTCATTTCTTTCATTGGGCCTCTGTATGAATGACAAGCCTTCAAACTAATTTTTTACTATAGAATAAAGAACAAAAACTAATTGGTGGGATAACACCTTTAAGGAAACATTGAGAGCATTATCAGCGGTTGGTATCCAAACAACTAAGTACAAAACGCGTTTTTTTTTCTTTTTCGTATCAGGGCAGTCACCGTAGCTGCAATGCATGGGTTGTCCAACGAAGAAATTAAAATATGTGTTAGGTGGGAATCGAACGCATTTCAATCTTTTACAAAAATGCCGACTGACGAACTTTAAACATTATAAGTTAACATGATTTTTTTTATACGGACAATTTCTGCCTCCGAGTACACTAACAATTGGTTAAGTTTTTCAGATGCCAAGTCTCGCATATAGAATTAAATTATAAAGAGAGCTTTTACTCATGCTTTGCTATCATCTCAAGTCAACTTGGATCTAAAAAGCGGCAAAAAACAGCGTGTGGTGGCAGGGTAAAGGTGGAATGAAATGAAATCAGGTGTTAAGGACATGTCAAATTAATGTTGTCTTATGAAGAAGCACCTAAAATATTAGTTCAGTTTCGATATCTTGTGGAGAAACCGGCTTTTGGCATCTACCATGCATAGCATTTAAATAATTGGCATATCTTGGTCGGCTTCCTTTTTATGGTACTGGTGGCGGTGACCAGATCTGCAGGGCTCGGATGTTAGTGCATATCTTGTCATGCGGCGGGCTTTACAGCTTGTCACCAGTGCCATAAACAGTTTAACCATTACAGACATGTTTTAAATTTAGTTTATGTTAGGATTTAGCAATATCTGTTTTGTAACTTCAGTTCAAGCTGATCAGTCGGTCGCTTGTTCCCAGAGTGCACTGAATTAGTTTCAAATAGTTTCAATTGCTGTTACTACATTTAACTGCTTATAGTCAATTTAAATAGTTTAATGATATTGTTACATGTCTGTTTTATTATTTCTCTGATAAATATTTATATTATTATTCTCATAAACTTATTGAAGCCATGGACTAGATTAAAATAAAAGTAATCAAAGCTTTATTTAATCTCTGTAGTTTTCTTTTATAATGTTAAAATAATTACACTGTGGCGAGCCCACGTGACGAATCAACGAATGGTATTAAGTGGTGTAATAAACTGGAGGAAAATGCCTATTTCAAGTAAAATTTATTTTCAGAAACTTTTCTTAATATTGCTTGGAAATGCACGAAACAACGTCGAACGGTATCTCTCCATCAATTATATCAACTGGTCCGCAAAACTCGTCATTTTCAGTTGAGATAATTATGTTATGGAGCGGTGCAATTTACAAAAATATACGCCCGGTACACTGTTTTGCCATCATGCATATAATATAATAATAAATTAATAATCAAAATTTAAACTACCCATATGTATATTGTCTTATAAACATTGAACCTTGAACATATCAATTACATTCTTCATTTCCCCATATCACTAAGTGCTTTCTTTCCTTCGCTTATTTTTTCAAGATGCCCCTCAGATATATCATTGTTTATATAATGAAATGCAGCCAGCAGGAGCCTAATAAAGTTACAAATTTGATATCATAGCTGAAATTTAATCATTTTGTCTGATGCTGCTGAATTGCAAGATACAGTCGTCTTACGATTAAAAGGTCGCAGAGAACATAATTAATCTTATGCTTCTTAACGTCGAACAAAAGACGCCAAGGTTAGGTTCCAAATAATACACTTTCTGATAATTTAAATATTTTAACAGTTGGTTTGTCGTGACTGTGTGGTCTAAGACACCGTCTCAACCTCACGAACTTTTCCCTCTTGATGCCATTGGTTCGATCCCAATTCGGTTCAAAATAAAAAAAAAAAGCCGAAAACATTTGTCAGTTGATTGCAACAGGAATGGAGGTTCTTCTTCCTTCAATAAAGCTTGGTATCAACTATAACGTGTATTATCTAAGTAACTCCATTCAAGAAATATTTAATATAAATAAATAAATCCAAAATTTATTCTATAGAGGAAAACCTAATAAATTTTCCTACATATCTGTTAATTAGAACACAACAATGACTGAGGGTCGGCATACCAAGGTCGCACGCACGCACGCACGCACGCACGCACGCACGCACGCACGCACGCCATCACAAACACGCGCACAACACAACATTATTTTATTTCTTCAAGACAATCCATGACTATTTACATGTTTATTTACCTATTCAAAAGATGTGATGGTCCCCGACTTCAATGTTATTGAGTATCAAAGTAAGAAAAAAACAACACTTCACATTGTCATATAGATACCCATGAATGTATGGCGGACATTCAATTTTGAAAGCATTTCATGCAGAATTCGACGAAATGTATTAATATACAAATGACAACCCGCTGTGAATTTGGGTGTTTATTTCTACAACAAGCACAGTGTAACTTTCACAATTCTGACCAGTGCAAAAGGTTTTGAATCATGTTATAAAATCTCATCCGTCCGTTTGTACTGTTTGCACCTGCATACAATCATGTCTGATATCACTTGTGCTACTGACCGATAAAATGTTTAATTATTCCTTAAGAAAACAATGCAACATTTTGATTGGCATTCAAATGTAGAGGGAAGAACTTATCACGTATTTTATTACCATTGCCTGATTGCCTCATCTCCTTTAGTTATAGTCTCCAGGACAATTTGCATTTGTACTGCTATTATTGTTATTTATAGTTACGACTGTAATGGATATGTGTTTTCATATCGTCTGCAGATTTCCTTATCCGTTTTGTTAAGGTATGTTGCAGAAGCACTTATATTTGTATCAGGAACTGTATCTGTAGGCAGGATTGATATGAGAAATTATCAAATGCAATTATATATGATGAAAGCATCTCTAGAAAACACAGAAAACAAACAACTAAAACTTTCTGGTGCAATACTGAATAAGTTCCACGAACGGGGTGGTTGAGTGTTGGTCGATAACACCATATGTTATGGATTCGATCTCCAGTTCGACTCGATGCAATTTAGATAAGTGGGCAGGATAGAGTGTTGGTCGATCACGCCAGATAATATGAATTCGATCACCAGCTCAACCCGATGCCTCTAAAACAAGACACAGTATTGGTTCTACTCAAGGAATCGGACTCGAGAGTGGTACACATAAGCTGCGGCTCTTCTTCTCAAACAAGTCAAGATAAATTTGTATAAGAGTACACGTCCAATGCTTTCAAGCAATCAAGGATAACACATGGCAGCCGTTGTGTCAAGATGTTAGTGTAAGAATCTAACTTTAAACGGGAACTTCTGTAAGGCGACAGTGTTTTCACAGGATTAAGCTGTGAAACATTTTGCTTTAAACTATGTTAAACTTTTTTTTCAAACTAAATAATATATAAATTTTCCGCATGGTTCTTGCCTCATGGTTCGTGCCGTAAATTTCAAACAAAAAATAGAATGATTCTAATATTCAGAATCGTACATATATGATCAAATCAGTCATCTATAGTTTAATGTTTCAAAACCAACCCGATAGAGTTTGACTAACTGTTGCCCAACACTAATATATATGATGAGACCAGCTGTTCAGACAATGTGTCTGAACAACATAAATTTGAGAATTGTTTCAAGTTCAAACCAAAACTAAGCACTTGGAACAATTGTCAGTTCCAGCACAAACATACACATATGTTTTTTAGCACTAAACGTCTCACTACTCAGTTACGCCCCTTTTTTCTCACGGTAACATGTTTCTTACGCTTAAAAACAAGACCTATGTAATTTGGTTTTGAAAATTTTTCAAAATGGTTCATAGTAGTTGTGATTTCTTGCTGCAGATGAGTAGAGCAAAAGCTGGTTTAGCATATACTGCAATAAGACATCACTGGTGTTAAAAAAGTGGCTTTTATAGGATTTCAACATATACATGTATTTATGAGCATTTGAGTACATCTTTTTTAAAAAAATCTCAGGGTGTCACTACACCCTCTTTTAAAATAAAACAACCTTGTCAACCTACCACTTATTGTGCATTTTTATGTGGGTTTATATTCCTGCTATGAAATAAAAAATAATACAAACAATTTCTATGTGGAATTCTATTTTTACAAGGGAAAACCTTTCCAAATCATATAGGCACAAAGTTGTTTGTCGCAATGGACTCTTCCCCCCCCCCCCCCCCCCCACACACACACACACTCCCATCGCATTTGAGTTCTTCCAAGGTTTCAAGTACACATTATCCTTGAAAATTTCTAGCAGGCGTCCTGCAACTTGCATTAAAAGAAACTATTGAATTAACACGAAATTCTGACGTTATATACAGGTAAACACTTACTTTAAAACGTTGTATAACTCATGATCATATTAATCATTGACTATCATATCGTCATTCATTTTTTTAGGATAAATTTGTTTTTAAAACCTATATTTGTTATAATATTGTATAATAATTGCGACTTGAATCTCCGTTTGATGGATGAATTAAAGATAAAGAATATGTGTACCATTATAAATGAGAATGTTTACGAAAAAAATATTCTACTCAGTTACAAGGAATTCTCTATATAAGCCCTTGTCATATGACATAATCTGTAGTAACATCAATGTTCTAATGCCTTTCTTCGCTGATAAAACTCACCTCAATATTGGACTGACAATAAATCCACTTACAAAAAATCTTTACGGTTACAATAGAACACAATGATTAAATCGACATGTTTTTCATAGTATTCATCTATTGAGGTTTGTCGAGTGCTGCAATACAAATAAACAATCACATTGTTAAATCTGTAATCCAGAGACAATTGGAGCAGCTAACCGCATGGCCGATGGCTGCTCGACATTCATTCCGCCTTAATTATTACATCTCAATATACAGAATGTTGAGTTGAATAGGTCGATTATAGTGTTTACTACAATTTTAATATTAGATTCAATAATATCTTATCATCTGAAATGTCCACTACAGAATAATTTTGAGCAGTCAAATTCGTGGTGTTTTAGTTATAAACCACCATTGATTGTTTGGATTTTCGGAAAATACTTGAGGAGAACTTCCATGCTAATTAAAATGTTGTACTTAATCGGCAAATCAAATACGTATGAGTTGCTTAAATGAGCCAATGACCAATATATCATATAACTCTATAAAAAACACGTAATGATAATAATAAAAAGTATGTATTTGATATATCATTCATGTATTTAAAGAACAGTTGTTGTCAACTATAACGTGTAGCTTATACCATATTGTTGTACAGGCTAGTAGGGCCTATACAAGAGAATGTATAGCAACAAGTTAAATTTAACTTACCTTATTATAAGTAGAGTTATGCACTGCTAACCAATTAGTCCGTTGAAATGGTGAACGTCTGTATTGGTGGATGGTTTGTTAGCAAGAGAGTGCTTGATGGTCATACTCCAAATTGCAACATCTCAAGCTCAATTCTGATTGGCTGGCTGAAACTTATTTTACATGGGGCACATCAAGGGGTCCATACACATAAACTAGCACAACAATATGCACGATTTCGACACTAAAGTCTTTGAACGATTATATATATATTATCTCAATAGAAATAAAGCGTATAAAGACGACTGGGCGGTATATACATCTGCATGTCTGTAATGACATCTCGATGACAACATGAACATATCATACTACAATATAGCCTCAATGTCAAAATATTCTCTATAAATGTTCGCATATTAAAGTTGTAACGATGTTTTGACATTTCACGTCATTTTCTAATACGCGTTTAAATACTATGTACTCGATGTCTTTGAAAAAAATCAGAAAGAGAAAAAGAAACGTCAGTTAGAAGAGGGAAAGGACAAATATCGAGCAACTGCGCCATTGTAAGGTTTTTGACTAGCAACACATGTGTCACCAGCCTTCCGGTTTCAAAATGAAAGAAAAAAGCGCCATGTACAAGAGATATACACTCAGTACACTGTAAAATTTAAGGATCACAGCCATGTTGGTAAACTAACTGATATGTTTAGTAAATAAATGTTTAAGATGACAATGGCACAGGAAAGTATAAAACTTGTTAATCACATCACATACAATCAGACAAAGACAATTCATTACCAAGAAGTGTGAAGTGTTTTAAATGCGTATTGTATTTATAAATGAGAGGCGGAATCTCTCTTACTTAACGATTATTCATGATTGGCGCGTTTTCCCCTGTAGAAAGAAGCTTAAAGTCAGATTGGCTGGGAAATCATTGCTTTAGTCGATGTTTTTTTCTATTTTTAAAAAGTATAATTAATAGATGGTTCGATGATGTTCAATAATACTTTCTCTGTAAATAAATCGGTCATTCATTTGTTTGAGTAAAACGTAGAATTGTATATGGACCAGCGTTGCAATAACATGATAAATTATAAAAAGCATGGGCTGCGTTCAGCACCACTCAACGGCAAATACGTTTACTGCCTGGTTCCCTTAAATTAAATCGTACTGCGTGATAATATGAGGCTGTTTCAGTGTCCAGGAAAATATGTTAGCTAACGTTATCAAACGTTTAACGAAACTGAATGCAGCCCCGATAGTGATCAGATAAAAGTAAAAGCAGATCCGCTATATCCACGTTAATCATATCGCTCGTTTGGCAATGTATTGATATTCATATTGGCCAAACTGCAGCCGCATTGATGGTAATATCGCTGTCTTTATTTTGACTGAAACACAAATGCTATAGCGAAATTGTCTGCTTTACTTCGACCATGTTCTCATCAGAATAATAATATTGCTTAAAATGTAAAAATGATTAAAACATGTTTAAATATATCACAGTTGAAAACAGTTTCAATGTCGCCATCATAGTAGTGTAAACATATTGACAGAGTAAGGTGATTCTAAGACAACATATACTCGTATGTGCACTTAAGATTTCAGTGCGCAGATTAATTTCTGGTGTACTAGGAATTAATCTTCTATATGCAAATGTAGACAAAAAGGCTTTCTACAATTATATCTAAGACTGTCTGGGTCATAGTTTTGTGGATAGAGTGTTGGCCGCTCCTGCAAGAGGTTGCGAGTTCGATCCCCAGCTCAACCCGATACCTCTCAGAAAACAACACTGAGTACTGGTTCTACCCAGGAAACGGACTCGAGAGCGATTCATAACAGCTTTAAGCTTTTTCGTTATCGATCTAAAACAAAATAGTATAAACTAAATAATTCGATCTAATAATCTAGAACACATAAATAGTGTTCTGCTTCGACATTCGAGTATCGGCATCAAGAATCTGTAACAATAAATAAACAGTGAAACAGGGCAGAAATTTCATTAGCAACATATCATATGCGTTGGTTTATTGAAATAAGCATTGCTTGAGCCAACTTTAATAAGTGACATGTATTCTTCATAGTCGAACAATGTGTTTTTTCATGGCTTCATCAGCTGTTATCTTAAAGACAATATACAAATACATTCTCATATTACAAAATCCTTAATAACCATTGTGTAAGTTTTATTAAAAAGAAGTTAAAAGCCTTTCAATACCGACATAGGAATTTTGAAAATAATACAAAAATCTAAAAAAAAGAGTAAATAATTGACCATGTCAACACTTTACTTGTAAACAAAATTAGTTTGTTTGGTTTGCATATTAAGCATTATTTTTATGGCATCGAGGACTAACATACGTTGACCTAACCCCTCTTTCCTAGCATTATGGAATGTAAACCAGTACTTGCGAATATCCATCTCCGCAAGTAACTTATAAATGCGCCAACAACTGACGTAACGGGCCCGGCTTTTCTTAAGTAAAAAATATCGATATTTACATTAGGTTATTTGCTTGAAACACACATGTGCACTGTGAAAACAGACATGATCACATTTCAGCGAGAATGTCTTAATATAACAGACTGATTAGTGTTTAATCAGCACTTTTATCATCATGTCATACATATAAATAATATCAGTGACTGTTTTTTACGGACTTTATATTTTGCACGCCAAATGAAATGGTTACTGATATAAACTGAGAAATTTCAGAAGCATTCCATCATTAAGATAGATTTTTTTGCCGCGTAAAGGTTAAACGTAAAAAATTCACTACTCAATAAGAAAACCATTTATTTATTTCTATTATATCAGCCCAAACGTATTACTCGTCACTAGCAAAACGAAAAATGCTAAGCATGTTAAGGAACCTTAAACTAGTCCTTTAATTTAAAGCAGTAGATCAAAAGTAGTTTTGACTTTTTTATGATATTTGAACACCTCCGAGCTGCGACTTATCTTAAATGCATTACATCTAGTCATAAACCATAGCACATTGGTTTTACCGAAATATACAAATACAAACAACATAGTGTATGACCCTGAAGGAAAACATCTATTTGTATAAAATTATTTAATATCTATTCGAAAATTTCGATGTAAGATTTAAGCGTTCTATTTTGACGTCACAAATGACTCGGTCAACTTCGGTATAATACTATTTTTTTGTTTTGTAAACTGGGAAAACAGACATACTTTGTATACATTACCTAAGTCTGCTATCATTTATTTTCTCTTAGCTGACTATCTGCATGTTAATCCAAATACAAAACATGATAAATCATGGGATTAGGCAGAAAAATGAAAGACACTCTCTATATATTTTAACACATTATCGTGTGTCCTTTTAGTGATCTGAAGACTATACTATCTCACACAAGCTACCTATGTAGCTTTACTTATTGCTATGAATCTAACTCACATGTGCTTAAGAAGAAAATTTCCAAACCGAGGAACCTTAATGAAATGAGTGCAAAACATTGTTACATTGTTCCTTATAACGAATATGCAAAACTTCATGACTCCATTGTATGGCCTTAAATAATAAGTGGGTTGTAATAAGGGGATGCAAATCATTTCATGTATTGACGATGTTCATAATCGTTCTTTGCGTTTGTTTTTGGAAGTCGACAGATATACGTTAACTTCAGCAATCGTCGGTGAATTGGCGAGGAATCCTACAACTGTTAGTCAATAGAAAAGTATTCCTACATACTGGTATCCCCTATGAATGAAAGTAGACTCAGTAAACGGATTGCACTCTTGACTTATTTAAAAACTAATGCTTCTTGAAAAAGATGGATGTATACTGTAAATATCATTTTTTATCGCTTAATCTTCAACAGTCGTCGAATATTAATGTTAATATCCCTGTGCGTACTCAAGTTGATGACGTCACAAAGAAAGTTCTGGATATTTATACTAGTGATTGGTTTTCAACTATAAGGCGAGTGGACAGTATGTCTGGTAAAGGACGAAACAAACTACGCACCTACCGTTTATTAAAAAATCATTCTGAAGTTGAAAATTATTGTAAAATTCTATTACCTGTAAAGCATAGGTCCGCTTATTTCGTAAATTTCGTTGGTTGTGGTGCTACTCCAGTAAGAATTAAGACCGCTAGATAGGATAATTTTAAGTAAGAAGATGCCCTTTTGTAATACAGTTGATGATGAAAGTCATGTAAATTTAGGATGTCATCTTTATAATGATGTCAGAAAGACAGTATTCTTATTATCCTGATCATCTTTGATTCGTGTTTATTTCAAAATCTGACCAAAGACGCTGCATCTTACCCATGTAAATAATGAATTTATTTTGTTTTATAGGTCTACTGTTACCTTTTTATCAACTCATATGTGTATGCTGCAAATCAGTTATTTTCTGTTCTGATCAGAGAAGGTATTCGATACTTTAGGATATTTTTATATCGCGCAATAGTGCTTTCTTTCGTTGTCAGAGTTTTAGTATTTTGTTTATCTTAACACTCTTATTGTGGAAAAAGTTAATTGTCTTTTGCATTGTGTGATAGTCTCTTATAATTCATATATTTTGATGGTTATGTACATATATTGTATGATATTGATGTTATTATTATTGAGTTGCACATAGATGATACTGAAATAAAAATTAACTATAATATAAATAAACGGATTCTATAAATATTACATAATTATAATACATTTCTTCCCTCAGCGATCAAAACGACTTCTATGTAGAAACGTACGTTTAAAATCATACATACAACCGTTAAATATAAAGTAAGCAATTTAATTTAATACGTATTTTAATATCTTATCAGATGATGCCTTCTTTATGAATATTCGCCGTGACAAATTAAACAGTTCACAGCAGACAGAGGATTCACCATTGCTCAATAAATTTAAAACACAAATATTAGAAATATTACAAATTGATGAGTTTAGCGCACGGTTGCTCTAGTGAATTATTTTCAGTAATAAACATGTTAATATGATAGTCATTCTGATTAATGTTTGAACATATTCCGACACAGTGCCGTGATTTATTCTGTTTTAACATGTTACTGGTACTAGTACCGTGACATTATGTCTGTTTGAACATGTTCAGACAAGGTGCCGTGACATTATGTCTGTTTAAACATGTTCAGACACGCTGCTGTGGCATAATGTATGTTTGAACATGTTCAGACACTGTAACGTGACATTATTTCTTTTTGAACATGTTCAATTCAAACACAATTCTAGTACCGTGATAGTATGTCTGTTTAAACATGTGCAGACACAGTGCCGTGCCATTATGTCTGTTTAAACATATTCAGACACGGTGCCGTGCCATTATGTCTGTTTGAACATGTTCAGACAAGGTAACGGAACATTATGTCTGTATGAATATCTTCAATTCAAACACTGTACTAGTACCGTGACACAGTGCAGTGCCATTATGTCTGTTTAAACAAGGTGTCGTGGCACTGTGTATATTTGAACATATTCAGACACGGTGTTGTGACATTATATCTGTTTGAACATGTCCAAACACGGTGCTGTGACATTATACATGTTTGAACATGTTCAAACAAGGTATCGTGACATTATGTATGCATTTTTGTTACATATATGTCAAGTGTTTACTAATTTCTTGTAGCAGAATTGAAAGGTTAGTTCAGATGGTAAACAAATCACTCGATTCCGTTGCCTGGGAAGATCCAGTACTGAGTATTTATTTAGGGAAGCCGTCGGGTTAAACCTGCGACCTTTCGCGGGATATTGTAAATATTGAAATATTAAAATACACATAAACATTCTATTTCATCTAACTAAATGCTAAAATGTTTAAATTTACTATGTACTGTTTTGATATACTGTTTTATTATATTGATACAACATAAGTAAAATATAAATGCTATTCATCAGCCTGTCTCCAATATGTCTACAATTGTTTTTCTGTTTTATGTTTTTGTAAAAAGATAAAGGTAGTTCTTTCATGTAACTTTAAAATCATTTTAAAATGCAGATCTGATTGCTTGAATGCACACAATCACAAACAGTTTTAGAAAAACATTGATTGTTTAAAATGTAAATCGTACTGGTTTGAAAATAAGTTTTAATAAATACTTTTTATATCAATATAAGATATGAATTAATTTACGTGCAGTTCTATTGTTTATGAGTATATTCCTTTCAAATCATATTCATCTCATGGCTAAACGTGTAAAAAACCATCACGAGGAGATACCATCAGGCTTGGTTACATTGAGTTTCATCGACAAATCTGTCATTTATTATATAAGACAGGTCTGTTTAGGGAGAAAATATTGAAGTTTAGACAACAATGTCAGATCGAAGACTTCTATAGCCGCTTAGTTAAATCTATTAATATTGATGAACAGAAATAAGATATTCTTTTCACAGTTATCTGGCAGCAAATTCTTGGGATCAATAAAGAGAGCATCGCCTGTATAAATAGAAAGTGTACTCGACACAAGCACATTATTTGACGGATATCAGGGTATTGAAAATCGTTAACATATTTGACAAACAACAACTACAAAACAATAAAAACAGAGCAAAATTTATATTTTTATCTATATCCATTCTTTTATCAAGCTTTAATAATTAGAAGTCATCGAATTAAAATAACACTTTTTACAGTGCATCAAACGAATCAAAGATACGCTGCTGTACATGCTGTACAGGCAATGCCACTCCAAAATGTGATAAAACGCATTTTTGCCGATGACATGTCATGATACACTTATAATGAACCCATATCCCAAAGGGTTTGTACATATTATATTCCTCTATGTAATATTGATGGGTTTACTCTCAATTCAATTATGCTGGAACGGAGTTAATGGTAAACAAAATGACAGCGACATTGCAAGTACAGACAGTTATATTTTATAGCTATAGAACATGTGCTGTGTTTAATAGACAAATCTAAATTATAGCAAATGTCAAACAGATAGGACAATGTATATGCATATTTTAAAGATCCTCTATAACGTTTTTATCCGTTTAAATGTAGATAAATGCAGATCTTTCTTTTCTTATCTGGAATAAGCAGAACTACCACGAAATACTGTAATTTGTTTACATTTTATAAATACAATTATCCCCGCAAAAACATGTAGAAACTAAATTCAAACAAAACAATCATATAAAACGATTTACCATAAAACTTTTATGCAAAGAAATATCAAACCTGCCTTAAAGTTGACACATGCAGTTGAGCATATGCGCAGTTCATTAGGTGCCCGGTTAGCTTAGTCTGTAGCGCCTTTGATACTCTATGCAGGGGTCGTGGGTTCCAATTCCAACCGGTCACAGTCTACCTGATGATTGATATATGACATTGTGTAACACTGCCATTTGTTTCATACCGTTAATTCAGGCATCGCCGACATAAAATGACGTTGGCTATTGAAACGAAGTAGTTTTAATCTTAGCTTAATAGTTTTGGAAAAGGTTTAAATATTTTTGTTACATTTTTCCATTTAAAAAGAAACCCAGCAAATATTGCAAAATAACATTTCTGGGCAAATATATATAGTTCAACGGTTGCGCTGCAAATACTGAAATGTTCATCATATGTTTGTCTGCCATTGATCATTTTGCCAGTCTTGCAGCATGTCAGCCTCTTTGTACATTCAAAGTTTGTATTCTGCCAGTCTAGCAGTGTGCTGGAAAAACAAAATAATACTTCCATATCTGAGTTGAATTTATAATGTTTTCTATAAGAAAAACAACTTGAGAGACATTTTTATGACCATTATACTTAGAATGCCATGACCTGTTGTGAATATTGAAAGGGAGGTGACGATAATCAGTTTAAGTGTCAATGCTGAAATACATGAAGTTGTACAAATTACTGCGGACTTTACTTGACGAAATCATGTGATGAGAGAAAATATAAATCAATACTCCCGATGCCTGCAAGTTCTCTGTTACATAATTGTTTGTTAATCAGGCACTGATCATTAAATACCAAGCCAAGGTATAGTTATATCATAATTAAAGTCAGTTCGCTTATAGATGTAATTTAAGGCTTATATTTTATATCACACTTAGCTCTATTTTCAAATATTAACGATTAATTTCAGCCTTTCGCAATCATTAATCGTTACATGGTAGGCGCTTATTGCTTATTGCACATAAAACGTATAAATAACGATCAGACAACTGCTAATTAGATAGAATTATAGACTGATTGTAAAACGTTGCACAAAGCACATGTTTCTGATTGCGATCGATTAAGCTGGTTACTGATGCCATCAACCTATAATGGAAGTTAGTAATCAAACGTAAGATTACAACATTTATGGCAGTTTTGTTGCAAGCCTTGTTATCTATAGTAGGATTGATTGTTGAATATTTAGAACAATCATGTGCCGTCGAAGGCTCACAGACAAGCAGTTAACTTAATCACTAATTCCTGGGATCCTGGAAACATAACACCATTCTTGCACACCCCTTTCTAAAATAACAACATTTATAGAAATTTTGTTGTAAGAAAACAAACACTGTTATTTAAGGCAGGATTGAATGATTGAATATTTAGCGTAGTTTTATACCATATAGGGATAACAGACGATCAGTTAACCGAACCACTAATTCATGGGATCATGCACATTTTTGTAAGTAACTGATATCTTTGCCACTTGAATCAGCGATGAGGAGCGTATGATAATGAAACGTAATGTCACGGAGACTGTGACTGTATGAGGATTTGAATTCATAACCCCTGTATTGATAGACCGACGCGTTACCGACTGAGCTAACTAGGCATAACTATCTAAGGCAGAAATACGTGTTAACTTTACTGAAGTTGATACTAATACAGAAGGAGAAGTTTTTTTTATTTATATCAACAGTGACCCCCGCAGGCCACGTGTCAACTTATATATAAAATTTTACTATGTATTTCTCATATTCAGACCAACTCATTTATATTTTCATGATTTTGATTCAAAATCTAATAATTCAGGACAAAATGTGCGACATGTGACATATTATCTATAGAAGTTCCATTTAGAAATGTACTTTCTACCGAACACTTACAACAGGAGAGTGTTTGCTTTAATATTGATCGCTATAGCATCTAATTAAAAATCACAGAGTAACTGCTTTATATTTTTAACATAAATTCTCGTTGTATTACACTGTACCACAGTAATACTATATGACTTTATATAGTCACGTTGTATTATACTGTACCACATTATTACTATATGACTATGACTTCATATAGTCACGTTGTATCACACTCTACCACATTCATACTAGATGACATCATATAGTCACGTTGTATCACACTCTACCACATTCATACTAGATGACTTCATATAGTCACGTTGTATCACACTCTACCACATTCATACTAGATGACTTCATATAGTCACGTTGTATCACACTTTACCACATTAATAATAGATGACTTCATATAGTCACGTTGTATCACATTAAAACTATATTCATACTAGATTGATTCATATTGTCACGTTGTATTATACTCTACACAGTAATACTAGATGACTTCATGTAGTCACGTTGTATCACACTCTACACAGTAATACTAGATGACTTCATATAGTCACGTTGTATTACACTCTACACAGTAATACTATATGGCTTCATATAGTCATGTTGTATCACACACTTCCACATTCATACTAGATGACTTCATATAGTCACGTTGTATCACACTCTACCACATTAATACTAGATGACTTAATATAGTCACGTTGTATCACACTCTACACAGTAATACTAGATGACTTCATATAGTCACGTTGTATCACACTCTACCACATTCATACTTGATGACTTCATATAGTCACGCTGTATTACACTGTACCACATTCATTCTAGATGACTTCATATAGTCACGTTGTATCATACTCTACCACAGTAATACTAGATGACTTGATATAGTCACGTTGTATCACACTCTAAACAGTAATACAAGATAACTTTATATAGTCACGTTGTATAACGCTCTACACAGTAATACGAGATGACTTCATATAGTCACGTTGTATTACACTAGATGAATTCATATAGTCACGTTGCATTACACTCTACCACATTCATACTAGATGACTTCATATAGTCACGTTGCATTACACACTACCACATTAATACTAGATGACTTGATATAGTCACGTTGTATCACACTCTACCACAGTAATACTAGATGACTTGATATAGTCATGTTGTATCACACTCTACACAGTAATACTAGATGACTTCATATAGTCACGTTGTATAACACTCTACACAGTAATATTAGCTGACTTCATATAGTCACGTTGTATTACACTAGATGACTTCATATAGTCACGTTGTATTACCCTCTACCACATTCATACTAGATGACTTCATATAGTCACGTTGTATTACACTAGATGCCTTCATATAATCACGTTGTATCACACTGTACCACAGTAATACTAGATGATTTCATATAGTCACGTTGTATTACACTCTACCACATTCATACTAGATAACTTCATATAGTCACGTTGTATTACACACTACCACATTAATACTAGATGACTTCATATAGTCACGTTGTATTACACTCTACCACATTAATTCTGGATGACTTCATATAGTCACGTTGTATTACACACTACCACATTAATAATAGATGCCTTCAAATAATCACGTTGTATCACACTGTACCACAGTAATACTAGATGATTTCATATAGTCACGTTGTATTACACACTACCACATTCATACTAGATGACTTCATATAGTCACGTTGTATTACACACTACCACATTAATACTAGATGACTTCATATAGTCACGTTGTATTACACACAACCACATTAAAACTATATGACTTCATATAGTCACGTTATCGGAAACCAGGCTTCACACTATGGTATTAATAATACTGACATAATTTGCGCAGCTCAAATCTGTAAACATTGATATGGTTGTAATATCTATTAAATGTAACCATTGGATTAGATATTTCCTGATAATTTGATTTGAGTCCAAATCAATCAACAAAATCTGAATGAATCTTTTTATCATTTAAATTATGTTAAGGCTTACAGTTTTCATTTGAAGGATTTATATTTCCTTACGAAAAACAATCTTCAACTGTTGTTTTTGCGACCAAAAATATGTTCATATCATCGGCTAAATGAGAGCTGTCTGGGAAAACGTCCTTAACGATCGACCCATGTTAAAGTTTGAATATAGATATTTGTCATTGTATATGTTACAGGGAATATGTATAATCAGGGAATATGTATAATCCCTGAAAATTTCAGGGATTATGTATAATCCCTGATTCACTCAGGGAATATACATAATCCCTGAAAAAAGCAGGGATTATACATATTCCCTGATTTGATGTCCAGATTTTTAGACATATTCCCTGAAATTAATTCTGTCTTTATTTTCTGGATTTACAAATCATTTAAAAGTAATTTCTGCAGTAAAAAGATTTTATTTCTGAAAGGACATCACATTTACATGTAACATATTAGATAGCTTCAGATTAAAACAAAGTTAACTTATTTCACACATGCATTTCAGATAATTGTAGTTAATCCTTTAACCCTTTCCTCAACAGGCTTAAGGGTTAATCAATATGTTCACATATCACCTGATCATTTAAAGTCAGTTTAGTGCCCTTTTGGAAAATGGAGTATTTGCTCATTATCATCTCCGACAATGTTTTCACAGGTCATCTGTCAGTTCATTTGTTTTTACAGGGCAGGCTAGAGTGACACCTCGAGTTACACTGTAATTTAGCTTTGAAACATCTGCACCGATTTGTCTGACATTTCTTTGTACCTAAACAGTTACATCGAGTAAAACCTTGTCCTCCACATTTTGATTCAATTTGTACAGCCGAACGGAGTGGAATGTGTTTGTCAGTAGCGACATCCTGAGCTGAATAGAGTGCAGTAGCACACACATCGAACTGGTTTCGAGAATACTTTCCATTTAATACACCACCTTTCACAGCAATAGTATACAACTCATTGTCACTACATTCAATCACAACACCAATGAGATTCCTTGGATCAGCACGACCGCGGTCCACATGAGGTATAGGCACAGTTACATTATCACCAATTTGCACTGAAGACATTATACGTTTGCTACGTTTTACCATTCGTTCGGCTTGTTGAATCTGAGCTTCATTTGCACGTTTTCTGTTGACTTGAATGACTTGCTGACGTGATTCAATCTCAGTTTGGGTTGGTTCAGTTGATTCCGGTCTTGTTTCAGTTGATGAGTCTGGTTCACTGGTACCTGATACTGGTTCGCTTGGTGTAAAAGATATTTCACCAAGTGCTGCTGTTGTTTCCCTGGGTACTGGGGTTATTTCGCTAGTTGGTTGTGTTGCATCAGGTGCTGGTTCGCTCTGCTTGGATGTTTGTGTCACTGTGGCAAGAAGGTCATCTTCACTCTGTAGATTTGATAGAATGTCATGTGGCGGGCTTGATGATGTCAGACCTATCTTAGCATCTGCGCCAAGTAGTGCTGCAAATGGAGAACACTTAATACCACTGTGGTGACTAGCATTTTTCTGGAATTGCACAAATTTAATTCCAACAGTCCAATCAGTTGTGTTGTTATCCCCTAACCATGCCACTAACATGTCTTTTATGTCACAGTTGGCTCGTTCTACAGAACCCTGACTTTGGGGATGTCTAGGCTTTCCGTGGACCATCACAAGGTCAGGCCATAGTTCCTTCAATTCTACAATGATCTTGGCAGTAAACTATATGTAAATGTGATGTCCTTTCAGAAATAAACTGTTTTATATGAGAAATTGTGTTTGGTTTACTGCAGAAATTACTTTATGCACTCTCTTTAATTAACTGCAGATATTTCTTTAAAATGATTTGTAAATCCAGAAAATAAAGACAGAATTAATTTCAGGGAATATGTCTAAATATCTGGACATCAAATCAGGGAATATGTATAATCCCTGCTTTTTTCAGGGATTATGTATATTCCCTGAGTGAATCAGGGATTATACATAATCCCTGAAATTTTCAGGGATTATACATATTCCCTGATTATACATATTCCCCTGTAACATATATAATGGTATGGAACCATTCCTTAATGTTAGTCCATCCATTTTTAATATAAGTTAAGCCAGGTGTTTTTTCTAATAAAATGTTAACACTTCTCAAATGAATATATAAATACGTTACTTCAAACTTTAATACGATATCTTTATCAATTTGTCATAATATAAAAGTAAAAAAAATAAACATGCCGTTATCAAGACACTTAGGAGTTTTAAAATGTCATTGGCATGCTTTAATACGGATTCTTTTTTACAATATAAAATATATAATACTATATAATATAGTGAATATAGTTAGCATCATCTTAACATAGCAGAGTTAATGGACGATCAGTTAACGTAATCAATAATATCTGAGATCCTGAAAGGTTAACCAGTACTTGAGCACATCAATCTCTGCAAGTAATTGACAATTTCCTATTTGAATCAGCGGAGAGAGCTTAATGACAATGAGGCGAAATGTCTCATATCAATCATCACAGATATTATGGACGGGCGGCGATCCGAACCAACAACCCCTAGATTGATAGTCAGATACGCTTCCGACTGAACTTACCACGCCGGGCTAGACATGTGTAAAATTTCAAATTGAAAGTCAATTTACCTTTAGTTTGTTTACCCGTATTGACTTATAATGTAGGTTGACCTTACCCGATAACCAGATTAAAACTTCCTTGTGGCGTAGCTTGCTACTGACCTACCTGGGAGGTGAACCCTGTAGCTGTTTTACCAAACGGAGCCTCCATCTTTTCAGCTGAACTTAAAGCCATTGATTTGGCATTTAACTATATTAATGAATCTGGTAAAAAAAAGTTTATTTTATTTTCTGATTCACTTTCATCTCTTCAAGCTATAGATGGCATGAAAGATGATAATCCTCTTGTTCTTCAACTTTTAAATAAATACAATGTACTATGTAAAGAAAATACTATTGTTCTCTGCTGGCTTCCTGGTCATACAGGAATTAGTGGAAATGATAAAGCTGATAAGGCTGCGAAAGCGGCCTTAAGCTTGAATATTTCATTTTTTAAACTACCTTTTACAGATTTTAAATCTAATATTAATAAGTATATTTTTAGTTCATGGCAGTCCTCTTGGGATCTTGCCATACATAATAAGTTACATTATATCAAACCAAAACTTGGCGAATGGCATCCTAGCAATAGGATTATTCGTCGAGAAGAAGTTATTTTAGCTCGGTGCAGAATAGGGCATACCCGCTGTCCCCATTCATATCTTTTAAAGCGTGAAGCTGTTCCAGAGTGTGTGCCCTTGTTTTGCACCGCTTACTGTTAAGCATAAACTTATCGACTGCGTTGACTTTGCTCCAGTGAGAGCGAAGTACTACAGGGTTGATAGTATGAAAGAGCTTTTTGATAAAGTTAATGTAACCAGTGTATTTGACTTTTTAAAAGAGGTTAAACTGTTTAAACATTTTTAGTTTAAAACCCGTTGACAGGTTAAATGATTTAGTATATCGTAGATTTCCCTGTATTTAATTGATGTTTTCATTTATTTATTTGTAAATAATTTCATTTATTTATTTGTAAATAGTTTTAATAAATTTTAACCATATTTATTTAATACAATTATTTTTGTCATCACATTCATTGATCTTTGCGCGCACAAAATGACCTATTTATGTGACGACGTGCCGTAAAACACCATTCATTTATTCATTCATTCATTCATTCATTCATTCATTCATTCATTCATTCATTCATTCATTCATTCTGTAGCTGTTTAAGATGTGTCTGTAACAGGATGGAACTTTGTGCTTCGAACTGTACTTTGTTTTGAAGGAGTTGCTTCCCTTTGACCTTCAGGTTGTAAAGTCATGCTTGATTTGTTTTGTTCTAATTCCCCGCCAAACTGGTCATGTGACCTTTTGTGTTGGCAGTTTATATTTGTTTTTCAAGTTGTCAAGTCAGACATTTCTTGTTTAAGAATTATTGTGAGAAATTGGGATATGTGATGGTCAGTATAAGTCTAGTTGGTGTTCTTATTGAATTGAACTGCATGACAATGAGTTGTGTTTTGATTTAAATAATGGTTAATTATTTAAGTAAGTAAAAATCATATGTTTTCGCGATTTTGTATAGGACCTAAGAATTGTTTCAGAATACCAGTATTCTCTAACCTAACCTCACATTTTATTCCATCTACTTTTGCACATTGTTTTGTTATAATTTACAGTTCTAACAGAGTTACAAACTGATACCACTGAGAAGATGAGACTGTGAGTTGGAGTGAGAAGCTGGTTGTATAACTATCACTTTGTTCCACAAACTGGTGAGTTATGTGTAATATATGTGAATTGTATATTTCAATGTGTAATGTTTAAGTATTGTTTCATGGGTATATAAGATAGCGATAACCACTAGACACATACTTATTTGTATAGACACATACTTATTTGTAAAGACACTTACTTATTTGTATAGACACATACTTATTTGTATAGACACAAACTTATTTGTATAGACACGTACTTATTTGTATAGGCACAAATTTATTTGTAAAGACACATACTTATTTGTATAGACATATTATTTCGTGTAAAGAATACGTATAAACTTAACATGTGTAATGACTCATCATTTGCCGAATGTGTAAGTTTAGATATTTTTTGATATTGTAAATATATAATGATGTTTTGTTAGGGGTTTAACTTTATATTTAAAATGCATTAATTATATATTTTCAGAGCGTAGATTGTACATACGGTTGACAGGATATTGACAGTTATATATTGTGTTGACATTGTTGTTGAGCTCACTGTACGATAAAGATGAGAAAATAAACATAGATTGAACCTAACTCCTCTTGGATTGTTTTATCGCCTTTATTGTAGGAGTATTACCAAATACCAAGAGAGTTACATGTCCTTTGCTGTTTAAGATGTTGCCTTTGCTTTTTAAAATGTGTCCTTGGCTGTTTAAGGTGTTACCTTTGCTTTTTAAGATTTGTCCTTTGAAATCTACGTCTCTTGTTGTGTATATGTTTACTTATTTTCCTTATCATTAATGACATATCATTTCAAAATACCTATTGAAACAGATTGTTAATGTATTACTTAGAAAAGTGTTATGGGATAAATACTTGCTCTGTCCTGATGCGTCTTAAATGAGTACGTTCTTTAGTTCATACAGATTTATTTTAACTCGATTACGATGAAAGCTATCTTATGTCTAATGTAATCATAATCCTATATACCATTAATAACGCTTTAGTCTAAATACCAAGATTAGCACCGGTCTGTCATTTTTTTCAAATTCATCTTGTTACAAATGATATGAATGTGTGTAAAATTACTTAAATCTCATAATCTCAAAAAACAAAATCAAAACACCATTATATACGATTTATCAAGAAATATTTGCTTCTAAATATTATACTAAAAATAACAGTTTAACTATTGATATACATACAATATTTCCATTAATACTACAAATAGTTTGTATTATTGGAAATATTTTGCGCATCAGCAAATAAAACGTTTTAAGCAGTACACATCCTATTGGAGTCCGTGTCCATAAACCGTGTCATACTAATCCTTTCATGTTAAATGTTAAACTGTGATGTAACTCGATGTCTGAATTGCATAATACAGAGCGACGTTTCTTGTTTTAGCAGTATAGAATGATCCGTTTAAGATACGTTTCTGTCGCCAGACAATACAACCATTTTGATTGATTATTTCATTAATCAGTCTGGACATTTTCATTAAAATTATACATCCGTGATCAAATCATACTTTGTCCTTTTTAAACAATTCGTAGTTGATGGAAATAAATCAATATATTTACACACTTGTTAAGTTACAAATACGCTCTTCTTGGTGGGAACTATAATTTGTTGTTGATTGGCAAAAAGGGTTTTTTATATGGCATTTTTGTTGTTATTTGAGAACATACTACAACTGTTCATTTTATAATCTAAAAGTATATTTATAATGATATGTGTTTTTATGCCCCCACCCCCCAAAAAATGTTTTGGGTTTTTGGGTGGCATTTGGTAACCAGAGTGCTCCGACCGTCCTTCCCTCCGGTAATTCGTGTCCGGCCTGTAACTTTGTCATGCATAGAAGGATTTTGTTAATACTTGCTACAAATGATCAACATAACATGACGACGTGTCGCGAGTAAGTGACCTCAAAGGTCAAGGTCACACTTCGAGTTTGTTTGACAACACATTTAGTCTGTGTGATATTTCTTCTTCTTCATCAGCATGCCATGACGACGTGTCGCGCGTAAGACGATCACCTATACCTAAAAGATCAAGGTCACACATTGAGTTTGTTTGACAACACTTTGAGTCCCTGTGAGATTTCGTTTCTGGCCTATTCTTTATCATGCATAGGTGAATATTTTTAAATACTTGTTACAAATGATAAAAATGATAAAAATAACATGACGACGTGTTGAGCGTTACATCCAGAATCCAACTTTAAAGGTCAAAGTCACAATTTAACTTTGTATGACGACACTTTCAGTCTGTTTGAGATTTCGTGTCCGGTCCGTAACTTTGCCACCTATGGATAAGTAAAAAAAACACACTTGGCTCCTCAGTTAATGAACATGACATGATGAAGTGTCGCATGTAAGACCCAGAATTTTTCCTCAAATGTAAAGGTCACACTTCCACTTTGTTTGATATTTTGTGTCTGGTCTGTAACTTTGTCATTAACTTGGCTCAATTTATCAGATAAAATGACGATGTGTCGCACGGTTATTCCAGACCCGTATCGCAAAGGTCAAGGTCACACTTTGAGTTTGTTCGACAACACCATCACTGTGTTTGAGATTTCAAGTCTGGTCTGTAACTTTACCATACATAAATGGATTTCAAAAACACTTGGCTCAATTGATCAATTGATCAACATATACTTGATATCTTATGTCTGGTCTGTAACTTAATTTTACATAGAGGGATTGTAGAATAGCTTTACGCAAGTAATCAACATGTCATGATGATGCGTAACCTGCATTAACCGGTAGAAATACACAGACCTTTACATCAGATATCAAGGTCAAGGTTACACAAAGGTCAAGGTCACACTTTTATGTACCTCCCCCCTTGTAAAAGCAAGCTTGTCCACCACATGTTTTCCCTACATATTTGGACCAAAATATTATTATTTATGGAAACAAGTCACATTTAGAAATATTGGTAATGTATTCAGTATTGCAGTGTATTTCTCTATATGCAGAGCAGTGCAGAGAAATTGGTGTGTGAGACGTGAATAACCCAGACTGCGACAACCTATTGATAAATATTTCAAACCTTTGTAATTATGTCCTTTAAAAGTTTTCGTTAGAATTTAGGCATTTTAAGTTCATACTGTGCAATAAACTCAAGTTTCTTACCGAATTCGTATTGTCATATAATACCGTAGGTATTCTGCCAATCGTTAGTGTAACAGATACTGACCTCAGTAATAGCTAAAATGTGGTTGTTCTGCTCTATGTTTGAACTCATTTCATTTCATTGTAAACTGTCAACACTCTATTGCTCAAACAGGCTCTGATTTCATTTATGTACGATGATTAATTAAGAAGAATTGTATAATCTACATAGGCTTTTAAACTGAGTAATCGATAACAATAGTTTTGTTTTACAAATTCCATTACTTTCGTAATATGAGTAGTGCTTTAGATAAATGTGTTTTTTTTTCATTTCACCAGTGACAAGGGATATTCATCTTAAAGGAAGTTGGCTCGTAAAACGTTTTAATTCTGTTAAAAAACATATTTATTATTATTTAAAATGAAATTGATCATAACAAAGGTATATTACCGTGTTCAATTTTATGTTTTTATTTTTTTTTAAAATGATGTCTTCGTCAACCTATACTTTTTTGTAAATGTTGATTTAATAGAGGTCAATAAGATATCGTTCAATAATACATATGAAACTGAACTTAAAATAGATAACAAAGAATTTAATCTGTGAAAATATCACTGAACAATAAGTTTTTCTCTTTAATAGTATTGCTTTAATAAATCGTCAATACCCCTACCACTCTTGATAAAAACGTTTTTGAACCAAAACTCATGATAATAGTTGTTTGAACAATTAGACTATTTTATATTTATGTTTCTTTTGTTCTACTGTCAGTACTTTCAGAATGTATTAAACAATTGTAGGTTGCCATAGAATTTAAAGAAATATTTGTTAAATTACCTAATATAGATTATATTTTTGGTGATCTTTTAGAAATGTTTATATTTGATGCCATCATAAGATAATTGATTTTATGTTTTAGTCTAATACATGCTTTCATATATTTGTACAACAATAATGAAACAATATCTATTTCACCTTTAGTTCCCCTATGATGCCACATCTTAAAACAAATCAAGTATTTTGTCCAAAACAATGGTCATGTTTGTGGCTTAAATCGTTCAATGTATCCACATCCATAAGACTGCAACAAAGATAATGGTCTTTACAAGAAATACAACTTTAATTTAAGATATATAATAAGCATTCATGAAAACTTAAAATTTTCCGAGCCAACGTCCTGAAACGCTTTGTTTTGCTCAACTGTCGATGGCAATTCTGTGTATGTTCTGAATTAGACGACTTCCATCATTGGATGCAATTTGTTAGTTTGTCAATGTTAATTAATCTTCACGTTTGTTTGAACCTGCACGTGCAGTAGTACAACAGCTGTGAACTTAACAAAATAACGTGGTGTGCGTAAACTGTTCATAACCATATATGTAAACACAGTCTCATGGTGTAGAGATAAAGCATCGGATCCAAGATAGAAAAGTCGTGGGCTCGTTGCACAGTTACGGCTATGTGTGGTGTCAATGATCACTTCCCTTTATCCGCATGTGTTTAGTACTGAATCTAACCAGGAAGATTTTGAACGTGATTTGTAAGTTGTAAGAACTTGTTTCATAGTCGATGTTTAAAAAACGTTTTTATATAGACAAAACATGTCACTCATGAATCATGTAATAGGTGTCACATAAATTGATAGTTGTAACATGTAAATAATTATGCATGCTACAAAATCATGTTTAAATTTGTTTCTCAAATTGTTTATATTTAATCTAGAACCATCTTTTTTGTTGTACGTTGAAATGAGAAGTTGTTCTACTGTCAGATTGCTCAGTTGCGTTATCGTGTATTGTTCACTATAATCACTGAAGAGAGGCATTTTGTGTTTTCCAATTTCAACTTACTTTTTGAAATAAAACATATTCTGAATGTATTTCAATTTCAAAATAAATGAATGTGCCGAATTGTTAAGCATTTCATTTTAGACTTAAATCAGATGTTTTGTTGATGTTGCCAAAAAGAATATAAAGCCGTTTTAAAATAAATCCTTTTGGAATATATTTTCTTGTAAGTCGATTTATAAATCCGACAAAACAAAAATATCACAACTGCATTACCATGTCAGCATACAAGGGCAAGTATAAAGATAATAGTTTGTTTGCAATAAATAAGGAATGCGAACGGAATCTTGGAAATTATCTATAAATCTATTACCATTCTATTTCATTGAAATTTGGTAAAGAGTTATATTTACACTGTTAGAATGCTATTGAGACATATAAGAATAGATGCCATGATATTAAAGTGTCAGAAGCAGATCAAGACAGGCATTAGTTTTGTCTGACAAGGACAGACGCCATTCAAGCACAAATGGTAATTTCGGCGGAAAAAAACACGACAATTAACGGATATTTTCACTCCTTTATTCTCCAACATATAAGCAAAGCCATGAATGAAACGTATCTGACAGCTTCCATGAATAGATTTCGAAGCCTCTTGAGACAGAAACCGTGTCAACAACACAAATAAAGGTAGGATAATTATGCTAGATAGTGTGATACGAATCTGTAGAGTTTTGGAAGTACACATGATAAAGATGTTATAAACACTGTATTTATGATCTAGCTCCAGCACCGACATCTCAGTTTACTGATACAGAAGAGCTCAGAATTACGTAATCAAATCATCATTGTAAATATTGATGCAATGTGACGAAAGAAAATCTACCAATAAAGGATGGATTATTTACCACAATGCGATGCAGGTAGGCTTCTGAAACGGGGGTTATTTATATTGACAGCATTACATATAGTGTAAAATAAGTTCGTGGGTATTTAATTTTGTTGTCAAGGCTCCCAACGAAATCCACGAAAATTAGTGCACACGAAAATTAATATATTCACAGTATGCATAGAAGACACAATTGCAGAAAGAAATCTTTGTTCGACGTAACTCAAATACACTTCGTGTATTATGCATACACATCAAAGATCATGCTAAAAAATACATAGATTACATGTTTGAAGAAGATGGTGTGTAACTAGTTTTCGACAGATATCCAACATTTATCACAAAAAAGTATTATATGCTTCAGAAAACAAACACAGGCATGCAAGATACACAAGCTCATATTGATATAGTAGAAAAGAAACACAAACTACTAGCAGTTATATGTGGAGAGCTAATATAAGATGAAGAATTCCATTAAAGACACACTCACAAGTTGACTCACCAGTTGAGATAACTAAATATATTGTTATAAAAAGTGATGGCTTTAACCTCACACAGAGGAACAGATAATTTCCTGTGATAAGGGAATCACCTATAACGGTAAGGTAAGCTGAAAAAAATGAATGAAAGTATCACAGCAAACGTTGATATAGACAAGTGTTATATTTATTTGCGCTATATGGTTGCGATACCGTTACAAGGTAATATGACATGGTAAAAGAAAAAGTCTTAAAAGTAAGGATAGTTGGGTATTCAAGGGTATTTTTTAAAAAATGATCGAAAGTTGCCAAATCTTCTAAAACAATGTCTGTGCTACTGAACCAACATAAATTGAAGTTTTGTTTACACAATTAGTGTTTCCTTTGACAGTTTCAAATGCTCTTGCAGAATAACTGACTATAACCAAATGTTCCTGTAAGAGTAAGTCTCCCTATTCAAAATAACGATGTCGTTGTAATCAATTAAGATTATCGTGTAAACTGTTGTCAAGAAACTGAGTATGTATGAACTTTTGAACTTGGCTAAATAGCTAGAATGCTTAAAACTAACTTAAAACAGCGAATGTATAGCTGTTTTTGGCCCCAGCTTGAATTTTGCTCGAGTACTGTTTCACCTTTCAGGATCACAGGAAAGTAAAGTTAACTGATCGTCTTTTAGCATACACGGACGCTAAAGAATAAAAAGTGACGCCCATATTGAAATTTAGTCTATTTTCATTGTAAATCTTATATCACTTATATACATACACAGTGTCCGTAAGTATGAATAAATGTTTATCTTATAGTAATTTCCATCGAAAAATTACATTTCAAGCAAATTGGCGACCATAATGGACGCCATCTTTTTTATTTCAAAGGGTCATTGATGACAACATGTCATTCAACACAAATTCGAAAAACTATATATAGACTACCATTTTAGCAAAACAAAAACAAAACAACAACAACTATACACTCTCACGCAAGGCTCAGTGAAAATACCCACTTTATCTGCCGGAGTAATATTAATTGATTGAATAACATCCGTCCCATAATTTAATGCATGCAATCGTGTATCTGTAAAACATTGATAGCCGGTTGGTGACACAATATAATAGGTATTACAAAATAAAAATATAGGACAATATAAGTGAAATCCAGATACCAAAGTATTGACTTTGTATTCATAATGACCGGTTTAAATGAATGTAAAATAATCCAGTACATGATATTAACGAGTGTTTGTCATTTAAACATAAGTCGATATAGTACAGTTAGGCTACAGTTTTTCACCGGAAAGTGTTTACATGTGCACTGATAATAATATATCGTAAATTAATACATTGGAAGTATAAAACGCAACGAAGACATGCATATAATTTACAGAACAATTAGCATGTTCACAATAGAAGCTGTATTTTACATCATTTTGGAGAGAACTGTAACTAATGTTGTTAGAACTTGTAGTTCAATCCATTAATGCATTTGTTATCATTTTATATTCATTTGTATATTTTGATATATGTAACCTACGTAATAAAATATCTTCAAACTAAACATGGTAGGAGACTAGTTTGGCGGGAATATTTTCGTGTACGCAGATCTGTATTAGGATGTGACGATGGGGGAGAGCAAGGTCGAGGTTAATCAGGTTTATGATCCTCAGTGGCTTTTACTCTTGGTGTCAAGTGTTTCTTTATGTATGTATTGTACTAATTATTTGCTGCCTTGGTGAATGTGTCATTTTGATCCTCAGTGGCGTATTTTGTCACCGACCGTTCCAAGGCGTTAACATTTAATGTCACGTGTCTTATGTGTTTTGTACTTTTTATTACCATTATTCTGTATATTGATTTTGTTTTTGCTGTCTTTGTCAATGTGTCGTCTGAATATTACATATTCTCTTGTTTATATAATTTCTGTTTTTGCAAGAATATAGTTTGCATGATAACTATTGAAAGTTAATTTAAGAAAAGAAAAGTCACACTGTGTTACCTGCATTTCTTTCCACAGAAAGAATATAATAGCAATACAGGTGATATATATCTAAACTTGTCACATATAGTTATATTACCCTTGTAATTACTTTTTCCGCTTTAATTAAAATCGGCTATTCTATCACCTTCTGACGAAATTAAGTATTTGTTTATGTTGTATAATTTGCAATGTGTTATTAAATTCGGATTTTATTACAGCACGGTATTGGAGTTAATGTTTTATAGTATCTTAATACAATAGTTAATAATATATAAATATTTTTAAACATCGTATCTTATCCAAAACATAAGATAAGTGTATTAAAAAACTTTAAAAAAATATTAACAAAATACAATTAGTGGCTGGTTTGAAATATGGACGTGTCCAATAAATAATACACATTTTATTAATTATAATAATAGCTTCCCCGTTGGCTACTTTCCATTGACTTTTCTTCAATATGTTTGTACTGCCTGTTTTATATTTATTCTATCCCCTGCGTATGGATATAATTTGCTACATAATCTTCAAATTGTAATAAAGTTCGGATTTAATTACAACATGGTATGGAAAGTGAATAATTATATACTGAAATACAATTTTCCTTTCATCACAAAGGCGTATGCACGAAGCGCATCGTCAGGGAAATCTCTGTTTGTAAACGAGCGATAAGTATCGTTTAGATGTTTTTAAGATATGTGCGTCTTACGATACGGACTGAATAGTCTTAATCAGCATCGATGTTTGGGTTTAGACAAACAGACGTCACATGGGAACAAAACAAACTACTCAGTATTATATTCATTAAAATGTAAAATAAGCTGAATCGATCTATACACGTTCCGACTATTAGCCATCATTTTTATTTATGACTATAGGTCAAAGAGGCATTTATCGCCGATCGTTGATTAAACGTTATAATGTCAGAAAAGAGAACCAGTTCTAGAGTAGGAAAAAGACAAGTATAATACATCGATGTATATATTATCCTGTACACAATGACATAGTCTGCAAGAATGTGATTTCGCAATAATTAATCCATAAGCAGACATTCGACAAAAACATTTGTTAATATTTTGTTGAATGATGCCACCAGCGATACTTAAACAATACAAGTGTTTCCCATTACGGTATTTTATAGTTTGTATTAGCACGCGGTAGAAACCAGATGTGGTTGCGGTAAGACAATGATTAATTCTGTCTTTACCATTTGAATTGTAAATCACACACAACCATCGTTCAGTTTATGGAACAATATTGCAAAAGCTGAATGAGCAGTCATCTCTCCAAAATGGTGTAAAATACAGCTTCTGTTGTGAACATGCATACTTTTTCTGTAAATTATATGCATGTCTTCGTTGCGTTTTATACTTCCAATGTATTAATTTACGATATATATTATTATCAGAGCACATGTAAACACTTTCCGGTGCAAAACTGTAGTCTAACTGTACTATATCGACTTATGTTTGATGACCCTTTCAAATAAAAAAGATGGCGTCCATTATGGTCGCCAATTTGCTTGAAATATAATTTTTCGATGGAAATTACTACATGATTTACATTTATTCATACTTACGGACACTGTGTATGTATATACGTGGTATAGGATTTACAATGAATAGAGACTAACCTTCAATATGGTCGTCATTTTTTATTCTTTAGCGTCAGTGTATGCTAACAGACGATCAGTTAACTATTCTTTCCTGGGATCCTGAAAGGTGAAACAGTACTCGAGCACATCCATGTCCATTCGTAACTGATACCTTTCAAACTTAAATCAGCGGTGAGAGGCGAATGAAAATGAGACACAATGTCGTGTATCATTCATCACGGAGACTGAGATCGGATCGGGATTTGAATTTAAAAATAACCAGACACGCTAAATAAATCTGAATTATTTGAAATTTAATGCAGTAATAAGAGAAATCATGTTAATATTACAAAGCTCTGTACTTAGAAAACACAGTGATAGAATAGTCTCATATGATATGTTTTAGGCTAAAGTTTTATAATATCTACTGATCTGTCAAAATACAAATCGGTCGGTATGTATGTTGATTATATAATAATTCCAAGAAAGAAATAAACATTCTCTTTTCACTAGAAATTATATATTTTTCCTCCTATACCCCGCCTCCCCGTTTAAGTAAAATGATAAAATTCAACACACTTATGAAAGATGACAATGTTTTTGGTTTAGAAGATGAGGCAACATATTAAATTTATTTTTTATTAAAATTGATACATTACCAGGTTACATTTCATCCAAATTCAAGCTGGGGCCAATAAACAGCCATATCTACGCTTTTTAAGTTAGTTTTAAGCATTCTAGCTATTTAGCCACTTTCAAATGTTCATTCATACATACTCAGTTTCTTGACAACAGTTTACATGATAATCTTAATTTGATTACAACGACATCGTAATTTTGAATAGGGAGACTTACTCTCACAGGAACATTTGGTTATAGTCAGTTATTCTGCAAGAGCAATTGCTGCCTCATTTGAAACAGTCAAAGGAAACACTAATTGTGTAAACAAAACTTCAGTTTATGCTGGTTCAGCAGCACAGACATTGTTTTAGAAGACTTGGTAACTTTAGATCATTATTAAAAAAATATCCTAAATGTTACAAGTAATTTTACTACACAATTTGTATTTATTGAATTCCCAACTATCCTAACTTATAAGACTTTTTCTTTTCCGATGTCATATTACTTTGTTACGGTATTGCAACCATATAACGCATGTAGATATAACACTTGTCTATATCAACGTTTGCGGTGGCAGTTTTATTATTTCCTGAGCTGACCATACCGTTAAAGTTGATTCCCTTATCACAGGAAATGATCTGTTCCTCTGTGTGAGTTTAAGGTCATCATTTTTTATAACAATATATTTAGTTATCTCAACTGGTGAGTCAACTTATGAGCGTGAGTGTGTCTTTAATGGAATTCTTCATCTTATATTGGCTCTCCACATAGAACTGCTAGCAGTTTGTGTTTCTATTCTGCTATATTAATATTGAGCTTGTGTATTTTGCATGCCTGGGTTTTTTCTTTTGAAGCATATAATAAATTTTGAGCTAAATTTTGGGTATATGTCGAAAACTAAGTTACACACCATCCTCTTCAAACGTGTAATCTATGAATGTCATAAAGTCTTAGCATGATCTTTGATGTTTATGCATAATACACGAAGTGTATTTGAGTTACGTCGAACAAAGATTTTTTCTGCAATTGTGTCTCTTTAAGGCATACTGTGAAATCATTAATTTTCGTGTGCACTAATTTTTGTGGATTTCGTGGGGAGCTTAGACAACAAAATCAAATACCCACGAACTTATTTTACACTATATGTAATGCTGTCAATATAAATTACCCCCGTTTCAGATGCATTCCTGCATCGCATTGTGGTAAATAATCCATCCTTTATTGATAACTTTTATTTCGTCACATTGCATCAATATTTACATTGATGATTTGATTACGTAATTCTGAGCTCTTCTGTGCCAGTAAACTTAGATGTCGGTGCTGGAGCTAGATCATGAATACAGTGTTTATAACATCTTTATCATGTCATCTTCTAAAACTCTACAGATTCGTATCACAATATCTAGCATATTTATCCTACCTTTACTTGTGTCTTTGACACGGTTTCTGTCTCAAGAGGCTTCGAAATCGTTTTATGGAAACTGTCAGACACGTTTCATTCATGGCCTTGTTTATATGTTGGAAAATAAAGGAGTGAAAATATTCGTTGAATGTCGTGTTTTCTTCCGCCCAAATTACCAGTTTGTGCTTGAATGGCGTCTGCCCTTGTTATACAAAACTAATGCCTGTCTAGATCTGCTTCTGACACTTTAATATCATGGCATCTATTCTAATATGTCTCAATAACATTCTAACAGTGTAAATATAACTTTTTACCAAATTTCAATAAAATAAAATGGTAATAGATTTATAGATAATTTCCAAGACTCCATTCGCATTCCTTATTTACCGCGCACAAATTATTTTATCTATACTTCCCCTAGTATGTTGACATTGGAATACAGTTGTGATATTTTTGTTTTGTCGGATTTATAAATCGATTTACAAGAAAAATATACTCCAAAAGGATTTATTTTAAAACTGCCTGATATTGTTTTTGGCAACATAAACAAAATATCTGATTTGTCTCTTAAATGAGATGTTTAACAATTCGGCACATTCATTTATTTTGAAATTGAAATACATTCAGAATATATTTTATTGAAGAATGTAAGTTGAAACTGAGAGAACACGAAATGCCTCTCTTCAATGATTATAGTGAACAATACACGATGACGCAGCTGAACAATCTGAAAGTAGAACAACTTCTCATTTCAACGTACAACGAAAAAGATAGTTCAAAATAGAATATAAACAATTTGAGGAACAAATTTAAACATGATTTTGACACCTATTACATGATTCATGAGTGACACTGTTTCATCTATATAAAAACGATTTTAAACATCGATTGTGTAACAAGTTCTTACAACTTACAATCACGTTCAAAATCTTCCTGGTAAGAACCAGTACTAAACACAGGTGGAAAAAAGGGAAGTGATCATTGGCACCACACATAGCCGTAACTGTGAATCGAACCCACGACTTTCCTATCTTGGATCCGATGCTTTATCTCTAGACCGTGAGACTGTGTTTACATATATAGTTATGAACAGTTTACGCACACCACGTTATTTTGTTTAGTTCACAGCTGTTGTAATACTGCACGTGCAGGTTCAAACAAACGTGAAGATTAATTAACATTGACAAACTAACAAATTGCATCCTAATGATGGAAGTCGTCTAATTCAGAACATACACAGAATTGCCATCGACAGTTGAGCAAAACAAAGCGTTTCAGGACGTTGGCTCGGAAAATTTTAAATTGTCATAAATGCTTATTCAATATCCTAAATTAAAGTTGTATTTCTTGTAAGAAACCATTATCTTTGTTGCAGTCTTATGGATGTGGATACATTGAACGATTTCAGCTACAAACATGATCATTGTTTTTGACAAATCATTTGATTTGTTTTAAGCTGTGGCATCATTTTCTAACCAATAAATATATGGGGTAGGGAAATGTAAGGTGGAATAAATAATGTTTCATTATTGTTTCCACAACATTGTACAAATATATGATAGCATGTATTAGACTAAAACATAAGACCAATTATCTTATGATGGCATCAGATATAAACATTTCTAAAAGAACACAAAAAATATAACCTATTTAAGGTAATTAACAAATATTTCTTTAAATTCTATGGCAATCTACGATTTTCTTAATACATTCTGAAAGTAATAACATTACAACAAAAGAAGAATAAATTTAAAATAGTGTAATTGTCCAAACATATATTATCATGAGTTTTGGTTCAAAAACGTTTTTATAAAGAGTAGTAGGGGTGTGGGTATTGACGATTTATCAAAGCAATACTAAAAAATAGAAAAACTTATTGTTCAGTGATATTTTTACAGATTAAATTCTTTGTTATCTATTTTAAGTTCAGTTTCATATGTATAATTGAACGATATCTTATTGACCTTTATTTAATCAACATTTACATATATGTTAACATTTAAATATATGTTGACGTAGATATCATCTTAAAAAAGTAATAACATAAAATCAACACCTTTTTTATGATCAATTTCATCTTAGATAATAATAAATATGAATTAAAACATTTTACGAGCCAACTTCCTTTAAGATGAAATCCTTTGTCACTGGTGAAATGAAAAAAACACATGTATCTAAAGCACGACTCATATTACGAAAGTAATGGAATTTGCAAAAAAAAAAAAAAAAAAAATATTATCATCGATTATTCAGTATAAAATCCTATGGAGATTATATAATTCTTCTTAATTAATCATCGTACATAAATGAAATCAGAGCCTGTTTGAGCATTAGAGTGTCGACAGTTTACACTGAAATGAAACGAGTTCAAACATAGAGCAGAACAAACAAATTTAAGCTATTACTGAGGTCAGTATCTGTTACACTAACGATTGGCAGAATACCTACGGTATTATATGACAATACGAATTCGGTAAGAAACTTGAGTTTATTGCACAGTATGAACATGAAATGCCTAAATTCTAACGAAAACATTTTCTGTACTCGTAAATGCTATATTCTCAATAGGTTGTCACAGTCTGGGTTATTCACGTCTCACACACCAATATCTCTGCACTATTTTGCATATAGAGAAATACACTGCAATACTTAATACATTATCCATATTTCTAAATGTGACTTGTTTCCATAAATAATAATTTTTTGGTCCAAATATGTAGGAAAATCATGTGGTTGACAAGCTTGCTTTTACACAATTTCGATGGTTTGGTGACACCCCTTCATTTGTCTTATGTATGTCTATCTATTGTAGTGTATTACTACGTATTGTCCATTTGTTATAAATTCATCCACGAGCACCTTTTGTCATCAAAACCTGACAGAGTTCATGAAAGTCTATTTCAACAAAGAAATTCCAATGTTCTCAATTGTGCAAAGAAACATAAACGTTTTTAGGATTTTCAACAAAAAATATTCGAATGACTTGGGCGCAAGAATCAGTGTACCGCCACCAGGGGATGGTAATGGGTAGGTGAGACCTATATATGTTTCATTATGCTCAGATAGTCTACTTGCCATATAATTGATCGTGCAATGTGATAGTTTGTTTGACAATTAAATAATAGGATATCACTTTCAGAAATAAACAATAAATGTCCATGGTAAATGTCACATGCCCCCCAAACGTCTTTAAAATAACGATCAATTTAATAATAGGTAGCAATATATCCACGAATATCAAAAGTCATAAACTGACGTTTCAGACTAGAAACTCAATTTCATGTTGTTTTTTTAACATTAAAGTATGACCTTAACCGTTGTGTAACCTTGACCTTGACATCTGATGTAAAGGTCTGTGTATTTCTACCGGTTGATGCAGGCGACGCATCATCATGACATGCTGATCACTTGCGTAAAGCTATTCTTCAATCCCTCTATGTAAAACTAAGTTACAGACCAGACATAAGATATCAAACAAACTGAAAATGTGACTTTGACCTCTGAGGTAAAGTTCTGAGTCTTAATATGACACTTCGTCATGTCATGTTGATCAATTGATCAATTGAGCCAAGTGTTTTTGAAATCCATTCATGTATGATAAAGTTACAGACCGAACTTGAAATTTCAAACACACTAAAAGTGTTGTCGAAAAAACTCAAAGTGTGACCTTGACCTTTAAGATATGGGTCTGGGATTTACGTGCAACACATAGTCATGTTATCTGATAAATTGAGTTAAATTAATGACAAAGTTACAGACCAGACACAAAATATCAAACAAATTGAAAGTGTGACCTTTACATTTGAGGAATGGGTCTTACATGCGACACTTCATCATGTCATGTTGATTAACTGAGGAGCCAAGTGCTTTTTTAAAATTCATCCATAGTTGGCAAAGTTACGGACCGGACACGAAATCTCAAACAGACTGAAAGTGTCGTCATACAAAGTACATTTGTGACCTTGACCTTTAAAGTTGGAGTCTGGGTGTTACGCAGGTCACATCGTCATGCTATTTAGATCATTTGTAACAAGTATTTAAAAAAAATCCAATCTATGCATGACAAAGTTACAGATCGGACACAAAATCACACATCACGCATAAAAACACATGTTATTGCAAATATACTTTTAGATTATAAAATGAACAGTTGTAGTATGTTCTCAAATAACTACAAAAATACAAAAATGCCATATAAAATCCCCTTTTAGTTTGCCAATCAACAACGAATTATAGTTCCCACCAAGAAGAGCATATTTGTAACTTAACGAGTGTGTAAATATATTGATTTATTCCATCAACTACGAATTGTTTAAAAAGAGGACAAAGTATGATTTGATCGTGGATGTATAATTTTATGATCAGGTCGTGGTTGGTGAAAATCAAAAAATATAGGCCAATCAATTGTCGTGGTAGGTAAAATTAAACAATTCACCGAAGGTCGTTTTGGGTGAGAATAGAAACGTATAGGCCAATCAAACGTAGGTGAAAATAAAAAGTCAATCAAAGGTCGTGGTAGGTAAAAATAGAAAAGTACAGTCCAATCAAAGGTAGGTGAAAATAAAAAGTCAATCGAAGGTCATGGTGTGAAAAAATAGAGAAGTTTAGGCCCATCAATGGTAGGTGAAAACATATAATCAGTTAAAGTTCGTGGTATATATTTATAGTTTAAACATATTTTTATTCATGAGATTTAAAACGTTTGCATGTATATACAATGACAAAACATATCAGGATGGGAACAAAAGCATAATGCTTATTGGGTTCGTTTCCTTTGAAGTCTATTTAAACATTGAAATGGCAGACGCTCAATGTATATATATATAACTGGTTTGAATAAATAATAGTGGAAATATTTTAGTCAGTACTGACAATATAATAAAAAGATAAAAAAAAAATATTTAGAAAAACGTAGCAAAAATGAAGCATCAAGAAAAACAAAACAAAAACAACAACAACAACAACAACAAATTACAGGCATGTATGATGTATCTTGATAATATATACAACTTCAATACTCAGAAGAGGCAATTAAGAATCAGAAAGGCACGGCGGCGAACCGGATAAGGGTGGGGGAATTTATTTCAGTATTTTAAAATTGAATTTAAAATATTTGATATAAGTTGCGCCTGGCTGCTGAATGGAATCGTTTGCTTTTAATGATAAATTCGTGCACGGTTTTAAAAATCGACGAGTTTAATTCATAACTTAGTCTGGAATCTCCATATAAGATAATTTCTGTAGAAACAGTACATAAGGACGACAGTGTATTTAAAAATTCCAGTCTTATGTTATGATAGGCTGAACATGTGAAGTAGTAGTGATAAGTGTCCTCGATGCTACCACATTGACATAACGGGGATTCAGTTATATTTTTTAGATACAAGTGCTAATTGAGTGAATAACAATTTGTTCTAAGGCGCGCGTGGACAGTTTGTGCCTTTCTACTCCCTGAATAATAGTATTTGGGGGCGTTCACTCTATCTATATTCAGAAAACGTTTAAAAGTATATACCGATACCAAATAACGAGCCTCGTATAGTAGTGAATTCCATTCCAGAGCTACAGAGGATAGACATGAATTAAAATAATTGCTTGTTCGTGAACGAATTGTGTGTAAGTTGTTATCATTCCTTAATCTGTATTGGGACTCATGACTTACTTGACGAGGCACCAGTGCTGAAAGATATGCAGGTGACATATTATGGACTATTTTGTTAAACAGAATAAGTTTATGCTTTTGCCTTCTTACTTCAAGCGTTTCCCAGTAAAATTTCATTGTACAAATTAGTTTAGTAGTTCCCAATGCGATTCGACCTGCTTCATTTTGGATTCTATCCAGTTCAAGTTTTACATAATGTGTACAATTGTCTGAAAGAACATCTGCGTATTCTAAAAGAGGTCTAATAAAAGTAATGTATATCATTTCTAAGGATTTTCGATCAAGTTGAAATTTGAGTTTCCGCATTATATTGATTCTTTTCCACGCTTTAACTTTAATATATTCTATATGCGAGTGACAGTTACATTCATCCGAAAACGCCTAGGTGTTTGTGAGATTTCACTTCTAAAATGTTTTGATTGAGCATATTTAGGGGTGGGTGTGCAGGTTTCTTATGTTTACGAGATATCAATAGCGATTCTGTTTTCGTGGGGTTAAAACTGACTAACCACTTATTACTCTAATCTGTAATTTTAGCTATATCAGAGTTAAGAATGTCTGCAGCAACATTTATATAATTTACATTAACATAAAGACTTGTATTATCGGCAAATAGACGAATGTTTGAATTGATATCCGTAACAATAGCATTGATGTAAAGTAGGAAGAGAAGCGGTCCTATGATAGAGCCTTGTGGAACACCTGCATTTATTGAATTCCATCTGGATTTAGCACCTGGAATAACTACACACTGATGTCGATTACCAAGGTAATCTTTGAACCATTTAATAAGTGAATCAGAAATACCAGTATATTTAAGTTTGACCTAGGAGACCTTTATGCCATACTCGATCAAAGGCTTTACTTATATCAAAGAAGACTACTCTGACCTCTTTTCTAGCATCTAATGCTTGGCAGAAAGGATATTAAAGATAGGTTAATTGATTGACGGTCGAGTCGCCTGGCAGGAAACCTGACTGAGAAGGTGATAATAAGTTGGTTTCATGAAGAAAGTTAAAAACATATTTAAATATCAATCTTTCCAGAACCTTATCGATATTACTTAGGAGAGAAATAGGACGGTAGTTATTTACAGAAGATGGATCCCTTTTTTTGAAAACGACACACACATGTGTTTCTTTCCAAATATTTGGAACTTTTCCTCCAGTTAAAGATTTGTTAAAAATATTACAAAGAGGAGTGGACAACTCATTAGAGAGTTCACGTAGTATACGATTATTTATTTCGTCAGGGCCCGTTGCTTTACCTATTAGAAGACATGCTAAAACAGACTTGACTTCTTCTGGAGTTGATTTAAATAATTGCATAACTGTATTAATGTCGGGCATAGCAGGTAGTTCAGTATTGTTATCGTTTAAAACTATCTGGCTTTTGAAAAAGTCGTTTAATAAATTGGTCTTGTCTGTCTCTTCAGAAACTGTCACATCGTTACTAATAAGAGGTGGTAGTGTTTGTTTGGCATTTGGAGAAATAAAATTCTTAAGAGTTTTCCACCAATCCCTGCAAGAAATATCTGATGTTTTGAGTTTGCGGGAAAGATTGTTATAATATGCTTGTTTTGATTGACGTATTAATGTTATTATTTCATTTCGGGTATTTCGAAATCTATCCCAGTGGTGTTTAAGGTTTGTATATTTGACTTTTCTGTATGATCTTTTTCTATATATGATTTTAAGCTTTATCGAATATTTATCCAAGGAGGCTCATATGGTCTAATACGAACAGTCAAGTTGGGAATGCATTGTTCGGTTAAAGATATAATAGTGTCAGTAATATTTTTTGCATAAACATTAATTTCTTTATTCGACAATTCTTGCCAATTTATGTCTTGACCTTTATTTCGCAATATATTAAAATCACCCTGGTCATATTTCCATATTTTTTTCTAGTGTAAGAATTTCGGTTTTGTAAACTTAAATATGGCAAATATTGGACAATGATATCTTTGTACTTGATCTAGGAAAGGATCAGACACGCCACTTACTATTAGATTAGCACTATAACTAACTAGCATAATATCAATGAGAGTAGACGAATTTTCAGTAAAATGGGTAGGTTCATTTATAGTTTGACTTAAACCAAATTGATTGCATAGCGATGTAATTTTTTGAGCACTTTGACTATTTAACATATTTAAGTTTAAATCGCTGGTAATTATAATATTATTAATTCCTGAATCAACTGCTAAATTTATAGAGTCTTCTATCATGTTGTAATAAATTATATCGGCGTTTGGAGGTCTATAAAATATACAAAGGAGTATATTTTTATTATTAAGTGAAATATCGATTCAGATACATTCTAAACGGTTTAATTCGAGATCTACCCTGCATTTGTATGTAAAGTTAGTTTTTAAAAACTCCACCATGGCTATCACCATAACGGTCTTGCCTTTCAGGTTTTTGAAATGACGGAATAAGAAGTTCTTCGGTAGGTATGGATTCATGTAACCAAGTTTCAGAGAATGTTAGGATGTCGAATTGATTAAGTTCTGCACTAAGAAGGTCTAGTTTATAGCGTAAACTTTGGCCATTTTAATGAATTAAAAATAAGTTATGTGTCATGTCCAGAGTTTGAGAAATTGAGGTAGCATTTGATACACTGGGTGAATTTAGTATTTCAGGTCCGGGATAAGGGTGTATATCTCCCGACTGTAAAAGAAAAACTAAGAACCAGGTGCACGTGATTGCTGTAAAATGTAAGCATAATGTATATTTAACAAACTTTACGTTAATGAAATATTTACGGCCTAATAACAGACGTTTATGGGGATGTTCAACGGTGTTTGCGAGTCTAGATGTAGATAATACGTTTTCCAGCAAAGAGAATATACTTAGTAATGAACTAATTAATGAAAATAGCAGAAGCAAATGCAACAAAGTTGAAAACATACACTCACATCGATATGACGGCATGATGGCGGTATGACTGTGCCTATAGTTTACGAAATTGCAATAAGAGACAAGATGAACAGTTCTATCGCTAACATGCAGTCACACCTTGGTAGTGTTATGAAACAAAGATAACAACATATAATATGAAATTCAGAATTTCTCCCTACATTATCCGGTGACGCGTGCCCTAAAAATTGTTGAGAGAAAAGGAAAAAAATGTAGTTCAAGAAAATAAACGCTAAGCTATGGAATAGCATAGTCAGATATATCACAAATGAGAGGATAAGTTGTGTCAACGTAAGAAATATGAGAATTCTGATACAGGTAAATCAAATGAATTATTACATATAATTAACATACATAATTAGGATTTAGAGAAATACTTATCAGGACAACAGTCGTTGAGAAACAGAGCAAAAAGAAAACAAAAATAATAACGTTTGTGAGAAATATACAAGAAAAAGCAAATAATTCTAACTGTCATTGGTCAGATTGTTACCGGTATGTTCGGTGCCGTGGACAATGAATATAATTTCAAATTGTAAATTCAATAGATAACATGAAAATTTGGCAAGCAACTACAAATACAATAAATTTAAATTAGATATGCAGTATCATTACACAAGTATAGTAAACAGGCGATTCCTAAACAGCATACGTATAGACAATACGTAATACAAACGCATGTAACACAGGCACTTCTTTCACAAAAGTGTATTATCGTCACCTCGTTTCTGTGTTTATGTTAAGAAAAAAATTCAGGAATGAATATATAATACATTGGCAATACAATACAGAGAAAGGACAACATTCAATATCAATAACAAGGACGTATAACACATACCCGGTCCACAGTTAGCACTCAAGGTATATCAATACACTACATGTATAATATCTAAAACGCAATATTTACAGAGTAGTAATATTCAACCTGTCAATACGCAATATCAAAATAGTGCATGTATAACGAACACTCACTCTCATTACAATGCACCTGTACTAATGACCTCGTTTCAGTACCACCCGGTCCACTGTTAGCAATTTAAAATATATCAATACACTACATGTATAGCAAAATCACAGTTTTCACAGAGTAGTAATATTCAAACAACCAATACGCAATACCAAATCAGCGCATGTATAACGGCCACTCACACCTACTACAATGAACCTATACTAATGATCTCGTTTCAGTGTTTCTATTAAAGTAAAAAATGACAGATTCTACACATCTAGTCATTACACAGTATCGCTACTGAACAGGTATCTAAATCATGCATCACCAAAGCGTAATGTATTAAAAGTAACACTGTCCTCAAAAAGGTATTAAATATCTCAATATCATATCAATGAACATGTTGGACATTCCGTTTTCGTTATATGACAAAGTACGGACTAAATAATACTGGTAACAATAAGTAAGAACTATAAATACATGATACGAAAACCAATAGATGCACAATGTACGTTTGGTAAAGAATGTCTATCATCGACTACGATGGTTGTTATAAACAATGCACCTGCTGTTACAAGTCAATCAACTAGTACAATAACATAATCGTGATGCACGTGTCTAAGAGTAGCATTGATATTAAGAAAACGGTAAAGATGAGCATTCCCGCTATAATCAAAATATAGGTTACCGATCAACTATTTATACTGTTTGTAATAAAGTTAGGCCCCAAACGGGCTTAGATCCTTTACCGTAATAATACGGTGTACTTTCATAGGCAGGTCTTTAATCAGAATGGTGCCATCACTAGACCAAGCACTAGCGATTCGTTTCGAAAGGAAAAGCTTTATGGCCTCGAATAATAGCTGGTTTCTGGCTCTGGTTAAGTCCTCGTTAACGTACACTCCCTTGTACTCTGGAAATATCTGTTGCACAAACTCGGGCGCGGTACAGCTTCTGTTTTGCACGATAGGAAGTAAATTTGACGATAATGTCACGTGGTTTGTTCAAGGATGGTTTGCCAGTACGGTGCGATCTGTCGATCTCCGATATGTCTATGGCTACATTAAGGACATAAGCCATTGTTGAAATAAAAGTGTCTGTGTTTTCCGTCTCAGACTCTCGCACCCCCGTAACGCGAAGACAGTTCCGTCTACTATACTGCTCAGCGGAGTCTGCGGTTAACTCTTCCTGAGTAACTCTCTCCTTGAGAGTTTGATTTTCAGCTCTCAGTTCCAAGATTCCTTTTTAAGACCGGGTACTACATCGGAAATAATGGCTTCAATATATATGTTTATAGAAAAATATATAGGCCAATCAAAGGTCATGGTAGGTGCAAATAAAAAGCCAACCAAAGATTGTGGTAGGTGGAAATAGAAAATTATATATATTAATTAACTTTCATTTAAAAGTATATAATCAACCGAAAATTTTCGAGCTACAATTTATAATAAGTAATCAATCAAAATTTAAATATGAACATAGCCAATTACAAAACGTATAAAACAGCTTTAAATATGAATGTCAAAAACAATGACGCATTGTTGTTAAGACAGAAATTAACGATGCACAGTTTATTGTTTTATCTCAGATATTGTTTTACTTTAATTGAAATTAAACAGATGCATTTAATTAAATGCTTTTGTACATGTTAAACCCTTTTAGACATTATTTTGAACATTTCTTTTACCTATAGTGCTAAAATTACTTTCCTTCAGCTGTGCTATTTTATTATCGTTTTTTTTTTCCAGGTGATATTTTATGAATTTAAGTTAAAACATTTAGATTTAATTTAATTTTAACTTGAGAAAGATGGTACGTTTAAAAATACTTGATTTAAGTTTCTACAGGATTCTTATATTTAACATGTTTTATTTGTTGCACACATGTTTCTGGTAAATGTTTACATAATTCGTAATGGTGGATGGAAAATCCTACATATTCCACAAAGCTTTCCTCAAAAGATAGTTATAACTAGCAGATAACATGAAATAAAACATCGTCTACAATCGTAACTCTAAGTTGCAGCGCAGACAAAGGCGGATATTTGAACCATTTGTGTCATTACAAGGACAGTGGTAGACAGCAAGGCAATCAGCTAAAGGTAATAAACTATGTGATAAGCTCTTCTCTTTACTGTTGAATTGCTGTTCAAATAGTTACAGTGGTCGTCTATGGTATGATTAAATATTAATTGATGGAACAGCGGTTAATACGCTCAATACGCAGTTACTGGAATTAGTTTGTGATACATCCGATGATGTGGCCATTTATCATTTTAACATTAATAACAAAAATGTCGAACGATTTACTGAAGTTACAGGAACTATATGCTAAACAAGACACTGATGCATTGCAAGCGATACATATATTCCCTACCGTTTGCATAGCAATTGTTATATCTCCATCTATCTACACTTTCATAAACCTTGCTTGCATACCTTTTGAGTGGTCTTTCCAGACGAATGATTATACACTGTTGCTGGACACTGGACGCCGGATACTGGCTGGACGAACAGATGGGCTGAGTGTAAACATATAGTCGTATACAGGTCCGGTGAAACCGGTATGGGACTAATAAATAATTGATATTCTTTAAATATACAAATATATCAAAAGAGTCACACCAAATATCCTTTAATTCGGATCATTTAAGAAATAAAAAAAATATTTAACAGGAATATATTCAAAGAGTTAGATGTTTAAGGAACAAACTGAATACTGTTTAACTGATAATGACGTGAAAATTTATCAACCAAATAAGCATCTCAGACATGGATTTCTAATATATAACTTTGAAAATAATCACGGTGTATTATGAGTGTAACATTTAATATTTATTCGCAGTTTTAAAAATCCGTTTGCAGTATGTATCATAAATTTCAGCTAGTCAATAAGTTTAAATTGATATAAACATTAATGTTACAGCGCTATAAAAACAGTTTGTTATCCTTATCTCAAATTAGATAGATTTATTTCGGTAATGAATACATACATGGACAATTAAAACAGCCTGTACAGTAAATAAAAGTATAACATACATGAGGCATAGTAAGCCATGGCATGCACACCACCACCAAGAATAACACGAAAAAGAGTAAACTCTTATTTCCATTGTGTTCATTTAATTGCAAGTTTGGAAAAATGAGAATCGATTCTATAAGATAATTTAAACAAGCCATTTTCAGCAAATGAGGCAACACTTACAACACAATACATGCATATAATTTCGTATAAATAAAGTTCATGAGCTGTAGTATTGTGGAATAACAAAGCACACAAGGAAATGGTCATCACGTGACCGTATATTAAGGTCTCACTTAAGATTAACCTCCATTACATGACGGTAGAAAGATTCTTACGTCAAAGAAATTAGAGCTGTTTAAAGCGGATGGGCAATGTTTTTGTTTAAAATGCATAAAATGTCATATTTCTTTGTACATATGGGAACATTAGAACGTTTTCATGATTTCTGCCAAGTTTGTGTTGCATTGGTAACTGTTTGATGAAACTATAACGGTTTTAAGATGCGTAGCGATACACTGCATGAAATGGGCAAATTAATAAAAAATGAAGGGGTGCCATCAAACTATCGAAATTGTGCAAAAGCAACCTGGTCAACTCCATGTTTATTTCTGCATAAATTGGCCAAGAGAGGATTATCTATAGGAACAAGGCACTTTTAGAACCGTTGGTAATGTATCCAGTATTCCAGAAGTGCAATTTTTTATATGTAGAACAATACTTAATAATTAATTAAACACGGACAATAATTAATTGTTGTGTTGGACGTTTACTGGTTAACTGTCGTTCAGTATATAACATCTGTGTACCGTAACAATTAGATACTGACAGATACAATATTGTAAAGTAATGGTAAAATATGGGAGTATATTAAAAACCACAATACGTACGAGTTTACATATTCGATGCTTTAAACATGCGAATCAGCTAGACGGACACCTTTCACACAACCGTAGCCATAAAACCCGCGTGTAGCTCTCTACATATGATAGCTTCTATATAACTTTATGCTTCTATAATTGAATAATGAGATTTACAGAAGCAATCATTTCATACCATGTGAATCTGCTAACTGGAATATGACTGCTGACAAGTCCAGTGCAATATTTCCGTATACCAATTGTACTCGTCTGCCGCATTAACACAACGTATAGTTTAAAGATGCTTTCATGTTTTTTAAATCTTGTCATTGATAACTTTAAAACACTATCAAACAAGAATTGCTATGCTTTTATTTCGTTGAGTCGTTATATTGTCCACAATACTGCACGAAAATTGATATTCCTCTTCTAAGAAATGAAACCACACATTAACCAGAAATTCGAAAATCAACAAATACGTTCTGAAAATGAATATTGCTTTATGAAAACATCTTGATTGTAAAGAAAGTATTATGTTTTATAAAAAATCCATAACCCGGTCAATAAAACCATAAGGAAGCCATACAAACAGAGGCAGACAGACAGGATGACTGTAAACACGAGATGTTTTTTTAGAAATGCTTGAAAAAAAACTTTTGGTATCTTTGCAGTATGAAGAAGAAACTTTATGGCTTTTGCAATAAAACTGATATGTTTTAACTGACATGTACACTTTGTTTGAACTTGCAGATGAATGATTTTGACTATTTTTTTAATTTCCTGAATATAAGTTTTATAAGTTTTGTCGCGTGAATTTTGTTGTTTAGCCGTTACATATATAAAGCAGATACGGAAAAGTTGTTGGTTTTGTCTTATATTTGAAAATGCATAATAACGCCCATAACGGAGGTGAAACATGTAAACAATTAAAATATGATTAAGCCAACTGTCTTTATCATCTAAAGCGCCATAACCAGTATCTGAAGATATTTATAAAGAAACAACTTATTTATGAATGTCAAACAGTTTCGTGAATTTTCATGACCTTCGATGCGTTTATAAAAGCCAAATTTTACTGATCAGTAAATTAGCTACTTCGCTGAATCTATCGTAAAAATCCAAATCAATATATTCGGTCAATTACGTCATCCATCAGTATTAAAACTGTTGTTAGATATGTACAAAGACATAACTGCTTAAAAAGCATTTTGTTTTCATTTCGCTGGAACCTAAGTTTTTTTTTATAGAGATGCCATTAAAGTAAAGCTTTGTTAGAGACATTTACAATTTCTTTTCTTGCATACCGGACAAGGCTCTTCGCGTATCTATACATGATACAGAAGTTTCATTCTACATCTCCTCCACGCTTGCATCCTACCCAGCTGTGACGTTGGAACAATTTATGACGTATTATGAAGTAATATATATAAGTTGAGGTCTTAAAAGCCATCGGGGTAAAATCTAATAATAGTTTAAATTAAAATAAATATTCAATGTGTTTGGTATACAAGAAAAATAATCTCACATGGCTTAATCGGGAGGGATAGCGGTTTTTGGAGGTAACAAGGCTCTGTCGAGTTTCCGCAGAAACAATTATCCCTCGGGACAGAATTTTCTATCCTTTCCTCCAACCCACGTAAGATATTTATATTCTTGTTACGGGATCGATCTCGGATTGACTAAGTGACAATCCGCAATCATAACTATACTTTGAAGAAATATGTCAATATAGGCCTTATAACTTAACCGTTTAGCCAGATTTAATCGATGATTCCCGAAAATTGCCGGTCGTTCACGGATAACTATTAGATCATTTACATTTTTCCACAGGCCAGGTCTAATTCAATTATAGGCGGTAATAGCAAGTTTAAATACATTATTTTTCTACGATAAACAACGGTGTTTTGCACCAGACATGACGTAGATAGTCACAATTTGTACTAAATATTACAATTATACCATTGTTTTACTGATTTGAAGGGACATACATACCAGTTATGCCGCATTAGGAGATGGGCGTTAAAACGTTAATCTGGCCAGTTCGATGTAAAATTATAATAGTATTTGTGTAAGTTCTTTATTACATGTCAACAAAGCGCAATGTTATATAATATGCTTGGTCATTTGACCAACAGCAGATTGGTTTATCATTTATCCTTATATATCGACATAAAATGCATGGTAACGCTCTTTTGATTATTAAAAATAATGATTTAATGTTTAAAACTCGAAAAGTACTTGCGACAAAAGGAAGTATAATATGCAAGGAGTAATTGCGAAGAACAAAAACGTCCATAATTTGGATGTAAAACGTTGCTATGACGTGGCAAATTATAGTTTGATTTCATGTGGCTGATCGTATATTTGAAACTGATATTTTATCAATTGATAATAAGATTTTGGATATGTAAATATTATGCAAGCAAGCACGAATGTGAGCACTTCTACTAATGTTAGTATTAATTTAGTATAAGCAGTGTTCAGCAGCTGCAGTAGACGTAAAAGAAGTACCATCAAAGTAGTAAAAATAGTAAAAGTAGTAGTAGTAGTATTTATAGTAGTAGAAGTTGAAGTAGTAGATGTAATAGTAGAAGTAGCAGTTGCAGTAGTAGTAGTAGTAGTAGTAGTAGTAGTAGTAGTAGTAGTAAAATTGCAGTAGAAATAGTAGTAGCAGTAGTAGAAGTAGTAGTTGTAATAGTAGTAGTAGTAGTAATAGTAATAATAGTAGTAGTAGAAGAAGCAAGAGTAGAAATAGTAGTAGTGTTAGTAGTAAAAGTTGTAGTAGTAGTAGTATTAGTAGTAGTAGTAGTAGAAGTAGTAGTAGTAGTTGTAGTATTAGTATTAAAAGTCATAATAAAAGTAGTAGAAGAAGCAAGAGTAGTAGTAGTCGTAGTAGTAGTAAAAGTAGTAGTAGTAGTAGTAGTAGTAGTAGTAGAAGAAGTAGTAGTAATAGTAGAAGAAGTAGTAGTAGTAGTAGTAGTAGTAGTAGTAGTAGTAGTAGTAATAATAGTAGTAGTAGTAGTAGTAGTAGTAGTAGTAGTAGTTATAGCGGTAGTTAAAGTAGTAGTAACAGTATTAGCGGTAGTAATAATAATAGTAGTAGCAGTAATAGTAGTAGCAAGTAGTAATAGTAGTAGAACTTAAAGCAGTTATAATAGTAGTAGTAGCAGTATTATTAGTAGCAGTAATAGTAGCAGTAGTAATAATAATAATAGCAGTAGTAGTAGTAGTAGTAGTTGTTGTAGTTGTTGCAATTATAGTGGTAGTAACATCAGCAGTTGTAGTCGTAGAAGTACCCCCTGACCCCTCTTTGAATAATTCGTTGAGTTATAAAAGTAATAGTGGTAATAGTAGAAGAAAAAAATAATAACATCAACAGCAACAATAACATTAGCAGTAGTAGTAACAGCATCAGTAATAGCAGTTGCGGTAGCAGACAAAATAATATAAGAAGTGTAGTACAGAAGTAGTGGAAGAAGCTAATACAGTGTCATGACCGTCGGTGATTGTCTCTATTTACGTTAACAATGCATATTTTTGATGGGTGTTACAATCTAAATATAGCGACAGTTGATGGGTGTTACAATCTAAATATAGCGACAGTTGATGGGTGTAACGATTAACGTCATCAATGATCAGTAGAGACAGAAAGAATGACTTCAGATGTGAATTATACAGAGCCAAGGCAGATATTGATAAACAAATATATGGGCTGACTGGAGCTCACTTCTACACTGGTGCAGCTAGTGCTGAGACATACGCGAACGAAACAATGTACCTTGGAGCGGGATTTAGAAAAGGGGATTTATAAAGTGTTAATGAATTAATGCTTCATAGATTAACTATAATTGTTGCAATTAATGCATTATAAAATGAAACGACATTTCAAAGAAATTGTGTATGAATGTTAGAGAAAAATGTGTAATAATTCATCAATAAAAATCAATTTTAGTTTTGCTTTGATAAAATGTTAATTCCTATATGTTGCTTGTCAAAATATTTGATTTATAAGTGAATCTCTGATGGAATGTAAAATGGGATGTGACCAATCAACGAGGAAGAAGTTGTATATGGATGACACCCGGAAACAATCATACATCGTTCTATCAAAGCCATCTCGCGAGACTAGGCCTGTACTTACAGATGAACATAAAAGCATCGTGAAGGAATCCTGGGATATTGTTAAACATGACATAGCAAGAGTAGGTGTCGTCATGTTTATGAGGTAATATTTTGTCAAATATTCTTGTTTTGTTCAATTAATACTTGAGTTTAATTATTTAATGTTTTGTAGTCCATGTTCAAAGTTGGAAATCACGTAATTATCATTTATATACATACTTCAATTGATGTAAGACAAGTTATACATTTAAATCATTATACAATATAGTAAGTTTAAATAGAAGTTCATCGAATGACAAATGTAAATAATCAGTTATGATACTTTTACCTGTAATATTTCTCAAAATACCATTTATGTTTATCTCTAACTGTAGTCTACATAAACTGGTACTACCAAACATTAACTGTTTTAGTACATTTGTCCTCTTTCCGGTCACTTGGTATACTGTCTATAAGACAAAATCAAAATACGTATTTCTACACTATACTAGAAATAAATTATAAAACGATTCATTTAATTCAAGAGCCCACGTTATTTATCCGTTAATTACCAGTAGACCTACTAGTCATATGTTATTCATTTTGATTATGTATAAACATAGCGTCAAAAGTTTGTGTACAAGTTTTTGTATTCACCACAATTCGTTTCGGTACATGGTAAACCTCAGCTGTTCAATATTTAACAGAATTGGTGTTCATTGGTAGTTATTACAGGGCATCAATCAAAATCAGTTAAATGTGTTTGTTCTTTTAAATTTCTTTTAAATTACATTATGTTTTCTTAAACATAAGACTATATTTGTCCAACAGGAGATCTAAAGGAAACAGCCACCGCAACAGTACAGCCACACAACTGAAACACATTTTGTGCATTATATATTATGAGCAAGTAATTATACTACTTTTGATATAAAATGATTGTAATGCGTTGTAACTGCTAGTAATCTTATCTCAATGAAGAAACAATTCATGCGTGAATTGAAAACGACCGCCAGGTAGCAATAGTATTAAGAACACATATAAGACCGTATTCCCGGGCGTAGTGGTTAGGGCGTCCGCCGCGACAGAGGGCGTTAGAAGGTTCGACTCCTGGTTCACTTGTTTATGTCCTGATACGGCAGGTTGCTCACTCAAAATTATTGGGTAGCGAAACAGGTGCCTTGCATGGATAACTTTCGGCAAATAACTTTGTGAAACATGTTGCATAACAGACACTCAAAATAGGGTGGTTTCATTTAAAGTCATTTTATTCACATGTTTATATATTTCTCATATACAGCAGAATGTACATAATTAATACAAGGAATGATTGCAATAAATACAACACATACGTACTAAGACTTTAATAGTTTACATAAATATGAAGTAATAACGGGGGCCACCGCCTGGTAACGACCAGTGACAAAAGAAATCTCTGGGAAGCTTAAATTATATACGGATGCACGAAACTTCTCTCGCTAACTCACTCGCTCGCTTGTCATTATCAGCCTTCGAGACAGTGTGAAAAATACCATCCCGGCCAGACTAGTGTTTCAAATACGACAGTGTTCACGCGTGTTGTTACATACGTTTAGTATCGATTACACGTAATTGTGTAAAATATGAAATTAAACAATATTTATTATTTGGGTATTGTGATTTGTAAAGAGGTCATACAAATGTGGGGTACTTGTACTTTTGTAAGGCTGAGAAAGTACATTACGTCAATGTTCTTGAAATTATCTTTATTTGATTATACTATATAAATCATATAAGTAAAGAAAAGTGTTTGTTTATTATTATGTCACGCCTATTGAACGGGCCTGCCACAACGAACTTATGAGTCAGTTTATGTTGTATTCAGTTAGTTGCCGAAAGCTCTCCTTGCCAGGCGTCAAACTGTTAGACATCAAGTACCCCTTTAACTAACCTCTGGATGAGCAACCGATCGCTTCGATCGGGATTCGGATCTTCAACCTCCCGCTTCAGAGGCGGATGCATTAATCACTAGGCCACGGAAGATGTTATATTTGTTTCTCATACTGAGTGTGTGCACATAGTTTGTTTTGAAATATAAGTTTGCGTAAATCTTCTTAAGTAATCAGTAAGTAGATATATATTCTACTGGATGATTCAAAATTACTACATGTAGTTTATTAGAACATCTGGACATTTACAAATTGTGACATATTTAGGACTGTTGGGTATTTTACCATTTGGAATCGGATATTGGAGTATATAATGTCAGGTTTCAACGGACATCGCTAGTTTATAACCTACAAAACATACATTTTATTAAACGTGTACGTAGTAAATCGCTATATAATAAACATGTGTACAAAATACAATTAAATCACGTTACAGAGATATTAAAGTAAAACCTGGGCTATTTAAGAGGATGAAATATACACCAGTTATGTTTCGTTTCGTTAAAACATATTTTATTTCTATTTATATATACAGAAAGAGGGTTGGGCCACAAGTTCTTCCATCATTAGATTCGGCCCTTCGCCTGCAGTTTAACAAATAACATATAGAGTACGGCAGTTGTAAACAAATAAAAAATCAATATGAAGGAGAAAAAGACAGAATTGTAAGAGAATGAGAACAGAGAGAACAAAAAACTTATAACAAACTTTAAAAATACTAAAATGTTTGCTTGACATAGTTAATTAAACGAGTTTTCATTAGAAGACGACAGTGTGATCATGTGATTAAATATAGATAAACATTCGAGATTGAGCGACTACAAAAAATAATAACATATAATAATTTTGCATAATTTTGGTTGGCTATTTACCACATCATGCATGTACATATTTGAAAGCTTATCAAATATTCTTGGAATTTAATACAACATAATTTGAAAACTGGCTTGTACTTTTGATATTATCCTGGACAGCTTGAAAAATGTCAATGTTTTCATCCAATTTTAGATTCTTATTTCCAAATAGTAATACATTAACATTAAACGGCTGGAATTCTCTCAAACCAGTTATGTGTTAGAGAAGATCTTACAGATAAAGCATGTTTAATAAAATATGCTAAATTAACAATATATTTCTATTATCAAAGATTTTCTTAATTCTATAAATTTAAACATGCCTGGGTTTTGGTCAAATTTTTTTTTTCGAATATCAGAATAACAAAGACATATGAAAATACAATTTAATTCATCTTTCTTCCAAGTCATTTATATTATAATATTGGCAATAACATTCATTTCTAGGAATCCTATTTCTGGCAAAACAACATGTTTGAATTATTAAAGAATGAGTTGATGAACGAATTGTACAATGATGGGTTTTTGTGTGCTAGCAAGTATATCCAAATAGTGCTCATAAGCAAAATACCTTTCTTTAGTACGATATAATTCCAAAACAGCACTATTTTCTATATGAGTATGCCACTCTTGAAGGAAACGACCAATAATTCGTTGTTTAAATATATACATGAAAATTAACTAACCAGGTTTTGGCCCATTCATTGATTTTTCGAAGATCACTATTGAGAACATTTGAAAAATTGAAAGGAGTATCAACAACTAGATAGAGACTTGTGACATTGGCAAAGAGGTTTATAGTTGAATTTATATTTTCATCAATGTCATTAATATATACTTAAAAAGAAGTGGACCTAGAATTTAACCTTGCAGGACTCCTGCAGTTATAGTCACGACGTCCGATTTAACACCAGGTAAAGTATCCAGTTGTTTATGATCATATAGATAATAAGTAAACCATGCAAGTAATGGATCCGTTATTCCTACTATTTTAAGTTTAAGAAGTAACCCCTTGTGCCATACTCTATCGAAGGCTTTGGATATATCACAGAGTACGGCACGAATTGCTTTACCTTCATCTAGAGCTTGGCAAAAAGTATTGTATATTAAAACTAGTTGATTAACCGTAGAATCATTTGGAACAAACCCTGATCGTAATGTAGTGATAATATGGTTTGTGATGAAAAAATTCAAAACATGTTGTGAACAATTTTTTATAATACCTTTTTCAATCAATTGTATTTAACAAAGATATTGGACGATAATTGGATGCATCCGATGGATCGTTTTTCTTAAATATTGCACATACATATGCCATTTTCCATTGCCATGGTACTTTACCAATTTGAAAAGACCGATTGAAAAAATTACAAAGAGGGATGGACAGTTCAGTACTAAGTTCTTTTAGCACTTTGTTATTTATTTTTTCTGTTCCTGTGACATTTCCTAGTTTGAGTGTTTGTAAAAATCAAGATGTGTGATGATAATGTTACTTAATTCTGGTTTATTGGGATTGTTGTCCATAATTGGAAGATAAACATTAGAATTATCAATTTGAGTTTGTGTTTGAAATTGTTTTTTAAGAATATTAGCTTTGTCTTTATTATTATTATTGTCCATATCTTCATTCACTTTGAGTTGAGGTATACTACATGGTCACTCATTAGGTTTAATAAAAGCTTTTAGTGTTCGCCACCAATCAGATTGTGATTTTATATCAGACTTTAATTTTTCTGCAAGCTTCTTTTATTATTAGCCTTTGTATTTCTAATAGCGGTTGTAGTCTCGTTACGTATCTGTCTATATTCAGTCCATGTGTCTTTGTACGTTTAGCTTTGTCATAAAGTCGTTTTCGCTTTTTCATTAATCTGCGAATGTTGTTATGTAACCATGGTGGGTCAGACTGGCGTAATTTAACTTCCTTGGAAGGAATATTTTCGAAGCTAAATTGTTTATTGTATTGGATATATTGGAAGCTTATACATTAATATCAGGATCAAATCAAGAGTCCCAATTAAACCGTGTCGCATTTAAATGAAGTGATTCATAATCACCTTTATCGTATTGCCATATTGTACGCTTATACGGCTCAGATTTATGTTTTGTAAAATTAAGGAAACATTATATTGGGCAGTGATATTTATTTTTTTGATTCAGAAATGGGTTCCCCAACACTGTTTAATACACCATTTTCTGGTGGCGAAAGCAAAAACAAGTCAAGTAAGGAGTTAGAAGTCTCCGTAAAATGTGTTGGGTATTTTATCATCTGCGTTAAGTTATACTGTTGCGATAAGTCCAAAACTTTTTGACAGGTATTTTGTTTGTTCATATCAAGGTTAAAATCACCAGTTATAATAATGTTGGAAATGTTTGTTTCGAGTGCTAGTCTGATAGAATTATCTATGTGCCTCAAAATATAAGTTGAAGAATTTGTCGGCCGATAAAATGTTCCAAATAGTATTTTTTTATTTTTTGAATGGATTTCTAGCCATATACATTCTAGATTCGGGACTTCAAGGTCATGGCGTCGTGTTGCGTATATATTGCTGTTTACATAGTCAATAATACCCCCCCCCTTGATTGTCACTACCCCTGCCATGTCTAAAAGGTCTATAAAAGTTTTCGGAAAAATTGTCATCAGTTTTAATATTATTACCTAGCCATGTTTCTGTGAATGCAATAATATCAAATCATGAAGTTGTGAAAAAAGCTTTGAACGTTATAATGCACAATGGACAAGTGTTTTTGAATACCAGACGCAGATAGTTTTGTTCCGATATCAAAAGGCGATCCTGGATATGTTTCGATATTCCATGATTTTAATAGCACAATAGCCATCCAAGTGAATAGTTCGAATAAATTGAAGTCTTTCATGCCTTTCAATTTACTGATAACACTAGTTAACAGACCATTCTCACCCTGTAGCTACCAATTTCAACTGACATTACGATACACCGAATTTATGCATTCTACAGGGTAAGGTGCTACTAGGGGACACACAGGTAAGGTACTTAAAAGTTTTAGTACTAGCAAGATAGAGTAAGGAATCGACATGCACGGGTCGGGTAGAAACATAAGAAACAATACACAATTGAACAAATGCTGCAGAACAAAAAAAGTGTTATGATGAGCTGCATTTCCAGGGACAAATAATATTAAACATAATTTTAGGTTTAAGAAACATGAATAAGGATATTTGACAATCCGTTCATTAACAATAAGAATATGAAAATTTAAAAAAAAAACAACACTACTACAATCAATAAAATTTGGACATACAAATAAAATACACTTCTTTATTTTTGACAACGTCACTATTCATTCCATAGTTTAAAAGTAATGTTGTATAAAAATGTATGTTGTATTGACAAGTATATGTTTTATGCTAATATATACCAAATTTACTATTCATTCCATAGTTTAAAAGTAATGTTGTATAAAAATGTATGTTGTATTGACAAGTATATGTTTTATGCTAGTATATACCAAATTTACTAGCATTAACGTTTACATTCCGTAAACAATGCATAATGGTTTGGGCATTTATTACTAACATTCAATATCAATTAGTCAGTAGTGAAAAGATTTTATAATATTTTCACTGTTTTGTTTATGCATAGATACGTCGATTCCAACGTATTTTGACTAACGAGGTATGTTTTATTAAATGTGACTATTCTATCTACTATATCAACTGTCCTAGTACCAGCTCATATAAAAAACATATTACGATTTATACGTATTAGTAATTTATCACATTCATTCTAATTTTGCAACTGTCAAATTTCACAAGTTTGAAGCACTTAAACAGAACTAAAATTTAAGCTTTTTTTTTAAAGTGAAAACCATGATTCAATTTTACTCAAACCAATGCTTTGACAGGTAAGATGTTTATAGCACCTTGCTTCGCAGGGACATCACGTAAATGTCAGTTAATTACACCTTGCTTCGCACGGACATCACGTAGATGTCAGTTAATAGCACCTTGCTTCGCACGGACATCATGTAGGTGTCAGTTAATAGCACCTTGCTTCGCACGGACATCATGTAGGTGTCAGTTAATAGCACATTGCTTCGCACGGACATCACATAAATGTCAGTAATAATTGAGTAATAATCATTGAATAATTAAAAGCATATTTTTTTCTTGATGGCTCGAGTTACCACGTGTTTTTGAATTATGATATGCCCTCATATGATTGGACAATACAAAGGAAATATAAAAAAACCCAAAAACAATGCAGCATAATAATCAATGCGTAATTTTATTGCTATAGCAGCCACAGTTTTATCCGACTGAAAAAGTATCATAATGATGTGCATGATCTCCTTATTGCCTCAATCCACATGTTGGTTTCACAACTGTAGCTTGGGTATTTTTTGTGTTACAACAGGATCAAGATTATATCTGTAATTTAACATATTTGTTGCCATTGCAACAACGATTTTTGCTTTACTGAAGAATAAAATAACCTGCAGTATTTCCATATCGCCCTATTTAATTTTAAAAAAAAATATTGCATTAGAAACCACAAATTTTGTCCGACTGAAATGATAAAATGTCTTTCTCGACGGACGCCAGACGAACAGATAGACGGAAGGGTAAACCAACAGACAAAAACATTTCAAAGGGTTTATGAAATATATCAATTATTTAAAGATGACTGGTTTTGACCTTTGTATGTATAGTATTTATAGTTAGTATTGTATATTTTGAGTTTATGCTGTTCTCTTCTGTTGTCTGCATCCATTGAATATAATGTCTACTGTTGGAGATATATTGCTTTTTTTGAAGTTTTGATTTAAGTTTGAAGAAAATACATTTTACAGTTATGATAACTATTTTTACTACTTTTTAAACTACTCACTTTGCAGCTGTAAAATGGTGCCTCGTTCGATATTCATGTTTCTGGTGCCTAGCATATCATATAAACAATAAATGAAAAGCCCATACGAATATTGTATACTCCACAACTTTATTCCCTAGATCTAGTTTTAGTGACGATAAAAGGCGAATATAAAAAGGTACATATGTAATAAAGGTTATAGGATGTAACTATGTCCTCGGGTATGTTTTCACTTAAGAAGTTTAAGGACCAACGTTAATTGGTTTATTTTTTAGATAAGATAATAACCATTAATTGACTATATTTATTTACTATGAAAAATACGTCCTGCCTTTAAAATGCGTGTATGATAGGCAAACGTATTGACAACGCATCTATATCTAACAAATATCAAATAGACAAATGCATTTAATGCATACAGTGATGCCTGGTATAATATGGATATGATTAAATTATTTAAACTATCTAAACTGATACATGTTAATTTCCTAGGGGATCAAGTGCAATAGGGCTATTGTATTATACAACCACACAGTTACATACTCGGGTTAGCATGATATGAGTAATGTATATTGTCGAACCATCAGTGTTTATTCTGATCGTAACTACATGTATCTTAGTACACAGAATCCTTCAATAATGTGCTCGGACTCATTAAACTTGTGACAAATATATATATATCAGAATATAGATAATACTTTCTTTTGTGAGTTAGGAGAGTTATTTCCTTTGATTGATTTGACATCATTTGCAACGACGCTAACACTTATAATTCTGGTTAGTATTTGATCTTAAACAATTATGATAGTGATGTGTTTTGGTTTGCATTTGTGTTTGAAGTAAGACTCATTATGCAAGATTTTTATAATCGGATATTGTACCACACAGTTGTAAACAGTTTATTTATATTTCATTAACGTTCATTGTAACGATCGTAAATGGTCGGCATTATCCGTGTCAGTTCAGGAGTGAGTCGGTATTTTTCGCCATCAGTCGGAATCAGTAGGAATCCGTTGAGTGGCGCCACCATCGCTGTGGATATAAAAGGCCGTAGCAGCCTTGAAAAAGGGGAAGTCTGTGTTTTGCTGTCAAAGAAGAAACAAGTATCACGTGACGAAAATATATTTGAGTCTTAAAGATACCGGGACTTTTGGCGGAAATACATTAGCTGAAAAACCACGCAGATGCTCAGCGTCTCGGGGATAATAGTAAGCTACTGGTATTAGTTGCTAGGGTCGCATTTGTTAATCTCAAGTATATATGGAATCAAGTTTTGTCATAATCATATCCACAGATGCTCAGCGTCTTGGGTATATATAGTAATATTAGACTCAACTGATGCTCGGCGTCATTTGGTTCTTTGATATATTAGTTTATAGTGTTTGAAAGTAAAGAGTACATTTATATATAGCCTCGTGCTGATGCTAAGCGTCATTGAGTGACGAAGTGCATTGTGCTCGACTGATGCTCAGCGTCATTGAGTAACAAGTTAGTGAGTTTTATTATAGTTAAACTTTATACATGATTATTTGCAACCAACCAATCATTTATCTAATCAATGGAACGAACCGTCGGCAAAGTAGCCTAAAGAAAAATTATATATATATATATATCATAATCAATTATTTCACTAGCTGTACTTATCGTAGTAAGTTTGTGCAACTACCGCTCGGTGCAAGCTACAAACTTGACGAAGATTAGTAACACTTTGTCAAACATAAAGAATATAACCAAAGAATTAATAAAATAATGAGTTATGTAATATACAACTGTCCTTTTTTTAATGTGATTGAATACTCGAAATATGAAGCTCTAAATATACAACTGATCACTTGAGCAAGTCAATGGCAATAAAAAAATGCGTTGTCCAGTTGTAAAGCATCGTACCCATGATCGGAGGGTCGTGGATTCGATCCTCCTCCATGGTTATGCGTGGTTGCTTTGAAAAAAACACTTTATTCACATAAACTAAGTACTGGTTCTACCCAAGAAGTCGTGATAATCTGTTTCACAGTCGAAGTAAAAAACATATGTTTAAAATAACAAAAACGAAAAAATCTTAAACAAAACTTAAAGAAACATAGCATAGTGAGATAATCCCTATAGAACATAACTTTAAATGTGTTCTGTTTCGTATGCACATATGTTTGTTAGCTATTTGAATAAGATTTTATGATTTTACATTGTATTGTGTCTTGGTCACAGTTATTTATAAACACTATAAAATACCAATATGCAAAATTTTATCAATGACATTTCAATTGAATTGAATTGATTTCAAGCTTCATTTCAAATTGGATTGTATGTTTTCATGCTACACTAGCGATTTAAACGTTAAACCATAAAAGTAACTTAATCGAGAAGCATACCAGGGATCGGAAATGTTATTATTTCCCGTCGACAACATGGGTCATGCTATGTATCAAAAACTCGGTATAAACACGTGAACTATTGTAATAAATGTACTAGTGCATTTAGAAATGTTTAGCCAAATAAGCATAAAATAACACCAAAATGGTTCTGAGTGGATTTATTCACGGGATACAGTCATAAACAACAGCTTTAATATCTAGAATCGGAAACTGCCAAAAGATGCCTCGCTTGTTTTCTCATATTTGATAGAAATATCCGTAGCTTATTACTCGTCCAATTAATTAAGCAATGGTCACAAAACAAAATTGAGAACTCTCTCGTGCTGAGACAGAATTGTTTGTAAAGGATATTGACGCGGGGAAAATTTTACGTCTAATTTCAGAGTTTAGATACAGTAATTCTAAATACAATATCCTATTTGTCCTTTTTATCTTCAGTCTTATTTATTTTTATAGCACACAACGTCAAATTTTAATACATGGTTATTCAAACTAAAATATGAATTTACAAAACCAGAATACACATACGTGTAAAACTATCTTAAGTTATACAAAAGACTATTGATAAAGAAGAAAATTAAAAAGGGAAAAAGCAATAAAGATAAGACAAACAGGTTGAGGGAAGGGATAGACAAAGAAAAATACACGAAAACATGTTCCAGTGCTGTTCTGATATACTTTACGAATTACGTCTTATGTGTTTAATATGTAAGTTATATTGAAGGGGGTATAAAAGAAGTGAAAAAGGAAATGTTGCTCACATACTTGCCTTTTAAGAACAAAATACTATTATTTCTATCAATGGCTATGTATGTGTTCTCATGTACATATCTCAATGATGTTATTTAGCAGATTTTGTTAATGTAATTAATAAATTTTTACTATTTGTACAATTTATGAAATGCAGTCTAAAACGTACCTGTAAGTGGACATTCGCAAAACAAGTGTTTCAATGTTTTAACGTGCATGTTAAAAATATCACACCTATTTAAACGTTGCATTTATGAATGAATGAGTTGGTATGACTATCTTCCATTAGTTTTATTTTTATTGTGCATGTATGCTTTTCTATTTTAAATATACAAGAAAGAATCTTCAGGACAATTCTAACAGTCCTAAAGAATAAAAATCGCATGAGGCATAGCACGTCCATTAGAAACAGGAAGCAGTGCTGCCGTGAGATAATCGTTTAATGGCGCTGTTAAACAATCTTTGTTTCGTTTTATTTAAAAGTGTATTTTCATCGTCTTTTAATGCTCAGTTAAGTTTGAACTTAGTTACTTTACTTCGATTGTGAAACAAGTTCTTACAACTTAAACAAATCACTTTAGAAGTTTTCCTGGGTAGAACCAGTACAAAGCATATGCGGAAAAAGTGTCTTGCTCAAGGACACTACACATAGCCGTAGCGGAGGATCGAACCCACGGCCCTTCGATCAAGAGTTCGGTTCTCTACCACTGGACCACGCGCTCCACTTTATGATAATGAACGCGCTCAGTTTATGACAATGATTTGAAGGTGCTGATGACGTTTCTCGAATGAAACATGATACTTACTTTTCTAATGATAGTTAGGCACTTCAAATTTCAGCAAACTATATAAATAGTTGTATTTGATTTGGGTTTTCTATGAGCTTTAAAATGTTTTATGCTCTATAAAAATAAGTTTGAAATCATTTGCAGGTTTTACAACTATAATTGATAAAAGAAATGTACATGGTTGTTTGGAAAGGAAACACATGACAATAAATTCTATTTTGCTTATGTTTGGGCATCAAAACATAAGTCTAAAGTTATTACACGCATTGACGTGTAACTTAACAAGAATAACTACATAAATATGTAGAATGTAATAGCAATCATAATCGAGTTGTATCGAGCTAGTTTTGAAAATATATAGTTCAAAGTACAAATTGATATTAACTCGGATTTATGTTCTAGCTGTCCAATAAAAACTGATGTAATCAGAGTACCGGTAAACGAATGTTTCGCCGTTGACTGTCATAGAAATAAGCAAAGTTCATTGCTTTTCAGACATTTAATTTACCACTAATATGCTCCTTTCTAAAATAAAATGGAAAGCATACACACTGGGGCTTTTTAATTTTGTATTTTGCATCATGTAGATATAGTATTTACACAGTGAACAATCATCAAAAAAGTAACATATCTAACACGGTGTGTAGTAACTTTGTTATTGGATAATTGTATTACGAAAATCAAAAGCATGTATAGAATACATTATGTTGGTCGATGCAAAACCTAGAGAAATTCAATATTTTAATGGAAACAACTTTTCAAATGCTGTGGAGGTGGAAATGGTGAACGGATGTGTGAACAATATTAAAAACGACGTCTTTCATTAAACTGATTTGTGCAAATTAATGGATAGTTAATGGAAATTGGGATATTTATATGTCATCTAGATCAACATTTTGTTTTTGTAAAAAGAAAATTTGAGTATTATTGGAACTCGTGTTACTTTGATATATAATCATCATTCACTATTTTATGTCAAGCCTGGCTTACGATGATATCTCAATGCGGCAACAATGAATTCACATACATTGTAAAAACAAAACATGTACCCTTTATACACTGAGATGAACGGGGCGCTGAACGAATTCTCTACTCATTTTTTCTATTATATTACAATTTTAATGAAACTGAGCTAATCGCGAAATGTTAACATTTTGTAGACTAAGTTTATTTTCATAGAGATCAAGGGTATCGTAATGTAATATACTGCATGGTCTTCAGTAGTTGTACCTATTAGTCTGAACATACTTTGGTAATTTTGTGGTAAACAGTTTTAAAGAAACGGAGCTAAATGTAAAACTTAACAATTTAATCTTACGTAGAGGTCAATGTCATCAATAAATGCTGCTTGGTTTTGTACCAATCACACAATAATGCACAACATGTGGTGACATTGATTCAAATAAACAGTTGAAATAAAACTGAATACTTTGTAGGCTAAGTTAATTAATTTCAGCGGTCAATGCCATTGAAAAAAATGCAGGTTTAAAGTAGTTTCAACCATTTACAACCATAGACATTGTAACATACTCTGTCGTAAACAGCTTCAATGAAACAAAAAAATAACCCAAAAGCGGTCCATCTGCAGGTGTCGCTAATCCATATTCCCATTCATCAGCAGCTGTATTCTTTATTTTGTGCATTACATGTCAATACAATTTCAAAATGTAATATTATTATTTTTATAAAGACAGATCCTTTGCAATATGTCTAACTTATTTCCTTTTAAGTGAACTGGCATGTACCATTTAAACAGACAGAAAACAATTATGTAGCTCAATTTGCTATCAAATCTTGTAGTAGACATTAACAGTGCTTCGTTTTTGCATTTGCACCGTTTCAGAGGAATAGCTCGAAATTATACTTCTATTGTCATCTTGAATGTCTTGGATTACAGTATAGTGATGCTAGGCAGAAATTCAACAAAATCAACGATCAAAGGATTACTGTGTGGATACTGTTCCTGAAATAGTATCATACTTTTCATTGTGAATTAATTTATTAATACCAGCTGTGGATTTGCTGCTATGGACTAGTTCATTTGTCCATAGTATACATCTGAACTAAAAAAGCCAACATTGTATAAAACTAGTTTGGATGTTTAACCCAGGTGTCGAACGTCGGATCTACCTTGGATCTACCTCGGTGGGTTGCGGTTCCTTTTTCACAGTAAAATAAATCCATTTAAACAAACAATTAGCAAAAGGGAAAATATTATTAAAGAACGTCGCTTCAATTGTTATTAATTCCATCCCGGGTGTGACGATATATATAACCTAAAATATAGTGCAAATCTGTCCTTATAACGCTCAATATAAAAAAAGAAGCTGAGCAACCATACAATGTGTAACTGTCTGGATTTAATATCCATTTCCTTTGTCATAAATAACAATACACTATTCTGACAAGGATATAACGTAGAGGCAGTCTCTCTCTCTCTCTCTCTCTCTCTCTCTCTCTCTGTCTGTCTGTCTGTCTGTCTGTCTGTCTGTCTGTCTGTCTGTCTCTCTCTCTCTCTCTCTCTCTCTCTCTCTCTCTATATATATATATATGTATAACCTGCATTTTTTACCAGTATTTAAACGAGTTTGATGCACGTGATTTGGCGTAATTGTAGACACAGTCATGAACTAAATCCTTCGAAAGTGACATTTAACACATAAAGATGCCATTCTATAACTAGTAAATGGTTCGTTGGGATATTTGGATTGATTTTACAGACGTCATATAAACCCTCAACGATACGTTTATTGGTCATAATAGAGAATGCATTAACGGAGTCATGCAGAGAATCTACGTTTGTGTCTGTGTCATAAAAGTACAACTACATTTTAAATTACCTAAACGCCCCGATACATTATTTGAATCTATTGAGGCGAGTATTTCTATTTGTATGCGTATAATATAACGACTCCTAAATGGAATTGACCTGAAAATGTATTTTCATGCTTTACGTTTCACTACACATTTACAGTCCTTTTTTCCCACGGTAGCAAGATTCTTACTCTTCAAAAATAGGCCTATGTACTTTGGTTATGAAATATTTTCAAAATGGTTCATAGTGGCTATGATTTCTTGCTGCAGATGAGTAGAGCAAGAGTTGGCATAGCATATACTGCAATAAGGCATCACTAGTGTTAAAAATGTGACTTTTATAGGATTCCAACATATGCATGTATTTATGAGCATTTGAGGACTTCTTTTTTCAAAAAAGCTCAGGGTGTCACTTTACCTTCTTTAAAATAAACCGTAGACAACCTAACAGTTATTGTGCATTTTTATGTGTGTATACATTCCTGCTATGGAAAAAAAATACTTTAAAAAAAATTCTGTGTGGAATTCTTTTATACCTGTGAAATCCTAGACCTTATTTTATATAAACAAAGAACAAAATTCAACTGTGTAGTGCGACATTTATAGCATGCACCCAATACATCATTTGAATCTATTGAGGAGTGTATTTCTATATATATAAACGTATGAAGTAGTGACTCTAAAAATAAATCGAAATGACAAATCACGCACACACTATATACTTGGCACCTTTTTTAAGTATAAGAATAACTCATATCAGATATGTAACAATCGATGTCGAAAACATTGAATTGCAACAGTAACAGTCAGGTGCCTCCCTAAATAAAAAGTTACATGCCCCATTGGCATGTTCTAAAATGAGATTTTCATTCAGGAAGATGTGATCGTTATTGTTGCAGCTCAATAAATTTGAACTCGAGTTTTCCAAATATTATATGAACTGAATGAAAAGTAAATATCAATAAACACGCCTTCCAATTTTCAGTTGTTATATTTATTATCTATCAAGATATCTTTACAATACTTGGTGTATACATGTACTTAGAAAAGTTTACCAGTGTATAACATTTTATCGTCAAGATGCTATTTATCAACATTTCGAGATGTCAAAGTATTTTGCAAAGGTCACGTTTCGTGCAGTTGGGAATTGTTTAAACAGTTTTGTAATTAGTATAACTTTCAACATCCGTATAGTGAAACCATAAGTTAGATAATTACAGGCAGTCAGTATTGTTGATATTAATCAAGTCATAGCAGTGATACTAAAGTATCATGTTGTCGACACATATCATATACCCTCAACGCTACAGCAATAACAATCAGATAAACAAGTTTGATATGATGATTTTTAGATAAGAAATGTAATTACATTCATAAATAACAAAACATTACAGCACAAATAGCAAATAAGAAGATTACATTTTGTACGATTTGTAACGGATCAGAATATTTATAGAACATTCATTAAACATTGCTTTATATGATCAAACTAAGTTCTTTGTAATCAATTGTAGACATACACAATTCAAGATAATATGTTAAAGCAGACATTAAAGACATTGTGCTAATAAAACAAATGAAGGGCATTCAACACATTGCGCGGAATTGATTCTAAAACAAGCTTGTTACATTTCAGCTTCAATGGACACTAGCCATGTTGCCGCCATAAGTGTTGAGAACAATGTTTACACGGTTGAATATGCCAGCTGTAGTATTTTTTATATACAAACACATTAATGAAGCGTGTCACGTTAATCATATTTTTATACAAAAGACACAAAAAGTTGCTTATCAAGCCGTTGACGTTAATCAATATAAAGAAATAAAAACACAATATGATGTTAATAGTTGAATTACAACGGCATTAACTAATATATAGGGATTTCTTTGATTTCTTTGAAAACAATATGATAATAAAGGAAGAAAGCGTAGTTTTAAATGCATATTTTGATCAATGGAAACAGGGAGAACCCTCAGGAAGCAGTTAAAATATGTTCATATTAATTATTAATAGTGTTGAACTTAACCGTTGTAAATTGTAGTATTTCTATTTTGTAAATGATAGTAAATCTATTTTGATCATATCAGCTAATCAAAGTATTGTCGATGGGGCTAGCTTCACAAGTGTGGTGAACATAAATCATAGAGGGCGTGGTCCAGTGGTAGAGCATTAGACCCAGGATCGGAAGGTTATATCCGATGCTTCGCCGCTTTTATTTGTGGTGTGTGGTGTCCTTGAGCAAGAACATTTATCCGCGTATGCTTAGTACTGGTTCTACCAAGAGCGAGATTTGTCCAACTTGTAAGAATTTATTTCACATTCGAGATGGAAAAAAGTTTATTTTTTAACAGAAATCCAAAACATAATCAATAAAATAATCATCATTAAACTTAAAACTTTACTCTGCGAATTTGATGATAAAATTTGATTATATGTATGAATTTCTTTTAACTGTATTAAAACCGGTCGACATTTGTTGATGCCTGAATAACAGTAAACATGATTGCTTGTAAAATGTATTTTGATAAGTAAATTCAGAGTAGTGAGATCATTTGTAATTGTTTAATTTTATTCCGTAGAAATGCCAATATGATAAAGAATTACACAATGCAATTTGAATAAAAGGTTTATTAAAGAATTAAAATACATGTTATCATACTGAACTCCTATATGAGAAATCATTAGAATTGCTATATATTACAGTTATCAATAAAACCATTTACTTCAATTAACAATGTTGAGTTTTAATGTTCCAATTATTGAAACTGTAAATGTTTTCGTATGTTAATTTTGCTCTGCATTGATATGAATACATACTTAATGTCTTTAATAATATTTTTGAATATTGAATACATTTTTATCCTAGATATACTATCTTTTTTATCGGTTTATATTTTTTGATCGCAATTAATTTGTTAAATTTGTGTTTTAAAGTGATAAAAGTGTAAGAATAGAATAGAAAAACAAGGTAAGGAAGTTTTGTATTAGCTAATATCTAGATTTGATACAATAATCAAACTGGTTTAAAGGCGTTAAAATTATATTTGTCCATAATGAGACGCAGCTGACGTGAACTTAACTGTCGTGGATATGTCAGACTGGCTAATCACACTTAAGATTTGCCTGTCGTGCTATAAGTGCTATAAAGCCATCTGAAGTATTTACTCCAAATGATACCGGTAATCGTGTCAAGCTAGTTCAGTAACCCGTGTATTTTGAGAAATAGAAACCTTGTGGGCTTTGTGGAGTTTATACAGTTTGTACATCGGAACGAGATGTTAGAATATTTTGTTATTTAAAGGTTTCACTTATTCAATTACAAATGTAAATTCGATAATGATAGATTATATTGTACTAATCGTCTTTCATTTATACGTTTACGGTAACCCTTTAAACGTAAGTGAGCAGGACTTCATATCCCTTATAGGTATTTACTTTTATTTGGACTGACTCGGCATTTAGTTCCGTCTTCACGCTTTGTAATTCTCACTTCTTCATTCACACAACACATTGTCCTGTTATGTGAATTCGTACTTTGGGAACAAAATGCATTTCGGCGAACTTGCTTAAAAACAAAATGTTCATGTAGTACACATGAAATGAATATTTACATTGGCAAAATAAATCAATCAGGTTATACAAGGGAATGTTTACATTCCGGAAAACGTTTCAGCATATCATGTAGATGAGATCAAGCGTGGGAAAGAATAAATACGATGTAAATTAGGTATTATAATGTGTTCTGAGTATACATTTATCGGTTAATATGTTGTTTGAATATGAAATATAAGAAGAATCCCGCTACACAGTTGCGCCCATTTCTGTCAAGGTAGCAATATTATTGCACTTAAAATATAGTCCTATGTAATTACGTTAGAAATATTTTCAAAACGGTTCATAATGGGTGTGATTTCTTGCAACAGATGAGTTAAGCAAAAGCTGGCATAGCATACGTATACTGCAAAAAGAGACTTTTATAGGATTTTAACAGTTGCAGTTATTTATGAGCTTTTGAGGGTGCACTGTCTTTGAAAGAAAACACGAGCTGACCAGCCTTACAGTTATTATGAATTTTTATGTGCCGCCTAGACCTTTTTTATTACAAAGAACAAAATTCAACTGTGTAGTGAGACCTGAACATGCTGTAAAATGAATTCATATTTCATAGAATTGTTTTTTTTATCGCTCGGAACATTTCCATGTTGCTTATTTATCATAACTGGAATACACGTGGTGGATTATCATTATAGGGTTTATGGTTAGGAAAGGAAGGATCATCCAGTTTTGTGTCGAACGGTGTCCATTACTAGTTAAACTGAGTCCATAGTATTCATCTAGTAAGAATTATGAACTATCAAATCTAATTAATCTTCTCAAGTGATAACAGCCTCCACCTGCCAATGAATTTGTAATTGAATATTTAGCAAAGTTTACATGGTGTGCATGGATGATTGTAATTTTATCTATTGAATTGTAATATTTAAGTATCAACGAAACATGAGGCGTATGCTTGTGGAATTGCAGGCATTATTGCAAATATGATACTAGAATTAAATGATTAGAAATCTTGATTCTATTGCTTTCCTGGTTCTATTACAGCACTATAGACATATTCCAATAATAAAGAAAATGTCAGGGTTATGTTCTCCGATAGCAGTAGTAGAAGCTTTTAACAGAAGAAAGCAGAATTTCCGCATAAGGTTACTGAAGAAATACATACATAGCGAACAGAACACGGCTCGATCTAAGAAATACCAATTAATAAATAAACAAACTAATGATTAACCAATATAATCTTTGTTTAAACACAACTATGGCATTGTAGTTTTACAATTTACATTCGTGTACCCTTAATAACACGATGTTACAAAGAGGCGCCTTGGGATCTAGTTGACTGTCTTATAACTAAGTCTGATGTGCTTTGTCGTATTTTCGTCTTTATGACCATGAATAAAACTCATTAACATTGAATGTGTAAGAACGACACAATGAATAACCACGATAAGACCGCTACAAAACGCAAACATAAGGATAACAAGATTTATCTCTTGGAGCGGTGGTAAAACGGGCACTGCGGACTTATGGCTTGTTTCAAAGTACATTCAGCCAAGCATGGACTACTAATAGTTAAGCTGATTCATATTCCGTCTTTAACAACATTCAGTGGCTAGGAAAATACTGAACTAAAATTTGCAATTTGATGCTCTACTTATATGCACAACATATATTACAATGACACAAAATTTGATATATCTACACAACATTTAATATATCTATGCAATATCAAATTGTAACACTGTGTAAGTACTTAGAGAGCCTTTTAATTTACTTACACCACTATACCCTATAAAAATATACTGTTTTTATTTCTTAATATACGTAAGGCGATTAATTGACAACTCAAATGCTTGATAAGAGGAGTGAAAACAACAACAACAACAACAACAACAACAACAACAACAACAACAACAACAACAAAACAACAACAACAACAACAACAACAACAACAACAACAACAACAAACAACAACAATAATAAGAAACAACATCTGGAGAATTATATTACTCATGTAGTGTTTTTTTATCATTCACCAATTAAATTATACAATTATATATTAATTTGTTCTTAATTGACAGATATTTAATCCTTCCGATTGAATTATCATGAAATTTGAAAAAAAAAACTCCAACACTTTTACTCAATCAATACTAATATTGACGGAAGAAAATGTGGATCAGTCGTGGAATAATAACATCTGTTATCGCAGATGTAGATTATATTATTTTATTGTAAATGTAATTATATTCAACTCGGGAGATGTAGTAAAATTGCACGAATATTATTCATATATCAGATGAACGTGTAGTGTCAGTTCTAACAAATTAAGGTTTTAGCAACTATATTTGAAATCTAGTAGCACTCATCAAAAAAAGTGTTTCTTAATATTTGTTTTGATGAATATTTTTTATTTTAGTATACTGTGTTCACCACTTAAAGTACATACTGCAGTAATAGTGGTTCATGTATCTCTTTTAGACTGGAAAAAAAGTGTGAAACCGTTTAACGATATGTTTTGTTTTTCTCTTATTTAAACTTATTTTCTTATCCATGTGCCATGTAGGCATATATTTGCATTTAAATTCTGAAGACAATTTATAAATGTCCCAGACTCGTAATAATACGTCCGCAATTTGTCCGTAAAAATTATATTCTATTAGAAATAAAACCGCACACGTCTCAAAATACAAATTTAAAATATGTTTTCTGTAAAAGGCCGCTGCATCATTAATCAAAGATTATAAATGGGAAGTTTTTCGAAGTTATTGTTGTTTAATGATTGGTTCATATTAATCCAGTAAATAATTTGTTAGAAGCGCGAATGCCGTTGTGATTCAAATATATGTGACGTAAAAATCACATCGGCACAGATCGAACGTGAATTGCCTGCAAATTACACTGTCGCCATCATTGTTCACAGATAACTGATCTTAACTGAGTCTATCAAAGGTTTCAGTTCGGTTTTATGTAAATATCACGAGAGAAAGGCGGCAAAATATGATTTTGTCAAATGATTTCTGTTGATAACACTAGAAATTGATACACACACACGTGGTCACAATCGGTCAAAAATAATAACGTATTATACAAACTGTGAGTTTGTATTAAAAGTTTGATTTTCTTTTTGAAATTGGCTTTTTGAGCAAAGGGTTTGTAAAACGAATAAAAAGTAAAGGCTTGGTATGTTTATTTCATGCTTAAATTGTATAAAGTAAAATGATTCGTATTTGTTTTATTTAATTTTAATATTGTTAATGTCATACAAAGTCCATACTATTGCTTTTGAAAAAAATCTAATTTTGTCATAGACAAAAACATTTTCTGTCAAAAATCATCGAAAGTCTACAGCCTATACTCATTGATCACATGATACCGCAATATTTATCATATGGGGATTTCGAGTTTCATCTAAGCATCGTTATTTGATTTACTGATACTCACCTTATCTTATATCAGGTTTGCTAACATATATTATAGAAATCAACCGTTCCCCAGGAAAACATTCTTAGATAAGCTTATGGAATCTTTGTTTGTTCACATACACTTTTTGTCTAAGAGAAAAGACTAATATGCACGACAAAGACAAAACTATGTTTGTTTTTATAATGAGTTTCTATCAGATTCGAACCGAATAAGAATAAGACCTACATTTTGACGAAAGTATGCTTAAACACTACCAACAATATCTTAATGCAATAAGTTAACAAATCAGTCTATCTGTTTGTGTTTGCAATGCAGAAAGAGTAGGATAGATTATCGTTGTTATTTACTAAATATAAATACTTGTATCACAAGCTAGTATTCCGGTAACAAGATAATCAAGACACAAGGACGCCTAAACTAAATACAACCACATTTACGTTGTATCACAAGTTAGTATCCGGTAACGAGATAATCAAGACACAAGGACGCCTAAACTAAATACAACCACAGTTACGTTGTATCACAAGCTAGTACCGGTAACGAGATAATCAAGATACAAGAACGCCTAAACTAAATACAACAACAGTTACGTTGTATCACAAGCTAGTACCCGGTAACGAGATAATCAAGACACAAGGACGCCTAAACTAAATACAACCACAGTTACGTTGTATTACAAGCTAGTTCTCCGGTAACGAGATAATCAAGACACAAGGGCGCCTAAACTAAATACAACACAGTTACGTTGTATCACAAGTTAGTTTTCCGGTAACTAAATAATCAAGACACAAGGACGCCTAAACTAAATACAACCACATTTACGTTGTATCACGAGCTAGTACCCGGTAACGAAATAATCAAGACACAAGGGCGCCTAAACTAAATACAACCACATTTCCGTTGGTTTACAAGATAGTATTCCGGTTATGAAATAATCAAGATACAAGGACGCCTAAACTAAATACAACCACAGTTACGTTGTATCACAAGCTAGTACCCGGTAACGAAATAATCAAGACACAAGGACGCCTAAACTAAATACAACCACAGTTACGTTGTATCACAAGCTAATATTCCGGTAACGAAATAATCAAGACACAAGGGCGCATAAACTAAATACAACCACAGTTACGTTGTATCACAAGCTAGTATTCCGGTAATGAAATAATCAAGACACAAGGACGCCTAAACTTAATACAACCACAGTTACGTTGTATCACAAGCTAGTATCTGGTAACGATATAATCAAGACACAAGGACGCCTAAACTTAATACAACCACCTTTACGTTGTATCACAAGGTAGTATTCAGGTAACGAAATAATCAAGACACAAGGGCGCCTAAACTAAATACAAACAAATTAACGTTGATGATCGATGTCATAATAAAATGGAATGTTTCTTTTTTCAAATTTCCCACTCAATAATTTTCTAAAACGGTTAAACACATATGTTTAGTTATAGTTAGAAAATTTGATTTTATATGTTTTTATGTTCCGAAATTTTACTTATGTCCAGGTGTTCCAATAAAATGATGAGTTTAAAGTAAAGTAAAATGAAGTGAAGGAAAGTAAAGTGAAGTGGAGTGGAGTGGATCGGAGTTGAGTGGAGTGGAGTGGATCGGAATGGAGTGGAGTGGACTGGAGTGAATTGAAGTAAAGGAGTATATATCATCTCATTGAATACTTACACGAATCATAGATGAACACAATAATATATCTCACAATAAACTATCATAGTAAACAAATATTTTATTTATATAATACAATGTGATGTTCTGGAAAATATCTGTAAAAGTCAAGCACATCGTAGAACAATATTAATTACTTTAGAAGATTTAAGAACACTCATGTTTATATTAAAGCTTGTATAAAGATAAAAAAAAACTATTTATAAATATAACGTCTTTACACAGTAATTTAGCAATACATGGAACATAATATCATAATAAAACATGTGGCAACATTACGTGCTATCAATGTATGCAGTCATATGTAACATTTATAAATAGAGTTAATTCAGATATTGATTTACATTACAAAGATCATACAAGCAAATTGAAGTGCAAATTAAAAACACCATGGAACACAAAAAAATAACTGCTGGTCGTGTGACATAAACATAAACGTTTTGCGAGAAATTTGAAAAGACTACGTGTTAAGAAGCTGTACTTCGTAATTAGTTGTACTCCAGAACTTGTGTTATTATTTGTTTTTGGCTGGTATAAACACCATTTTAAACACACGGTATTTTATAAATGGCCTATCCAGTTTTATTGGTTGAGGACGACCTCAGAATAAATTTGATTAGAATCCAAGTCTTTCCACAAAAAAAAACCCCTCAGCGGCGAGAGACAAATGGTCGTTCTACAACTGTGCTTTACAGCACTCTGCAATGGCGGATCCTAAGTCTTTGTGACTGATAACAACAGCACATAGTCTAATGATAGATAATTGAATTTGAGATCTGAGGGTCGTGGGGTCGAGCTTCTTTATGTGCCAAAGCTTAGTACTTGTTCTATTAGAAAGCAATCAAACGTGATTTGTAAAAGTTGCAAGAATTTGCTTCACAATCTGTGCAAATAAATAGGGTTAAAACTACGTAAAATGCTTATATATTAATTTCACAAAAAGTGCTTACTTGACAGCACGTTTGCAACGACATGCATTACCCACGTTCCTGCATAAGAAACCTTTCAATTTGAAAAGCAATACATATCACGATATCAACTTATAAAGGATTGCGCACAGAAGCGATTAGTGAAAGACAATAAAGTTCTACAATATAAATCAAGTGAACTATAAATACATTTTTGAATAGATCACACGGTAATGTTGAAATAGACTTTTACTCCTGATGACATACAAAATCAATCTTAAAACATTTGAACGTACATGTATAACTATACCCATGCAAAATAGTAGACTTTAAGTATACTTATCTAAGACTTCCTATTCAAAATGACACATGATAATGTCAACTTCGATTTTAACCCCCGCTCATAAATCAATTCAATATTTACACATATGATAACTTTCAAATATTACAAACTGAAACTGCATAAACACGAAATTGTTAGCAGTTATTTTCAAATTAGTCAAGATAGAATAGAAAATACTATTTGATAATCATTGGTCTTCTATTATACCGAAACAACAGAATGAAAAAGAATATTTGTTACATCTTATGTCATGCATGATCGCAAATATTTAAAATATGATGCTTGTCATCTATTACCCAGAGTTATGCCCCTTTCTAGAATATCAACAATATTAAATGTTTGCACACTTACTTTCGTATTTGTTTTTTGTATTTACTTGTATGTTATTTTCAGAAATAAAGTAAAATGAAATTTCAAAGTTACCCTTTCATATATTATTCATATTTATCCATAACAATTGTTGCGTCCTCCTAGTTTAGTTTAAACTTATTTATTTTACTTAGATTGCGAAACAAGTCATTGCAACGCATACAAGTCACACCCGAAGTCTTCTTGAGTAGAACCAGTACTAAGCGTATGCGAATATAGTGTCTTGCTCAAAGACACTTTATATAGCCTTGAGAGAGAATCGAATCTACGACCATCCGGTCCTTGATTCAATGCTCTGCCACTGGACCACTCGCCCCCAGGTTTAAAAACATGATTAAAATCACTTAAACACCATAAATTTTGTTTCATTTCTTCTATCAAAACGATAAAAAATGAAGAAATACTTGTAACACTTTTTGTTATATGTAACCATGAATACACGCAATGTGATGCATTTGAGTCTTTTAAAAGAGTCAAGTCCTTTTCTTAAACATAGACTAATAAAGAAATTGAGAAGTATACATACTTGGGTAATTCTGTCTGTAGAACGGACCCAGCTCTCTCGATATATCACTATGAGTTATTGTCTGCCTATCTCAAATTAAAGCTTCAGGTAGCTGACCTGTGAAAAGCTGTGCTTTATTTAATTACCGTTGTTTTTCATCTCATTTTGTTATAAGATATTTGAATTGGGGCATGATTCTGAACGGTTACACAAAGTAGGTCTGCCGTTAATGATGTTGTAAGACATAAATAACAAACGATCACTTCTCCTTGTCATATAGCGGCATGGTTCTGAACAGGTACACAGAGTAGGTCTGTCATTGGTAATTGTGTTAGACATAAACAACAAAGGATCACTTCTCCTTGTCATATTGTGTAATTTTTCTGAACGGGTACACAGCGTAGGTCTGCCATTGATAGTGTCGTTAGACAAAAAATAACCAACAATCACTTCTCCTTGTCATAATGCGGCATGATTCTAAACGGGTACACAGAGTAGGTCTGCCATTGATAATGTGGTTAGACATAAATAACAAACGGTTGTACAAAAATAACAAAATATCACTTCTCATTTTCATATGGCGGCATGGTTCTGAACGGGTACATAGAGTAGGTCTGCCATTGGTAATGTGGTTAGACATAAATAACGAAATATCACTTCTCCTTGTTATATGGCGGCATGGTTCTGAACGGGTACACAGAGTAGGTCTGCCATTGGTAATGTGGTAAGACATAAATAACAAAATATCACTTCTCCTTGTCATATGGCGGCATGGTTCTGAATGGGTACACAGAGTAGGTCTGCCATTGGTAATGTGGTTATACATAAATAACCAACAATCAATTATCCTTGTCATAATGCGGCATGATTCTGAACGGATACACAGAGTAGGTCTGCCATTGGTAATGTGGTAAGACATAAATAACAAACGATCACTTCTCCTTGTAATATGGCGTCATGGTCTGAACTGGTAAACAGATTAGGTATAAGTAAGTAAGTAAGTAAGTAGGTAGGTAGGTAGGTAGGTAGGTAGGTAGGTAGGTATATAAGTCATTTCTTTATTTAAAGAGGGTAACTTAATTGGTAAACCAATCTTCCTTGAGGCCCTCGTATAAACAAACAAGTACATATACATTTTCAAAAAGGTAGACAATCACTTTCATTCATCTGCTGCAAATATCACACATTATAGATTAACAAAATTCTCACACTAAGCTCCTGGTTACAACTCTTATTTACGCGCATGCATACACATACACATACACACACTCTCGCTTTTTATATCCGTATAACGAACATATTTCAATTTAGATACACATGCAATTGTACATGTAAATTTAATAAAATAGAGGAAAACATCACAACAATAATGAAAGCGATAGAAACAAAACAAAAATAATTTGTTTTTTACAAAAACTAATAACGGTATGGTATTTATTAAGCATATGGCTGTTGGAGGTACATGTATTTCTAATTTAAATTTCCTTTTATCCAAAACAAACAATTACTTAACGAACACGCGTTTCTTATACTAAGTGGAATACTATTCAAAATAATTGCAACCGAATACGAAAGACTACCTTTTAAACAGTTCTATTCTAGGTTTTGGAATAAAGACATTTTTATTTGAGCGAGAATGCAACATGATGGCTGTATTATTGATTGACTCACCGAAGTTGAATAGTTCACATAAATTTGGCGGAGCTGTACCATTTACTGTACATGAGTTTTGCTGTTTGTAGAAAAAGAGTTTGATCGATAGATAAAGTATTCAGTCTTTCGAATGAAATATAAAGACTTTCATATTCATTTCCTAAAATACATTTACATGCTCGCCTCTGCAGTTTAATTAACTTATTTATATTTTTATTTGAAGTATTTCCCTAAACTGTACAACAATAATTGAAATGTGGTTGTATGTATGCTTCATAATATAACGTTCTATAGTTGATGGAAAGTTAATCTTTTACCTTTGATAATAACCAGATGTATGATGATTTTTTTTGAGAGAGATTGTAAATGTTTATTCCATAGCATGCAATCGTTAATAAATATTCCAAGGATTTTATCGCCTTTGGTTGAAGTTAATTCTGTACTGTTGTGCGTAATTGTAAATTGATTTGATTTAAAAGCTGTCGTTTCTGACGAGAGGTGATTAACATTACTTTTGTTTTGTCAGTATTCAATACCATATCATTTTAAATGCACCACATATTAAGACAATTAATTAAAGTTTGCAAGTTACCTTTTAAAATATCTATAGTTGTTTGTTTGTCATATAACGTTGTGTCATTTGCATATAAGTGAGTTGTTGAAACGTTATTTATAAACAATGGTAAATCATTTATAAAAAGTAAAAATAACAATGGATCTACAATAGAACCCTGTGGTACCCCTGATGTTATACAATTGGTTTTTGAAGTTGCTGAAATTATAGACACAACTTAACCTCTGTTTGTAAGGTAAAAAACAATCACTACATTTATAACACTTTAGTTTTGCTAGTAAAATAGAATGACTTACGAGATCAAAAGCCTTCCGAAAATAAATAACCTACGACCACTTCTCATTGTCATATGGTGGCAGAGTTCTGAACGGGTACACAGCGTAGGTCTGCCATTGGTAATGTGGTTTGACATAAATGACAAACGATAAATTCTCGTTGTCATATGGCGGCATGGTTCTAAACGGGTACACAGAGTAGGTCTACCATTGGTAATGTGGTTAGACATTAATAACAAACGATCACCTCTCTTCATCATATGGTGGCATGATTCTTAACTGGTACACAGAGTAGGTCTGCCATTGGTAATGTGGTTAGACATAAATAACAAACGATCACTTCTCCTCGTCATATATTGTGGAATGTTTTTAAAAGGATACACAGAGTAGGTCCGCCATTGGTATTTTGGTTAAACATAAATCACAAACGATCATTTCTCCTTGTCATATGATGGCATGGTTCTGAACGGGTACACAGCGTAGGTCTGCCATTGGTAATGTGGTTACACATAAATAACAAACGATCACTTCTCCTTGTCATATGGTGGCATGGTTTGAACGGGTACACAGAGTAGATATACCATTGATAATGTGGTAAGACATAAATAACATAGTTAAACGGTCACTTCTCCTCGTCATATTGCGGCATGATTATGAACTGGTACACTGAGTAGGTCTGCCATAAGTAATGTGGTTAGACATAAATAACAAACGACTACTTCTTCTTGTCATATGCCGGCATGATTCTGAACGGGTATACAGAGTAGGTCTGCTATAGGTCGTATGGTTAGACATAGAAAATAACCGATCACTTCTCATTGTCATGTAGCGGCATTGTTCTGAACGGTTACATAGAGTAGGTCTGCCATTGGTCATGTGGTTAGACATAAATATCAAACGATCACTTTTCCTTGTTTTACTGTGGCATGGTTCTGAGCGGGTACACGGAGTAGGTCTGCCATTGGTTATGTGATTAGACATAAATAACAAACGGTCACTTCTCCTTGTCTTACTATGGCATGGTTCTGAACGGTTACACGGAGTAAGTCTGCCTTTGGTTATGTGATTAGACATAAATAACAAACGATCACTTCTCCTTGTTATTTTGTGGCATGGTTCTGATCGGGTACACAGGGTAGGTCTACCATTGGTAATGTGATTAGACATAAATAACAAAAGATCACTTCTACTTGTCATATTGCGGCATGGTTCTGAACGGGTACAAAGAGTAAGTCTGCCATTGGTAAAGTGACTAGACATAAGTAACAAAATATTACTTCTCCTTGTCATATTGTGGCATGGTTCTACCAGCCTGATAGAGAACCACTTTATTAAGTCGACATCTCACTCATTATGTTGACATCATCGTCTTTATTAAGTTGCTTATTGAAATGAATGTGGCAACACCAGTAAGTGCCAAACTGGCTGAAGAAGCAAGTAAATGCCCCATCAACATCACAGATAACCAACTGGGAAGCCAACTAATGCAGGATTTCACTGGCAATAAATCCGAAGCATTAATTCTAAAAACTTACAAATGAACATAAATGGTTTCTACATTTTAACAGTGTCTCAATACAAGATAATGTTCAATAAAAAAGAATAAAATATTGGTATTCTGTCTAAAATGATGTACTGATTTAATCTCAGTTTAAAACAGCCCTGTATTTGACTTGTTTCGATTCAATCATATTGTATTGCTATTAAATAACACATGGTAAGGGTCTAGCAACATTCCCTAATTGTGGTTTAGATATATAGACATGCTTGTTATATGAGTTTTATAAAAACGGATAGTTTCTGAGTTACGAATGCACTTGGGGAGTGCATTCCAGATAGAACCACATGACGAAGTAAACGAATTTGCAATATTTGTAATATTTGCAAATAGTTGCGTTCTTGTATTAAAAAAATTGGGAATAATAAGTTATGCGATATTTTTACTCCTATTGTTTCTGAAAAAGAGAAAATAAATAATCCAGTTTTATTTATTTGCAATAATACATTTCTGATATTTTCCTCTTCTTTAAAAGAGGTAACCATCTGATTTCAGCATACAACTTATAAATAGAAAATGAACGCGTCAAACCGGTAACTAGTCTATATAGTTCGTGTTGTGTTTTTTTCTATCTTATATTTTCATACTAAGAACAATTAGCAAAGACGATTGAAACTGACTAATGCATATTCAAATGATATATAATTTTGGTTTGGTGCTTGCCGATTTCGAGTATATTTGATTTTTTGCATAAAAGTATCTATTATATGTTCCCATCATGACTAAACGTCACTCTTATATGTTTATGATGTACTACTAAATGAAACCAACCATTTATACATATTTAATTCGGAGTTAAAACATTTCTTTTTAAAGTAAAAAGTATAGTTTCAGTGTTTTTTAAAATTAAAATCAACTAACAACTGATTTGCCCTGACATAACGGTAGTATATCTACTAAATATGTTAAATTAGAAGCTGTAAAAGCAAGTATCATCAGCAACAGTTCGTGTTATACTTAACAAGTTTTCAGTGATAATATTAATGTAAGGTAAAAAAAACATAACTGTCCATCAAATTAAAATAGTTCAACATATACCATTTTGCCTTAATTTGCAAAGAATACCAGTGTACCAGTGTTGTTATTATTTCTTGCTTATTTGATTAATGACGGTCATTTATTTAAAAATAACTTAATCCGGTTCATGTAAGCGAAAAAGATTCTCATGAACAGATTCTCATAAATTTGAGTCTATTATGCTATTTTCTTGGTTGCATTCTGTACTCCTAAGCGATTCATTTATAAAGTATTTAATATTTTGTGTTTATATTGTTTATATATATATTTTAAAACATTTGTTAAGTTAGGAATGTATTAATGATAATTTTAAAATTTCAGGTTATTTGAAAAATACCCGGATGTCCAACAGCTGTTTGTGCATTTTCGAGGACTGACAGCAGATGAACTACGGAGCAACGAGCGTCTCAGGGAGCACGGACTGCGGGTGATGAACACCGTGGACAAATGTATATCGAGAATAGATAAAATAGACAGATTGGAAAAACTTCTGTATGACCTGGGTCAAAAACACGTGATGTATAACATCAAAATAGAATATCTGGACGTGAGTATTACAACAGTATTTACATAAAACTGTCAATGTTATTTATTCTGTACAATAATATACAGAATAAGCATCAGTAGATTTCTTAATTACTTTTTCAGAAAGAAAATTTGTACACATCATTTACAGAACAAAAGCGTTTCCTAAATATTGTCATTGGTGCAATAACTAGAACAATGAGTGAATTGTGTCGATACTAATTTGTCAGTTTTTTTAAGATTTCGACTGTGATATCATAATCAAATAAAGTTTATATATTATACAACGCATTCAACTTGAAGTTAACTTTATTTATATGACATTAAAGTGTTCGTATAAGGACTTAACACTATAAATGTCTTAAACAATTAATACGTATCAATAATAAATTTAAATTAAATAATTTAGTATGTCAAATGTACCAAAACGTGACAAAAATCGATAAGCAAATTGGAGTGGAAAACGAAATCCCCATTCTAATAATAGACAACATTTAAATACTGTTTTACGATCTTGGCATCGTCATTCTGGCTCTTTCTAAGATTCAACAATTTTACTACGTGTAAATCTGAATAACGGATCCAATTAAAATCATGAAATGAAATCACGTGACTCATTTACTGCGTCACAAAATCTGTTGCCATTTTAAGCGGAAAATCTAACCCTAACCCAAAGTAAGGAAACACTCTTTAATATATTATTTTGGCATGTTTAGATATGTTTGGCAATACGGGGAGTATATATAGGTAAAGTTTATTGGAAAAATGTTTTTAGCCAATTTTGAAATTTTAAAAAGTCCTGATTTTTTCGCCTTTAATATGATAAATTTTAAACATTAATTTAGTCTAAAAAATATTTAAATTTATAAGGTTATTTCTCGTAAAGGTTGCAATATTTCTGAAATACTGTGTAAAAAGTGTATTTTTACTTTCAGTTAATAGTGCCACAGTTACAGCAGGCTATAATCCCAGTATTAGCAGAGCGGTGGACATATCTTGTAGAGAGCGCCTGGTCGTCATTCCTCAGATACATTTTACATATTATGTCAGAAGCAATGGTTTTGTAGCAATGTCCAACCATTTTTATTCGGAACCCTTTGGTCACTGCTTACGCACTTAATTCGTAGAATTTTGGAAGGTGTTCCGAATGCTAATAAAACGGAAAATAGTTTGCAAGAGCGTGCACTTCTTAAATAGAAATTTATTAGTAATAATTAATCGGGGTTAAGTTTACCATTGTTCTTTATGATTGTGATATCAAGTGATTGTTCGAATAAATTATAATTATAACTATTTTTTCGTGATGTATCGTGGACTATCGTTTTGTAACGGATTTATTGACTGCAAAACAACACAGCGAAGCTAAGCGTTTGAAGTCTTGAGGCAGATACATAAAACTACACAAGACAACATGACAATACATCATCGTAAATGGAATCTTACTTTGCCCCGTTGTTGCTTTAGTCTTCGTCTGCCTCTTTACATTATGTTGTTTTGGTAAAAAAGAAAATTTGTGACATATCATAGTTTTTCTACAATTTCAAAATATAGAGGTTTCTCTTTCAAATCCGCATTATAACAATATGTAAGAGAGAAGTGTATACACTAAGTCTTAGATCTAAATATTACGACAATAAAAAACGATATCTTCAATGATTTATTAATGTAAATAAGATAGCAGATTGTGTCATCTGTACAATAGAGTTATTCTCAATCTGGTGTTCAAACTTCGCATCAACATCTCAAGCGTTCTTAAGTGTTTCAGATATTGTGCTGGACGATATTGCGAGACTGTCACAATAGATTGTTCAGAGGAATATCGTTTACAACTGTAAATAACATATCAACGATGAAATGAATTTAAAGTATATCGAAAGGGTAGCGTAAAATTTGATACAGTATATTACAGTTGGAATGTTCGGCTTTTATCAAATGTTTGTGTAAAATGTGATCGAAGTCTAGACATTTGTAAACACTTGCTGAATAAAGACGAATAATAAAAACAGCCAATGTCGATGTAAATTGATTAATCAGTGCTATGGACGACTGGTGATACAAAGTTATCACCAGTTTTAATATTGGCCACGAAGCAATCGTATTCTAGAGTTTTTGTACTATTTTTGTTTGTATTGAACGTCTTACTCAACAATTAATAATACACGTGTTCTGTATATAAAGAAATTCAGTACTCGATCACTGTAATCAATGGCTCTTAATTAAAACGTCTTGTTTTCAAAGATATTTGTTGTTCAAAATATAACGGACAACATATGGGGGTTGATAAGATTGCTTTTTCACAAAATATTTTGGTTTATATTTATTTTGTATCCATCTCATTATAATATACAAATAAACAATGACATCAATGTACACACGCACGAATATATTATATAATGCCTTTCGTATTAGAATTTTAAGATAATAAATATTATCAAAAAATCAATTAACCTTACATGTTACGACATACCAACACTCAATCTAAAACTGTCATAATTATCTTCACCCAACATCCGATTCGAAATCAAGCAAACGTGACAAAATGTCCAAATTGTCTCAACTGTCGAATGGAAACAAAAATCGCATTGCAATCTCCCCAAGCGTTCTGATGTGTGTCGAATAACGTGTTGTGCGTTGCTGCGAGACTGCCACAGGAGATATTTTATGGGAATATCGTTTACATCTGTGAATAACATATCAACGATAAAATGCATTTAAAGTTTAGTTAAAGGGTAAAGTTAAGTTTGATGCATTATATTACAGTTGGAATGTACGGCTTACATAAAATGTGTGTGCAAAATGTGACCATTTTATGTTTTTTTCGTAAAATTATCCAATTTATCACGTAATTTGTACATTCAAATTATTAATCTGATTCGATGCATAAATACCTTTTTTCACAAACAAATTAAATGCCAACATTGTTAACTTGAATTTGTAGATCCAATCGCAAATTGAATATGGTTGATATATTGCGTTTATTTCTTATAAATTCAAGTATTCGGTTATACCGTATATTCGGATATAACTCGTTAGATATTATAAGCTAGCTAGAATTTCTGAATGAAAAGAACTCCTTGATAAATCGACACTCTTACAAAGTTGTACGCGTATGTTTTAAGTAATCTAACTTTCCAAATACGTATATAAAATGCTTCATTTCAGTAAAAGCATATACAAATAATTTCAATATTACGATGTATAAACGAAGAAGACATGATATTTGAATTAACCTATATTTTAAGTCTGGCTTTATCTACCACACTCATCCACACCGTGTGATATTTCGTGCATAAATATATTAATCATCCCCGATTTTATGACCCAGGGTTTATGACAGGATGCATGTAGCATAACATCATATCATCGATAATAATCAATTAATTAAAGAGTCAGTGATAGAGTAGTGAAGTGATATCAAACATCCAATTTTACGGCCTGTATACATATAAAATCTAAATTTCATATGTGCATTATACAGATTTATCTCCATAAAACTAGTTACGTAAGAATATATAAAAATATACATGCACCAAATACGGGAATACTAGAATCCTGGTTTTAGGATATTGTACAATTGTTGACAAGTTCTTTTTTTTAATATGGTTTAACATCAGTTTCAATATATCTCAATATAAGTAAATAGCATGTCAAGATTTACTGGTGGAGGAAGACATCAGAATGAACCCGAATAAAATTGCCGTCCTACCCAAAATATAACAATTGAGTTTAATCAGTGACTAAATAACAGAGAATGACAGAATCTTCTTCCGGTATAGTAAACAAATGCCTGACCTCCTAGAGCCACGTGATCAAGATATACTATTGTTTACACCGTTGCAGGTGCGTTCCACGCCACTGTCGCAAATATCACGGTCACGTGATTGGGGAACAATAGGTGCTTACGTATTCTAACGAGAAACACCGGCTCCTGCGAGTCTCTGTAGATAGATTACTGATTTAATTAATCGATTAAAATAAAGCAACACTCTAGCTATTTTCTATTATTGGTTTTCATATGTATTTTTATTATTTATATTTGTCTATTTCGTTGTATAATTATAATTTACTTTCGCGGATTGCACTTTATAATTGAATTGGCTATTATTCTCTAGTTTCAACCGTCGTGAATTCGAAGTTGAAAAATCTGTAGAGCGCCTCGCTGAAATTAATTAACATGCTCGATAACATGTATTTGCAATTCCTATGTATTTGTTGCAATGTATATCTTATCTTATAATCATACTTTTTCGTATTCATATCTTTACTATGCATAATCTTGTTTATTGTTTTATTTATTTAAAATAAGTAAAACATTAAAACGAAACAAGATAACGGAAAATGTTGATATGTTACGAAAGTCTCTGCAAGCATCTCCCGTTATTTTTCTGAAATGCCAACTATCAATTACTTGTAGCAGGCGAAACTCGCTTTTTAACAGGCTATCCGCGTGGAGAGTTATGGGTTAACAGCTGGCACCACATAAAGTTTTTGGATATCGGCGCCAGTTGCGATGCCGTCTATGTCTAATCCCTTGGTATAATATATTATTATTATTAAATATTTAGATAAATGAAGGTCTATTAAAACGATAAAATTTACACACACTTACCGGATCAATTTCGCTTATAATTCTTGGTAATTTTCCGATCCCGCGACACTGCTTTGTGTATCTCTGTGAATCAGGAAGTTTACATATAATTATATAAATTTACCAAATTTGAAAATGCTAACATTTTGTTATAAAATCCATGATATGCACAGTTCGATAATACTTATACTAATTGTTTCTTAAAAACGAATTTCATTGATAATATAAAAAACATTTCTAGATGATATTAATAAACATTACATCTGACATGATAGAAATATTGTTTTAAGTTTGGAGATAAAATGTGCTTTCACTACTTATTTAAAAGATTTCAGTCGGTTCTGTCATCACGTTTGTAAAATTGGACAGTTTTAAAAGTAGATTATTATTGCTGTCTTTTTGGTTACCATATCATAAGGAATTTAGCTACATTTGTTTAAATTACTCTATCATTAAGGATAAATATAATCACATACGATATATATAATACCCACGTGTATATAATGATCTTTATGATCGTATGTGAACGTATTTCAAAATCGCTAGCGGAACAGAGGCTCTGAATTGCACTGTTTACCTGTATTTTTCAAATGTACTGAACAACGCTGACAAATGATCTTATAATACATTTTATTGTACTGACTATGTACTAAAATACTATATAACGTACTAAAGTATATGTTATTTAGTACATGCCATTGATTTTCTGCATCGATTAAGACTTTAAGCAGGTCTCAGAGTTCCTAGTGTATACGACATGCGCGGAGAATATATATGGCGGCTACCTATGCACATAGCATCCAATTCAAATATGCATTAAGCCAGATATTTTCTCACAATTTAGGGAACAGTCTGAAATTATTTTGAGCCAGATTCCTTGATATGTATTTGTCTGAAACTGTGATTTTAGCGACATGGGCTACCATGTACATATTTTCTATTCTGTCAATATTTTTACCGTATTTCTAATCGACTCTACATTGTTATAGCGTGAATAAACAAAAGAGTGTACAGTTAGTGGTATATACCCTGATGCGTGGTGTAGGGGAGTTATAGTTCCTATTCATAAAAAAGGAGATAAAACTGACCCTAGTAATTTTCAAGGAATTACTCTTGTAAATATAATCTCGAAACTATTTTTATTGGTTTTACGGAACCGAATTAATCGCTGGTGCGAATCTGTAAATGTATTTAACGCTTCACAATTTGGCTTCAGGGATAACCGAAATACAACTGATAGTATATTTATTCTTCATTCAATTATTCAAAAGATTTTAGCTAATAAATCCAAACTATATTGTGCATTCATTGACTACGAAAAAGCTTATTCAGGTATAAAATTCACTCACACGGGTAATATGACACACGCTGTGAACGCGTTATCTGAACAAGCATTGAAGGCTTATAATAACTTACTATCTGTTTGTGATAGACTTAATCTCGACATTAAAACCAAGTTATCCCTTTTTGACTCGATGGTGGTACCTATTATCTTATATGGGGCGGAAGTCTGGGGTATCTATGATTTCAAGGAAGTGGATAAAATTCATATTAAATTTTGCAAACGTATTTTAGGTGTTCGTCAGCAAACCTTAAATCTAGCTAAGTTAGGGGAACTAGGAAGATATCCACTGTCAATAATAGCTAAAGAGAGAGCATTAAAATTCTAGACTAAGATTTTGAAAAGCCCAAATTCTATTATATATAGATATTTTATTGATAAATGTAAATCTATCACTGGTAAATGTTGGGCGAGTAATGTGAAGGGATATTTGGATACACTAGGATTTGGTGAACTATGGTTAAACTTTAATACAGACGTAAATTATCTACCCACGTTTAGACAAAGAATACGTGATCAGCATATCCAGAGTTGGAATACTGGCACTGAAGAATTGCCTAAATTGGAATAGTTTAGGAAATTCAAGAAACAGTTTATTTTTGAAGACTATTTAGATGTTAAAAAAAATAATGCCATTAGAAAACAGTTAACGTGCCTTAGATTAAGCTCCCACGTTAAAAATTGAATTTGGAAGATTTAATAATATAGATAGAGAAAATAGGCTATGTAAATTATGTTCCATGAAAGTTGTTGAAACTGAATGTCATTTCTTACTATGTTGCCCAAGATACCATAGCATCAGAATATTATATTTGAATAGTTCATCTTGGCCTACAGTTCAGAAATTCTCAAGTATTATGTCAAATAAAAACAAGAAAACTATTTTAAAAATAGGAAAATATGTATCTGAAGCTTTTAAGATTAGAGCACTAGAACAAGTAAATAATATTTGATAATAAAACTACTTTACAATCCCTATATAATGTAACTGTTTCTTATACTCAACATGGGTATAGCTTAGTACGTAACTTGTATGTGAATGATATTTATGATTTTGTTATGTATTGTGTCTTGGCCATATTTATTTAAAAACTTTGTAAATGGCCAAAGGCAAATGTTTGCCGAAATTGCCAATAAAATTTGATTTGAATTTAATTGAATTGCTATCCGTTAGAAGCGCACTCAGTTGGGTATTTAACATAAAATACAATGCGTTAAATATTAATTTGAGAAAAATAAATAATAACGTAAATAAATGTAAAAAAAAGTTATATCTAAATGTGTCTCGTATAATTAAAATATATTTAATAAATATATAGGTATGGAAACAAGTACATGTAAATCCATATAAAAGTTTCAATCTCTATTTTGACAAAGTAAGATACGAGTGGTTATCCAGAAGTTCGTGAACAAATCTCATAAAATGAAGAGGACATGTCGGATTTATTTGGAGTTTTACATGTATATATTTAACATCACTTCAAACAGTAGGCAAAACATGAAGAAAATATATATTCATATAAAATAGTAACATGTCTTTCAAAAATGTCTTGTACGCCTATCTGCCGCAGGTCAGATTTACGTTACGTCGTCGCGACGTCAATTCATTTCACAAGTAATTTCCCTACTCTTGCTTGTTGCTAAACTCATACATATTAGCAATCGAGGAACCCTTTGTTCACTCTAAGGACTTGCATGTTATTCATTCTTAATAACCATGTGCAATGTACCGTAACCTATACTTAATTCACAGCATAGTTCATTAATTGTATTACGGCGATCCTTATTGAGGCACCTTTTACTACGTTGCTGTGGTGTTGACGCGATTTTGACACAGGGCGACCACACATGTTATCATCCATTATTGCTTCTTGTTCTTCACTGTACCGTTAAAGATTACAAAACAAACTTCAACTAACATTCTCGGAGCTTTACTAAGCATGTATATCACCTGGATCAGTGTTTTACTAATATTGACACAAATTTCATTGTTTCATCTTTTCCTCAGACAGAAGTTTTGCTTATTAACGAGATTGTGTTTTTATGTAAGTTTGTTTAAACTCCTAACCCTTGCGCGCCATACTATAACTGGACTGACGAATGTAGACATTGATGAATTGTCATCAATAATATATGTATTACCGCGAGTTTTACAGGGAAATCATTGTTATTTTTCAAATATTTATCTGTGAAATTGTTCAACACTTTGAGCTGCGGCACTAACCATGTATGCATGATGCTATAGAGACAATAACATAATTATTACATAAGAAATGCATAAAAATTATGTACATCGATGACAAATACACCAAATCTTAAGCTGTGCAAAATATAGCGATGTACTTGCGTGAATATGGATTTAGTTCAATTTGTCCTTGAACTTCTGGATAACCCCACGTATACTATTCTAATTACACATGTAAAAAAAACAGATCATTAACTAGGACAGGTGTGTCATTTTTCATATTGGTACATAGCTAAAGCCAACGGCACTTATGTAGCTTTCATAGGACATAACAACGGTTTTGAATATTTATAGCTATATTGGAGTAACATGTAACTATTTCTAAACTGATGTAATTGTATGTTTGAATCTCGAAGAATATACAAATTGTTAAATGATTGATAAAAATGATCCTTACCTTTTTATGCCATTAAGGTATTGAATTTTTACAAAGAGAATGTATCAAAGTGTTGCCATTGAAACTATTCACAAAGAAGATCATGGTACAGACTGGCAACTTTTGTAGTTATTTATATCATAGTGTTGCGAAGAACGTTTGATTTGACCATCTAAAATTGAGTATTAATATGCTGTAAAAACTTTTTGTTAAAGAGAACTTGACTTTGACTATTATTTTCTAGTTTCAACCGTCGTGAATTCGAAGTTAAAATAACAATCATCTTCACTGTCCGAATGTTAAAAATATCCGAATAAAAATTGCATTTCCGGCAGTTTCACTTTTCGAACGTCGCGAATTTAACATTTCGCAAATATATCAAATCGGACAAATTAGAGCAAATTCGCGAATTAAAGTGTTTTACAGTTTGTTTTTGAAGATGTGCCTAGCTGGGCCCGGACTTAAATTGTAATTCGTTTATTCACATGTTCACATATAATCATATATGTTATTTATTTATTCATATGACGTGTACAATACATATTATGTTTAAAACATATGCAAACATGTTAATGAATATTAAAAAACACCCAACTCATAAGACATATCATTCTTTATGTTATGAAAATTGCAATTTCTTAAACACGCAAATAAAGACGGAAAAATTACATGGCATTGCTTTACATACATCGACAACAAAAGCAGCAACATAAAAATATCAATCATGCAATTACAAATGGTTTTTAATTTTATCTTTTTTAAGAGCATTTAAGAGCTTTAAGTCATGAGTGAGATGTTTTAAAATCTGCTTCATAAGCGATAAGTATAATATGTCGCCTTTTCAAAATTCTCCATTGGTTGAAAATCCTTCAATCAGATTTACATTTCGTATGTTCGAACAATTTTGGAATGTTCATCTCTAGTTTGGAACAATTGCACTGATTAATCATCGATGTCGCTAGATAAATTACAAGTTGCATGTATAGTCACTGGCGTATCCAGATCCGTATCTACTGAAAATTTATATGTAGAATGTGGATAGAAAACTCTTTCGTATTGCAGAACATTACAGGCATATGACCTTTTTGTCTGCTGCTTCGTTAGCTACATTTAACCAATCTATGAAACAAAATAATAGTTCAATACCCCCAACACTGTCATTATGGTAATTGAACATTTTCAGTTATATTGGCAAGACTAAGAAATAATTGCAATATTTTAAATAATGACTTGTTCTGTGATCATATTAGAACTAATTCTTGCTGTTCACATTGTTGTAAAGTTGAACATGCTGAGCATTATTTTTTTCCAAATGCACAACGTCACCATTATTTAACTCGACAAGACCATTTCACCCAAAACGTACAAAATGCCTTCTGTATGGAGACAACATATCACAGTATAAGCCATACAATACCATATCACAGAAACTAAACGCTTTGCATAATCTCAATTACGTTTTTCTGTCTTGATCTTAACTGTACTACATTACTTCGATCTTATGAACTACGTAACTATACTTAAGGATACGTTGTTTCATCGAACGTCATAGAACGTGTTCTAGTATTTTATTATAATCAATTTAAATAGAAAAAAAGGTTTAAATTAGTTGCTAATCATTGTCATGTTTGTTAAATCATTGTCATGTATTAAAGTATTATTTTCACAATAAAATGATTGGGTTTTATGGTTAGATTGTATTGTTTGATATGAAAGATGCGGAGGAGTATGCAAATGTTATTGATTAAAGATAGTGAGAAACTACTAAATATAGTAAAACGACCTGGACAATGTTATATAAAAAAGAATTTCCCTGTAAAAGCAAATATAATATAAAAATCAACATTGGTAATTTTAGTAACATTACACAGCTTGAATTGCATTTTGATAGAAATTGATTTAAACGGGTCATATATTGATTTTATGTGTATGTTTATTATTTAACCATTTTTATGTACAAGAAAACCATCTGTTTTTGTTATTGTTTGTTAAATATAGTTAACAAATATCCTACAAAGATGACAATACAAAAAAGGTCAATGTAATTCAAGATTAAAGATAATACTGGAATTTAGGTTTCTAAAGATGCATGGTTTTTAACTTACAGTACCGGTACAGACAAAACGCAGAAACCAACGAAGCCACGGCAACACGATCTTAGACGTTGCGGGATCGATCCAAAGTTCGAGCCGATATCTTTGAAACAAAACAACTCATATCTTGTTCTACCCAGGATACGAACTCGAGAGCGGTTAATATAAGCTCTGAGTTCTCATCGCAATCGCGCTAAGATAAATTAGTATATTAAACTAATTAACGGGAAACAAAATAATGAAACCAATACCAATTTACTGAAACAATCAAAATAACATAAAGAAAGTGATAATGTATCCAATATATATACTGTAAGCTACAACCTAATGTTTGGTACACTTACTGTGGAATATCATTTTCTCTAAAATTTAATATCATATTCTGGAAGTGAATCCTTACAAAATAGTCATAATTGGTTAGCTATAATACAAAGAAAATATAACCCGAACCACATCGTCAACAATTTATGGCGATGACAATCACTAGTGTAACATTTGCCATTGACTATCGAATGTCAAATCGTTTTTAAAACAGAAATTATTTGTTTCTGTTTAATTCAGCGAAGAAGTGCCATTATCCAATCATCATTATTTTAAAATTTCATCCCAATACTAATTGTAACCTTTATTTAATAGAAATCCTTTTTGTTAAAATTAGCAAAACATAATTTTGTCTCCCATTAAAAATGTATTAACTCCAATACCTTCACATGATTTGTCAAGCTCTTTGATGACATTATCTGACAAATTACTTTAAATTGATACATGTTTCCTATAAAAACATTTTTTTTTATTTAATATAATCACCTAGTTCACTTGTATTATTATAAAGTGTAAATTGAAAAACAAAAAAATGGCGTGGGCCCCTTAAAGCTGTAAAGGTAACATGGATATAATTACTCCTATATAACATCTGGGTGATCGTAAATATTCACGATACCTTTCCAGCTAAAGGGGTACGCTGCACTTTTAACCATAAAAACTATTTCTAAAATAATGTATGCAAGTCAAGTACACCAGTATAGATAGATAGATAGATATTTCTTTATTTAAATCTCATCATGGTTAATACACAGTATATACATTAAATTAAACATTATATTTAGCAGTTAGCCATGCCATTCTATAAAGAATTATAAGAGACTATATTATATGTAAAACATATCAATACATATTTTAAACCAATTTGTCACAATTAATAATACTTGTTGTTTATATATTTACTGATAACCTTACAGACTAGCAAACATACCTGCATAATAGCACATATAACACACCACGTTTCAACATATATATACACCGTAAAAAATGAGAGGCCAGTCCTTATCTTGACATATTGTCTAAAATGTTATTAAAATTATATAAGATTACGATGTGAGGAGGAAAGGAAATGCTAACGCATCTGCTACTTAAAGCTTAAAAAATATTTTAAAAAATCGAATATCATTCTAGATCAGATCTAGAATGAACTGATTAGCACCGGCTTCTCACTACAATGTTAAAATGCTTCATATGTCTAAATCAACTATTACATTATTTATATACAACTATATAAAATATTTCTTCTTCTCTCTAAAATCATAAAACAGGTTTTGGCACTTAGTTTCACAACACTTTGGTTCGATAGTATTTAGCATAGTTTATCATTATCGCTACACGAATTAAATTCCTTAAAAACACTTACAATTTCTGTCAATAACTCTGATCGAATGGTATCATACAAAGGGCAATTTAGTAACACATGCATCTCATTTTCAACTTCATCTTTACAATGAAAGCACACTCGATCATTTACACTCAACTGTCTATATCTTCCAGTTTCTATGGCTATTGGAGCAGTGCCACTTCTAAATTTTGCTAAAGCACCTCTATGGCGTCTATTGTATACTGATTTACAGTATGGTTCCACAATATATTCATGTTTGAACTGTTTATAAAGTCTAAGTTTATTTCCCCCGTTACCTCTTTGTGAAACTTCTCTGTTTACGTCTTCATGCCACTTTGTGACAACGTCATTCACAATCAGTGGTATTATTTCGTTTAAAAGTACACATTTATTTGCATTTACATTAACATTACCATATCTTTCTACATTATATTTTTTGAACATTTCTAATACTTTAAAATTCCAGTTCTTGCATCTATTATTACTTTTTGAATTTGACCATAAAAATATCTTTTTATTTAGTCTTGTAGTTTGCATATTAATACAACGACACCAATTTAATAGTACACATTTCCACACTTTACCTATACATGGTGTCCATCCTATATCTCCAGTAACTGCAGAATTTGGTGTGTATTTACCCACATTTAAAAAATATCTAGCCGCTCTATTCTGGACAGCATTTATGCTACTAAAATTATGTGTACCCCAAACTCCAGCCCCATACGCAATAACTGGAAAAACAAGATTATCATATAATTTTGAAAAAACTTCATATGGGAAACCACCGAAAGCTTTTGATTTTGCAATAAGTAGGCCTAACGCTCTGTTTGCAGATTGCGCAACAATTTTTGCAGTCACTGCAAAATTTAGGTGTTCTGTCAATATAAGACCTAGGTATTTATATTGTGACGTGTACTCAATTACATCATTGCCACACTTAAATATAACATTACAACGTTCACATGATGGATTTCTAAAATGTACTATATTGGATTTGGTACAGTTAACTGACAAGTCTGCAGCTACTTTCTAATTTATAAGTGACACAAGTCGAATAATACGTCCTAGAACACACATATCGGTGATTATTAATTATGACAAAACGTGAAAACTAAACAAAAACACTAGTTTAATAAACTAATTTCTAAAATACGAAGTATCACACAGTAAATCTTAGATTAATACGCGGTGATACGTTGGTCGGCGAAAACATTCATTTGATTAGTAAACATGAGTGTAGGCGACTAAAAGTAGCCGTTGACTCATTTATACAACCAGTATTATATAAATGAATCAAAGTATCCTTTATACAACCAGTATTATATAAATGAGTCAATGTATCCTTTATACAACCAGTATTATATAAATGAATCAATGTATCCTTTATACAACCAGTATTATATAAATGAATCAATGTATCCTTTATACAACCAGTATTATATAAATGAATCAATGTATCCTTTATACAACCAGTATTATACAAATGAATCAAAGAAGTATTTAATTCCACAAATAAATACCTATTCATAACATATGTACATTGATTGTTATTTAGAATGTCCTCTTTAACAATAAGTTTAGTGTTAGATAAGGGTACACGTTGGTCAAATTAGTATTAATCACTAATTGATACGACATTGTGGAGTATCATCTAATTATAGTAGTTAAATGTATTAAGTATAATGAACATCATATTAAACTTTCGTTACACTATATCTATTTTACTAGCAAATGTTAAGACATTAGTTTAATAAAAGAAAAAAAGTATGTCAGTATTGATTTAAAGTTAATACAAATACTCTCATCAATCTCTTATATGAGTTTGTTTAACTTTTTAGTTCATCATCATTTCATTGCAAATATTCAAATCAAATAATGTTGAAATAAAATTTAAAAAACTCATATAGGAGACTTTTGAGAGTTTTACACTAAATTTATATTAAAACTGACATGTTCAGATAAGACATGAACATAAATTAGTGCAAACATTTCTACAACACGTCAATATTGGACATGTATCACCGAAGTATTCATTATAATAACCTGAAATGAAAATGTATGCATACCCAGCAGGAAAACTAACAACATCATTGCATGTACGTGGAGACGTTTTTACAGTCGCCTTAAGACACATACAACACCATTATGGCATCAAAAATAAGAAAATATACGTCCGACAGGAGACGCAATCTTCAAAGGACACTGCCATAATCAATTGCAATGATGGGCTGAGAGCCATGAATGTAAAATACGACTCCTTAGGGAAAAACAATAAAACATTAATGCCACGTACAACATGTTTGATAATAAAAACTGGAAATAACAATTTCATTAAAGATAAATGGCTTGTTCCGAATGTTTTACGGCCTATACGCATCATCACATGGCTAGTTTGCTTTATTATCTCAGCACATGTTACCACTGCGCACGTGCTTATCATACCGTGTACATTTTGTTAATTGTAAACAATCGTAATTGTCCATACGCAATAAACACATTGTTGTAGCTATATATGCATTCTAACCGTTAAAATCTGAAAAGTGAATTATGTCATTTAAAACATCTAAAAGGAGAAAAGATTATAAAATATAAAAAATTGCATCACGTTACTTCTTTACGAAACTATATAAATACGACAGTGGTTTAGTGGTAGAGCGTCCGCCTCGCATGCGAAAGGTCGTGGATTCGATCCCAGTCGGGCATACCAAATACTTGAAAAATAGTACTAGAAGCTTCCCGGTTGGCACTCATTTTTAGAGGATAATACTAAGTTTGTTTGAACCGGTGTCAGTATAATGTGACTGGGTGAGGTGTCATACCATATGTTTTCGATCTGATACTCAAGTGTGGCAGTGCTTAAAATACTGTCTCAAGTAGACACCATCTATGTTTATTACAACGCTAAACACTATACAACAACCACACCGAAACTATATATAGAATAATGAGACACGTTGGTATGTACTGGTTGCAATACTAATGGGATATGTTGGTATAGATTGGTTACAATAATAATGGGACATGCTGGTATAGACTGGTTGCAATAATAACATAAATCTAAGGAATGAACTTTGTCAACGATTAATGTGAAGTATACATCAAACAAGCAAAATATAATGGAGTCATTTCGGAGTTTATTTATTTTGCATGTGGCCCATATAAGATTATATCTATTATTGCCCAACACATATACTTCCTCAAATAAACGCAGCCAAACAATATATTAGCGTAAGATCACGAGGTTGAACATAACAAATCACAGTGACTGTGTGAACTAAATAAAATACAAAAAAAACATTGAACTGAATGGCATTGAATGTCAGATTGAAACATAAGTAAGGAATATTATTGTTACTTCCCTCGAATATTGGTCTCATCTTTATCATGCGTTGCTAGGTTACGATGAAAAATGTATGAGGTTTATTGTTAAACATCATTATTGCGTAACTTCCGTAACGGTTTATATTTCAAAGTCTAAATTTGTAAGTTAATGCAATACAAACGACATATATTCTAGAAGTGAGAAGTAAACTATAAACTTAGAACTCATTTTACACATGGATCCCTTGTGAAACAATGCAGTATAAGACAAATGAAACAGGAAAAAACTATATGAATTATGCGTCTAACACTGATGACATTATCCATTAACTATACAGCCAGTAGAAAACATTAATTTGAATTACGAAGGCATTTCTGTATAAGAATTACTTCTGTTGGAAATCATGGAATTGTTATACGCAATTACCTAGAAAAGAACGGTGTAGCTTACCAAATAACTAGTATAATTTATCAAGGAGATACATCTATTTAGTAGAAGAGATAATTAACCTTTTTATTATTCATTGTATGTGGGTTACGTGAAGATACAGATGAGTTTAGGAGGATCTAATGTAAGAAATGGCCATTATTCGATTTATAGTATCAAGAACTGTAGTTACGTGTAATGAAATGAAGATCAGCCATTCATGTTTTAAACAGAACTCCTCTTACTCAACATGTTAACTACATATGCAATCAATTTCAAACATAAACATTACAGTGTTTATATTATTTAAACAATTAACAGCTAAGCCAAGTGATAAAATAGAGGAAACTACTATTAAACTGTCGTATAGCGATGCCCGTATCAGATAATATTTGTTTAGCTGAGGTCTGCTTTCTCAGTCAGTAATATCAGCTAACAGGTCTCACTACACGGTTGAATTTTGTTATGTGTTCTATATAAAATAAGCTCTAGGATTTCCATGTTAAAAAACAACAAATAGAATTTTTTTAAAAGTATTTTTGTTCATAGAAAGAATATTTACCCATAGGAAATTGCACATGGACTGGTAGATTGACCAGCCTGTATTTTTAAAGGGGATGCAGTGACACCCTAAGATTTCTTTTTAAAAAAGAAGACATCAAATGTTCATAAATGCATGCATATACTGAAATCCTATTAAAGTTACTGTTTTAACACCAGTGATGTCTTATTGCAATATATGCTATGCCAGCTTTCGCTCTAGTCATCTGCAGCAAGAAATTACAACCATTTTGAGAATATTTTAAAACCAAATAACATAATACTGTTAAAGTGTAAGCTATCATGTTGCCGTAAGAAAAAGAGACTTAACTGTGTAGTGATACGTTAACGATGAAAGACTGTGTGGTATTTTAGGAATCAATGTATCATGCGAATGTATAGTATACGATATATTGTAGATTATTGTATATATCTTGACATATACACAGGTTTGTTATCTTATATACACCCGACACATGTTAGTACCATCCAACATTTGTTTTGACTGTATACCCAATTATTATTTAGGCCTGCTAAAATTGAAAACTTCCACAACAAAAATCGACACTACATAATTTTTTTCATCCTGAACAGCAATTCAATACAAAAATAACTAATTAGTTAATTGATTATTTAAAAATATTGTTTGGTCTTATTCTCCGGAACGTCTAGTCATATTCGTGAAATATTCCATTTGCAACAAAAGACCTGATTTTTTATGACATTGGAGAGCTTTTAGGTGAAAAGACATACGCGATTGAAGCAAGCAGATTAAACCATAAACCAAACATAACTATGAATAACTATACATAATCTTACTATATAAGGGTATGTACCGTTTAACATCAAACAATGAATTAATAAGTTTACCTGTGCTGATTACAGAAAATTTATAGAATTATGTTGATACAGGGGCGCCTATCTATACGTTTAATTTGTTTTTATATCGGTCAATTTTATTCTACTGGAATAAAACACACCTTTAACATTTTGCTTATGTCTCCTGTTTACACATCTATTCAATTGTATTACAGTTATTTAATGTCAAAACATTAAGAGTGTATGGTACAATTGGTCAAATTGTGAGCTCTTTCGGCTTTCCTGCGAACTACATTTTCCCGCCATTGAAACAATGCATGTATAGTCCGGTTATTATTGGGAATAAATGAGAGTAAAAATGTTTAACAAAGCCTTCTCAGAAAATCAAATGTTTTTTTCCGGTCTTATGCGCAATAATTACAATTTTCCTCTCTTTACATATATAGTGATGCCCTTTGAAATAATAAATGAAATCGGATTGCGGGACACGGAGGAGGAAAACCGAATAGCATTAAAAACCCTAAGTATTCATGTTCTGAAATTGCCAGTGCATTAACAGTTTCCTGTTTCTGAGTACTAACAGTAAGTAATAAAAAGGTTATGTATAGAAAGAACTCATTCTACATTATTAAATGTTGTTTTTCATTTAGTACGGTTGATACGCTGACAAGGCCATATTAAAGGGACACGCCAGAAATGTTGGTTTAATCAATTGTTTTATTTGTATTTCTGTTGATATATTGAAATCTATACATTTTTCAAATACTTATATATTAATGTAAGGTGTAGTGAATATAGTTATGACCCGTTACACCAGCTGTTGCGGGTTCGATCCAAGCTCGACCAGATGCCTCTACACAAACAGGACTAAGTACTGGTTTTACCCAGGAATCAGATCCGAGAGCGGTTCAAATACACTTTAAGCTTTCTTTGCATTAAAGCTAAATAAATTGGTATAACATATATGAATAAAATTAACTTAAAATAAACAGACACAAACAAGACAATGTATGCAATAGAGAAGACGTATCATTCAAAGGTTACAGTCACCATAGCAGCTAAAACGTAAAATAATAACAATCAGCAGCGGAGTCAGGATTTCATAATGGGGACAGGAAATAGGGCGAGTAGGTATAACAAAATAGTTAGGTTGTTGTGGCCTAATTTAGTAGTGTCAGCTAGTACGTGTCCACTGTAATGGTATAGGCCATATTTAGAACAGGTAGCGTGGAATTGCTGAAACATACCGATAGCTCGATAGGAGTAACGTTTTTATGATCTTTTTACATTTTCATACTTTGATTAAAGAATAAAAAAAAAATGAAGTTTATTTCATTAAATTCCTTTAAGTATCAAGAAAGTTAAAATTAATTAAACGGGTTTATATGCCATAAAACTAATTTAAGTTTACAATGGCCTACTAGCATACTATCCACATTGGACCACTATCATACGATGTTTGAAAGTTTGTTGTTTCATAATTTGCACGAAATTCACTAAGGTATGAGGACTGTTTTGCGATATATGCTGACTGTATTATGGAAGCACTGTCCAGTATAAGCAAAATCATCTTTGGAGTGGCGTGACGAGAAAGATTGAGCAGGGTACTGTTCCAGTTCATAACGGCAGATGGATATGTGCATTTTATATTATGTTGTATTTAAATGTCTGATAGATATATATTTGACATAATCAGATCTAAGTTAAGTTGTATAAATTGTTCATATCCATTCCGACGATAATGTCTGTAATTTAATTCACATCCACGGTATTGAGAAGAGTTTTGTTAGAATATAGGCCGAGGAATCTGCGAACGTATTTTAGCTGTTGATATTGTGTTTACGATGAAGTATTAAAATTCACCATGTTAGAATTGATTGAAATGTGTAATTAAATTTTGTTGATGCTTATTCTGATATTCACAAAGTGAATAGATACAGAATTGGTCTGTTATTGTTCATATTATAAATGAGAAGTTATATAGAGATATAATTGCTATTTTGAGATTGACGGAAGGTCGTTTATGAGATGTTGTTTAAACTGCCATGTACTGCAGATAGTAAGAATTGAATGAACTGTTGATAAATCTACCATGAAACTGTTAGATGGTAAGAATTCATTGTACTGTTATAATATGTTGATAAATATACCGTGAAACTGTAAGATGGTTAAAAATGAATGCACTGTTATCATATATTGATAAAAATACCATGAAATTGATAGATGGTAAGTAATAGACGCCAGTGTCATTACATATTTGAGTAACTAGTACATCTGAGTTTATATATATATATATATTGTATCCGTTTTAAAGATATAAGCGAGGTATATGTCTGCTACGTCAACGATGTATCTAGACGTGACAGGAAGTAAGCTGGTGGTAGTACAGTCATAAGGACAGCAACCAACATACTGCGTACAGTCGAAAGTCGGCGACAAGGCGACGTAAAGCCAGATAGTCAGTATAGAGTTCTAGGGAAGATAATCTAGTTTATATAGCCATCGCCGCCAGAGACTAGTGATGCTAAATCTACAATAATCCGGACGCGGTAGTAGTATTTAGAACATTTTTAAAAACAGCTTTAACATTCAAATGATATAAGAAGTTTGGATTGCGATGTAGATTATTGAACATGTAGGAGATAGAACTGTGTAAAAAGTGTTAATACCATCGTAGAACCTTTTCAAACTAGCTGTTTTTAAAGTAATTATCTTTAATTTGTTTATTGTATAATTGTATATTCGTAATTTTATTGATGTAAAATTAAAATTTTAAATTTGTCTTTGTGTATGCTTGTATTTTACCCTCGTGAGTTGTCGGCCCTTGGTCATTTTGCTACAGTAGGGATGTCTTTTTTCAATACGTATATACATATATATATTCCCCTGAACCCTTCGTCATATTATATTATTAAATTCTCCTGTTTTTTTATGAACGGAACAGAACATTCTTTTATTTTGGTTTAAAGCATTACAAAAGCTTTTTAATAAATTATTCAATTACATAATCGAATACATATGGTACATGCAAAAGTACATATTAATATTAAATACAAACATTTTAGAATATATGGTAGTAATAGTAATCATAGTGAGAATTGATTATAAGGCTGGTTCACTTGTTATTCACATATGATTATTTATAATATAATCACAAATATCTAAGTAGCTGTTTGCATTAAGCATCTGTTTTCGCATTTTAAACGATTAAATACAATATGATGCAAGTTTGATAAACACAAAAATTTTGTTCGACTGCAAAAGATAAAGGTATTTGAACATACTGGGTTTATTGATATAATATTTTGGAATATATTGCTTACGAAGTTCATTATAATAAGGACATATTAAAATAAAATGATATTTACTTCTATATCGTTTTTTTACAAAGCACACATTTTCTTTCATTTCTATCTATGTTCCTGTGACGTTTTTATGTACAAACTGTGAGATGACAATCTTATTTTAGCTATAATGTGTCTATGGTGTTTGTTGTTAAGTTTTACATAACTTGTTTGAAATGTGAAAAACATAAATTCAACTATACACTTACGATATATGCTGTGATATCAGTTAGGATCATCTTGTACGTTTAGTCTGAGCCGATATCCCAGTTTATAGTGAATATCCTAGTAATATAGTATTGTCATCCTGTGTGTGAGATATGATTTTTTACAGTCTGAACAGGCAAAACATACACATGTTTAAACATATATTTAAATTTTTGCACTTATGCAAGTCAAAACGAACAACTTAGTGTTCTTTTTCGAAAACAATGCAACAGTTGAAATATTTCAGAAACACGTAATTATGATTGAAATTTATGTTACCTACTCCGCCCAAATAATACAAAATTATGAAATATTGTTCTGATATACGACGTGGAAATAACGAAAACAATGATATAATAATTATGTTTTGCGTGCGTGTGGATTTGTAAGCGTATGTGTTAGCGCGTATGTATGTTTTATTTATTTGTACGCATTTTCATATAATTATTGCATCATTTGTTATATAAATTGTATCTTGTTGGGTCGTATGTCCTATTGGAATAAAACATTATATACTAGCGGAAAAAAGAAACTGTGCATGGGTATAATATGCTATAGCTTAGGAGATATATAAGAAATCGCAAAAAAAATTTCAACAGGGTTTTATCTGACCTTTATTTAACACCAGCTCAATTGATATGGTTATTGCACCAGCAGCGTCTTGGATAGAGATCATTTTTCAGAGCCAGGGCAGCACATTCACATTGTTCTGGATCAAGAAGTCGGTGACGACCCGTGCGACGTGCGGCCGAGCGTTATCCTGTTGCAGCGTGGCGTTACGTTGCTGCACAAATTGTAGGACATGAGGCCGTATGATTTCGTCACGGTATCTGATGCCTGTAAGTGTGCCGTTCACAACCACAAGAGATGTTCTGCCACGCCACACCATGACACTACCTCCGCCGAATGGACGTCATGAAATCACACAACTGTCATGGAAACGTTCACCAACAGGACGGTACGCTCTAGAACGACCAGTCGCTGCTGTCGAGATGAAACATGGACTCATCCGTGAAAAGAACACGTGACTAGTCCTGTTGCGTGAAGTGTATGTGTTGTCTACACCAGGCAAAACGTGCTACACGATGACGTTGCTGGAGAACAGGACGTATGGCTGGACGTCGTGGACGTATGTCCTCGTTCAAGCTAATCGATTACGTACCGTTCGGGGACTAATTCTTCTAAGGTCAGGAATACTTCTAGCCGTCAAAGAAGCAGTTCTGAGTCGTTACGTGTGGACGTCCTGACCGAGGCCGGTCTCTGGTGGTCCCAAACAAGGCGTTTACAGTATTTCGGTGCACACCAAATTGTCTGGCAACGACAGTATGTCGTACACCAGTTTCAATTATGCCTACGGCGCGGCATCCATCTGTTTCATTCAACCTTGGCATGGCGTATCAAAGATGTTTTTCAAAATTATGCTGGTTTTGTGTTTTATAGGTATCAACACTATGCTTTAACTCAGGTTTAGCTGACAAACGTGTTTGCGATTGACTGCTGGCCGAAAAAACATGAAAACGAAGACGTTGGCCAGACAGACAAACTACCCGTGCAACTCATGCACTGACTAGTGTAAATGACCGAGAGGGATACACAACTTACTTGTGTAAAGTTTCAAGCTTTAATTTATAAAACAGAGCGATACATGAACATTTTACACATGCACAGTTTCTTTTTTCCGCTATTATATATATATATTAGCAAAATACAATAACGGGTTATAATTTTTAGAACATTGGTGGAGTGGAAGATAAAATATTTGAGCATAGATTTTGAACTACCAAATTTTTGGTAACAATAATCAGTATGTACCTATATTATTTCGACATCTTACTGACTGACATGAACCGATTGTTGTACAAAACACTCCCTACAGTGGTACTTATTCTAACAAAACAGAGTCCGTGAATAAATTCTTTACAAAAATATATTGATTGTTCGAAAGACGACACTTGAGATCCTTCATTAAATCTACATCACGATAGAATTCGTCATTAATATTCCATGAAAGCATATCCGTGAGCGGTCATTCTTTTCTCAAATAGAATAGTGTTACTGAGATATCACGATAGGATTGTCTGTAACAGGTGCGTGGGTTTACCATACTATACATGAACTTTACTGTTCTATTAACTTATTTAAACAAACGTATACTATACTTAAATTTAAAGTTTAGGTTGTTGGATAATTGGTTTAATAATGCATGTTAGTAAGTACATTAAAAATAATATACGATGAACTTCATCGTTCAAGGTTTATATAAGCCCCTTTGGGTTGTCTTACATCATGCGTTAAGTACATGCAACAAATTCCTTAATTTAATCCACATCGACACAAATAATAATCGACGTTCAAGGCCTCATTCCCTTCAAGGAATTAGGAGGAAGCTGCCATTTCAGTATTAGATCACACTATCAGCCAACGCGACGACCAAAGGTAAATCGAAGAAATCCTCATTTTATCAAACTATAAAATGTATAATTTCATGAAATAACAGTTCAAATGCGAAATACCCTTTACACATTAAAAATATACGAGATTGTAGTAAATGTTACATTAACATTTAGTGAAAAACCAAGTTTATTATAAATTGCTATATGTTGTATGTCTCTTAATTTATTTGATAAGACTATTAGATCAGTGCTAATATCAATTCTGGATATGCAAGAAAGATAACTGTAATCTTTGCAAGGCATGACAACGTCCGTGATTTTTTTTTATAAGCAGTGAATATAAAGCGCTTGCCAAAAGACTGCATGAGCATCATATAGGCGTTTGACTATTATATCTCAGGTAATCTGTTTATTTTTTTTCTACAATTGTAATAATGTAAATCTAAGATGTCTGTTAAATCGAATTTAATAAAATATTATTTAGATTGAAACAGTACAATTTATTGTTTATTACAACTTCTGATTTTGTCTACATGAGATATAATTGTTTATTTATTTTTCTTTCGTGTAAGTATTCATGGTCAATACAAAAAGATGGCGTGAACATCATGTAAGTGTTTGGTTATTTATTTCTCAGGGCCTCACAAAGCGAATATAATGTAGAGACGAAAAACCAAGGAAGCAGGTCGGTGTGCTTCACAGCAACCGCACCGATACGGATGAAAACGATTTAATTACCATAACAATGGAAGAGCAACTCTTTATTATTACACTGATGAAAATACATATGCGTTATATAACTTTAGTGTTACATAAAACTTGTTTGTATTAGTCGTATGAGGTTAGTGCCCAGTTTGATGTCGCATATGTCTATTAAATTGGACTCCATCTACTAACATGGGCAACTTTTACGATTCTCATGAGACCAAATATGTTGTCGTTGACATATTCTCTCAAATTCCAGACGCTAGTAAATTACATTTATTTGTGTATGTCGTGACTTATTACTGACATTATTTATGAATCATTACTTCAGAAAAAGACGAAATAATGAAACCGAATTATTCCTATTATAAATTCAATATATACTTTAAAGTTGCTTATTTATAGTTTTGAAGTACGCTTAATCAAACGAGATTAAATGACGGGAAAGCGCAAATTATAATAAATGAAACTGAGACAAGTTCCGCTATTCCTTAGCAAAACATGCTTGAAACAAAAAACACACACACATACAAAATATAACCCCGAACAACAACAAACGACCACAAAACAAACAACAAAAACAACAACAATAAAACAATTCACTATGAGGAGTAGACATGGCACTCGGATAATAAAACCTTGAAACGAGCAACATTAAAAGACAGGTAATCACAAGCTGGAAATAAACAAATAGACACGATGAGATCACGTGAATCCGAATTAATATAAGCTGAAAATCAACAAATGAATACGACGGGTGAATATAAAATCTCAATAACAGGAAACAAATCAAAACGAAAAAAATAATTCCAGAAAAAACAAAAACAAAACCAACGACAAAAACAATAATAAAACTACTCAATATGAATTAAATGACAAAAGCTACAAATAAACAAAACCAGACGACGGGCAAACACGCTTAACATGGCACTTAAATAGTACAATCTGGAAACGAACAACATAAGACGGCGGTTGAACACGGCACTTAAATAGTACAATTGGGAACACGCAAGTTACTTGTGCGATATTATAATATGTAACAAAAGGCAACTGGCAACACGACACTCAAATAAATAAACGTTTGAAATAGAACATTGCAAAACGGCAGGTAAACACGGTACCTTGATAAACAAATGCTGGAAATACACATCGCAAAAAGATTGATAAACGCGACAACTAAAAAAACAAACGCTGAAACTATACAATGGAAGACGACAGGTTAACACAGTACCTTGATAAACCAAGGCTGGAAGTACACAACGCAACAAGACGTGTAAACGAAACAACTAAATAAGCAAACGCTGGAACTACACAACGCAAGACAACAGGTGACCGCGACAACTAAATAAACAAACGCTGGATATACACAATGCAAGAAGACGGGTAAACGCGACAACTAAATAAACAAATGCTGGATATACACAATGCAAGAAGAAGGGTAAAGGCGACAACTAAATAAACAAACGCTGGAAATACACAATGCAGCAAGACGAATAAACGCGACAAATAAAAAAAACAAATGCTAGAACTACACAACGCAATAAGACGGTAAACGGGACAACTAAATAAAAAACTTTGGAAACACATAACGCAAGAATACTGGTAAGAGCGACAACTAAATAAACAAACGCTGGAAATACACAACGCATGAAGATGGGTAAACGCGACAACTAAATAAACAAATACTGGAAATACACAACGCATGAAGATGGGTAAACGCTACAACTAAATAAACAAATACTGGAAATACACAATGCAAGAAGATGTGTAAACGCGACAACTAAATAAACACACGCTGGAACTATACAATGCAAGACGGCAGGTTAACACAGTACCTTGATAAACCAAGGCTGGAAATACACAACGCTACGAGACGGGTAAACGAAACAACTTAATAAGCAAACGCTCGAAATTCACAACGCAAGAAGATGGGTAAATGTGACAACTAAATAAACAAATGCTGGAAATACACAACACAAGAAGACGGGTATCCGCTAAAATTAAATAAACAAATGCTCGAAATACACAACGCATGAAGATGGGTAAACGCGACAACTAAATAAACAAATGTTGGAAATACACAACTCATGAAGATGGGTAAACACGACAACTAAATAAACAAATGCTGGAAATACACAACGCATGAAGATGGGTAAACGCGACAACTAAATAAAAATGGCTGGAAATACACAACACATGAAGATGGGTAAACTGTGACAACTAAATAAACAAATGCTGGAAATACACAACACAAGAAGACGGGTATCCGCGACAATTAAATAAACAAAATGCTGGAAATACACAACGCATGAAGATGGGTAAACGCGACAACTAAATAAACAAATGCTGGAAATACACAACTCATGAAGATGGGTAAACGCGACAACTAAATAAACAAATGCTGGAAATACACAACGCATGAAGATGGGTAAACGCGACAACTAAATAAAAATGGCTGGAAATACACAACACATGAAGATGGGTAAACGTGACAACTAAATAAACAAACGCTGGAAATACACAATGCAAGAATACTTGTAAATGCGACAACTAAGTAAACAAACGCTGAAAATACACAACGCAAGAATATGGGTAAACGCAACAATTAAATAATCACACAACGCAAGACAACGGGTTATTACGGTACTTAGGTAGTACAATCGGAAAATACACCATTTAAGATGACAGACGCACGTATGGTAAAATAGAACCACGTTAACCACTCGCTATACTCCATTCTGTGTGTTGTTCTCGTCCACGTTATAAAGGCTGCGTAAATTGCCTAATAATCCTATATTAAGAATCAACTGAACATATCATTATTTGTTATTAAAAATACGTATGATATATTGTCTGTTTAAATTGATATTTTTTTTCAAAGCTGTGTGTATTCGTATTCTTTTACATTGATGGAAAGTTATATAAATAAAACACTTGATATGATTCTGTATTACATTAATAGTAATAGAGACTTAACTTACAGCTAAATTCCATTAGATAACACAATATCTGGCTTTCTGCTATTGCTTTTTCACAGGGAACTAGAATATTCTACAGACGCTAATATTACTTGAGAGAATGTCTGGAATAGAAAATAAGCGAATGATTTCGTAACTTTATTGCATCATTACACAGCAAATTTGTTGTTGCTGCTGCTTTATACCAAAAACAGAAAAAGAAAATAATATTTTTAATTGTTGATGTTTTTGAGTGCAAGCATGTTTATTTACATACTCCAAGCCAAACAGTGATCGCTTGATAGCTTAAATAAAAGACAAGTTTACTTTATTAGTGTTATAAATGATGGTAACTGTACATAATGATTACGAACAGCCATAACTGTAATGAGATTTTTATTCATAGATATAAAATTGTTAAATTTTAAATAAAAATTGATGTACTCCATGTTATTTGTTTAACTTTAGGGGGAGGGTTGAATCTAATGTTGGAAGAACGTGTGGCCCAACCCATTTCAGTATATATGTCGATAAATAGAAATAAAATATGTTGAAACCAAAACTGTCTGTATATTAATATTATACGTGATGTAATATATATTAACTCAATTGTTTATAAAACGAGGGACGTATCTACTTGAATCCTCTTTATTTTCATGTGATATTATGTTATCCAATCATGTTCAGTGTGATTATAGTAGGGTGAAATTTAATATATACATTTATTTATGGTTCCATATATAGTAGTATTCAAATTATGTATCTATATAGATTGGGATGAAAACAAAAGTTTTCCAAGTAAATGTAAAAACAGATTACCTACTTGCCTATATAAAACGTAGCTTTTGCTCTAACACGAGTGTTAAGTCACCGTAAGATTACATTTATATAAAGAGGTCTTTGGGTTTAGTGCAATTGCACACTGTCAAAAATTTGTTTTGAAAACAACAAATTAAAGTGAAATAATTTGATTTCTTCTTAAATGATAATAGCACTTTTTTATAGCACAAAAGGACCACAGCTACACACTTAAGCAAAACCAATTGCTTCTTATTTTCCAAGAAGCCTAAATAAACATGATAATCTATCTTCGGATAAAAGCCAAATTTGAGGGCATTCTAAATCGAATTCCAATAATTGGATATTGTTGATAAAGCCAAGGTTGTCAGTAATGAAATAGTCAGTTGAAGATACTAATATGTCTTGATATTCTTCCTTTTGTGTTCAACTTATAAAAATAACTTACAAATAAATGAAATCTACAGCTTGATATATTGTTATTGTCAATGTCATTATTATACATCACAATATTGTAATTACTCTGATTGCATTTACGATGGAAAGCTTTTCATACAGGAAACTTATGTACACATGCATACATAACATAGCTTTGTGTACTTTAGGAAGCATTTAATGCTCTTAAAATGTATGACATGTCTTTATCCTTGTGGCATATATGCATTTATTCTTTTATGTCATTGTGTATATATTTATACGTTATATGCATTCATTTTTTCTAGTTATACGTTTTATAAGTTATTTCTTCATATGTGCTTGTTTATTTATGGGTTACATGTATTTATACTTTATTTGTGTTTAAATGTTGATACGTTATATGCTGTCAGTCTTTTAGATGTGATTGTGTATGTTCTAATTATCAAATAACTGTTTATAAAACAGTTCAATAACAACTTGAATACATATATATAATAACAATTAAATATAATTATATACATGTCTGAAATACAAGAAACATTACATAGAAAGGACGGAACAAACCAGACTTTTACTCGAGAATGGTTCATATAAACCTTGAACTGTCTTCGCAATCGAGCTAAAGTAGATTATTATAAACTTAAACTTTAAATCAAACAAACAGTAGAATTGACAGCAGATTGAAACAGACAATTATAAAATCACCAGTTATGTCGTACGCGATAGACTTGAAGGATTATTTTACTTATGATAATATTTTTACAATATTTAGCAAATATTGATTTAAAGGAAAATTACAAAGCTTGAAAAAGATATTTTGAAAAAAACAAAAGGTAGAGTAAAAACCAAATAATATATATTGATAACAACAAAGCTAGTATAAGCGAACAAGTGAAAATATGTAAACCCTATACAATGCAGTTGGGGTAAATCTTTATCCAAATGAAAAAAATGAACTTTTACAATTTATTTAGGTACATATAAAACCATATTTAAAAGAGAGATGTAAATAATAAAGAAAACCAACATCAAATGTTAAGATGCCAGCTTCGTCATAAAACCATCAAAATTGTGAAAAAGCATACTAGCCAATTCCATTCTTTTCCTGCATAGTTTGGGATAACAGACATTTTGGAAACAATACACAGTTTTAAAACCATTGGTAATGTATAAAGCTTTCTTTTGAATATTTAATTATCCGTAAAGCTTTGTGCATATGTATTAAATATGATTTATTTTTTCAAAATATGTATATATTTTATTTTTCATTTTTTTCCCTATTCACGGTTGATAATTATGCCATGATTGAGTAGTGAATGTTATAAGTATGTCATAAAGCGGAAGAATGATTATTATAGGTATGCCATATAATAGACATTAATATTTTAGAACTGTATCGACTGTTGAAAACATGTTTTCAACATCTGCCATGTTAATACAGGTAAATTGTAAGCCATATCAGTGAGTAACGTTTGATTTACTTCACCACAGGGTTACGGTTTGTCAAAGTTCTTTGCACTAAATTGTTTGCAGGAACTGATCTAAAATCAAACGTGCAGACAATATCATATGTTTGAATGGTTCACTAGTACAGTTAAGTAGATTACAATACGCGGAATAAGGCGACAGAGGCAGAAATATTTAATGATATAATTCATTAGTTGATGATGAACATTTTCCTATTCATTAAATATATAAATTCTAGTTTGTTAGGTAATCTTTAAACCTATTCATATACAGTAAAACCTGTGTAATTTGCCTCCTCTATTAAGTAGTCACTTGTCTTAAACAGCCACATTTGATATTTCCCATTCATTTGCTTGTAAGCAAATTAACCTGTATTAAGCAAATACTTGTCTTAAAGGGTCATTTTTGCTCCTTCCTCTGAGTGGCTGCTTAAAACAAGTTTGACTGTATGCGAATCACAGTGCCATAGCTGTAATATTAATATATATTCTAAAAACAGCATCAATGTATTGTTCAGCAGACAATGCCATAAATATATCGTCCGAGTGCAAAAGCACGAACTTAATATAGCCTGACACAGAGAAAATCGCTGCAGTATGAAATTATGTGCGAGATGATTATAGGTGACATTTAATAAGTAGCAACTTTTCCCAATTATCTAAACTAGATATATGGTCTTAGCTGTAATCATACCGCGGTTGTTACGTAATATACTTTGCAAAGGTTAAGCCAGTGCTGTGAAAACTACTAAACACATTAATTTAGCAGAATAGATATTTCACTTTAGGATAAAATATACAGAACGCGAATATTTCCATGTGCCTGTACCGGAATAGATAATTTTAATTTTCTATTCTCAGTCAATTTCTAGTGTTTTCATACCAAATTAAGAATACAGACAACATTTTCTGACATTCTGTTACCAGATATATATAAACTTTGAACACGATGCTATGTCAGTCACAGATATCTGATAACGGGTACCTTTCGAAGCCCAGAAGCACATATTTACTTTTTGTCATAATTATACAACATTTAACAACCTTAAGAAAAGAGAACATTAATAAATTATTTTTGTCAAATAAGGCGCCATACATATTCACTTACCTCTCCACCGTTAATTTCGTAGGTTCCAGTCCCGCTTGCTCCAAAACTTGAGAAAAGTTTGCCAGTTACTTGCAGAAGGATGGTGCTTCTATTCAGAGTCATTCTGAGGTCTTCCGTCACTATTAAAACTGGATATGCCATTTATAACCTGAAATGTTAGAAATTGAGTCATACCCCAAAAAGAGATATAAACACACATTATCCATTCTAGTTGTGAGCGATTAACATATGAATAATTTTGAATCAGTTTGTGTTATTATTTCTGGTTACTCGGAACCATGGATCTCATCCGTAATTTAGTATTCATAAATAGAATCTATGGAACCGAATGTTCGTTTTTGTACTTTCTTGGGTGCAATCCTTATATTTGATACTATATAACAACGATGTTCAAATATTAAATGTAATTTTTGCAATGACAAAGAAGAAATATGCATAAGATATTCGTACCTGAGCTATACATTAAGAAGCCAAACTATGTTTCAAACATTATCTTAAACGTCCAGAACTTAACACTTACAAGGTATTCATCAAACCGGATATTGTTATGTCTCAGACTACCAGCAATATCTACCTAAAACAGTTAAAATATTATCCCCGAAAGCATTGGATGTCAATTGTCTATTTTGTCAAATAAACAATGTCATTTTAACTTGTTAAAGATGCCGTCATTGATACTAAAAAGTGAATATTAAATAGTCACCTAGTGTAATTCAGTCAAATAGCATGCATGTAAAGGCAATGGAAATCCAAAAACACACAAATCCACATGATATGATATCTCAATATTGTAACTTAACGTATATAAAGCGCCCGTGTAGCTTTGGAATGATACACTCTATTCCCGTTCTTTCACAACTAATTATAGTTATTTTGTAGATTGTAACAGTTCAAGTAGTCGTAAAATTAAACATTAATTCACTGTAACAGAAGAAACCATAACTGGCGTCGTTGTCCGACACATACCATAAGCTCGATACATTGAACAAACATTGCCCTATTCATTTCAAAGTGGTACACAATCTTCTTTGTAAGACATTGTCTGGGATTGAATTTCAAGTCGTATCACAAAATTTACAAAAGCTGTGTCTCTTTTTAGACTAACAAATACATTTCGATTAATTTCCGCTTAATAACTCAAAAAGTCTGTGCTTGAAATAGGTACTTAAAATAGAAACAAATATGTTTCTACTTAATAAATTTAGTTTCATTTAAGATATTTTATAAACTTTTATGTATATATTTCTAACATGAAGAGGAAGATGGGGATGGTGTTTATGTTTATCAGGTCAAGGTCAAAATAACTAAAGATAGAAAACATTTTGTTTTCAGTCGATAATTTATGTTAAGGTTTCTAACTGGATAAAGAAGATTTGGGTGGTGTTTATGCCAGTCATGTTATGGTCCAAGTCATTGTTACTTAAAATAGAGAAAAAAATCAACTCAATTCCTTTCAGACATTTAGACGGTATTTCGTGTATAGTTTCTAACATGAACATGAACATTGAGATGATGCTTGCCAGGTTATGATTTAAACTTACTAAAATACAGAAATACAGTTTACACTCAATCACTTTAGATTCCTTTAAGACATTTGATGGTATTGTGTGCAACATGAAAATAAAGGTTGTGAGTTGTATTGATGATCATCAGGTCAAGATTAACTAAAACTAGAAACAACAACAACAATTTCCTCTCAATAAATTTAAAAAAATGATTAAGTTGTTGTGGCCTAACTCAGTAGTGTCAGCTAGTATGTGTCTATTGGAATGATATAGGCTATATTTAGAGCAGGTAGCGTGGGTTTGTTAAAACGTATCGATAGATCAATAGGAGTAACGTTTTTAAAGAATAAATCATTTTGACGTGTTTTTTTCATGAAAATCCATTAAGTTATAAGAAAGTTATAACAATTAAACGGGTTCATTATTTGTAAAACTAATTTAAATTTAAATTGAACCTATTTTGTAAAAGACGCATCGTACGATATATTGAAACTTGTTAATTCATAATTTGCACGAAATTCACTAAGGTTCGTGGAGTGTTTAACTATATATATCTGACAGTATTATGGAAACTTCGTCCAGTCCAGCAGAGCACATCTTTCGGAATCGTTATGAAAAGAAGGATTCAGCATGTTTCCGTTCCATTACATAACGGCAGAACGGTATGTGAATTTTACATTATGTTGTAAGACAAACTTAGTTTCTACAATTTAATATAAATCTACAACTAATACGTGATCGTATAGTGTTAAGTATTTACACCTTGATATAATTCCATAACTCGCGTAACTGTAAAGTGGTTAATTAAGCCCAGCCCTTAAGTCTGCATAGTTCAACAATCGTAAATTCCCCAGCATCCCACTGATTCTCTTTACCCTACTAACTGCCACTCCTACCCCCACATACTAAACTAAGAACTCTCTAAGAGCTCTAACAAGGAACTGAGCTCGGAAATCTCCTAAGACTCAACCCCCCAGAACTAACTAAGACTCACCTCTGACAGAGTAACATGTACTTTTATATCTCGTGTTCAGAGTTACGGAACGAATCATCATAACGCTACAGCGATCTAATCTTTACTATCAGTAAGGTAGTTCGCCCAGCGGATATTAACCTATGATTGGCAGTTCTATTAACAGATGTTTGGCCTTATCCATTGAGTTACACTGGATCAGGTGTTCGGTGGTAATGTGAGGCATAACACCTGGGGTGTTACAATTGTCCTTATCCATTACGACGAGAATGTCTATAATTTAATTTCACATCCGCGGTATTGAGAGTTATTTTGTTAGAATATAGGCCGGGAAATCTGAGAACGCTTTGAGCTGTTGATATCGTGTTTACGATGTAGTATTGAAATTCATCATGTTAGAATTGATTGATATGTATAATAAATTTTGTTGATGCTTATTCTGATATTCACAAAGTGAATAGATACATATTGGTCGGTAATTGTTTATATTATAAATGAAAAATTATGTAGAGATATACTTGCTTATATGGGATTTACGGAAAGTCATATATGAGATGTTTAAACTACCATGAAACTGCAGATATTGAGAACTGAATAAACTGTTATCATATATTGATAAATCTACCATGAAACTGTTAGATGATAAGAATTGAATGCACTGTTATAATATATTGATAAAATGCCATCACATTGATCGATGGCAAGTAATAGACGCAACATCATTACATATTGAGTAACTAGTATATCTGAGCTAAAATATGTATTGTAGCCCTTTTTAGACGTATGCGAGACATGTGTCCGCTGCGTTAACAACGTATAGACGTGACATGAAGTCAGCTGGTGGTAGTACCGTCATAAGGACAGCAACTCACATAATCGTTATATTGACGATTTGACGATCCAGCCGTCAGAGTAAAGTCGAAGTATAGTCGGAACGAGGCGACGTAAAGCCAGATTACTCATAAATGGCCATCGAGGCCATGACGCTAAATCTACGATAATCCGGACGCGGTAGTAGACATATCTTAAATACAAATATAAGTGTATTTTTAATAACAGTAATAACATTCATATCATGTAAGCAGTTTGTATCGCGATATTAATAAACGGAACGTGTAGGAGAAAGAACCTGTGATTAAAAAAGTGTTAATTCCATCATAGGACATCTTTAAACCAGCGGCATATTTTTTGTTGATGAGTAATTAGCTTTAATTTGTATATATTGTATAAATGTCTATTCATAATATTATTCATGTAAAAATATAAAATTGTAAATTTTATTTTGAGTAAACTTGTATTCTACCCTCATGAGTTGTCGGCCCTTGGTCATTTTGCTTCACTGTTACTGAATTAGGAAACATGGTTTTCTTGCAATGACTTTTGTTTCGTTTAAGTCATCTTATTGAAATAATTTGTATATCGACTTTAAAACACCAAAAGGAAGCTCGGATTCGTATTAAGTATAATTGTTCAAGATCACTACAACATAGAATAACAAACTATATCATAGAAATGAAAAAAAATGTTTTCTCTTTAATAACTTTAGTTCCCTTTAAGAATTTCCAAACTCAAAAGCATTGTTTCTCGATTTACGAACACCCTTTCTTATGTTTTCGGCCGACTTGTTCCGAGCGTATATTGATTGAATTATACTCCTTGCTTTTACTGTACACTAGTTATGACATTTTCAAATATATTTGCATGAGGTTTTCGCTTAATAATTTGAACAAACGTTCTTTTTTTAAACATGAAATAAATGCTCTAGTCTTAAATGATAATGATTAATAATGATGTGTTAACTATTAATAAAGTCTTATCGTTAGAGTGTAACACTAGAGAAAAAACTTATCATTTCCAAATTAATTTCATACCGGGTAAATATCGCAAATACATTCTAGTCCGATATTGTAGTATTTCCATGAATTATATCAAGGTCGCTTATTTTATACTATACGACGTTTATTGGCAAAACTGCTGATAGCACTTCCTAACTAAAATCCTTTAATTATATCGCTAGTTGAATAATGATGTGATATTTCTTTAAAATTAAACTATACACATATACACGGTCGTCGTCCTTAGTATTACAATAATGTGATTAATACAAGTATCCGATTTATGTATATACACCTGTCACTATGTATCATATGTCCATGAACCTAATGGACCCAGCTGGTATATGACATATAGCGACGAGTGACAGGCAGTAATGTGTAACAGTTACATGAGTGAACTACAGTGAATATTTAGTGTCGCAATCTATTATTTTACATTTTAAATGGTAAATAATTTATCCACGTGGCTGTAAAACGTTTAATAATGTTATATGTTTAGTTCGTGGTTTACAAAAGGTTGTCCACGAACCTAAGACTCACTTCATATATGAGATTAAATATAGACAAGGTATTAAATGTGTTATTTTTTCAGTTTATGAAACATATTTCACAATACATATTTTGCAATGAGGTACTCATCCCGCACATACTATACTTACATATAAAAACCGATGACTGTTTAAGCTAACCTTAAACGAATAACCTGTACAATAAGTTTAGCACTGCCATTCATCATATTGCTGTTAGTGATCCGGCGGTCACAAGTTCAGAGAATAATATTCGTTTTTACATTTATACAATCATTCACAACTACCCACGTGTCTGCTTATAATAGTTATCTTTGCAACACGTCTAATGGTGGATGGCAATTTGTTATATGGTTAGCTCAATTTACGAAAATAGTAAATGGCAATTTGTTATATGGTTAGCTCAATTTACGAATAGTTAAGCAGAAAGCAAATGTGATATAACAAACATTCATTATAGCTGATGGCTATATTGATTTTTACAATTGGAATTCTACGCTTATTTTTCTGTGCTCACATTAATTACGCACGGCACTTGTTATATACATTAAAGTATATATAAATATACCATAGAATCAGTTACTACAGATACTATATGTTGTAATAATGTGAAAAGGTCAGATTGCTAATAAATGTTCTTGTCGTTATTATTGTTTTAATATGTCATGTTGTAATATATATTTTGCAACGCAAAGCGATTAAAGACTTCTGTAGATTTCAAACTTTTAGTTTAAGTTTGTTTATTTGTATTTTCTCTCAATAGTTCCTTTATCATTTTATCAGCTTTTATTTACTTGTATGTTCACGTTTTTAGATTTTGCATATAAAAAAGTAAAAATAAGAAATACTTTTAAATAAACGTTCCTTTTTGTGTACTAAAATGGAGATAATTAGATGGTTATAGTGCAGTCACACTCTATTTACCAAAACTTCTGTTACTAGATATAAAACATGTGTTACTTTCACCCCAAGTATAAACATATGCTTTGTGTATACAGTAGAACTTTGATGACTCGAACACGGACGGCTGGAACACCACATATAGCCCGAACCACTTATCTGGTCCCGACCGAATTCCTTTTACGGTGTATATACACTTACATATAGAATATATGATGTTGAACAATAGTTGGCTCGAACAACCCTTAACTACAACTATTTTGTTCAGTCCCGTCGGGTTCGAGCCATCGAAGTTCTACTGTAGTTGAATAAAACGTTTAAAGTGGTAAGTTAAATACCGTATCTGACTTATGAATAATTGAGTGTTTGACTATTCAAAATAACTACTGAACATTTATACATAAATCGAAAATAAAACGAGTCGCTTTATTATAGTGTAACTCTTATTAAAAGGGTCAGCCACAGTTGACTTATGAGACACATTCATGTTGTACATAGTTACTTCCAGAAAGCTATCGTTGCCAGACGTCATTTTGTAAGACATTCGATACCCCTCAATTTAACTACCTATTGACTGACCGACCGGCTGAATCCGAAAAAACAAGTGGGTGGGAAAGAAGTACAAAAACGCATTTTGACCCCTTAAAAAGCATTGCTTAAAAAGGTATTAATTAAAAAACTGAAGATGTTTAATGCATGAGAGATATAAATTAATGTTTTGCTACAACAATTTGCCATTTACAAACAGGTCCATATTATACTTTAAATAAAAAAAGTGCACAGCACATATCTGTGAAGTAATATAGATGTACATATAAATAACCTGACATACAGTCTTCTAAACATGCATATATTTCTTTCCGATCACTATATATAGATGTGCCATAAAGTGAATATTGCCAGATGCATTCCATTTCGATTGAAGTCAAACAATGAGTCCTTGTACCACATGACGCGATAGGTAGTAACGATACACTTTCGATACCGTATTGTGTCGATATTAAACCAAGACACGTGTAGTGGATCAAAAATACAATATTATTCTTTGTATAGACTAGGAGAATTTAACGAAGTTTGAAAGGAATTTTTCTTTTTTAATAACGGAAGTGTAACAAATCTTCAAAGATAAATAATTGGACTGTGCTTAAATTTGAAATATACTTGTGGAATACAATATGTATATTGGTACATTGTCTAGTGTGGATTAATTGTTTAAATATTTCCTACATAATTATTTGATAATTTACATAAGCAGACAAACCAAAAATTGACTACTTTCAAGACAAACATGTTTCTATCTAATCATAACTTAGAAATGATGGCCCCAAAACGTCAGGGGCTCGTTTCTCTAACGTTTCTTAGTTTATGAACACCTTAATGTACCCTTTGAAGTTACAAACTATAGTCGGAAAATTCATCTGGTGTAACATCATTTAACAAACTTTTGCTAGCTTTGCAAATAGTATTATTTTAAAAATTTGTAAAAATACTGCGCAAATGAAACTTTCCTAGGTGTCATAATTTATTCGTACTAAAATCTTATGAAAGAAAGACTTACGAATGTTAATGAAACAGACCCCGGGCTCTTGCATATACCATTACAAAACCAGTTCAAAGGACGATAATGGTCTTGGTACAAAGATATGATAATATGCTTAGCTGTATGTATGAAGTCGAAAATAGTGGGACAACAAAAATAAATTAAATGGCACAGTGAAGACTCGGTGGTTTTCAATTATTTCTTAACTGTTGACTCCTATCTGGAGGTAAATTGCTGAGTTTGCAGGCAGAATTAGATGTTAATTAATTTTATTCAATTTGTATCAAATATGAAAAGTTCATTGAAAAGGATTTGCTATGTTTCGTGTCTCGTCGCATTGTTTAGCTGTGGAGACAAGCCATTGGGCAGGTCAAATTAGAACACCATTTGACGAACAGAGTTTGAATTAAATTAGAGGATGAATATGATATTCTTATTGAATGCATGCAATATATTCCAACCTGAGAAAAGTAAATAATAATAATCAATATAATTGGAAAAAACACACCACGCCAATTTTTATAAATTTGGTACATTCAGAAAATAAAAGTACAATAAAAACCTTCTATATTGTACGTTTATAATAAAAGATTTTCAAATATATGTCTGATACACATGCACTTTCAATTACACTATTTATGGAAAGTGATATCATGTTATAATATATCTGTTATGCTGATATGCCTTTGGAATCTTATAACTGTTTTGCATAGACATATATAGTGTACCACCTTCGCCTCCATTTTAACCTTTGCTTTAATTAGAACATATTCGATACGATTCATATCATGAAAATAATTTTTTTAACTGTTATAAAGCATTGCTAAACCTCTATCTGTTATACATGTTTTTGTATGCATCATGTACCAGATACCGAATATTAGAAATAAACTAAACTATATATAACAAACACATATGCACTGCCCGATGGTGGCACGTGCTGAGACAATGATTGATAAAGAGACTCAATACATAATTTTTGCGACAATGAAATCATTTATCGATAAAATAACTAACTATTAAAAACTATAAAAACCAGAGTTGAAGTATTAATGAATCAAATAGACCTACATTTCAGTCCAGTCATATACATACGATGTAATCACATTACACATTCATACACACGCATATGTACGCTTCCCTGCCTTTATATTGCCACGCTGGTAAATAATAGGGAGTCATGAGCTATATAAATTTTCTCAGCTGGTGAAATCTTTATTTAAATAGTATGAATTACATTTAAATATAGTTTTAGCATTGTATATATTACTTCTCGAGTTGTTCCGGATTGTAAGCTACTGAAAAAAATCCCAAACAAATTATATTTCAATTAACTGATCTTACAAAATACGGGCACCCATTGTGAATCTGCCTATATGCAAAGTGTACGAGATGTCATTTCACAAGTGTTTGAGTGTGGGATGCGTAGGGGTCGTTCAATATTATAATACCCATGGTCATACTCAATTAAACAGAGTACGTTGTATTAATTTGTGTTTCCATGATAGTCCTTAATCAGCATTTAACTGCGTAGCCCATGAGCTTGTGGTAGAGCGTCCGCCATGCAAGCGGAATGTTGTGGGTTCCATCCCCGGTCGTTTCAAACCAAAGACTTCATAGATTGTACATGAAACGTCCTCTCATGACGCTCAGCATTTAGAGGATAGTTCTAGGTCTGGACTGGCCCGATGTCAGTATAATGTGTCGATATAATGAGTGTGGTATTATATCATGTGCCTGCGGCATGCTACTCCAGTGCGGCAGCGCTCAGTATACTGTCACAAGCAGACAACGTCGCGATATGACTGAATAATTGTTGAAAACGACGCTAAACACTATTAAACAATACAACTTTTATCGGATACTATTGACTATGACTTCAGTGCGATGTGTGACGACTGCGAAAGATCAGTACTTTGATTCAGCTTTGGTATTTGTTATTGTTCCTTGGATACACGAAGCTTACTCAGAGTGAAGAAAACTGCTTTAGTCGGTGCTTATAAGTGCGAGGGGTAATGCACATTCAGTTAACCCTCGTGATTAAACGTACTAAACTAGTCTTTTATTTTCATGTTCTGGTTGCGCTCGATGCTAATATAGAATCATTTTATCAGATATTTACACTGACGAGCCAGAGGATACATAATAGCTGGAGAACGATTGTATTGACAAAGTATTGATCCTAAAGCCATTGTTTCCTGAACAGTAAAAGTTTATGGCAACCGATTAAAAACAATTTTTCTATGGAAATCTATTAAGAACGATTTCTAAAGCGGCATGACCAGTATATCAATATATTTCTAACCATGACTTATTTGTGTTTTAAATTTATGTTTGCTGGTCAGTAATTCATATAATATTATGTAAATTAGGTGCTTTGCTGATGGAAATTTTCGTAAAACTTCCGATTCAATTTCATTAACTCGGCAAATTTCGTCATCTTTCAGTATTAAAACGGTCGCTAGATTTGTGCAATGTGCATGGTTTAAATGCATAATGGACAAATATTTTTCTTACTTTGTTTTTGTATTAGAAGCCGTTTATAGAACACTATAGGAACATAGTATTGATTCGGAAATGAACAAATGAATCTTGTCGACTTAGCGACAATCCACAAACATACTAACTTTGTTTTAAAGGAGCATATGAAAATCTAATAAATCTAATTAAAAACTTAACTGCTAACCTTGATTAAACCGATGATGCACGGAAATATCCGAACGTTTACGGAAAACATGCTTAATCATTTACGTTATTCTATGGGACAGGTCTACCTCAAGAATGCGTTTCAATGCGTGTTTTTTGATGATAAACAATGGTATTTTCCGACAGAAATGATCCAGATAGTCACAATTTATACAAGGTATCAATGTTACAAGTATGCACGCTTTTTATTTATTTGAACGGCCAATAATATTGGTTATGCAGCTTTAACAATTCATAGTGAAGATGAATAACATTTTGTTTTTCAATCAAACATTTTCACGTTGATTACAATTCAAGACTTTTAAAAAATACAACAGAAAAAAATGTTTCTGTTTTAGCTGCTTGCTTTATAAAGAAATATCAATATGCAGGTCAAAGACTCACAAACATATATTTTACTTGTCCGTGTATTGTACCATCCATTAGACCTAGCATTCACAACACCACATGCCGTGTCTTCTTATGATAAAGTAAACAATCAATCATTTATTTCACTAAGTATTTATTCGTGTACCATCAAAAATGTGATTCTAACTATAATTGTGTTGTTCAGGCTATTGATAACCTATATTGCTCATACTATTATTTGTGTTGTTCAGGCTATTGATAACTATATTGCTCCAATTGTTATTTGTGTTGTTCAGGCTATTGATAACTATATTGCTCCAATTGTTATTTGTGTTGTTCAGGCTATTGATAACCTATATTGCACCAACTATTACATGATTTTGTGTTGTTCAGGCTATTAATAACATATATTGCTTTAACTTTAATTGGGTAATTCAGGCTATTGAATAACCTATATTGCTTCAACTATTATTTGTGTTATTCAGGCTTTAGATAACCTATACTGCTCCAACTATAGTTATATTGTTCAGGCTATTGATAACCTATATTGCTCCAAATATTATTTACGTTGTTCATGCTATTGATAACCTATATTGCTCCAACTATTATTTATGTTGCTCAGGCTATTGGTAACCTATATGTATTGCTCCAACTATTATTTGTGTAATTTTGGCTATTGATAACCTATATTGCTCCGACTATTATTTGTGTTTTTCAGGCTCTGATAACCTATATTGATTGTATTGTTCAGGCCATTGATAACTTATATTGTTTGTATTGTTCAGGCTACTGAAAACCTATTATTTATGTTATTCAGGCTATTGATAACTATATTGCTCCAACTATTATCTATGTCGTTCAGGCTATTGACAACCTTTATTGTTTGATATTATGTGATGTTTCTTTTGAGTGAATCAGTGTTTCACATTAGCAATATGGTTATTATATTGAACGACTGTAAACAATGTCTGAGCTATATTACCTATTTTTCAATTAATATTTTAACACTGTAATTGTAGCGTAAAAACGTTTTGATTTTGTTGTATTGGCAGTTTTATTGGTTTTATCATCGTCGGTGTACTTTTATCTGTTAATCATCGTGGTTATCATTTGTGTTATTAAATATTACTTATGATAGATATTTTACTATTGTTTCTCAAATCCTGAGTAATAAACGAAATTTCGAAACAATAAGTAATGGCTTATTTCATATTGGGTGCAAAAAGGCGCCAATCGTTTTACTGAACAGCTTACAGGCAAAATCACCAATCGATATTGACTTACAGATGATGGTTGTATCCTACACGTTATTGCCAGTGTTTACTATTTCTAAATTAGACTTCGGAGTATGTAAATAAGATGCAATTATAAAATTGAAAGTAATCGTATAATTACCACATACGGATAACAGACGTAAATGATAAATATGTAATAACCAGATATCATAATTGAACGTATGATTGATCTTAATAACAATCAGCTTTCTGTTAGCTATGAAAACAATTTTCAGGAAAAAAAATAAATTAGCAAACGAGTGTATAAACATAAAACCTGAAAAGGATCACTTTTATTGAGAGCGTCTAGTTTTGTTAGGGAAACGAACGAAGCCAGGTAATCCGTTCCAAGGTCGTAACCCCGGCTGACATAACAATGGATGATAATATTGACCTTAGTATAACTATTGTATTAATAATTTATACGCGTACATACATTACGGTCATCCTCTTATATACAGTTGTATTCTCCTAAACAAAATTCAGAAATTGTGATATTTTACTCTACAACGTGTATACATAACGTTCAAAGTTACTTTCATATATTTGTCCTCCATGGCCGAGCCGTCTCTACGTGAAAAAGTTTGCCATATATTTGCGGAAGGACAGTAATTGTACTCAGATTCATTCAGAGATCTACCTCAGACAATAAAACTGGATATGCTATATATGTAACAGTCAATCTGTGAAATCAGCCATTTCATGAAATGGCTAAAAAATTAAGCCTTTTCGCGAAATGACCAATTCCACTCAGTCATTTCATGAAATGGCTAAATATTTCAGGCTTTTCATGAAATGACTAAAAAATTGCTCCAGCCATTTCGTGAAACGGCTAAAATCAAACGTCTTTGGTCAATTTGAACAAAATATAAGAAATATACCTTTAAGAAACAAAACTGAGACTAATGTTAACAGCATCATTTATTTTTTATAAAAGGTTTTGCACATGTACAATATTGTCTATCTCCGCTTTAGACTTAACTAAGAACAGCTAGCATGATAAAAGCCCAATATAGTAATGTACAGTTACAACATCACATACAATGTTCATGGAGCTATTTATTCTTACTTGTAAGACTGCTGTGGCATCTGCTATTACACATTTTACCAGCCTTAAAGCACTTACATCTGTTAGTTTGACATTGTTCTTTACCATTTTCACAATCACATCGAAAAATCCCTTGCCCACCTGATGTGGTTGCTTTCACAGCTTGGCTAGTGTCACTGTACATTCCGTGTTAACGTCACAATTAGTCAGGAGCTTTTGCGGATATAGATCAAATTGATTTCTTGCATATTTTGAACTCATTATTCCAGACTTAACAGCAATAGTGTACATGTTTTGTTCATCACAATCAAGAATCACACCAAGGATAACCTGAATTGTGTCGAAAATAGTGTTTAACCGCATTCAAAACATACCGCCAAAACATCTCGGTAACATTAAGCTCTCCTCGTCTGAAAGAGTGGTATGCTACCAATGCTAGTCAAAATCGACATTACGATATGATTCATGATCAATTGAAAAAATTAACAAAGTGAACACTTTTTTAGTCATATCGCAACGGTGTCTACCTGAGATAGTATTCTTAGCGCTGCCACACTAGAGTATCATGCAACAGACACATGGTATGATATTCTACTCAGTCACATTATACTGACACCCGGCGGAACAGACCTAGGACTTTCCACTAAATGCTGAGCGCCAAGCGAGGATGCTTCTAATACCAATTTTCAAGTTTCTGGTATGACCTGGCCGGGTATTGAACCCACGACTTTCTACATGCGAGGCTAACGCTCTACAGCTAGAACACGCTACGGTCTTACATCATGCAATGTATAACATTAAAAATCCCAGCTGTGTCGTGAACATAGTTGCCGTTGAGAACTTCCTGTTCGTCATCTGGACGAGGTGTTAGCGTCGCTATTGATTATAACTCGTACCAAATATTGTCGAAGCATTTGTCATTTTCAAAAGTATTTAATCAAATAAACATATATTTTGTTCAAAGATTCAATTCATTTTTACCCATAACACAAAAATGCATTTATTACGAAACGTCTTTCTTGTTATTTATATATCTTCTTGCAACAATAAGTCAAGTACAACAACATTTTCAACAAATAATTTACTATCAATAATGCATCCTAGAACGGTATTGTTCTTGAAACAGCAATACTTAAAATGTCAGTTATATCACCATTGGAATTGTAAGATGTACCTCGCATGCCAAACAAACTCATTTTATCACACAATTGTGCAATATTTCACACTCTTACACAATAATTAAAAAAAACAACATGAAAAAGTTAACAAGTTTGTGGATAATTGAAAACAATAATTAAAACAGACTAGTTTGAAATGAATGGTAACACTGTAAAACCATCTGACATTCCAACATCCAATGCGGGCTGACTGAATGGCAACACTGTAAATCCGTCTGGTATTTCAACATTCAATTCGGATTGATTGAATCAGGGACTGATCCTCTAATGGTTCCGTCTTCAAAACACCTTGAAATTGATATATTTCATAAAACTAGACGATAATCAAATTATCTATGAAGATTTTTCTATATTTTCTATATATATTGTTCCAGCAAATAAAAGTAAAATGTCACCTATTTCTAAGCAATAAACGCGCGTTTAAGTTGTTTATAGATGCGACCAATGACGTATACAGAAAAGTGTGTTTTGAATATTGAAGATATTACTACTGTTTAAGGTTACAATAATTACAAAATATGATAAGTGGGTTGCTTGCTGCCTTTTAATGATACTTCTTGTTGGACTAATATTTTCTTTGTTTTATATCCTAGGCATGGCCATGCAAAAGGCGTAAAGCCAAATTAAGATTATTGTATGATTTGCTTTCTTTTTATAGCGTATTGTATTATACCTAACCTTTATTTCATGCAGTTTAATGACATTATATGTTATATGTGACATCCAGTTTTATTGGTGGAAAAGATCCGTAGAGTCACCGCCTTTCGGCAAAAAAACTAGAACGACCTCTCATGTAGAGTACTTTGACTAAGCTGGGCCCAAACCCGTGATCGCAGGACACGAACTCAAACTGCAGGGTTAATTATATATAATCGTACTGTACTTTTTAAACAACACTACGATTGGTTACCAAACACTGAAACTCAAATCGTATATGTGTATTGATGATATCAAAGGAAAAAGTCTATTCATAAGGTTTTGTGACGTAATCTTATACAAAATTTATAATATTCCTAAATAATTTTTCATGCTTTAAACATGTTTCATACATATGGTATTCATTTCTGACTTGCGTCGTTACATAATATAATGAGTATATAATATGTGTGTGCTGTTCTTAAAATACATCGAGAGTTTTGAAATTTCATTTAATACTAAATGATGAGAAGTTTGAACTGCATTCATGTATTAATGTTGGAAATTGATAAAGAACCAACAATCTAATAGCAATCCAATGCCATTAATACAGATGAAAAACGATATGGTTAATGAAGCAGAGTTTGCTCTTAAAGACATTAATGTTAAAATATATTCAGCGAGTACGCAATGAACTTTAGCATTTTACGAGAGATACTCAATCTAGTTGAGTCTTTAAATGAGCGAAATAATTGCACGATAATTGTAAAATCTCTGGTTAATTTCGCTATCTGACACCCACTGAGAAATCCTTCAACAGTTGTTGTTTAGAAAACGATCACTGCAACAATTTTAAATTTTGCATCCGTGTTTATACATCGATTTTGTAGTAGGGAAGAGAACAATTAATGCAGATTCTCAACACAAGTAAGTTTATTTCCAAGCGGAAAACGAACATCCACAGTATACACAGCCTTTGCAATAACATACACACGGTAGGTAAATAAATCAGAGTAATGAAGCTACAAATATATAAACGTGACAACATAAAAAACAGAAGTGACAACATGGGACGCTTTGAAATATTCAGATAAAATATTAGAAGATTAAACCTGGATAACGGGTACCCATAACTTCGAGCCTCCCTAACCAACACGTGATTAAATCTTAGTACTTAAAGAACTGAAACCTGGGCAAACGATGGTCAAGTAGAAATGAAGTAATGAAGTTTGTGTCGGATGTGGTCCGGAGCATTATATAGGCATAGCTCTACTGATGAAAAGTGATTTAAGAGAGATTATTTTTTAAGAATCGCTGTTTGTTGTAAGGGTACAACAGACAATATAAGACAGGGTAATATTTCATTTTATTTTTCTAGAATGTTTAATTTTAAAATGTTATTTCATTGTTCAGTCTCCAAGATGATATATTTTTTATATACTGTAAAGTTCAATCTCCAAGTAAAACGTTATATTTCAAAGACGATAGAACAATCTCCTAGATGATCTACATAGGTATACATTGAATTATATATTTTTAAAAGATTAATATTCAAATTCAAGTATCTATTTAACAAGTTAATATCAAAGTTCTAGTTTGTATTTTTAAGAAAGTTCAATCTCCATACTTTTAAAACCTTCAATCTCCTAGATGACCAAGATGTATATATTTAAAAAAAGTTCACCTCCCACGTTTATTTATTGAATACATGTATAGTGTAAACAAATCTAATCTCTAAGATAAATAATATATTTCAAATAAAGTCAAAATATGCCAAATCTCCAAAATAACCTACATATACATTGTATGTTATTATCTTAATAATTCAGTCAAATTGAAACTTGTATTTCAAAGAAGTTCAATCATTAAGATGATGCAGATGTATCTATTTTTTTTGAAAACATTCAACCATTATCTCCGGGCTGACATACAAAATTCAAAAATAAAATTGAATATCTAAATTTTAATAATATCACAAAGATTTTATCTCCTAGATGACATTTATTTGATATGTTCAAATTAGATACAATTGCACATATGGATAAATCATTTTTGTTTGTCTTGTTTTGAACCTATTTTTATAGGATAGTCGTTTATATAAAATAAAGTATTGCAGTCGTACAATCAATGACAAGTTGTTTGATTGCTAGCCACAGGAAAGTAAACCACAAAACAACATTACATAATTAAAGTGACATAACCAGTACCTGAAGATATTTCTGCTATAAAAAAGGACTTGTTTATGAACATCAACTATTTTGGCGAACTCTCATGGTCTACGATGCATTTATAACGGCAGATACCTCTCTTATACGTAACAACATCGTGTTTTAATTACATATCTACTGATCAGCAATTCTAATAAGAACTTCACATTCAAGATTGAGATGTTCAGCTCATAATATGATGATAAAAACTGGCATAACAACACTCTATGTGAATACAGAATATGTCCATTTGTAAGGGACAAACCAATGGAAACGAATATCATCTTATTATGATCTGCCCATTATATAACAATTTAAGAAAGCAACACATTATGAAGCTTAACAACTTATAAAATTTTGTACCAGTTAGTTAATAGTGATAAAGAAATAGCTCTCAAACTCAGAATAGACAATTTCAAAATGTTAAATGAGTAACGAGTATAGTTACAGACTAAAATTCTTCGCATTACAACAATAAGGTAACAAGTGCATATTAAAATAATGAATTATGTAATATATATATATATGCAAATTTCATCAAAACGTTTTGATATGTATTACAAAAAATAGATTTACAATTTCTTTATGGTGCTGTATCACAATGATTATAAACGACACTGCTTGATAAATGTTAACATATTTATTATTATCTAAACCATTTTGACGCGTTACTCTTATTGTGTGTTATCATCTATGTCGTATTTGTTAATCATTTTATATTATAGGCCGGAGGCCTACATTGTCTTATAAAGATGTGTCATTTTAATATGCAAATTATCTGCTCCATTGACTTAGGTTATTGTAAAATTTCTGATCAATATCGAGGGGTAATGGACGGGAAAATGGACGGAAACATCATCAGGAGAGGCCAACGATCATTAAAGTGATACGAACAGCTAGTGACAATGTTAGCAGTAGATATTGATAAAAGAGTATTGTGGTAAAATGAAATCAATAGATAAACCAATAATGCCATGTTCGATTTGCGAAGTTTATGTTATAAGAATAAATTTGTGCTTCTGTACACTGGTAAAAAATAAACACTAGATTATGTCAATGTTGTTGTAAATATATTGCAATATTCAATAAAAATGTTAAAGTTATTCATATATATATTGAATTAAATGACACAATTAACCGTATGTGTTCGTATTTATTGTTTTATTGATTATTAAAATAAGGAGAAAGTATAACCATTATTTTTTATATTTAGTATAGCCCACTTAAGCAATCATTGCCAACTAAATCTATTGTCATATCTGAACAGTAGTAAACATTATTAATCTATGATTATCAGTGTGTATATGTGTAAAGAAACAAATTAACCTTCAAGTTCGTAGGTATTTCATTTTTTGTTTTGATTTTAGCATTGCATCCTCTGTTGATGCAGTTCCAGTAACTTTTGTCGCGTTTCTTTGTTTTGGGACTGAACATGAATTCATTATGAATGAGAGTCTGTCCATCACGACTGTTTTCTATGAATCTTATGTTGACGTGCACATTTGCCATTTTGACATGATTGATGATAAAAAACTAAATTTAACCCAATATATATATATGGCATTAAAATAATATTTAGCCATTTGTTTGTTGTTGTATGGTGTTTAGCGTCGCTTTCAACAATTTTTCAGTCATATCGCGACGGTGTCTACTTGAGACAGTATTCTAAGCGCTGTCACACTGGAGTTTCATGCCGCAGACACATGGTATGATACCCCACCCAGTCACATTATACTGACACCGGGCCGACCAGACCAAGAACTCTCCTCTAAATGCTGAGCGTCAAACGAGGAAGCTTCTAGTTCTTTTTTCAAAGTCTTTGGTATGACCCGCCGGGGATTGAACCCACGACCTTCCGCATGCGAGGCGGACGCACTACCACTAGACCAGGCCGCGGTCTCCATTTGTTTGTATTACAGTTAACAACTTTAACTTTATGCTAATAATTATCAAATATAATCATATCTAAGTTCTTGTAATTCAGTTTGTAACAGTAGATATATGGTTATTAAATCACCATTAGCCTAATCACCCCAATTAGTCTTTAATTATCCAATCATAAGTTGTTTAATTTTCAATCCACTTATTATTTATATAAAAATAACCACATTTTTATAAACAGATATAAGTCATAGTGCAAATTCATTTATCATAGTAAAATATTGTTTGCCTTATACATATCTTATTTTCAATTTTTATGAGCACTGTAGAAAGTTTTAACTTACCTCACTCAGGTTTACTTAGTGATGTCCGGAAACTTCCGAACGTTTGCAGAAATAATTGAAATTATATAAACTAAATATGTATCTGTAGTGGTACGAAGTAGGAATAATCCTGGTATAACACTTCGGAAGAAAGTGCTGACTAATTAGTCGCGTTTCTTGAGAACTGATTAAAATCACTCAACTGTTTTTGCTTGTATGAAACTCTCATCCAGGTGGTTCCATTCATCGACTGTTCGAACAAAGAATGAGTTCGTATATTGTTCACTACTACACTTGTCTACTAAGTAACACTTTGAATTGTTTGTGACACTACGTTCTATTGGGTTTATATATATATATATGGTCCTTGTATTGCTTAGCTCGGATTTGGCGTCTCGTTCTATGAGGTGTGAGGTAGTCATCGGCGGTGATTGCAGGTACCGCACATCCGGACGATCTTGAACATGAAGGCTAGTCTGTTATCTTGTCGTCTCTTCTGCAGCGGCTGTAGTTTCAGCTGTTCTAGCATATTTGTCACACAACCCTCTTCTCGCGTACGATAATCCTTCGCGATGAATCTGGCAGCTTGTCTTTGGATTTCTTCTATGGCTGTGATATCATTTTGGAGGTAAGGATCCCATAGTACTGAACCATATTCCAAAGTCGAACGGACAAGGGAGATGTAGGCTAGCCGTCTGCATTCAGATGAACAGTTTTTTAGATTGAGACGAAGAAATCCTTGGGTAGAGTTGGATTTTTTTACAGATATTTCTGATGTGGGTTTTCCAAGTTAAATCATTTGCTATTGTCAGTCCGAGATATGGGTTGGAGTCTACTGACTGTAATATGGTGTTTTCTAGTTTGTAGTAGTGTGATGACGAGCGACTGATGCTCATTATGTAAAACTTTTTGCGTTTAATCGCATACCATATGTCGATGCCCATTTGTCTAGTTCGTGTAGGCCGTTCTGAAGTATCACATGGTCGTTTTGGCTTTTAATTTCCCGGTACAATAAGCAGTCGTCAGCAAATAAGCAAAGCTGTGATTTTACCGCACCTGGAAGATCATATATGTGGCATGAAAACCTGAGGTGGGCCTAGTACAGAACACTGAGACACACCGGACTCAACATGCACACTGTTTGAATATTCATCTTCTGCTACCACATTCATATTCCTGTCTTTTAGGAAAGATGACAGTCATGTTCCCTCTGATTCCATAGGTATCTATCTTGTGCAGTCATTTGTCGTGATGTACGGTATCGAAAGCTTTTGAGAAGTCTAATATCGACATGTCCACTTGAGATTTGGATTCGTATGATTTCAATAGGTCATGTAGTGTGGCAACTAATTCTGTTTCCGTAAATTAACCAGATCTGAAGCCATGATTAAAGTTGGTGAGCTTTTGGTGTTTTTCGAAGTGACCTATAATATGTCTGTAAATAATGCTACTGATGGTAATGAAACAGGGCGGTAGTTCTCGGGTAGGTGTCTGTCTCCTTTCTTAAACACAGGTGTGGCATTTGCTTCTCTCCAGTCAGTAGGAAGTGTACCGGTGACAACAGAGAATTTAAAAATGTCCCCAAGACCACAAGCACGCTCTTCTGTACATGTTTTGAGAACAATGTTGGGGATTGCGTCTGGACCTACGCTTTGTTGACTTTGAGGTTTGTGAATAGTTTCACCACTTCTGGAGTTTCAATGTTCAAATTTGCTATATCCGGTATTAGTCTATTTTGCGAAGGACCTGGGAGGACTGTATTTGTGTCTTTAGTGAACACTGACTGGAAATATTTAACAATAATGTCTGCCTTTTCACGTGAATCTGTAAATAGATTTCAGAGTTGCTTTAGTGGACCTATTTCAATGTTATCCTGTTTTTTTAGCTTTCACATAATTCCAAAAAGGCTTTGAGGTTTTATTTTCCGGGCCCTCATTTATCATTTTATTCACGTGTTCCACTCTGCTTTCCTTATTTCTAGTTTATACTGTCTTTTGTAGTGTTTATTTGTCCCAGGTTCCGTGTTTTTGTCGCTGTTTATAAAGTCGGGCTTTCTTCTTCAAGGCATGTTTTAACTTTCTATCTATCTATAGTAGAGAATGTTTGCTATTGCACAGTTTTAAAGCAACTAAGTCATTGACTTTATTCCTTTGGTCAGGTATAACTTAAATGTCGGAGATAAAATCAAGTTTACATACAGTTTTTTTGACGATAAACAACGATTTTTTGTACAAGATATGACTCAGAGTCACATGTATGCTGTATATTACATGTAAACCAGTTATTTGTTGAATTAAAGGATAAAATTTACTGGTTGTGTCGCTTTAACTTTCAACACATCTACAGATAAACATCTTATTATGTGTATCATATATAGATTTAATTCAGAACCTAATAGATTTATTAATAATATATCAGGTATAGCAAACTATATTGCACTCAATTGTAAATAACTTCTGGTACTGATCAGAATTTAGAGTTGTTTTATCTTGCAGCCTGTTTACGATATTTAAAATCCACAATAGAGTTAAAGAACTAACTAGACTAGAAATAAAAGTCTTCTTTATAACGTAGCTCTGGACGCATCTCAATCGGACGAAGAAACTATACCGATACTAACAAGGAATTTTGTAGGATGTCAACGAATGGCAATATATTATTCGAATATTCGGTCATTCTTCGGAACGAATATTCGAATATATTCTGTCAACATCTGATAAATGTATTCTTACCAACAAATTCCTATCACGAATGCTTTTACTCGCCATATTTTCTACTTTCCCTTTCAGCGGAAACGGAGCTGATGTATAATAAAAAAAAATCGCCAACAACGAGGTGTTAAAAGTACCGGAGTATCAAAAACATATGCAAGCTAGACATACGCCTGTGCATTTGGCCTTTTATGCAGTATAATTTATCAAACCACCTGCTGTAATTTGAACTCATGGACTTCGAACAATTCGATAGAATATAAACACTTTGGTGAAATACAAATAATGTGTTGAAAGAACGATGACACAAGTTAGTTAAAACAATAGTACCCACAAAATTCTTAAATAAATTCTCGACAAAATTTGCACAGAACTGTAATTGAAACGTGTAATTGAAACGTGTAATTGAAACGTGTGAAAATAAACACAGGTGGGAATAATAGTATGACTTTAGAATTGAATCTAGTACGGCCTATATATGTAAATAGTATAAATATATCTAGTATAGAATACAAAAGGACTGGTATATATTCTTTATAAATTAAGCGTTTATGGTGTAAAATCCAGACATGGTAAGGAGTTTATTCTGCTTATTTTCCTCAGCTATTCTCCTCAAATTTTAACAGTGTTTGATTTATTCTGTTCCAGATTTTATATCGGTCTCGGAGGATGGTAATCTGAGATGTATAAGTAATACATTAGTTTATCATGTTACCTAGTTCCTGTTTAAAACAGACCTCATTTTAACGTGAAATAATATCATTTCACTTTTTTTTCACAGCATTATATCATTATTCCTGTTCAAGTGCAGTGCCTATAAATACATTTCGGTACAATTGTGGGGATGGAAACAACTATTAGACGAACCTTTTATAAGGATCATCCAAGCGAGTGCTGATATGGAAGCTCTATGATATTCCATCAACTCAGACGAATTATGTCCACAATACATCCGGGCGTATTGACAATGGCGAAATCAAGTTAGATACGGAGAAATAATCACGAATTGTGTCCACAATACATCCGGGCGTATTGACATGGCGAAATCAACAGTTAGATACGGAGAAATAATCACAATAGACACTAAGTGTTCTACTCTTAAATGCCTCGGTTGGTTTATTATATGCGAGAAGAAGTTAGCATTTGTGGGTAGAAATAGTATGAGTTTAGTTGACATATATTTATATCAGGTTTTAAACAAAGGAATCGAATTAAAACTGTGGTATTGCAAGATTGTATATACAGCATTTTCACTAAGCGCAAGGTCAATAACTATGCATGTAATTAGGTCAACGTCAAAGATTTGTTGTGACGCAGATCTACAAATCAAGACCGTCTGAAAACTGTGGATGAAGTTCGCTCCACAAGTTACAGAAATAACGACAGACAGACAAACCAACATACAGATTGGTGACCCTATATACATCCTCTTAAACTTGCAGGAAATGATTATAAGTAGCTAAAATAAACTTCACACAATTATTATACCATTGCCAGCTTTTCTTTTTTAAACATTATCATGCATTAGTTTAAAGACGTGTGAGGAGATTTCTGTTAAATGCTCTACACGTGTATTACATAAACACAGAGTCACAGTTCTAGCTTCATCTGGATTATCCGTTCTTTGTACCTTCCATATAGAAAGTACATATCTAGGATGGTTGCCTCTTTTTTATAGATCAAAATATCATAAAACATGTACAATGTTTTATTTATAGCAACGTTCTTGAATACGTTGCATTGCGATTTAATTATTAGTTTTATGTTTAAATTGACAATCGTGAAGGAGATCATTTTAACTAATGAAGACGTAACATTAAAATGACAGAACAGTATCAAATCAGTCACCACATACATCTGAATTACACGTACAAGCTCAAATGTCAATGTGTGGTTACCAAATATGTGTTGTTTTTATGTTAACTACACTTTGTTGTATTTATTGCTCCCCCCTCCCTCACTAATCATGGCACTGTCAATTAAAATTACCACACTATTTTACCTCGGCATATTATCTTGTATTACCGTTTTTAACTACTAATTTACTCCCATTTCTCCACATGTGCAGAAGTTTTAAACATTTTTTGTATTTAGAATATTTCACACAAACTTGAGAAATAAATAAAACTGTTGTTACACCAAATAGGGTGATAATGAAAGTTATACATCACAAAAAAACCCACAAACATGTTGACAGCTAATCCAACACATCCTGACAATGCAAGTTTTAATTATTGTTATTTAAATGCTTTTTTAACGTTTCCTAGAATAATTTATTATAAATGGCAAATAAATAGCAAACACAAGTAAAGGAGATTGACTTCTATACATTGGTTTGCTTTATCGCTGCTTGATACATCTTTCGTTTCAGTATTGAATTATTTCACGTTTTAAAACCCTAAGAACATGTTCGCACGCGCAAGCAGGTACATGCATACATACACACACAAAAATACACATGCATGCAGGCATGCAACTGATATATTAAAGAGGCATGCCCCCGGGAAATGTTTAGGACCTTAGACTAAGTGCAGATATAAATTTTTAGCGTTATCTGCAATAAGTTTAAGGAGAAAAAAATATCCATTTATCATGTCATCTTTTTGTGATTTTGTGCAGAAAAGAGAACTATGGACACACTGTAAATACTTATGAATACTGACTTCAGTTTATAGATGGGTTTTATTATTTAAGTTGTTCAGGTAGATCTTTATTTTCTTTTTTCTAACAGCGTGATTATGTAAAAAAAGGGGTTTCTTTTTGTTATATTGTTTTTTGCAACTTCTGAAAATATTGAGGACGCCTCCCTTCCACTGCCACAGTGTGACTATGGTGCTGATACATGCAGAGGTAGGCCTCCCATCCCCTGCCCCAGTGTGACTATGGTGCTGATACATGCAGAAGTAGGCCTCCCATCCCCTGCCCCAGTGTGACTATGGTGCTGATACATGCACAAGTAGGCCTCCCTTCCCCTGCCCCAGTGTGACTATGGTGCTGATACATGCACAAGTAGGCCTCCCTTCCCCTGCCCCAGTGTGACTATGGTGCTGATACATGCACAAGTAGCATATAAAGAACGCAACCACCGAGACAGCAGTAACATACAGAATAAGCATCATACTTACGTTAGCAGCAAATCTGTCACCAGGAAGCTTGAACTTAGGTATCACAAGTCTCGCTCCCGTCGCCACATCATGCAACGAAAGCGTAATCTACTCTTTGTAGATAACAGCCCCGGTACCATCCGAAATCTTAATATTCAATTATATTGTAGTTTTTTTTTGGGATAATAATTTTAACGGCAGTCGTTATAGTATATGTAGTTTCATATTGGTATGAACACGTGTTAATGTACAAACCAAAATTAATAACAGCAGATACCCTAAATGCATATGTGTGTATTATCCAGATTTTATCGTTCACCTTCTATCTCTGCCTTAATAATGGATAGCATTCAATAACAATAATATCGCGCGTGGTCCGATGGTAGAGCATCGGACCACAGATAGGAGGTTCGTGAGTTCGGTCTTCCACCACTGCTATATTTGAAGTTTAAATAAAAAATAGCCATACGTCGGGGTACGTAAAAATACCATGCATTCAAAGTTATTTAAGCAACATCGAAGTATATGATGTTATGACAAGAATGCGGCCATAAAATGACTTCAGTAGTCCACAAATCGTGTCAGTGCTGACAAAACCTGGTATATGTATGAAGACAGCTAATGATGCAATCATTCGCCTGAATCAGTACTGACTTCATTTGCATACTGGGGTTGTGGGCGGGGCTTGTGATGGATACTTCAGATAATTACAGTGGTCACTCTCTAGTGGCAAGTATTTGTAAACCAAGTTGGTGTTTATACCTGGTTTGCGTGCGATGTTAATAAGAAACAGATGTATACATGTCAATAATTAATCTAAAGGAATAATTAAAGCCATTTTATCTGTCATTTTCTTTTTAATGTGTTCCACTGTAAATATGAGATAACATGGTTGACAATGCCAGTCATATCAACTTATTTATTACTTACCAAAACCCTTCAAGAGACCTTCACTATAACTTAAATGCGCATATCGTATTTATACTAAACGTTAATATACGACAAACCCATTTACAGTGTCTTAGCGTATGTTAATGTTAAAGGAAAGTGTAAATAGTATAAATATAGTATAATATTTAAAGACACTATCAGTCAATTTGACTGGTCTTATCTGGACAAATATGCTAAATAGTGGGTTGTTTACTAAAGTTGCATAGTTATCAATGTTTTAAAGAATTGTTTGGATGTCAATATTTGTGTTTTGTAGAAGAGGCAATGGCATATTGAACATTCTTATTCTATTTAACTTCATATGTTTGTGATAACTGTTAAAGATATAATATATTCATTTATTATTTTAATTCAGTGTTACAATATTAGAACTTTTATACAGCTATAACGCAATTGTGTTACCTTTACGAAGGGGTTGATTTAAAGGCGGCGCATTTAAAACAATTTCTGAAAATTCACGCTTGGTTCTTGAATTTCGCACATGTTAGATTTTATTCATTTCACAACAATGACAGAATGAATTCAAATTTAAATTAAAATATAACCATTTTATAACACACGGTGTTTGCCTGCGATTTCGGACGATGTCGTATTTAATACTCTCTTAAAGGTGAAGTTCATTTCTTGAAGATTAGCATCTCCGTATGGTTATACGTCCATGTATGTCAACTTGATGTGTGCATACGAGTAAAAAGTAAAAAATGAGTTCAGCATTTACCTCTGTCCCCTTAATGCATTTTGCAAATTTTACCATCTAATATGAAAAACAACAAACAACATTTACACTGTAAACAAAAACCGTGAAACGACCTTTGATAGTGGAAGAACATTATTACAATAACAGAAAACAGTATAATCTTTAGAATAAACATCACATCTAGTTTAGTCTTTAGATTAAACATCATATCTAGTCTAGTCTTTAGAATAAACATCAACTCTAGTCTAGTCTCTAATTTAAAATAAACATCAACTCTAGTCTAGTAAGTATTCAGTATAAACATCACATCTAGTCTAGTCTTTAGAATAAACATCAACTCTAGTCTAGTAAGTCTTCAGTATAAACATCACATCTAGTCTAGTCTTTAGAATAAACATAATATCTAGTCTAGTCTTTAGAATAAACATCAACTCTAGTCTAGTTAGTCTTCAGTATAAACATCACATATAATCTAGTCTTTAGAATAAGCATCACTTAATTTACCATGGCATCAGGCAAGTCTCCAATACTGATCTATTATATGACGTCATTTTAAGAAAGACGAAACAGTGTCATCTTTAAGCAATACAATAAAGCTTTAGCATAAACAAAAGAAGATATTAAGAAAATCTTAATGTCTTGATATACATGAGAAATCTCCATGTGAAGTTTGAGTATAATGGCCCAGTGGTTTCGGAGAAACTACTGCTTACGGAGGACAGGCGACGGACGACAAATAATGCTTATAGCTTTTGGCAAGTACAGCTAAAATTGGAGATCAGTCTCGCTCGGGCTGGGAAATAATTGCACCAAAACTTTAATGTAAGCGTTATAGGCATATCAACATATTTGGAAACACGAAATGCTTGGAACATGGGGTAATGGCGGTTAGCAATAATCCTTGTTTAAAAATGCATATTTTATTTTAATGCTCATTTATTCTACAAGCGGTGGCGAGGGATATAGAAATGAACTGCGTCAGTCCGTGCGTCTCCTGCTAGCTCATGGTCAAGTGTTTGGAAATCCAATGTATACACTGTGTTTCGTCTTGTCCGGACCGTATCTTCTTTAGTTTTAATTGCATTTTAAAAGAACTTAGCACAAATGTTCACTATGACAAGACGATATGCCATGTGACTGACTTGGGTCTGTTTGTCAAAGGTCACAGCTCCGTCCGTCCGTCCGCTGCTGTCCGAACCTTATTTTCTTTAGTTGTTATTAGGAATTTAAATAACTTGGCACAAAAGTTCACTAGGACAAGACGATGTGTCATGCGAATGACTTGGGTCTGTTCGTCAAAGGTCAAGGTCATAGCTCAAGGTCAAGTGTTTGAAAATCCAATGTATATACTTGTTTCGTCCTGTCCGGACCGTATCTTCTTTAGTTATGATTGCATTTTCAAATTACTTGGCACAAATGTTCAATTCAATTCAATTCAAATGTATCAAGGTTTATAAGATCATTATACAACATATTTATGATGATGATGATAAAATAACAGTAAAAAATCAAGAAAATAAATAAGTAAAATAATTATAGTAATCATCTAAAAATGAAAGATATTATAACCTGGGATAACCTATTAAAGCAACAAACGCGCTTATTTCCAACGGGGTCCCTTCCCTTAAAATTGTGATTTTTTAAACAAAAAAAATATATATATGATATACATGAAATGTTAAGAATGTAGACATTTGATTTAAACTTGTTAAAATGTAACAATACATAAACATTTAATTATCTTATACACTGAATAACTGATTAGTACATATTACTGGTTTACATTACAAAAAATATTTTCAACATATTAAACATTAAATATTCGTATTTTCTCTAGCCTGCGAGGAGATACATAAATGTTTTTTAACTTCACGTTTAAAAGTTTGCTTATTAGTTAACTTCTTCAAATCGTTAGGCAAATTATTCCAGTCAGCAATTGCATTGCAATAAAAGGTGCCCGTATCGAAACTCTTAGCATGCGGAACTATAAAATTACTTACACTAAACCGTGTGCGGTTATGAATAGAAGACACACTATGGAAGTTATCATAAAGATATGTTCACTATGATAAGACGATGTGTCATGCGAATGACTTGGGTCTGTTCTTCAAAGGTCAGAATCACAGTTCCGTCCGTCCGTCGACTGCTGTCCGGACCGTATCTTCTTTAGTTGTGAATTGAATTTTTAAATAAATTGGCACACATGCTAACCAACCCAAGACGATGTGTCATGAGAATGAGTTATGTCTGTTCGTCAAAGATAGTTTTTCTTTTGTTTTGGGGTTATAACTTACATATTCATAATTCGATTTAGAACATCACACCAGTGCTCACTGGGACATGACAATCAAGACAATGTGTCATATTACAGTCGGCTACGTATTTCAGTTTGCGGCAATGACATGTTATTTCTGTGCTCGGCGATTTTGCATTATTGGGGGGATATGGCCACGTTAGTGGCAACCTCTTGTTTCAATGGCATTATTAATGTATTTTGAGCATTTTAAATCATTATTGAATTGAGAATTAGAAAAAAGAATTAGAAGCAAGAGACGTGGATATTCCCCTGAAAACCATGTTTTTTCAAATATTTAGCTATACTGCAACTATAACTCATTTCATTCCAGAGTTTTATGTACATTGAAGCAGAAAATAAAAAAAACATTACAATTTTTTTTTTATTTGTAAAACACTGATGCAATAGATTTGTTAAAAAAGTATGAAATAAAATATTTCTCTTGTTTCTGTGCTATTCACTGGTTGTTTGGCTAAAATATTACTTCCTAATTCACATTATGAAAGATGTAATGTGATTATACTCGGAAACAAACATGCATATTCATAAAATAATACATCAATATTTTCACATTATGCATTCGAGGCTTAAGTGGTGGTATTGTTTCCAGTGCCCGCTGATAGGAGGTGGGTCACACATGCTCAACTGATAGCAACAATTTCTTAAACAGGATGTTTGATTCTACAAATATATTACAAAATGCATCAAACATTATGAGAAATTCAGCTGTGTTGTAAAAAATTTAAATGGATCCGTTCATTTCTCTAATAAATCACTTGTATTTTTTATAATATTTTTTGCCTCATGGCTATCAACTGAGCAAGGGCACCGTAAACCATTTTCAAGATAAAAAAGTGCATGTTAATGGAGTTTCATTTTAATAAATATCAATACATCAATCCAAACTTTTTTTAGTATCTTCATCAAAATAACAAAAGAAAAATATTATTTTTACTTTACCGCTAGAAAAATTGTACAAGTTTGGTTGCGGAAACAATCAGTTTTAGTATTTTTGACTAATCAAAGGGCCATAACTCTAAAGATAATGGTCAAAATTTGCTGGTTATCGAACTTGGCTCAGATTTTATAGAGATACACACTTTGTGTAAGTTGGCTTCAGTTCAGATAAAGAATACTTTAGTTATTGAGCAGAGGAAATTTTTTAGCATTTGACTTATTAAAGGGCCATAACTCTAAAGATAATGGTCCGTATTGGGTGGTTATCGAACTTGGCCTAGATTTTATAGAGATGCACACTTTGTGTAAGTTTGCTTAAGTATGATGTGATATATGATGTGATTTGGGCCTTCACTCCTCTAAAAAAAGTAAACAAATGTTAAAGTAAGAAAGATGGCGCAGGTTTAGTTACTTATTTACTACATTGTCCATACGAACTAAGCCTAACTATTCCAGTATGGCTTTTTTATTATAATTGATTTTGTAATCAATACGGAGCAGTAATTTAAATGTAAGGGAAAATAAATCGCTAACAACTTTAGTCGTGGCCTGATTCCCAACCAATTACTTGTCTAAATAAATCGAAAAAGAAACAAGACGTCATATAAAATAAGACTTCAACTGAGGAAAGAAATATCCGTTTCTTTTCCATTACTGAGAAATAATGCAACTTTTATGACTTCTAGAATATGTACAATCTAAGAAACAGGGCTTTATGGCAGACGTTTACGTGTATAGCCTGGTTATAAGGCTGGAGAAAAGTTGCTTGAAAGCCAGATTGAAAAAACTCCGCACTTCAGATCGTATTTTCTCTTGCCCAGTTTAGAAAAAGTATTTCTTAACCACGTATTTCACCTATTCTAATTCGATCAGCATTTTATTTTCAGAGAATAGACTCATCGTTGAACTCAAACCTCTAAAATCGAGGTTAAAAATCAACATATGCAGTGGTTAATAGTTTCGTATTCATTGTATCACATTGACAATTAATGTCAACAAAACATTAGAATTGGTTGATAATTATATGTAGGTTGATTGCAGTGCTCAATATTTACCCCACGTTTTCATTGTGCATTGTCACTACTCCTGCAAAAATGGTAAATTAGCTGTAATTTCGTAAACCCTTAACGTCAGTCCCTACTTATCGCCAGACATGCTACCACTGACATAATGCCTTGTATTATTTTTTCATCCCATTACATAATAGTTTAAGAGAGACTTGAGTGAAATGGGGATGATTTTCCAAAATGTTAATTGTAGGTAAAATAACCTCTTTTTTACACTCTCATAGTATAAAATGACAAATTGGAGACATTTGCTTCATAAAAAACCACATTTTGGCAAGTGTATGCCTCAAATAAAGCATATATGTGCATATTTACATTGAAATTTCATGAAAAATCACAAAATTTTGAAGATTTTTTATTTTGGATGATTTAAATGTGCAATTTTTAGCATGTACATTGTATTGAATAATGTATTTTGGTAAGATAATGTCTTCAGTGTATCATGAGATTATTTTGGTGTAAAAATTTTAATGGAATTAGGTAAAAAAATTTTTTTTGGTAAAATTAGTCAAACACATCAAAATTGCATGTCGGTCAACATCTCGCACCTGTATATAATGATCATGTAAAAAGTGGTATTTTGACAAAAGTTTCAGTATTTAATGCCTGCAACTTGGCAGTATTACTTCAAATTGGTAGTACTTAGTAAAAATGAAGTAATTATGAAATTAAAAAAAAAAGAGTTTCCTTATAGGCATAGTGCCACCATTGCAAAAAGGAAGTGCTTCCGTGGGGTAGTCGCATAATGGCGGTTATAAATAATCCTCAATTCTTCTTCTTTAAAAATGCATTTTCCTTATTTTAATGCTCATTTTTTTATTTGAATGGCATTATTGATGTATTTTGAACATTTTGATAGCATTGTCATGTCTGAATTGTGAATTTAGAAAAAAAAAATCATGCTTGGAAATTGGGGTATGAATTCATGATTTCGGAAGTCTACTTTCACTTTGTCACCAGTGTACACACTGAGTTGAAAAAAAATCTCTTATATGACACATGACCCCTACTTTTCTCATCATATTTTGATAGTGCAGAGGTTGACAAACAGTAAAATGTAGGTTTCACTTCTTTCATTTGGGACCCTCTATGAATGACAAGCCTTCAAACTTTTATTATTTACTATAGAATAAAGAACAAAAATCAATGGTGGGGTTACACCTTAAAGAAAACAAATAGGTCAGTTGTCTAAATTCCATAACATTATACTATATCATTCCTTTTGTAAAATCTAGGCAATATATGCAGTGTTGCAGATTGTATTAGCATTTAAGTGTTTTAATTGGCACTGCGGCACGAGTGACCTTAAAAATGGACTTTATCTTCTTAACAGGAGTGTATAATTTGCTATGACGGTTTGTGAAATTGGGTGAAAAACAGTGCAAAAATAACTGATAAACAAGAGGTCCAAGAGGACCTGAATCGCTCTACTGGCAACAGATGCTACATGTAAAATATCTAAGGTCTAGATCTTAAACTTTCAGAGAAAATGTTTTTTTAAAATTTTACTTAAAATGTGCTTATAAGCCCTGTAGCATGGGCATTGGTGGTCGAATCCTGCTGGTTCAAGAACTTGTCCAAGATCTTGTGGCTATATAACTGCTGTGGAAGCTCAGGTTAAGATTTAATGAAAAATGAAGATGCTATCGCGTCTACAACATTTTCCCTATATAACTCTATGTAAAACAGTAACCCTAGTGGCGGCCCAAAATTTGACCCTAGGGACCTCAGACTTCAACAAATCCTTTAGGGTACATCCATGGCATGCTGCATGTAGAATATCTAAGGTATAGGCCTTGAACTTTCAGAGAAAATGTTTTTTTAAAGATTCGCAGAAAATGTGCTTATAAGCCCTGTGGCGGGGGCATTTGTAATCAAATCACATTGGTTCAAGAACTCGTTAGAGATCTTATGGTTATATAACTACTGTGGAAGTTTGGTTAAGATTCAATGAAAAATGTAGGTGTTGCCATGTCTACAACATTTTCCCTATATAACACTCTGTAAAACAGTGAACCCTGTAGCGGCCCCAAATTCGACTCCAGGGACCCAGCTTCAATAAATCTTTTAGGGGACCCGAATGCAATGCTACATTTAAAATAGCTATGGTCTAGGCCTTGAACTTTCAGAGAAAAAGTTTTTTATAGTTGTGCTTGAAAAATGTGCTTATAAGCACTGTGGCAGGGGCATTTGTAGTCAATTCACACTGGCTCAAGAACTTGTCTGAGATCTTGTGGTTTATATAACTGCTGTGCATGTTTGGTTAAGATTCAATAAAAAATGAAGGTGCTATTGTTTCTAGAAGAAAAAGGTTAACAGAAGGACGTTGGAGGACGGACAATTTACCATGAAATAAGCCCTGCTGGCCTTTGGCCAGTAGAGCTAAAAAAGAATTTACTGTATTTCCATAGTATTCCTATATAAAAATCATGTCTAAATATGCTCCAGACATGAAGATAATTAAAATAATACATAAAATTGATTAGAAAAGCAGAATACTATGAAAAATCAAAGTCCCCTTTCTGAATCCCAATAGATTATAGCCACTTCATTTGATAAAGTATGAAACCTCTACCCATAGAGATCATTTATACCAAATATGAATGGATTAGGCTGGACAGTTCTTGAGAAGAATATTTTTTGAAAACTCATAATTTAATTACTGGTAACCTCTTTTTGGACCCCTGCTGACCCCTTAATGGATATTAAATCTCATTTCAAAGGCCCATTCTCAACTGATATAACTAAACAATGTTCCAGACCTCAAGATAATTGAAACAATACATAAAATAGGTGAAAAAACAGAACTTTGAAATTTCACAATTTTATTTTTTTAGGGTCCTTGCTGGTCCTTTATTTATATCAAATCCCATTTAAAGGAGCCTATCTCAACTGTTATTTCTATGCATTGCTAAAGACAAAAAGATATTTGAAATAATGCCAAAATTGATCAGAAAAGCAGAATATTCTGTTTTCTTAAAGTATTCCTATGAAAAGTCAAAGTCGCCTTACTGGACCCAAATTGTTCTTAGCCCTTTCATTTGAACAAACATGAAACCCCTACTCATAGGGATCATAAATACCAAATATGAACGAATTTGGCTGGACAGTTCTTGAGAAGATTTTTTTGAAAATTCATAATTAACCTATTTTGGGACCCCACTTGATCCTAATCCCTTTATTTGAACAAATTTGTATCTCAAAGACATAGGGATCATTTCTACAAAATATGAAGGAATTTGATTGGACGGTTCTGGAGAAGATTTTTGAATGTAAATTTCCTATGTTAAACTGACATGTCCTCAGGGCAGGACCAACTTTGACCTTAGGATCATGGCTTGAACAAATTTGTAGAAACTCATTAGCCTGGTGTAAAAATGATTCACACAAAATTTGATGAAAATCTGTCATGTGATTTCAAAGAAGAAGTCATTTGAAGCAATTGTTAATAGACGGACGGATGGATGGAAGAGTGATCACAATAGCTCACCTGGAGTCTTCGGCTAGTTGAGCTAAATAAAATATTATTAAACCTTTTTTGTGCTAATATACTGTTATTTTTAAGTATCAGACTGTTTCAAATTCAAATGGCCTTTACTTTGTTGTTACCTTTAAAACAATTTGTGGCCACTAAAATCCTAAAATATTGTCAGGACTCAATACCCTAAAATGTACGTAGTAGAAAAAATAACAAGTGTATGGATCTCATTGATTTCAGACACAGTGACCACTAAAACACACCATGAGACTTTGTCTCATGTCAGTTAAATAGATCTGAAACGTAGAACCTCTTCATTGTTAATATATTTCTAACCATGAATTCATATAACAATGTTAATACTAACAATGTATTTCTTTTTACATAACTAATACATAGTTCTAGTATGTAGTCAAACCTGTGGAAGTGGTCACCTTTATTAAGCAGCCATTTGTCTTCAGCAGTCACATTCACTATTTCCCATTTCTATGCTTTCAGAGCAAATCAACCTGTATAAAGCAACAACCTGTCTTAAAAGAGCATTTTTGCTCCTTCCCTTGACTGGTTGCTTAAGACAGATTTGACTCTTTACTACATATTTCTTTCAATATATTGCTCTGTCCTGTTTGTGTAGAGTTTTTGTTTTGAACTTAAGTATTAATTTTACCTCAATTGTGCAACAAGTTTTTATAATTTAGACAAATCATGGTCATGCTCCCCGAGTAGAACCAGTACTAAGCATATGCCAATAAAGGGTTTTGTTCAACAACACCACACACAGCCGTGGCAGAGGATCGAACACACGACCCTCCTCTGCAACTGGACCATGAGCTCCATACAAAGTTGTGGAGTTACTAACCATTACAAGTGCTAAATTCAACTAATTTTTATAGCCAACAACACCAGTCCTGTTAGTTCATCAGTATTTAGTACATTCATTTACCTTGTGTTTGCACTAACTTCATTAAGTCAGTAATACGTTTAGTCACTTCACTTTGAAAACACTCTGGTGAAAGATGAAACATTGGCACATCTTGTTTTTGTGCAATTCTGTCTTCTAATGGACTTAAAACATGGTCTGTGTACACTGATAATTTTGCATCAACAATGTGTTTAAAGTTGGACACTGGAAAGCAATTTTTAAAACTTTCTTGAAAACACAAACGCAACCCATCATCAAAGCTTTCAAAATTCAAAGCCAGCCATACCGATATCACTGTAGAAATATTAATAGAATCAGAACAACAACCCATTGTTATGTTCCTTATTGGTAAAGGTTGAGTTGACAATAATCTATCTTGTTCACAACCATACATGTTTATTGTAATAGCATTTCTTGTAGCAAGAAATGAAGGAATAAAAGAACTTGAAAGATTGCCACTTTTCTTCACCTGACAAAAAGCGTTCACAATTGTTTGTGCAAATGCTTGTACAAGTGCTTGTCTCTTGGCTAATACAAGATTGTTAGTTTCATCAACATTATCCTCGGACAAGTCACCATCATCACTGCTGTGGTCTCCATCTTCACTTTGTGCAATAACCTCAGTCTCATCTTCAGCTGCAGCTGGCCCAGCATCAATCTTGACAACACTTCTCTGTACCATAATGTCAGCATTTCCATGCCAAATGTTTGCATTCCCTGAATACCAAGACAACAATATAATTAACTCATTGCAGTTTGTTTATAGCCTGAGTTCCTAAAATGGCTTCAGTAATGGCTGTATGGTACGATAAAAGAATGCATAATTACCATGCACAGTGCAGTATATTTGTGTATTTTCCAAGGCAGACAAATAAATTCTCCTGCCGTCTAAAATAAACCCATCACATTAGTCATCATGTTTAAATAGCAGTTCAACTAACAAATTTGTGAAGTTTTGCCTTCAATGTGTCTGCCATTAAAGAGTCAGATATTTTCAGGATACATTGTTGAATAATTATTTTTATATCATGCAACCATGGGAATAAGGTATTTTATTATATATGAATACATTTTGTTCTGCTTCTGTTATGTAAAATTTGCAGTCACAAAGTGAAGTTATGTTGTCTTCTTTGTCATTCCCAGTTCTAAAATTTACTACAATGATTATCAGTTTCTTTTCACTTATTCTCAACTAACTGTACAGGGACAGCAACAACTAATTTAATAACACTTAAAAAGAAATGTAATAGCAAGTGTAATAGCAAATGTAATAACAAATGTAATAACCAATGTCATAATCAATGTAATAACCATTGTAATAACAAGTATAATAGCAAATGTAGTAACAAATGTAATAACCAATGTCATAATCAAGTAATAACCAATATAATAACAAGTATAATAGCAAATGTAGTAACAAATGTAATAACCAATATAAGAACCAATGTAAGAACCGATGTAATAACCAGTGTAATAATCAATGTTAAAAAAATGTGATAATCCATGTAATAACTAATATAATAACCAATGAAATAATCAATGTAACAACCAGTTTAATCACTAATACTATAAACAATGTAATAACTAGTGTGATAATCACTATAATATCCAATGTTATAATTTATGTAACACCAATGTAATACCTAAAGTTATAATAACTAATGTAATAACAAAAATAATAACAATGCAAACATCAGTGTAATAACTAATGTGGTTATCAGTGTAATAACCAGTGTAATAACCAATGTAATAACCAATGTAATAACTATATACAAAACACAATGTCATTACCAATGTAACAAGAGCTGTCGGAGGGACAGAGCGTTCGACTATTCGAATATTTGTCACAAAAGTACAAATTTGATCGAGACTGGTGACAAATCAAAGCAAATAATAGTTATCAAACTTACAAAATTGACAAAATTGAGTACAGTATATCTTATAACTGCATTACCTTGTATGAAGTTTCAATCTAATACATGCAGTGACATGCAGAGTTATAAAATTTTTATAAAAAGAAAGGCCATTATTTGCAAAAATATCTGGCAAGAATTATCCTACTAGATTAATTTAGTCGGTTTTATGACTACAAAGCCATATGTAAAGTTTCAATAAAATACATTGAGTGGTTGGTGTGATATGGACTTGACAGAACTTGCACGCAAAACTTTAACCAAAAATTCCAAGTCAAATAAGGGCAACAATTTGTATTATATTCATGCAAGAGTTATCTAACATAATTATTGTAATAGGTTGATAATTGAAAAGTACTGTGTGAAGTTTCAATCAAATACATTAAGTGGTTGGTGAAATATGGACTTGATGGTATTATTTTAGTAGATTTGACGACTGGAAAGTCTTGTGTGGAGTTTTAATCAAATAAATTGAGTGGTTGGTGAGATATGGACTTGACGGTCCTTGGTACTTGCACGCAAAACTTTGACCAGATATTCATAGTCAAATAAGGGCAATAACGCATTATATTTCTGCAAGAGTTATCAAACTTAGTTATTGTGGTAGGGTTGATGACTTGGAAGGCTTGTGAAGAGTTTTAATCAAATACATTGAGTGGTTGGTGATATAAGGATTTGATGGTACTTGCACACAAAACTTTAACCAGATTATATAAGTCAAACAAGGGCAATAATTTTGCATTATATTCAAGTAAGAGTTATCTAACATAATTATTGTAATAGGTTTGATAATTGAAAAGTATTGTGTGAAGTTTCAATCAAATACATTAAGTGGTTGGTGAAATATGGACTTTATAGTACATGCACACAAAACTTTAACCAGATTTTCAAAGTAAAAAAAGGGTAATAATTTGTATTATATTCATGCAAGAGATATCAAACTTAGTTACTGTAGTAGGATTGATGTCTGGGAAGACTAACTTAGTTATTGTAATAGGGTTGATGACTGTGAAGTCTTGTGTGAAGTTTCAATCAAGTACATTGAGCAGTTAATGAGATATGTACTTGATGGTACTTGCACACAACTTTAACCAAATTTTTAAGTCAAACAAGGGTAATAATTTGCATTATATTCATACAAGAGTTATCTAACTTAGTTACTGTAGTAGGGTTGATGACTGGAAAGTCTTGTGTAAAGTTTCAATCAAATACACTGAGTGGTTGGTGAGATATGGACTTGATGGTACTTGCACACGAACTTTAACCAGATTTTCTAAGTCAAACAAGGGCAATTATTTGTATTATATTCATGCAAGAGTTATCTAACTTAGTTATTGTAGTAGGGTTGATGACTGGGAAGGCTTGTGTAAAGTTTCAATCAAATACATTGAGAGGTTGGTGAAATGTGGACTCGATGGTACTAGCACGCAAATCGTTAACCAGAATTTCTAAGTCAAACAAGGCCAATAATTTGCATTTTATTCAAGCAAGAGATTTTAGTAGGTTTGATGACTAAAAAGTTTTGTGTGAATTTTGAAGTCAGTACATGCAATAGTTACTGAGACAGGGACTGACACCCAAAACTTTAACCAGATTTTATAATTCAAGCAAGAGTAATATTTTTTGCATTATATTCAAACACGAGTTATTGCAGTAGGGTTGATGACTGGGAAGGCTTGTGTAAAGTTTCAAGTCAATACATGCAATGGTTACTGAGATAGGGACTTGCATGCAAAACTTTAACCAAGGCGTGATACCGATGCCCGGGTGAGTAGAACAACTCTTATTTTTCGAATAGTTGATCTAAAAACCAATTGAAACAACATGTCTCACAATGAAACATCAGATTGACATGGTAATAGAAACCTGCAGATTTCCAGCAATAAAGAATATCAAATTAAGAGAAAACATTATGTTACGTTTAAAGTATTGAAGTAAACCATATTAAAAATGTTGGTGAAAAAATAGGTACATCAATAGTTTTAATTGATAAAAAGACCTTCATGTGTATTTTTCAGAATGACACGAACAAACATGCGTACAAGATGTGTGAGCTTACCAAATGAAGTATTTCCAAAATGAAGATCTTCATTGCAGCTTGGACATTTCCTCAAAGCAAGTGGGAAATATTTGTTGTCAATGATATAGGATCCCGGGTGAACCAGAGGTGCAAACAGATGATGTGCTAATAGAGCCTGGATCTCGGCTTTGTTGCTTGTATCTTTAAGCCACAACAAACAGTGCCTGTGTTGCTCTATAAATATATATCAAGAACATAAGCAAAACAGAAATCTTGTGGATAGAGTGGATAAAAAATTTAATAACAATAACAACAGTGGAAACTGAAGAGTAATGTATGTACTTTGGGTGTGCTAGTTTAAAACATATTTATTTTCTTGGATTGTGAAACACGTTATTACTTAAACAAATCATGCTCAAAGCGTTCCTGGGTAGAACCAGTACTAAGCATATGCGGAATAAGTGTCTTGCTCCAGGACACCACACATAGTTGCGAGTGAGGATCAAACCCACTTCCCACCGATTATGTGATCAGTGTAAACCTTCAATGTAAATGTACTTCAGGTTCATTCTGTATTTTTCATATGCTTTTTCTTGAATTTCATAATGTTTTATTATTTGTCATCTTTTCTTTGTCGCCGGACCTGATTAGCTCAGTCGGTAACGCGTCTAACTAACAATCCAGGGGTCGTGAGTTAAGACTCCCCACACTGAGACAGTCTCCGTGATGATTGATATACAACACTATGTCTCATTATCATTCATCTCTCACCGCTGATTCAAGTGGGAAAGTTATCAGTAACTTGCAAAGATGGGGTGTGTTAGAGTATTGGGTTAACCTTTTAGCATCCCAGGAAACAGCGGTTAGGTTAAATCTCGTCTGTTAGCCTTTGATGGCATAAACTGATGCTTAATATTCAATCAATCAATTATCAATCATCTTTTATTTGCAAGTGGATAGTCACTACTTAGCAGAATACTAAGATGAACAGACACACATTATTTTTTCACATGGTATATATACATGGGTTCTATAAGTTCGTTTTTGTAATTTACATATGACAGTATATAATTACGTATTGTGTGGTTTTTGTACAATACTATTTATCAGATATAAAAAATAATAAAAATGATAACTTCACACTTTATATGTGCAGCATATGTTTCATTGGCAATTCATGTATCGCTACCCAGAGCACATTAATTTATCTTTAAAAATCTAATCAAAATATACATTGTTTAAAGTAAAATAACACGCTTAGGGATCATTTGTTTTTTGTGCGATTTCATCTGCCACATAACTTAAGTTTAAACTGAACAACAATTGAGGAGTTTAAACAGGAAGTTTATTGTTGCTATTGAAATTTAAAGAAAATGACATCAACTGGCAATGTCTAAACAAGAGCGACCATCATGTTTTGTATTAGATTAGGCAAAACACTGATCCAGACAATGAAATGTTTGAAACAGGAATGAAACAATAACATGCAGTCGTTCATTAGTGTTTAAATGGCATGGTCGATTTCTGAAAGGGTGGGTTTCTTTGAGGATGACTGGAGATGTGGTAGAACACTTTCAGTCAGAAATCTGTTACCACAGAAGGTTAGACATGCTATCTATAAAGGCAGGTGACTAACTGTAAGAGATCTTTCTGTGGAGTTTGATGTTTCTGTTTACACAGTACACAGGTTTTTAACCAAGACTTGAACATGAACAAAGTAAGCGCTTGCTGGGTCCCAATGCTACTTAAGCCAGACAAACTTGAAAAATGAGAAAGCATTTTCATGAGTTTGTTGAATGGTATCAGTCCGAATGAGAAGACTTTGTATTGAATAAGAGTAAAAAGTTTGAATCTGTAGAAACACAGCATATTGTCTCATCATTTGACCAGTCATGGTATGAAGTTATATCTAACAAATAGGTTACACTTCATAAAAAAGAGTTGTCAAAAGACAACAAAGCTCGACTATGGGATAAAACTCACCACCTATGCAAAGATTGAGATTCGAGGCATACACCAAAACTTAATCGCAACTAAATGCAAAAGTTTAACTTGGGTGTCTACAGACGATGCTGATGCAGATAAATGGCAATGACCAATAATTTAGTTAAGAAGTTGACACCTAATTCCATGTATGCCATTTTTCATTTTCATTTTAATATAAAGTGTTTATAACACAATTATCATAATAATACCATAAAATATTGTTTTTTTCATCTTCATAAACCATTTACACAATATTTTAGACTGGTTCAAAATGACCAAAAATATGGTAACGAAATGACACACATTTTCAATTGGTTACAAAATGACCAAATAAATGGATAAGAAACAACCAAAATATCTGGTTACGAAATGACCCCTTGAATCAACTATTCCACACTTTGATAAAAACTAGTCTTATAACGTATTTGTAATGAAATTATCTTAGTTTTGTGTCTATTGTACTTTTGAAAGGGAGGCAATTATGGTTTTCAAGTTACAGTTTTTAAACTTTTTCCCCAGAGTTAAGATGAAGTTTTATTTCGTTAGTAATATATATTTACTGAATTTGTATATCACATATAACATTCTATTAGCAGAATTGCATTTCTGCCTTGATCAAACTTTGTTGTGCATAGGGATGGGTAATTGATGTGTTAAAAAATCCAATTCCTACACAGAACTATTGTTGAGGACATTGGATCAAACTAGGGATCAAACCTGCAACATCTCACGTGTGCGGCCAACAATATATCCACTGTAACTTTGTCTTGCTTGAAAGAGTTGTTAGCAGGATACAGTGTCGCCGGTGTTAACGAATCACTTTTCATTTATTACTAATAAAATCAATCATCAAATTGTTAGTTATGATTGTTTATAGTTCATTTAAAGACAAATTATCTATCTAGCAGTTCCATTTTAAATTCGATCTTACAATGTCTACAGCGTTTGTTTATTGACATTGCCGTTTCAGGTGAGATCGGGTCACTTCTGGTAGTAACAAATCGTGCATTTTTTATGATGAGGCAGTGTCCGAGGGTTGTTTAAAAAGCACTGTGCAATATTTAACTATCAGCTTTACAGTAATTATCACCTAATAGTTAACAAATTGGTGTTTTCCTTCTTTTTTTAATTGAAGAAGATAATAAAATTCAGCCTTAAAAAATATTGATCACTGCACAATGAATGTTTAGGTTGCAGGTTCTATACTCATATGAAATGGTACAACCTTGCATTTAATTAACAGTGAATATACTAAAAAAGAACTTTTATTTATCCACCTTTTCACACTGTCACTGTAATATATGTACATTATGAATAACATCATACACGTGTTATGGAAAATTACTGAAATAATGTGCATTTTTGGCAACTAAAATCTCTGCATCATATATTCTTGATCATTTATGACAAACAAATAGTATGTTATCATTGATTGCATCAGTATCAAAGCCTGGTGGAACAAATTCTTTATATATCGATCCTGGCATTCATCACATAATCCAGGCACTGCCAAGATGAATCAGGGAACTCGTTTGTTCTTTTTTCGGGGCTGTTATTCTGCCCCATTCCTTATGGCAAATAGTATATTTTTTTCCAAATTCAAAGTAACAAAATTCCCAATTTGAAAATACTAAGAAACTAAAAGATATCATTGGGTAAAAAGTTTTGAGAATTTTTTATATTATTATTTTAATGTAGTTTTCTACAAGAACATAACATTTTTGTACATTTAACATACATTGCACATAATATATTGTTAGGTATATTGGAAGAACCTGTGCTATGACATCTATGTCACAACCCATGCACTGGACAACATTTCCAGATGATACTGAAATGCAACTGTTTGGTTTAAGACATTATTAAGTAAACATGAAAGCAAAAAATGTGTAGCAGCGACTTGTAAGTACTGAGCACCATCTTATTATTCATGAAGATAATGTCTTAGCATGAAATATGAAACAACCACTATTTGTAGGCCTAAGTTGAATAACACAATCCCATTCATTGTCGTAAGCCGACAAAGTCACTACTCAGATCACGTTACTCATTTGCACAAAGAAATATAAAACATATTGAACACCCATAATCACTTGGCCTATTTTCATAACTGATTCGCTACTCCTGGAAAGACAGTAAATGCATTACAAGTGATTTTTTTATAAAAACATTTAATTTTCTTTTTTGTGGTGTGGTTAGAACATTAAAATGGCATTATTTAAAGATGTTTACTTTGATTTTTTATTTAGACATGTGTGTGCAGTATTTGTGTTTTCCGACAGACGAATATTTTGATGACGTCACTTTCATCACACTCTTCTTCGATGGAGTTTCTAAAACCTATATAACAAATTGAAAACACCGACTTCTAGTTTCGCATTTTTTTTCAGTTGTTGTTTAAGGATTTATCTTAAAACATATTGTATTAAAAATCTTAGTAACCAATTATATTGTAATGTATTATAGATTAAAATGAAAGAGATTCGTTACCACCGATGAATACGTATATACTTCCAAGAACCCAGCTCAGTATATGGAAGAAGATTCGTTAACACCGATATCACTGTAGTGCTTGATTTATAAACAATAAATGATATTAATATGATAATACCTTCATTTAAAAACTTTAAAAGACGTTCAGATGCATTTTTCATCGGCTCATTTGTCACTTGCTCCTCTTCTAGACTTTTGATAATATACTCAGTTCCACTTTGAAAACAACAGCTAAGTGGAAATGCAGGTTCCAAATTATATTCCAAGGTTGCATGAGTAAACGGCCATGCTCCGGTTCCATTGCAATTCTGTATAACGACTGGACCTAACAAACTCAGGTTGAATATAGCTTGAGGATTTTTCTGTAGTTCCTTTAACAAACATTGAAGTTTGTTTTGGTATTCACTTTCGCAAACCGCCATTGTTGGCGAACTATTATCGGTGTCTGTGAGAGACGCTTTATGCATGAGAATTACGAACTCAATCGTAGTGACCCAGTGTATTATAATCATAACTCTTTACATGATATTGCCAGAGATGTATGTTTTTTTATTCTTTTATTATTTTTTTTCTTCATCTCAATCTATGTTTTCTCCTTCTTCATCATATTTTCTTTATTTAGGTTCTTTATCCGCTTAAAATAGACAAAAGTAGTTTGGGTGTTGGAAATGTGTAGCTCGGATATAACAATAGATTTAAGTGGTGATAATTGCTCTGGGTGGCTAAAAAAATGGTTACACTTTCTCCTTATTTTGATGACATTGGGTAACTGATTCTATTTAATTCAATATACATATAACAGTTTTATCGAATCTTAACTGTTTGTTTTTGCTATTTTATTCGATATGCATGCACATTACAATGTCTTAATTTGATAAGTTGGGATGCAGCATCTGCGTACCCCAACACATCCAAGGTGCCATTATTCAATCTCTCTTTCAGCTGATGGCCAATTGCTCTTTAAGCTCGTTTGTAGGGCGTTGTTTTCCTCCATTAACATGTTGCAAAAAACTTATTTCATTGACATATTGCTCTTTCTTTAAAAGATCGATCAGTTTGTAAATATTTGGATGCGAGTGAGTAAACAGACTGTTAACTTTGTTATGTCAACCTTCAACATGGTTGGTTGTACGTGGACCATCATTGTCAAAATGATTCCACAACTGTTCTGTCACATAGTCATTAAACCTAATGACTGCTGGTGAGTTATGTTACAATCTTCTAACGCACTGTACCACACATCTTCTACCAAGTTCACGGACTAATGTCAAAACACCCTTTAAAGGTCACTCCCGGAAACACTTTCAGAACACCACGTCGTGCAGCTATTTCACAATCCATCTTATTGTTGTTGGTAAGTCTAATATTGTTATTGTCACCACAGTTCTGCAGTAACGTCTGTGACTCGGATTTTATTTGGGAGGAGTGTAACAAAGGCAGGAATCCAATATGGATTTATAAGAATAATTGGATTTCTGTAGCAATACGGATATTTATAAGAATGAAATAAAAAATAAAAAGCTTGCATAAAAAAAATGAAGAACACAGGACTATTATACCACCGCTCATATGACCCATTTGTCAAATGTCTCATTTACTAGCGAACTCACACATACTGCACCGTAATGGCAATGAGCGAGTGGAGAGGTTTTCACAGCTAATGCTGGACAACAGACGCGTGATGCATTTAGCTAAAATAGACGTGGGTTGTATACACAGCCAACAATTAACAAGCAGTTACCAATTAATTAGGGTTTATTTATTGCGAAAACAAATCTGAAACTAACGGTATATAAACGACCAAATTTACCGACACAGGGAGTTATAAATTCGATATACTTTTAGGCCACGTCATTTTTGACGGAACTAAATTAAACTGCGCGTCGTGAACATTTAAGTTAATAATAAAAATTGTGATTACTTTAAGAACTGAAATAACTTTAGGAATTTGTAATGGTGATGACTTTAGAAATTGAATTTACTGTAACTTTAGAAATCGGACTTGTTGTACTATTAATAATTTTAGATTGAACTTATAATAATCATTTGTAATCTCAACTAATTTGTGAACTTATATTTCTATCCTCATTACGCTACAGGAGACCATACACTAAAGGACACATGTATCCATTTACCATTGTGTGAATTGTGTATAACTGGTAGAAGCACGAAGGATTTGAATAGAAGGTTCAGTCCATATACCAGGTATCCCCCGCAGACAGTTCCGTAAGATACTCAGCAGTTCTAAAGACAAGTATTTTCTGTTCCTGACCATCGTTCGCTGGCAGTAAGTTTTCTTCAGATGACGTTTTCGTCTATTTTCCCTTGATATTGATTTCTGGACGTGACTAAGGTAAAACCGGTAATAGCTTGACTCTTTGTCTGAAAATGTAAAAATGTATATAAAACCTTATTAGACGTATAACAACAAATAACAAAATTCAACGACAGTTTACTTTAATGCTATTATTAAAACGATATTGAGGAGTCATATAATTACATTTTATAGTGCGCATGTAACATTTTTAAAAAACTTTTTTTTTTTTACTTATTACCTGTACAAAGATGATCTTGCTGAGTAGAATGTCGGTAGTTTAGATGCTACAGCCTCTGTTTCTTCGTCCCATTCTGGAGTATGAAAGGAAGATATCATCTCATCGGAGATTGCTGGAATTGATTCCACTGTATTTCTGACTCTTTTTCTGACGTTACTCATTATTTCTGCGACGGAATGGTGGTTATGATGTCCTGAGACCTAAAATAAAACAGAACATTTATAAATACATTTATATTATATGACACATTTAAAAACTCATTAACATAATTAATTTAATTATCAATGTATTTGTATATTTTATGAATATGTTTAAAACAAGCAATATTTAATTCGATTTTCAGTATATTTTAAAGTAAACTTTAATCATTTATGATTTTCAGTGTATATATGTGTAAATAAAAAAAACTTACTTTAGCCTTTAATCCATTTTTTTTGTGTTGATTTTAGCATCGCAGCCTCTGTTAGTGCAGTACCAGTAATAATTGTCACGTTTCCTTGATTTGACACTGAAGATGAATTAATTTTGAATGAGAGTCTGTCCACCACGACTGTTTTCTATGAACATTATGTTGACTTGCACATTTGCCATGTTTGCATGAATGATGATAAAAAAACTAAACATGACCCAATATATAGGATAATTAGCCATTTGTTGGTATTAAAGTGAACAACTTTAACTGTTACTTTGTTTTAGTAATTATCAATTATAATCATATTTAAGTGAGTTTTAGTCATTCAGTTTATAACATTAGATATATGATTATTTGATTATCATAAACCTAATCACCCTAATTAGTTCTTTAATTATCCATTCATAAATTGCTTAATTTTCAATCTACTAATTAAAACCACATATTTAATAAACAAATATATGCATATTATTTATCATAATAAATTATAGTTTGCCTTATACATAATTTGTGCACGCTTTTATTTTCAATTTTTATGAGCAGTGTAAAAAAACACAGGTAACTTGAAGGTGCGAATTGAAAAGTTTGGAACATGAGATTGTTTGCATAGGTGCTAAATAAAAAGGTTTAGAAAGTGAGATACAACCGCACAGACTACATCACCGGAGAAACAATACGAACTATCCCAGGGGTTGTTTCAGTACTGTTGGCTACCTGGTTTCCTAAAACCGTGTAATTCCTGCCAACGTATGGTTGAATCAATATCCAGAAAAATAAAGTATAAACGTTATCATGACCAAACTGAACGCAGCGCTCATTCTGACTTGTGTTTCCCATCCCGGCTTGTATTTCTGTTAAGTTTCATTATTTCTTGGTGATTTTGACTTGTGTTTCCCATCCCGGCTTGTATTTCTGTTAAATTTCTTGGTGCTATTTTAAATAGAATTAAAGTGGTCAAGTAATACGTGAGTAACAAGCGATGTTTTCCTACTCCAAAACACATTGGCCTAGTAGTAGAAGAAAAAAAAGGAATAGAATATTTCATTTAGAAAAATCCCCACACACATAACTTGTGTTAACGTTCAGAGTCGTTTCTATTAACATAGATGGTTTGTTGTATGGCGTTTAGAGTTGCTTTCAACAGTTTTTCAGCTATACCGCGACGGTATGTGCTTGAGACAGTATTCTAAGCGCTGCCACACTGGAGTATCATGCCGCATACACATGGTATGATACCCCATCCAGTCACATTATTATGACACCGGGTCGACCAGACCTAGAACTGTATCCTTTAAATTTTATTACCAAATTGGCAACAAAGTGCCTTGAGCCATTTATAATATATTATTACGTGAGATATGGTAAACACAGCAATAAATGCAAAATTACTGAGTGCCAAGCGCTGAAGCGTCTAGAGCCGTTTTATAAAACTTAGGTATGACCCGGCCTGGGATCGAACCCATAACCTTCCGCATGCGATGAGGACGATTGACCACTGGCCATTAACCATTGATCACTGCTGCAGCTTAATGTACATAATATATACATGTGGATTACGTGTCGATGACATGTGTTTCCGCTTGTTTGACCAATCTCGATAAGTTATCTCTTCTATATTGTGAGTGCGCATGTCAACTAATAATATAAGATAATTTTAAAATACACAACTACAATAATATATAAAGGTAGCATGCGATATCCGACATATTCTGAAAGTGTTCACTCTACTATCCGAAAAATTCCACAATATATCCGAAAATTAATTAATCTCCTGATGATCAAATAAATTGACAATTTTAAAGTATCTTATTGAATTAGTTATTATTACACACAACAATTTTCTTTAACGCGTCGTTATAAACCTTACAGTTCTCAACTTTCATAATCTGCCACACGGATTAATTGATATTTCGTCAACACAAATTTTATATTTCATTTTACAATCTAATGAAAATAAAAATATAATGCATATTTTCCGAAAATGTCTTCTAAATTGATAAAGGTATAAACATGTACTAACCTTTTTTAAAATGCGTCACCCGCTAAATCAAAATTCACAGAAATATCAATATCATGCATGTGCACCATTTGCAACGATTCGATCTTATTGAAACAATGTTTATCTACAAATATTTTTGGACAATGTTATTTAGTCCTGGCTAATGTTCTGATACATGAATCAAAATATATGTTGTGAAAGATGCCTTTTTTTTTAAAAAAAGCCCATGTATACTCAATTGGGTTAAGGTCAATTGGATTAAGGTTAATTTGGTTAAGGTCAATTGGGTTAAGGTCAGTTGGATTAAGGTCAATTGGGTTAAGGCCAATTGGGTTAAGGTCAATGAGGTCGAGATGTATCGGCTTGTTTGCCGCTGCAAATGGTTAATATGCAAGATACTGCTACAATTATGAAAACTGTCTTCAGGATTGTGCATTTAAAAAGTGTTTACATGCTTTTATCTGCCTGAATGTATACGAAGTTTTATAAATATATGCCTAATGATTTTATTCATAAGATTGTAGATTAAAGTATGAAATTTACAAACACGTGTTGACGAAATATCAACAAATCAAGGTGACCGATGTATGAAAGTTGAGTATTGTATATATACTGTATATAATAACTGTAATTACCAGTACTTACGATAAAATAGGAATTCTCTTCTTGAGCTGTAACGGACACGAGAGCACAACTTAAGCGTAACATTTGCTGTCCAATTAACCAGATTATACACACGGATACACTGGATAAGTTGCCATTGATTGCTGGATAAGTTGCCACAGTGCTGGATAAGTTTCCATTATGCTAGATAAGTTGCCACGATACTGGATAAGTACCATGGTGCTGGATAAGTTGTCATGATGCTGAATAAGTTGTCATGATGCTGGATAAGTTGTCACGATACTGGATAAGTTGCCATGATGCTGGACAGGTTGCCATGGTCCTGGATAAATTGTCATGATACTTGATAAGTTGTCATGATGCTGGATAAGTTGCCATGACGCCGGGTAAGTTGTCATGATGCTGGATAAGTTGCCATGAAGCTGGATAAGTTGCTATGATGCCAAATAAGTTGTCATGATGCTGGATATGTTATCATGATGCTGGGTAAGTTGTCATGATGCTGGATAAGTTGCCATGATGCTTGGTAAGTTGCCATGATGCTGGATAAGATGCCATGAAGCTTGATAAGTTGCCATGATGCCAAATAGGTTGTCATGATGCTGTATATGTGGTCATGATGCTTGATAAGTTGTCAAGATACTGGATAAGTGCCATGATGCTGGATAAGTTGCCATGGCGTGGATAAATTGCCATGATGCTGGATAAGTTGACGTGGTGCTGGATAAGGTGCCATGATGCTAGATAAGTTGCCGTATTGCTTGATACGTTGCTATGTTGCTGGATAAGTTGCTATGGTGCTGGATACTTCATAAATAGGACATGTTAGTACAGACGTGGTGCAAATCTAATGTTATTACATGTAAAAGGAATAAAGTTCGTTTGTTAAGCATTCATGAGATATGAACTTACGTGTAATATTTAGATACTTCTCGGAGGTATTCAGTTGCTGTGCACGTGATACATGTAAGCCCATATCTCATGAACTTTCAACAAAAAAAAAAAATATTCCCTATGTTGAAATGCGTAAATATGCATTTAGAATAGTTTGTAAGTAGCAAAAAAAAAAAAAAAAAAAAAAACTATAACCGAAAAAAAATACGAGAATATATTTTTCAAAATTCTGTTTTATTTCTCCGACTCTTTTGGGTAGATTCTGGTCACCCCTACTCTGTAGTAACTAATATTTTGACTATGAACTTATTTTATCCTATCATCTAGACAAGCATTTGAAACAAATCCATTAGTGATTTGATTAAGTAAATACTTGTCCAATCATGCTCTCACTATCACGAAACCAATCAGATAATAGTTATTTATAGACTCATGTCGTGAATTTTCATCATCTAACTAAAATTACTCAGCGTATATCAGAGCATATTTAATTTATTGAGTATTTGAATCGTTAAACATAATACCATCCATAGTATAATAACTATCGTAGGGATCAAATGTATCTAACTTATCACGTTTTAGTAATATAATATTGATTAAGAAGAAGGATGACATCTAAACCAAATCGTTTTTTTAATGTTACTTATTTACTAATGTTGTATATAATTCATTGCTTTCATCTACCAAAAAGACTTCATAACATAATGACACATTGCTATTCTTAATTTTAGATCATGCTATATTAAGCTTCGAAAACATTAATTTTTTTTTAATTTTTCTTGCTTTGGTCGCAGTATTTCTGATGTATTTCATCTTATGTCGAAGTAATCGCAAAAATATATATTTACTATTTACATTGTTAAGAGACGATTTCAATTTCTATATAGCATGCATTGTTCTATATTATTATCTATTTTAAATAACCATAACCAAATACTCTTATGAAGTAATGGAAGCCATTATGGGCTTCACAAGCCGGAAATGACATGTTATATTTCAGACACGAATAGAGGAAACAACATCGTCTACAATCAAGGCAAGCTTTGATTTTAAGGTCAATCAGACGCCTGTGGCATAAATTGGTGATCCTTTATCTCAAATAAAGCATGATGTATCGACAATTAAGACACATGGAGCTACTTTATACGTAAACCACTTTATAATCGACTGTGCGCCATGTTAGTAAACTAATCTGTCTGCCACAAACATCAGCTTTGTCTACAATTTTATGACTCATGCTGACAACATGATCAAAGAGAAATTCCTTTCAAGCGTGTTTCTACGATGCTAAAACGCAAGTAATATGAAGGAATTTGTAAACTGATTGATTTGTTTGCAATTATCAAATGTCAAGTCAATCAAAAGACGTAGCATTTAAATATACACTAATTGATTGAATATTTAGCGTTATGTTTATGCCATTGAGGGCTTACAGAGGATCAGGTAACCTAACCACTGTTTCCTGTTATTATGAAAGGTTAGCCAGTATTCGAGCACATCCAATCCCGCAAATAACTGATTACTTTCCCTCTTGAATCGGCGGTAGTAGATGAATGATAATGAGACGCAATGTCGTATATCAGTTATTACGGGGACTGTTACAGACGGGGATTTGAACTCACAATCCTTGGATTGACAGTCAGATGCGCTACAGACTGAACTTATTTGGCCAGGCTTGCATTTAAAGAACGCAGTCATGAAATCATTTAGAAATTCTTTTATTAATGAGAAATTAAATAATATAGCAAATTTATAGCCGACAAAACAATGTGTCAATAAACACGACTTTCATTATATAACATTTCACATAAAACAAGCGGGAAGCTTACTGTGTTAATTTACACAAACTCGTTACATCCGGGAATATTGAAAACCTCTTTAATCATAACCTTAAAATTATATTTGACATAATTGTAGCTAGTTAAAATGATCTGCAGAAATAACCCGCAATATACCAGATAAGAACAGAGGAAACACTTAAAGAGACATTTCATCGAATAAAAAGCCAACACAATTGGGAAAATAAAATAAAAGATTGTTGTAATAGCAAGTATTGCTTTAAAGAAAATAGTACGTGATTTTATTTATTACATCTCATATCCAAGGAATCATCACGATGCTAACAACATTGTTAAAGCCACAGACAATATTTTGTAAGCCTCATTTACTACTTATGTCATTATTTTATCATGTAAATGTACGCAACAGGTGTGAATAAAGGTATGTAATGGAACAGTTAATAAAAACAGAGTTGGATCATTGGGACAAGCGATAATATTTAATATCTGGAACTAAATTGACCAGTTGATACATTTAAGACAACACATGATAGTTTACTTTTTTATAATGCGGGAGGTAGTGTAGTGACTAGTTTGTTGACCACTCACACCAGCGGTTGCGGGTTACATTATCAGCTAGACCCGATGACTTTAAAAACATAGCACCCAGTACAGCTTCTGGCCAGTTAGCGGACTCGACACCTTCCATATGCAAGCTTTGAGCTTTCTTCGCAACAGAGCTGAATATATTAGTATAAACTTACATTGTTTACTGAAAACTGCATGGGCAGAAAGTAAATTGCGTTACCTAGATAGTCAAAACTCTCCTTCTTAGATTCTGAACTTTTTATATTGCTTTTTCTTATAATAAAAAAGCTCATACAATCAACAATTTATGTAAAATAAAGAACATTATTTTTATTGACAGCACTAAAACGGAAATGAGGTTTCTTTTCTTAACTTTACAATAGTACAAAATAGTAAAGTATAGTTTTCACATTTCAATATTATAGTATTAATAGTTTCTACTGTAAACCAATAAATGTATATTGATGAAAAGAAAACACTAATTTAAAACTCTGAGAAAAATATAATATTTATTTAAAAATGATATCGGTACAGTAAACGACATTACATTCTCAGACATATAATAAATTAAATTTATCTGAAAAAAAGAACGTGCTTTGCCAGATTATTTCTTTAGGTCGAAAATGTATTACATTGTCAAACTTGTGTTTCCATTGACATGTTAATATTTCTTTTCTTATAACTGAAGCATCGATCTAAGCTAAACCATTTTATTCGTAAAAAAACAGGCCCCAGCTATTAAATCTGTAGTTATGTCTTGGTTTGGTTATACATTGTGAAGTATGGGTTTTATTAATCCGTCACTTTAAAAAGAAGTTTGCAACCACTTATAATTTCCATTGTACATTTGAACAAATCTTTATGTATGTTACGCAACAAGAAAGCATGAGGTGAATCGGATTTAAGGAATATAAAGGATATCATAATTAAATCTACATATTTGCTGTATATTCAAGACAAATTAGCATTTAAGACTGTAATGTTTTGTTTTACCAAGTTTGGAAATGATATTTAACACAATCAAAATAACACTCGATCTGATTATTCAGTCAGAGCTGCATAATTACACTTGTGCAGTTAAAAAACAATTGTTGAAAGAGATTAGTTGAAATATATCAACATACTTATCACATATAACTTGCCATAAGTTGAAAAAAGCGTAAAATCCAAATAGAAAAATCAGAACGTAATGTTACTATTTTAAATTTATTTCATTTATATTGAAATAGTAATTTTGCAAAGAACTTGTCATCATTACTCACACCACGCAGGTCTAAATGTCTGCAATTCATTATATTAAATTGGAATAATGGCTGTCGAAAGTGCATGTTTCTTGTTCGTTTATCATGTTTTACATTTGCCATGCCAATTAATGTTATAGTGATATGTACAAGCTGTCTGTATTTTATGCTGGTAGTGATATAAATAATTGGACTACATATTTATAAAGGAAGGTATCATATTTGCAATGTAATAGGTTACTAAACTTTATTATTAATATTCAACAGATGATACAAGATAAATAGTTATATTGCACATTGCGTATCAAGAAAACGCGTTACTAATAGTGCATGAATAGTTCAAATATCACAGGTTGCAGTATGAACACACTTTTCTACTTTTCTACTCTCCGTCGATTTCTTATCTTTCCATATCACAAACATCTGTTAAACTCGCATAAAAACGCAAGGATTTATGTGTTCCACCTATATTCAAAGTACACTAAAGCATTAATCATATTGGCACGTGGTCTCTGAACCAGTCAATGTGTTGATAATCACTGGGGTTGAAGGATCCATTATACAGGCTATAATTTACCATTCGATTTATCTATAAGATATTATACTAAAATTTCTGAAACCTGTATAAAATAAAATCCCAAATTTGAGGTGTGAGGCCTACAATCCTATCATGTTATACAAGTCAACTATAAAAACTCAACTTAAAATATAGGAACACCTTCTAATACAGTTAACCTACCTCATGTGCAATCACCGTTGTCAAGGTCATGCACATATTTATCATTTTGGCTTTTATAACAATATTTTCAGTAGATAAACTTTAAATGTTGTCAACTGTCTGTCTAGGAAACAGACACTAAAAATAGAAGGAAAACGCTTTAACTATTTGACAGAAAACTATGTCCGAATACGCCAGGGGACTTCCGATTATTTACTGTAGTTTACGAGTCGATTAGGCTGTGAAGCTTCTACACTTACTTGGCGAAATCGTAACTAAAACTCTTCAAGTCTTAGAGATAACTCACAAATCTTGTGTCGGTATACATGTCCTGCTCTGTTTTCACATTCAGTATAAAGAACAATTCATATTAAAAAAGCTTTTCCTACATTTATTTCAGCTTTATCATTATCTTTGGTTTGAATCAAAACCGTTAACTTTAATTGAACAGGATATCCGCCAATTGCAACAACATTATAGAAAGAATAAAACTAAATACAATGATACAAGTAAATCATTTGTAGACGTCGAATATAATATCAAACTAATTGCTATTAAAAACCTTGAGCTCATCAATCACAACTTGCCCGATACTGCCGCTTTACACAGATGTTCCAATATCATCTGTTATAGCATACAACTGCTGGTATTTTGATAATTATTTATAACAGTAACGATGGTTGTTACTGTACATGGTGACTGGCATGAAATCATTTTCATATATCCATGAAATCTTTTACAAATAATAATTTAATATCATCAATATTCCATTACTCTGAAAAGTGTTGTACCAATTTAAAAAAAAACTAAAAAAAACCCAAAAAAACAACAAAAAACAACAAAACAAGACATACCGGTGTCGGCAAACAAGCGGCATACTACCATCCACTTTGCCTGTAAGCTTCATTTCATTTTAATAAAACCGAGGCCGAATTGTCCGCTTCAACGATTACGATATATATACAAACGTACATACAAGAGAAAAACAAAACTTCTATTCAACCCAAATTCCTTGACTTTTTTTGCAAAAAAGTTCGTGGATTTGTTTTTTAATTGACAAAACTAAATTTATTCTCGTGGATTATTTATACTTAAAATGAATAATTTATTTGGTTATTTCATGTCATCTGGGTGTTAAAAGCTGCTCTTTGAGACAATTTTGTCATATATCATTAAACACTACAAGTATATGAAGACAATTCAACTTGAACTTGCAACGTAATGATAAAAACTTTTTGGGGAAATGTCTTATATCCAACTGAAGACATTCTCATTGGATGCCCATTTTTTATTTCCTTTTAATAAGGTATATTCTAAAATCCTTTCATCCAATATATTTTGCAATTGTTTCAAAATATTTTACTAATTTATGGATTCTTAGAACATGTAATTTCCTATTTAACTTAAAATTTACAACCGAAGTATAATATAAAGTAAGTTTTATATGTGCGTTAAATAAGCAATATTCATCAAACTACGTGAGCACACTAGCAATGTTCTACTAGTGAATACACTGAGCGTTTTAAAAATAATATATATACTCAATTATTACTTTTTTATGTACAAAATAAAACTTGAATCTGCAGACAATAAGGTATCTTTCATAGCATACAACAATTCGAGGCCACACGTGTGTGGTATAACTATGGTTACAGGGTTGGTGATATATTCATCGAACTATGCTAATGCATAATAACGTGCACACCTTAAAATCTATTTGTGGCATTTATATTTTCAGAATGTACTCGAAAGAACAAAATAGTACTCGGTTGAAGACATGCAACATCCTCAACATGACTGTCTAAGTGATATTCTTTTCTCAGGCAACACTGAATGGGCTCCAGGATTCCAAGGATATTGAAATAATAGCAGCATCAAGTCAAAGTACGAGACAACGTTTACGATATATCCTGATTTTTTTTTATCTCAACCGCATCAAATTTTACTCAATATATTTGCATCCTAGTAATGTTAAGCTCCGTAGGAAAATAAACCTACTAGTCATTTCAAATTGACATACTGTTAAATAAAATCTAAATTAAACTCATTGAAGATTATTCAGTTGGAGCTGCAATACTTCATTTGTCCAGAACATAAGTTTAATTTCATGGTTTATATTAAAATAATGTCTTTGTATATTATGTCTGTGTAAACATTTAACATAATCGGAGGTCGTGGGTTCGAGCACCACTCGGTCCTAAAACGTTATTTGATTCATTTTGCTAGCTGCATGCAGAATCTGGACGATGGTTTAACCCAGATTAATTCTGGGATCTTCCTTCGCCAATAAAACTAGATATACCATACATAATATGTCGCGTGTTGTAAATAGCATAAAATCCAATATAAAAAGAAATATCTGAACGTCGGGTTCTTCTCTCATGTTTATTTCATTTATATAGAAATTGACAGAGTAATTTTGCAACGAACTTGTCATCATTATTCACACCACGCTTGTCTAAATTTCTGCAATTAATTATATTAAATTGGAATAATGGCTGAGAAAAGTGCACGTTTCTTGTTCGTTTATCATGTTTTACTTTTGCCATGCAAATTAATGTGATAGCAATATGTACAAGCTGTCTGTATTTTATGTTGATCGTGATATAATTAGTGGGACAACATAATTATAAAGGAAGTTATCATATTTACAATGTAATAGGTTACCAAACGTTTCCATTAATATATATCAAACAGATGAAACAAGACAATTATTTGCACATCATCTTAATATCAAGAAAACGCTTAAATAATAGTTAATGAATAGTTCAAAATAGCCCAGGTCGCAATATAGAAACACTTTACTATTTTCCATCGGTTACCATCGATAAAATATCTTTTCATTTCACTTATATCTGTTAAACCCACATGAAAATCAAGTAACACCATGTTTGTCCAACATTCAAAACGCACTATGGCATTTACCATATTGTCACGTGGTGACCTTTCTCATATGCACTGTTGACAATGCCAAGATCGGTCTAACCATTCACACACTTAATTATTTTTTGGCCTTCAAAAATTTATTTTCACTAGATACAATTTAACTATTGTTCAAATGTCTTTCTGCTCGGAAACACTGTACATATACAGGGGATAGGTATTTTTCAAGTTTATGTTTATCAATCTAATCCATTCATTAACCATTGTTTCTTACTATCCAAGATCAAATAGAGGCGTGTTGTTGTAATTAAGTAAGCATAAAATACGACAAGTCATTATCTATTTAACTGTGTGCGATACGTTTGGTCTTTATAATACAATTTTGAACTGTCATGAAAATCGAGTTATTGTCAATTAGTGTAAGATTTTCATTACCATACAGAAGATCATTCAAGGAAGAATCATGTGGATAAGCTAACTTTATTTCAATCATAATTCTTTATCTATATTGGTTAAATAGTCTGCACCTGAATAAATAATGATATGTGTCCTCAATTTCACCACAAAGACAATTTGGACTTGCAACTATGTTTTTATTGAATAAAAGTTGATTCAAGTTACTGCAATTTGTACGAAGTCGTGTATGATATATTTGGGCAGTTCGGTTTCCTGTATAATAGTGATTTGGAACCTTTTGTTTATAAGCGTTTTTAGTGATGTCGTATCAAAAGGTTACACACTTGCAGTACGTAGACGAACATAGCGTTTCAATCCGTTTCAGTGGCGCGCTAATTTCAATATTGTTCAATCAAGATAATTCAATTCAAGTTCCAACCCTGCATTTCTCCTATTTAAAAGAAGAACAAGGTATAAGTAAAGGTCAAACATTTCCACGGGTTTTTACTATCATTATACTTTAGAAGCATTTAACTTTAAGCAATTGTACAAACAAAAGACATTGCATTTAAAGGAGATATCTGCCGTCGCTGCATAAACACAATCAATTTACAGGAAAAATATAACAAAAACACAATACGAGGGTACAAACATAAGTATTTTGTTGTCAATAAAAATAATTTATCAGGACTTGTTAACTTTTAAAAGTGGCTGAAACATTGATTTCCTATATACGAAGGGTGATCCAGAAATAACCGGATTGCCCCTGTATCTTTTTCATTTTACGGATTTCTCAGATGAAAATTTCAGCAAGTACACTTCTATTCATGCCAATCTATAACCATAACGATTTTCCTCTCAGAAAAAGTAATTGTCATTTTATTCGTTACTATAGCAACCTATAGACTTTAAAGTGGGGCTCGTGTCTTTTTATGCTTTAAAGTGTAAAATTTACCTTCTAAATGTGATATTTTGGCGCTGAAAAGCACGGTTATTACTCAACGTCTTTGACGTCATATAGCAAAATCTCAACTTCATTTCTGTTTCCGTTAGTAAAGAACAAGACATTAAGGAATATTACTGGTTGTTTATTATGGCGCCATTTAAGTCACAAGAAACGAGCGCAATTATCAATTTTTGTCAGCTTGGACATTTGACAAATGGCATATACGGGAAAAAAACTGTCACTAATGTAGGTTTTTGAATGGCATCAGAATTTCCGAGATGCTCCCTGCATGTTTGTTACAGGCAGTGTGTTTATGTATGTAGCTTCATTGTTTCTTGTACAAACATCTTCTGATCCGATATACCCATATATATATATATATATTTAAACATGCCAAAATAACATATTGAAAAGGGATTTCCTAACTTGGACTAGCGCGTAGGTAAGACTAAAATAGATTTTAAAAATCTATTTGACACATAACGGTATTTTATGTTTAAAGAAACATGGTTCATCTATTGTTATGGTCAACCATTAAACCTTACAATGTAAACGAGATAGTATCCATTGAAAACTAATCAAAATGGTGCACAACGGAAAGCATACGATACGGAAACTATCATTTAAGATGAAAAAAATGATATGAAGTACACACCTGGCTATAATTCAAGTATACTAGTAGGAGGAACAAAAACTATTTGTGAAAACAGTTTAAAATAAAGTGGCAAAATAATTTTTGTTTGCTTCGATGTAAATCACACACGTGCGCTAATTCTTTAATTTTCGTTTAACCATGGTTAAGCATGTGTTAGCCAAAGCAGAGATTAAAACAAAAAGCATGCAATACGAAAAAAACATTAAAGATGGAAACAATGATGTAAAGTTTGCATTTGTCTATAATATAACTATCAAAATAAAAGGAACTCTTTTCAAAATGAAGGGATAGGATTTATCGTCGCCTTGAAATAAATCATACCCATTGCTGATCTTAAAGTTTTCATGCATTCAATGGGAAATACTATGTTAACCAAATCAGGAATTAAACCTCCTGCCGTTTGTGTTTAGCTTCAGGGCCACTCATCCGTTATAAATCTTGTCTCATATACAAAGGTGACTAAAATCAATATAGATCAACACATTCCTTATTTGATACCTTCCATGAAAAGAAGCATTTGTATCCGTTTTGTACAATAATAATAATAATAATAATAATAATAATAATAATAATAATAAATACTATTATCATACTACTATAACTACTATATATACTAGTTCTACTACTACTACTACACTTCTACTGCTACTACTACTACTACTACTACTGCTGCTGCTGCTACTACTACTACTACTATCACTTTTATTACCACTAAGGGTCCTCCGTGGCCGAGTGGTCTAAGGCGCCGTCTCAAGATCATTTACCTCTCACCGCTATGGTCGTAGGTTCGAGTCCCGCTCGCTCCAAAAACTTTATGTGAGAAAGTTTCCAGTTACTTGCGGAAGGACGGTGGTTCTACTCAGTCTGACTCAGTCTGAGGTCTTCCTCCACCAGTAAAACTGGATATGCCATATATAACCTGAAATGTGTTGAAAATGGCGTTAAACCCCATTTAAAAAAAAAAATAAAAAATTATTACCACTATTTCTAATACTACTAATACTAATACTGCTACAGTTGCCGCCGCTTCTTCTAATATCACTTCTTCTATTACTACTACTACTACTACTGTTGATGCTACTGCTGCTGCTGCTGCTACTACTATCACCACTATTTCTACTACTACTGCTGCTGCTACAGTTGATGCTTTTACTAATATCACTTCTTCTATTACTACTGCTACTACTTCTACTACAACTTATACTACTGCTACTACTACTACTAATACTACTACTACTACTACTACTTCTATTACTACTCACTACTACTATTGTCATTACTACTACTACTACTAATACTACTACTACTACTACTGCAACTACTACTATTACTACTACTACTATTATTACTACTACTACTACTACTACTACAATTAATAATAATAATAAAAATAATAAAAAGGATGAGGACAAAACAGTAGTATGATATACAACATTAAATCTAAAACACAAATCATATTGATAAACAGGATATACTTAAAATCCCTCGATTAAAACATGAAGTCAAAATCAAACAGAACTCTACACAGAATGAATGAGAGAATCAACCACTTTAATATAATCCGCTATTTATTTCAACAAATGTTTATTTTATGCCACTTCTGGGATTCGCATACTATTTTAACGCAATAATATATGACCAGACTGTATCTGTTTATATAGGATATTCGTGTTTATAACAAATAAATTAATTGGTTTTACCATTAGTAAACCTTATGCAATGCAATATTAATCAAGGATTTTGTTCTGATATATTAGATATGGTGCACGAGAAAGAATAGTTTTGCCTTCGCATTTCTTTATCTTGATTTTATAGATTAAGAATAGTTAAAGAGTAATTTATCAGTTAAACCTAAGCAAATAGCTAAATATTTACTCAGATTAATATTAAGTTCATGTACGGTATATATTTTTCCTAAGCACAACGCTATTCTAAGAGAAGTTTGAACGGTTTCTTCCATTTTCAACATTTCAATGTCTCTTAATTTATTACATTACATATAATCATGAAATAAAAAGAATGTGAAAAATTTAGGGAATCCAATTATTTATTTATATTACATTTGGCTTCTTCCCTTTCGAACTTTATGTCCAGTTAATAGGTTTCAAATTATCCGATTCATGTGACACTTTCGTATATGATATGAACTAATCATTAAGCGTCTGGCGTATTTTCATTCTTCTTAAAGGTGTTCCAATTGATGTGGCAATATAACAAAAATGTGTAATTTATTTAAATTATTTTAATTTAAGTATTCAGGGCAGCAACCGAATAAATAGCGTAAACAGTTTTTTAATATCGCTTAATTTCGCATTTTAACCATACAACATTATCTGTGAATGGCAAATATATTCATTGTCTATGACATGTCAATGATTATTTATCAAATTTTAAAAATAAAAAAAAAAACTCATTTGCATTACCTGTATGAAGACCAGTGAATAGACCAATGTTTAAAAGGTGGAAACAATCTTCTTACGAACACAGAATTACAATGACACAAGTATGAAACCTGATACAAACATGAACAATGACACAAGTATGAAATCTGATACAAACATGAACAATGACACAAGTGTGAAACTTGATACAAACGTAAACAATATGATTAAGTGTTCATCGGTTGTCTTTCTATACTGACCTTGCTTGACATGTTTTTACATGTGATTTTAATCAATGGATGTTATATTTGACAACAATGACTCTGCTGTCGTTTCGAGACATATACTCACTTGACCAAACTAAATATACACTTAGTTTTATACATAAAAGGTGTAGCAAAATGACCAAGGGCCGACAACTCACGACGGTAGAAGATGGCATAAACAAAGTAAAATTTATAATTTTAATTTCACATGAATAAAATTACGAATATACAATTATACAATACAGCTGGTTTAAAATGGTCCCATGATGGTATTAACACTTTTTACACAGATCTATCTCCTACACGTTCCGTAATCTACATCGCGATCCAAACTGCTTATATCATTTGAATGTTAAAACTGGTTTTAAAAAGCACTAATGTGGTATTTAAGATACTATTACCGCGTCCAGATTATCGTAGATTTAGCATCACTCGTCCCATTGCGTCGGTGGCTATATAAACTGGGTTATCTTCCCTAGAACTCTATACTGAATATCTGGTTTTACGTCGCCTCGTACCGACTGTCGACCGTACTCCGACGTCAGGACCGTCAAGTTGTCCATATGACGATTATGTGGGTTGCTGACCTTATGGCGGTACTACCACCGACTGACTTCCTGTAACGTCTAGATACGCCGTTGACGTAGCGGACACCTCGCTTACGTCTTAAAACGGCTACACTATAATTATATTAACTCAGATTTACTAGTATCTCAAATATGTAATGAAATGGCGTCTATTACTTACCGTCTATCAGTTTCATGGTATTTTTTATCAATATATGATAACAGTGCATTCATTTCTTACCATCTTACAGTTTCATAGTAGATTTATCAATATACGATAACAGTTCATTCAATTCTTACTATCTGCAGTTTCGAAGGTAGTTTTAACAACGTCTCATATATGACATTCCGTCATTCTCAAAATAGCAATTATATCTCTCGTAATTTCTCATTTATGATATAAATTACCGACCAATTCTGTATCTGTTGACATTGTGAATATCAGAAAAAGCATCAACACAATTTAATTACACATATCAATCAATTCTAACATGCTGAATTTCAAAAGTTCATCGTAAACACGATATCAACAGCTCAAAATACGTTCTCAGATACCTTGGCCTATATTCTAACAAAACGCCTCTCAGTACCGCAGATGTGTATTCAAATTACATACATTATCGTTGGAATGGATATGAAACAATTTATACAACTTTACTTAGATCAGATTATGTCAAAATATATCTATCAGACATTTAAATACAACATAATATAAAATCCACATACCCATCTGTCGTGATGTACTGGAGCAGTAACATGCTTAATCCTTCTCGTCACGCCAACTCCAAATATGGTTTTAGTAATACTGGACAGTTTCCCCATAACACAGTCAGAACAAATAGCAAAACAGTCCATATACCTTAGTGAATTTCGTTCAAATCATGAAACAACAAACATTCCAATATTTTACGATGCGAATTTTACGCTATTAGACCAATGTAAACTGAAATAAGTTTAATGACAAACAAACTCGTTTAATTATTCTAACTTTCTTAATACTAAATTGAATTTGATGCAATAAACTTCAAAATGATTAATTCTTTAATCAAAGAATGAAAATGTAAAAAGATCTTAAAAACGTTACTCCTATCGAGCTTTCGATACGTTTTAACAATTCCACACTACCTGTTCTAAATATAGCCTATATCATTACAATGGACACTTACTAGCTAACACTACTAGATTAAGCCACAGCAACCTAACTATTTTGTTACATTAGGTTATTTGTAATAAATACGGAAAGCAATTAATTAAGATAACGTTTACAATATAACCATTTAAGTGAAAAACTTGGAATTTGTATGACAGAACGGTAACTATGAACAGTCTTTTTTTCATTTTTATAATATCGTTAACACTTACACGATGTGCGAAAATGCCGCTCTAATTTCAAATAAGTTATATGTTCAAAAAACGGCACTGCTGTAAACCTGTTTCAAAGGTGTACCCAATCTATCAATTCACTCGCCGTCATGTCATAGAACGAGACAATATAAATAAAGTAACCCGCCAGTTTTTTTCTCTTTTCTCTTGCAAATACGACATCATGCACATTTGTTTACTTATTTTTTGTTTCAACAAAGGGTTGGTCTACACGGTTTTTCAACATTACGTTCGGCCTGTCCTCTACATTTACAATAAGTTTCAAAATTCCATAGTTTAACATAATTAACCAATATTATGAAAACATACGAAAAGTTGGGAAGTAAGGAAAGAAATTTGAATGTCATTTTCAACACATCTTCCATGCGCATGCGTCCAGTATTCACATCTCAGAAACACCATAGTGAGATAAACAGCTTAGTTATCATTTTGTATGTATTTTATATAATATGCAAGCAGAAACAAACAACAAAATTGTGGACATAGTTTTATGTTATTTTTAAAAACTACGTACACAATAAACCAAATGCTACAATGATATTAATCAACTCAGAAAGCTGTATGAATAGTCATTAAAGCTAGGTATCAATACTTTGAAGTTCTTTGATTTTATATCCGGGATGATATTCACAAACTATTCTTAAGAAAATTCTTAGACTTTATTTTAAAAACAGACTCATATACCACTTATATTAGCAAAGTTTTCAAGATGTAGGGGCGCCTAATTTATAGTCAAATACACACCCACAATGGCAAACTAAATATCTACGGATGACATTTGGATTTTCAAGTTTAAGTCTAAGAATATTCTGAATAATGATAAGTGAATACGACCCTATATTCTACATACTATTTATGTATGGCGAGTATAAGTCGATTGTAGTAAATGTCATCTCGCTAAGAATAAACCAGTATTGATGGCCCACTATGATAGTCAAAGATGCTCAATATTAGTAATTTACAGACGAAAATAAAATATTAATATTACAATAGAAAATTGAGACTTTCCTCCGCCGTGAATATATCGTCGACAAGATGCGAGTGGCAATATCTGACATGATGTTATATTAAACTGTCACATTTATATTTCATTTGTGTCTTCAAAGATCATTATTTCAATTTTACACATTGTTGTACACAATTAACCATGCGCATTTAAGAGAGAAATGAGACAAAAAGGTAAAACAACACGCAGACAAAATAGTACTTAGCATCCTTAATATAAAAGTAATTACCTTAGTATAACAATTCTGTGCACCAAAAGTGCTTTTCGCTGTAACTATATTTTTTCTGCGACAATTTGCATTTGTGTCAGGATTGTGTGATAAAACTTTATTGCCGAATACTTTAAGTGTTAGGTTAACAAATAGCGCCTTGAATTAAACCCTCAACAGCTAACAATAATATTGTCAGATTATGAACACAACCTTTAATCAGATAATAATATCAATAATATATATTTTAGATTATTTCATTCATTGTACAGCAAATTTTAAACCAGTCATAAAGTAAATTAACATGTGCAATGATCTGACCTAAATTACAAAGTAGTGGATCTGAAAACAGGGGTTTTAGATAAAAAAAATCTATCAGATCAATTTTAAAAGAGCAAACGTCGTGCTCAGGCGATAGCTATCAACGTAAATAATCAATTGAAGATCATCGACTAACCGTGTGCCTTCAATATCCAATAGTATTTAAGCCTATAATTTCACCACACAGGAGTGTATCACTTGATTTATTGTTAATGAGCGTATTTTAGTTATTAAGATATTCGTATAAAATGATAGAATGAATCGCTTAATAAAGAATGCTGCTTAAAATTATAGTTGACATTAAACATAATTTATCGGTAAAAGTGCGCTTATTAAATGACCATTCCTCGTGATTAATGAATACCTGATTCATTAACATTTAACCAATAGTGAAAATTGACTCTCAGTTTTTCTATCTTCATAACCTCTTATAGAATCAAATATAAATAAAAATCATTGTCTACGTATGATAAAATCTTACAATTAAGGGCGAGTTACATGCCCTTAGTTTGTAACAATTAGTTCGGAATTCTATTATACAATCGACTATTTTTTTAAAAACACAAACACGTGCCAATTGTTCAAGGTAAAGCTGCCAGACTTGATGACTGTACTTTCACATATAAGTATATACTTATAATCATAACAGTCCTATTTGGTATATTATGTAAACAATGCATATTTCATATAGTGTTTAGTAACGACACATAATAGTGATGATTTTAGATACATGATATAAAACGTTTGATATTGTGCAGGGAATTTGATAAATAAGACATGCGGGTAACGACGTGGTGGAAAATAACGTAGCTTTAAGGAATTGACTGGCTTGTTAAGCATTCATGAAATATGAACTTACATATAACGAGCCAAGTATACTTGAATCTCAAAGGGATTCGCTTGCTTTGGATTAGGTGCATGTAAGATCATATATCATGAAAGTTCATGCATTCCTTTAGTTTAAATGCATAAACTCGTATTTGAAATCATATATAGGTAACACACATCATGCCAACAAACAATTATTAGTTAACAAGTAAGAATTATATATTTTTTAAAATTCTGTTTTATTTTCGCGACTCTATTCCTACTTGTTCACCCTGTGTTTTTTATTTATTCTGTAGTTATTACAAAGAACGTCTTTTACTGGACTATTAACAGTTTTAAATAACTCCTACCATAACCAAATACACTTTGAAATAATGGAAGCCAATAAAGGCTTTACGAGCCGGAAATGATATTATATTTCAGACACACATAGAGGAAACAACATCGTCTACAATCAAGGCAAGTTACGATTTAAAGGTTAATCAGACGCCTGTGTAATATATTCGGTCATTGTTTATCTGAAATTAAGTATGATGTACTGACATTAAAATACATAGAGATATTTTATAAGTAAACCTCTTTCTAATCAACTGTGCGATATGTTAGTTAACTAATATGTCTGCTACAAACATTTGTCTGCAATTTTATTTCATCAGCAATCAATTCTGTTAATAACATGATAAAAGTTCATTTAAATCTTGTAAACCGAATTTCTACCATGCTAACCTTGCTAAAACACGGGTAATATAAAGTAATTAATAAACTAATTTGCAAATATTACGTGTCAACTCAATGAAACAACGTAGCATTTAAAGATTGATTCATTGAATATTTAGTTTTATTTTCATGCCATCGGCGGCGAACAGACTAACCTAACCATTGTTTACTGGTATTCTGAAAGGTTAACAAGTACTCCAGCGCACCCACTCTCCGCAAGTAATGGATAACTTTTCACCTTGAATCGCCTGTGAGAGACGAATGATAATGAGACGTAATGTGACCTGGTTGGATTCGAACTCATGACCACTGGATTGATAGTCAGATGCTCTACCGACTGAGATAGTTGGAACTGGCTAGCATTTAAAGAATGCAGTCATAAAGTCAATTTGAAATTATTCTCGTGTTTTTATTTATGTGAAATTGAATACTAAAAAAATATATAGGCGACAAAGAAAAACATGATTTTCGATATACACATGTATAACATTTTATAAGCACATTTATAACAATATTAAAAAAACAAACATCAGCAATATAATCAAATTTTAAATAAGCATAAAGCCATAAGTATATACTATATAATATTCTCTGACACATGATACATTAAGATTAGCTGGGAAAAGGAAATGCTTTGACTGTTTCTACTTGCTAGGGTCAAACATCTATTACAAACAATTTATATGTAAAAGAACGGCGTCTTGGATATAAAATCAGTATGTTTGATTTATCTGTGGACGCTTCAGAGGAGTTTATAACTTTACTTCGAATGTCATGACATTGATTATATCACCGTTTTATTTTCTCAGATATAGCAATTGTAATTGTTGTAGTAGGTTTGTCTGACTGGTTATGTAGTTTGACGTATTTATGTCTTGGTTTAGTTATGTAGTTTGGTTTATTGATAATTGAAATTGATAAAAGTCATATTTTTATGAATCAATCACTTTTAATAGTTTAATAGTTTGCAACCACTTATCATTTCCATTGTACATTTTAAGATGTTTCGGGACTAATTGCAACAAGAAAGCTTGATGTAAATCTGATTTAAGGAATGTAAATTTGCAATTATGCTGTATATTCAAGAGAAACTAGTATTTAAGACTCAGATGTCTAATTAGTTATATCAAATACGGAAAACTATTAAACAAAATCTAAATAAAACTAGATCAAGATGATTCAGCCGGAGCTAAAATATTACACTTGTACAATTGAAAAACAATTGCGGAAATAGATAGGCGAACTATATCCACGTATTTATCACTATGGGAAACGTTTGATTACTTATTGTTTTTTATAGCTGATGCATCAAGATATACAGTACAGAGCTTTTATTTCGTAGTATAGTACATTGTACAACATAATTTGAAATAGGTAATTTTTACCCCTTTTCAAACATATCATTATACTATTTTTAGTAATATACATTTAATGACGATTACATTTTATTTTCAATTGATTTCAATCAATGACCATATACTCGTTTTTAAGCTTAAAAGCTTGTTTATATAAAAGGACACGTTTCTTATAATGTGTTATCTATCAGTTTGTAACAATTAAATTTTTTTAAACATACTTGGGTTGATATACTAACAGCTTTTAAAATAATGTAAGTCCTCGTATAAACGATATTCAAATAAAATAATACTCTTTCTCTATATCTATGCATGTAATTATTTTACCCTTTTCTACCTCAAGCCTATATGAAGAAACACTTACTCAGGTCATTGCAACTCTAAATTTGTCTACATTTATCTTTGATAGATATGGTTGTAGTTTAACGGAAGAAAATTGTCTTTAAAATATTGCTGTATCTCTTAATCTCATCTTTAAGGTTTATTAAAAGCAATTTAGTGTTTCCAACTCATTGACAAAGCATACATAATTAAATCCAAAGTTATTAAGGTTTTCTCTGAGAAACCCAATTTGTTCTACTTTGGATCCTTTTACAATTTTTGATAGCAGATTTATATATTATTTTATATAGTTTCTATTCCCTACCGAGATTACTTTAAACCAAACTTTATCAGCAGTTAAAAATTATTGTTGTCAAAAAGTCAGTTCTGTTTAACTCCCAATATACAAAATCGTTTTGACTACCTATACTGTTACCTAAAACTGTACTTGCAAAGTTGTATATGAGTTCTTTTAGTCTGTGTAGCTTTATAGAAACCCCATACTGCAATTCACAATCGGAGAAATGAGCTTATCGAATAATTCCGATGGATGTTCTACACTTAACTTTTCAAACCTATACAAATACTTTTTAATTATAAAATTGCTTTCTGTGCTCGGTCGGCTAACGTGTGTTGTGTCTCATTGAATGAAGCACCACTTGTAAAACAACACCAAAATATGTAAATGTTTTAGCTAAATTGAATAATTACAATTACACGAATAATAACAATACAATTATATTGATATATAGTGCAAATGGGTCGGGCTACACGTTTGAACAACATTAGCAACAACCCTTCCCAATGTAAAATTATTAATCTTTATCTGAAGGCATTCCATTAAAATTTAAGATGTCTTGATAATTGTCCCCCTTTTCTGAATATTAAAATGTTTGTTTTACTTAAATTGACTTTTAATTTCCATCTCTCACAATAACTATGTAAAATATTAAATCCATATTGTAAGTCTTCAGGTGAATTAAATATTAGAACTAAATCATCAGCGTTCATCCATAGACATAACTTAAAATACTCTAAGATACCATTACAGCCTTTATAAGAAAATACTTCCATCTATTGATGTACGTGAAAGGAAAGGACTTTAGTATTCAATCTGAAAAACACATAATAAACATTCAAAGCTATTTTTTTCGAATTGAGTTTTCAATATCTTACAGAATTATACATTTATTTAATTACATTATCAATTTTACCCCTATTTCCATTTTTTATTGGTTTGAACCATATATAATTTTGTGAACTAAGTAGCAAAAAATGACATATTATTTAACAAGAGGACTATGATAACAGTATATCGTTAATTTTGTGTGGTTTAAGTATGGATTCATTCAATGAATACTGCAGATACTAGAGTGCAATCAAAGCCAAAGTACCGATTAAAAGTCTTCGTGGAGCAACGATTAGTTATCCGACTTCAAAATATGTCAAGAAATATATATATATCTAATGGTTGGAAATAACGGTTAACAGACGAACGTATCAGAATGGCACGTCTTCAATCAACATATGACATAACATCTGCAATACAAACATGTATTTAACAATATTTGCTACTCGCGATATTAACCAATATGGATAATGTTGTAAGTGTTTGTAGCTGATAACATCCTATGCCTTCTTTTGAAATGCCTGATTAACTTAATTTGTATGACCGAATGGTTTAAGGCAAGGCATTGCTGTGTAATGACCCATTAAATGTACATTTCACAGCAGAGGTTGTTGATTCGAGCCACACTTGGTCCGAGAACGTAATGTGTTCAAGTTTGCCAGTTACTTGCAGAAGGGCGATGTTTCTACTCAGATTTATTTAAAGATCTTCCTCAACCAATAGAACTCGATATGCCATATCCAACTTGCCATGTGTTAAAATGATAACGTAAATCCAACTAAAAAAGAAATTTCTGAATGTCGTCGTGTTCTTCTACAACAAATGTGTCATAACTATTCACACCACGCAGGTCTAATTTATTATATTAAATTAGAAAAAATGGCTGAAAAAAAGCACGTTTCTTGTTCTTTTCTCATGTTTTACATTTTACCATGCAAAATAATGAGACAGTAATATGTACCAGCTGTCTGTATTTTATGTTGATCGTAATATAAATAGTGGGACCACATATTTATAAAGGAAGTTATCTTATTTAGAATATGATAGATTACCAAACGTTTTCATTAATACAAACAGATGATAGAGAAGATAAATAGTTATATTACATAAAAAACCTCTTTACTAATAATGTATGGATAATTCAAATATCCCAGGTTGCAATATAAACACACTCTCAATTGATTACTAATCTTTTCATTTCAACTACATCTGCTAAGGTTACATGAAAAGTATATTATCAATTGATCGCTGAACCAATCAACGTGTCCATAAGCACAGGTGTTGAACGGTCCATTATACAGGCTATAATTCACCATCGTATTTCATTGAAGTTCTATAATAAAATACCCAATTTCAGAAACACGTCTAAAATAAAATCCCAAATATTGAGGTGTGAAATCCCAAATATTGCGGTGTGAGACCTACTTTCCCATTAGGTTATACATGTCAACTGTTAAAACTCAAGGTTAACAATCTAACTTTTAATAAAGTTAACATATCTCATGCGAACCCGTCCATACGCTATTTTGTCTTTTCGACCCTTAAAAAGTTATTTTTATAATATGTTTACTTTAAATGTTGCTCAAATATCTTTTGTCTGGAAACACTGTACTCTTGAATTTTCCGCCATTTTGAAAATGGGTCTCGGTGTTAAAATAATCAGTTATCCTTGTTTTATGCTTGGCCAAGTTTGGTGCTTTACTAAAAAATGGCACATTTTTTTGACGAAATGACTCAACTAATGGCTATACTTTTCTCAAAAATGGCACATTTTTTTCACGAAATGACTCAACTAATAGGTATACTATAAATGCTGCTCAAATATATTTATGTCTGGAAACACTATAAAAATACAAAAATAAACAGACAATAAGAAGAAAAGAGGATACTTTGCAGTAAACTATGTTTGAAGTGGTGTAGTTAGATACTTAAGAGCATCACAACCGTCCGACAGTCTAATCGGTAAGGATAACTCTCACATTCGTAAATACTCTTCAAGTCTAAGAGAGAACTCACAAATCGTCTGCCAGTATATCTGTCCATTTGCTCTCTTTTCACTTTCAAAATAAAGAATAATGTATATCAAAAAAATATTTAACTTTATTTCATGTTTATAACTATCAAACATTTGTACCAATACCGTTTAATTAAACGGGATAGAAGAAAACCATCTGCAATAAAAGAAGTAAATTATATGCAGACATGGCGTTAAATAACTGTTATTGGGACTATTAATCATGGCCTGCCAAATACCACCGCTTTATATAGATTCTCCAATATCTGTTTATCTTGGATTTCGATGATTCTTTATCACGGTAACGAGGATTGGAGGAGGAATATATAAGGATTTTAAAAAATCCAATTGGCTAAAAAAACAGTTTTATTTCCAATATAGCATTCCTATATGTACTTACTGATCCCGTTTTGCGATATTATATTTAAATTTAAACGTGCTATATATATATATATATTTACTAACTAGGTTAGACTGAAATAGAGTTTCCGCTAGAAATTGCAACGTATTTTGTGACGTTTTAAATGAGTCATGTGATTTGATTTTAATTTTAATTTAATCCGTCACGTTCGACACGTTGTATATTTGGTTTTCTTGGAAAACGTCCAAATAACGATGTGAAGTTCCTCAAGCAGTGTTTACGTTTGGTCTATTTTTAGAGTTGGATTTCGTTCAAATCTACCGACTCCGATTTAAATATCGAGTATATCATGATTTTATCTTACGAAATCTTTGACAAATAACAATAAAATATCATCGTTATTTCACAACTCTGAAAAGAGAACAGTTTTCAGAAAACCAGGGACATACCTGTATCGCGGCAAACCAGCGTCATGCTAGCGGCGTTAAACGTCCGAAGACATGTAAAAAAACTGTAAGCTTCTTTTGTTTTCAAAATGCTAGTGGTCATCACCAAATTGTCCACTTCAACAATGATGACATAAATACAAACACGCATGTATACTTTTTTTTGTTTGTAAAATACGCAGTGTTTTGTAGCGAAAGACTGAAAATTGTTGATAACCAAACTTTCTTGAGATTTATTGCGAAAAACGGAGATTTAATGACTGTGGATTTGTTTTATCAATCTTCGTATTCAAACATAATTTGTTCTCGTGGGATATTCGCATTAAAGCAAATAATTCATTTGGTTGTTTCGTTTAAATTGGGTGTTAAGAACTGATACTTGTATTAATTGTGTCGTAGATCATTAAACACATTACTGCAATGATATGAGGCAATTTCAATTTGAACTTACAGTGTATAAAGAAAGGTTTTATTTTCAACTGTATACATTCTCATTGAAGGCATATTTATGTATTTCCTTCGAATAAAGTAGTTGTAAAAAAAATTAATTAAATAGTTTCAAAACATTGGTTATATGTTTTTATTTTCTTATTTGTGGATTGTATAATGATGTTTTTTCTATTCAGAGTGTACAGGCGAAATAGGATATGTACTGTGTATTTTTATAGTTCGCATTCATTAAGAAATATTCATTAAATTGCTTGCGCAAACTAGCATAATCTTACCAATGAATTAACTGAGCATGTTTGCCGTTTGGAAAATAAGATATACATGTCTCTCACAACCAATTTGTGCCTTTTTATTGGCTAAAAATATGAAATTTGTCCAAAATCATCAGTCCTTAAAACCCACATAAATCAACTTTTAAATGCATTTTTTTAATCAGAAAATGGCTCGTGCGCTCTCATTAAATGCGATCCTATTTTGCCACGTAACATGATGCTTACCCATAAAATGTCCTCTGTAATTTGGTTTGAAATATTTTAAAAATGGTTCATAGGGGCTATGATTTCCTGCAGTAGATAAGTAGAGCAAAAACAGACATAGCATATGATGCATATGCCATCATTGGTGTAAGGAAGAGTATTTATAGGATATTAACAAATGGGTGTATATATGAGCATTTGATTACTTCTTTTTTTTTCTCGTAAAATCAGGAGTGTTAATACATTGTCTTTACAAAAACAAGCTGGTCAACAACCCGTTATTGTGCATTTAGTGCGGAGATCCTTAGCATATAAAGAACAAAATTCAACTGTGCAGTGAGACCTATCTCTGCAGATAATAAACTATCATTTATCGTATACATTTATTTGAGGCCACACTACTTGTATGGCCTAACTATGGTGGCAGATTGGTAGTATATTCAACGAATTATGTTAATGCATAACCGTGTATACATAAAATGCATTTAAGGCATTCCTATTATCAGAATGTACCCAAAAGTAGAAAATAGTAGACTCTGATTAAAACAAGCAACGCACCTAACGACCCTAGTACCAACTTAAACAGTTTTCTATTCTCTGGCAACAATAAATGAGCTCTAGGATTCCTAGGAAATTGAAACAATAACAGCATTAGGTCCAAGTACGCGGCAACATTTTACGACCATAAATTTTATCTGAACCACATCAAATCGCATTAAAGATGATGGTATACTTGTAAATTTTATTTGTTTATAAATGTACCTACCATCCTTCTATTTAGATGAGTACTGAGTAATATTTGACTTTATTACGGTTTTAGTATTATGTTACAGTATATACACATTTTATAACCATGAACTATTGATATTGCAGAAACCTTTACAAGCATAGCAGAATAAATGAAAATTGAAACACATATTTACATAGAGTGATATGACAGGAATAATTTTCCTGAATCCAACATACAACATTATAGTATAACTCTTCTCGAAACTTATTTGATGAAGCAATGTTTTAGTTTTACCTTACATGGACTTTTAACTGCGATCTAGCATAGTTCACCCAAACTCTAGTACCACCTGACTAAGGTCTAAATACAGATCTTACGATGAAATCACATCACCCAAACTTCGACTTCGTACATAACAAATACAAAATGCACTGCTCTAGAATGGTGACTAATGTACATGAAAAAGCAGGCAACAAATAGGTATGTCTCAGTCAACGTTCTAGAGTATATTACTTTGTATTTATAATCTATAAGCTAAGCTCGAATACTATTGAAGTTTGGGTGACGAGATTTCATTATGAGATTTGACATTCTGAGAATAGTTCTCCATTCATAATACTTTTTATGATTTTTTTATATAAAACATAACTCCATGTGACCTCTGCATGATCACACTATCTTGTATGTTGATATATAACAATACACATCGAACATAGTTATACCTCTGGAAGATCTCGAACTGGAAGTAATTATCATTTTCAGAGTACATTTAGAACTACACTTTTTTAATATTGCGTAAGTCCCAGAAAACCATTATTCTTCAAAACCAAAGATTCAATGAAATATTTTCAAATGTTAAAGCGCATCTTGAGTTTATTTATGTCAGCTAATAACAAATATCTACTGAAATACATGTGCATGTACTATCAAATTCCAAAGTATGTTTAACCACTAACTAAAGCGATTGAATTTCAGTGATGTCGTTTCCAACGTTTACAGTAGTACAGTACAGTACTTGCAGTACGCAGACCAACAGATATAATGTTTTCATCCAATTCAATGGTGCGCTGTTTTGAATCATGTGCAATCATGATAATGCAATTCCAGTTCCAAAGCTAAATTTCCTTTGTTGGAAACAAGGTATAAATGAAGGTCAAACATTTCAACTGGAGAGTTTAATATCATTATACTTAAGAAGAAACGTGAATTGTCCCACGTTATTGTGAAGAGTTGCGATGCTACTTCAATTAATACAAATCTATGATAAACAAGAGACAATGCATTCAAGGGAGATATCTGCCATCGCTGCATAAACACAGTCAATACACATGATACTTATAACAAGAGCACCACAAGAGAATACACACGCACATCTTTTGTAATTAACATGTTACAAATTGTAAAAGTATGTACAGGACTGGCTATGTAACATCCCGCCATCATCAAAGTAGTTTGTTAAATAAGACAAAATCAGTGATGGTCATAATTTGCAATGATTATTTCTATGATTAATCTAGTCATAACACATAGTGGTATTTCTTGTTAAAACATATATTAATGTTCTTGGTATGATTCATCTATTATTATGGTACACCATTCAACCTTACTATGAGAGAGAGAGAGAGAGAGAGAGAGAGAGAGAGAGAGAGAGAGAGAGCTTACCCAAATGATGCACAATGGAAAGCATACAATACAGAAAACATCATTACATTAAAGATGAAACAATATTCTTAAGAAATCCATACCAGGCTATAATACACTCGAGATATATAAAAACGCAGCACAGTAACAGAAATAAAAATGCAACGCACGGTTTAGGAGGGACTTACTTAGAAATATAAAAGTGACACCAGTGCAGGGGGTGACAAATTATTCAGCAACATCTCAAATAAACAACTAAAACAATCAATTTAATAGACAATAATTCCTGTATAATATCGGTGTATACACTCGTTCTGAATAGACAATAATTCTTGTATAATATCGGTGTATACACTCGTTCTAACTATGCTGCGTTTTCATATCTCTTCCTGTGTTCCGTTTGAGTATCCTTTGAATGTACACGTATATGACAAGAAGGAACAGACAGCTATCAGCGAAACAATGTCATATCACAGAATAGCACGAGACAGTACCAATAACCCCGTCGAATGTTTTACTCGCAATTACGTCAGGATGCATGCGTGTTTAGTATAAACATTTTATATTAACATGGAAGAAAAGCTGAACCACAACTTCTTTCAACATTAGGTTACGCCCGTCCTCTACACTTTGTTTACAATAATTACAATAAGTATCAACATGTAAGGAAAGAAATAAGGATAAGGTGGCAAACATGTGTTCAGTATCCACATCTTAATAGCAACACAGCGAGACAATCAGCTTAGCATGCATAAACAGCACGTGTGTATATGTTAACATACATATATGTTCGGATAAGTATATATGAAAGAAAACAAGTGATACTATACGTGTTGTGACCTGTCACTTTGTATAAGTCAGAACAGCAAGAGAATACAAATAATTGGTGCGGCAAGATACAGTTCAGGACAAGTATATAATGTCATCGTCCATTTAAGATTGAATGAGGAATTCGCCGCCACCGGGCTTCTTACGGTCGTTAAACAATTAAGAAGAAAGCGTGGTAGTCAATTAGGCGACGTTTGGCATGATGTTATATTAACCCGTCTCATTTACAACTCATTTGTGTCTTCAAAGATAATCATTTCAATTTCAATTTTTTTTTGCAAAATTAACCAGGCGTATTTAAGAGAGAAATGAAAATAATAAAATAAAGAATACGAGAAAGTACTCAGCAGCATCAATTATAAAAGTAATTACTTTAATACGACGGTGCACCTAAAGACATTTTCCCTTAACTGTATTTAACTGCGACAATTTGTACAATAGTTAGAAGTGTGAGATAAAACGTTATTGGCCGAACATTTTACGTGCTTAATTAACGAATAGCGCCTTGGATTAAATCCGCAAGAGCTAAAAATGATATCGTCGGATTATAAACATAAAACTGGAATCAGATAACAATATCGATATGACATAATCTAAATTTTATTATTTTTTTTTATTTTTTAATGTAAAACCAATCTATCTGATCAACATTTAACGGGCAAATATCATGCTCGGGCGCAAAATATCATTGTCGTTTATAAACAACGAATTGAAACACATCAGTTTGAGCTTTTGATTTGAAACAGAAATAAGGGAATGTGTCTAACCTCTCTGTCAGTTCAAGACTTTAAGGAAAATCCATATTCATCAAGTCCCTATTTCTTTCGGTCATTGCACAATGATAGTGTAAAGCATGATGAACCAGCCACAACTACTCAGCTCGCTGTAAAATATAATCAAAGAATCGTAGTCCCCTTTCATAATATCTTGACGTATTTAGCAAATAAAGCAGTAAGATGATAATGACCCAAGGTCTTAAAAAACACCGTAAAGGTAACAGATAACCATTTGTCACAAAAGTGTGTTTAAACCGTTGTCGTGTTGTTTATATTTGAATGTTAATGAAATGATGAAACTGACTGACGAATATGTAGAAATTGTTACAATATACTGAAAGGTTCATATAAAGAGATTAAAATTATATTAATGGAACTTCTATTTACATTATCATCGAATTAACTTTATTTATTCAGCTACGTTTACAAATCATTTGTATAAATGCCATACATAATAGTTGGTTGTAACCATAAATTATCGAGACAAATTTAAAAGACCCAACTTTACCTTAAGAAGATTATTTCCTCTGCCGAGTTTACAAGTTATATCTTTATTTCGGAGGCAGATGGTGTTCCATGCCGCTAAATATACATATCAATATACAATAAATTGTCATACGCATATGTTTCAATATATCACTAATGAAGCGAATTCGAATTTGGAATCCAACGTCCCTTTGCTGCAAGCAACATGACATATATCATGCACTAAAAAAGAAAATAATGAAATAGTTTAAAAACAAATTGTTGTATGCATACTGGAAACTATATAACAAATCATGATCAAACTAACAGATCTGACTACATATTTTGACATTGATAATATATCACAACCTGTAATCTCGCTTTTCCAAGACTATATATACGATTTTCTATATATGTCAACTAATGTACATTTTATACATCTTCAGGGATTTGCCCGATTCTTTCATGTGGCTGTGATATATGACGAAATCACATCTGCGTTCTAACATAAAACAAGAGTATCAGCTTTTCCGCCGCTTGCTGATTAATTTCAGAACAATATTAAAACAGACGGTTTTTATTGGCTGATACGTAAGCACTGGTTAAAGCCGTTATTTTGAAGTCAACCGTCGCTTTAACTAAAAACCTAACAACTCAGCTGAGAGGAATTCAATCTACTCAGCCGATAAAAAAGTAGTTCCATCGAATATGTTTGAAAATTGAATAGAATTTAAGCGTATTTAGCTATAAATCAATTGAATCATAGATTAAATGATAGACCTCGTCAATTAATCTATATATACACTCAGCAATAATTTTTTCGCAAATATATGGGTTATTTGGTGGTCTATCCCAGTCCTGATATCTCCCGAATCTACGTTTGTATAACTGCGACGTGACTGATGCTGAAGACATCATTTTTCCTGGTACTGATAGCTGGTCATCAACTCATAAAATTGAGGACAATCGGCAAAAGTGAGGGTTTTTTTTTCAGTCTTATTATTACGGCATACCTTACAGTTCTTCTTATTATAGGAAGCACTCAGAAACAAATTGTGAGCATAATTATGGACGCCTGTGGATTCTTTATAAAAATTGTGAATTTCATGTCCCTGAGTCTCACGGTTTGGCCATTAGGGATGGAGCCTACTTTACTAAATCTATATTATAGAAAATGACAAAAAAACGTTGTTTCTTATAACTGATGACTGAATAGACTTATATGAATGTTTTTTTATTTGATTTGTTGTTGCTGACCTGACAGTTAATACCTATGTGAGTTTCATGGTCTCCATCCCCATGAGGTCCTAGGGGCGGGGTCAAAACAGTCAAATTCAAGGTAAACTTTAAAAATCTTCTTAGTATTATAGTAAGCACTGGGAAACAATTGGTGAGCATGATTATGGACGCTTATGGGTCCTTTATAAAAATGTGAATTGCATGCCGCTGGGTCTCACAGTTTGGCCCTAGGGGTGTGGCCCACTTGACTCAATCTATATAAGAGAAAATGACAAAAACTATTATTTTTATGACTGAATACTCATTTGAATGGTTTTTGGTGTGATTTGTTGTTGCTAACATGACGGTTAATACTTATGTTTTTTTAGCTTTATGTCATCTTGTTAGCTCTACTGGCCAAAGGCCAGAAGGCCTTATGTGATGGCGCGTTGTCAAGATAAGAATCAAGGAGCTAGTATTTATAGGGGCTCTGTGAGAGGACTTGGAGTTTTACATAGGGATACAACTGGAAAACGGAAAATTCTCATTTTTTCACCTGTTTGTGCAAAAATATTATTCAGTTTGAGTTCTGAAGCATCATCTAGTCATATCAAATAAGGTTTGGTTCAATAAGCAGGATTAAATTTCCATAAGGGGCCAGGTGGGGTCACAAAAGTCTTAAATTTGAAACATTTCAACAATCTTATTCTCTACAACCGGTCAGTCAAATTAGTTCATATTTGATATAAATTATCCCTATGAATAGGGATTTGAAGTTTTTATAGGGACCCTGTTAGGGGACTTTGAGTTTTCCATAGGTAGTCTATGGGAAAACGGAAAATTCACATTTTTTTCATCAATTTGTGCAGAATTATTATTCAGTTTGAGTTTTGAAGCTTTTTCTAGTTATAGCACATACTATGTGGTTCAATAAGCAAGATTTAATTTCCATAAGGGGCCAAGTGGGGTCTCAAAAGGATTAAAATGAAAATTTCAAAAATCTTCTTCTCAACAACTGGTCAGTCAAATCAGTTTATATTTTATGGGCTGGAATGGATAGGGGCTTTGTATGGGGACTTTAAGTTTTAATTAGGAGTACTATGGGAGAACATAAAATTCTCATTTTCTCCAGTATTTTTGCGAAAACAATTTTGAATTTGAGATTTAAACCATTGTATAGAATAAGCAAATAATGTTTGTTACATATAGAGGATTGAAATTCCATAATGAGCCGGAGGGACCCAAAAAGAGTTGATTTTGTGAAATTTCAAAAACTGATTAGTCGAATTTGTTACATAAAACAATAACCGCTATTTACCAGTAGAGTGTCAACAGACCCTCTTGAGCCTCTTTTCTTTTTTTTTCTTTTCAAAAACCTCCGACCTCATGATATGTCCTCTGTGGTCAGTTTTTGAGTCGCCAGAGAAACTGATATTTAAATACATTGTGACAAAACTTTCACTGTAGTAGAGATATGACAATCTGAAATTATGTCATTACTGTAGACTGAAGTTGTTAGACAAAAAGAGTGTTTGTGCCTAAAAAACAAATTGTTCAACCATGTGTTGTTGCTGTATTGTGAGAAATAAATTAAATAATTGGGTAAGAAAGGGAAAAATTAAAAACACTCTTCCTTATTATACTTTCTTCACGAACCTTCAATAAATATTTCCCTGTAAAAACATGCACCGGCCACCAGTACTTTAAGTCATTTGATTATATAGTTGTTTCTTATTGGTTCTTTTAAATTAGGCATTTGTTAATTTTGTTTCATCAGATAAGATACTCTTCATTTGGACGCATATCTCGTTAGTTTATATTTATTCATTTTAGCTCAATTGCGAATAAAGTTCAAGGTTTATATGAACCGCACTCGAGACGCAATCGTGTCAAGCTGATGGTCGAACTCGAAACCTCTGGTGTGACCGACGCACACTATTTTCATTACAATAAGATTCTGGGTAAAACCATTACTGAGTGTTGGATTTTAGAGGCATCTGATCGAGCTGGGGTCGAACCTGTACCATCTGGCGTGAACAGGTCAACACTCTATCCACTACACTGATGCCCTGCTCCATACTGTTGATGTTCTATTTCTGTCTTGAAAACAGTAATAAAAGTAAGCCAACTGAAAGTGGTCAATTTATATATTCGGCTTTTTTATTGTCAAGGCGGAGTTACAAATGTATGTACTTTTATCAGAGTTACAAATGTATGTACTTTTATTGAAGTTACAAATATATGTACATTTATCAGAGTTACAAATGTATGTACTTTTATTATAGTTACAAATATATGTACTTTTATCAGAGTTACAAATGTATGTTCTTTTATGATAAAGCATTACGAGTATGATATTACGCGGACACGCAGACACGATCAATTACATTTTTAATACATCTTTCTAAAGGTACAATGTTGAAAATTATAGTGCGGATCGTCATACTAACTGTTTTGATAATAGTGTTTCCAACGATATAAATAACAATTTGCTACGATAAATGATCTTCCATTTCAAAGATAAAGTTTATTTGAAAATTTGTTTAACTATTATCACTTTTCCAGAACTATTTTGAAATACTGGACAAATAAAAAACTAAATAAATATGTGGTGAATAGCGTTATCAATCGTGTATCTTTCTTAACTAGTTTTAAACTTAAATTATAAGTCACACATTAGTTTGCTATTTAAAATGTGTGGCTATTATTCAGTAAAACATGTGTATGGAGATAGTTCACATCCATATTAAGCAAAACAATATTCTTGCATACCAGATAAGGATATCTGCATTTTACCGGGGTTAGATATATCTTTCTTGCACACCGGATAAAGATATCTGCATTTTTACCAGGGTTAGATATTTCTATCTAACCCTAGTGCCGAGATAAAATTCTCGCGCTATGACATCAATACTGATTGATGGCGTAATGAATAAAATTTATGACGTAAATCATATAATGTATCGTCTTAAAAGCGACCTTTATAAAAAATATAATAATTTTTTAATTTGTTTGGTATGCAAGAAAAAGAATCATTCATGGTCCGGATATAAAATTCCGTCCCCCCTTGGGATAACTGTTTAAATCGTCAAAATCCAATAGAACGGAATTTTATTTCCAAACCTCCAACCCATGTAAGATTCTTATAATCTCACCCTGGGGCCGAGATAAAATTCTCGCGCTGTGACGTTATAACCATCAAGATGACGTAACGTAAAATGTATGACGTAAATCATATAATAAAACATATTAAAAGCGAAGTTGTTAATCTATAATGATAAATTAAGTAAAATTATTGATTCAATATGTTTGGTATGCAAGAAAAAGAATCATGCATGGCTTTTTCGGTTCGTATAGAGCCTCGTCTCCACTAAAACATTTATCCCTCGGGACGGAATTTTCTATCCGAACCTCAAACCCATGTGGTTGTATAAAATGGTATCTAATGAATATTTGTTTTTGATATGTAATGAATATATGAATGCATATATATAATGGTGTTTTTATTTGTAAAACAATTAAACACAAAAGGGAGGTAAATGCTTCCCGATAATAATGTAGATTACTTATATTACATAACTTATATGATATTCCTTTTTAGTAACCGTCTCAAAAGGAAGATCAAGAAATGTACAGTGTGTTTACAACGAATGGACTGTCACAAGCAAAAATCACAAGCAACCGTCGTATGTTTTAAGTGTTTCATTTTGAATTAAAATCGAATTTATTAAACACCACCACTTTTTTATAGGTTATATTATAGTGAAATTATGTGAAATACAAGAACTTGTATCAGAGCTTTTTTGCGCAATTAGACGTGACTGTTCAAAATGTGTTGTTTTTAAACCCGCGTTTATCATCACCGTCGTAATGATTAAATGTAAAGGTAACACAATATGCGTTTTATTTTTTAACAAAACATCTGTAGAGTAACATGCATTTTTTATTTCTGATATTGCATAAACACACATTAAACTTAAAATACTGGAAAATTTTGTAAAATTCTATCCATTGGAAACAAAATCGATGGAATCCGTCTTTAAATAGCATGCCGGCTGCTAAAACCACAATAGACTACTGTCGTGACAAAAGTTCATTTGAAAATTATATTTCGTTTGACTATATTTGGTATCGTAATGAAAGCATCAAGTTACAGTCAAAATAGCAAGCGCCCGATGTATAAACTCTTCATGACTGGTGTATTTATTCGACAGACCTAATTTTCAATGAAGTAGCGGTCGTTGCCTCACGGAATGAATAACGTTATAAATACGCTTGTTTGTGCTTTTAACGAACATCATATTACAATTTCTTGTATTTATTAACATGTGCAGTGTATTATGGTTTCACGATGTTTATTAACATCTCAGCTTATACTCAACCTGCTTTCAATAACTCAACAGATTTAATATAAATATATATAACAGAAACGCTAATTACACTACAACTTTGAGATAAGTCACATTGAAAATGTTACTTAAGCTATATAAATAGCTTATACATGTATATCTAATACGATGTGTGATTAACGTTAAAAAGGAAAGGGCAATTAACGTATGTATATAATGTTTATTAGAATGACTCACTGGAATAACAGAACAGAACAGAAAAATTATACAAGTAATGCTCTATAAAACATGTACTAGTGTGCTCATTAGCAGCCAATTGACTATTTATTGTATATTTGCAATCGTGTCGTAACTCATTTACTAAACATGCACTTAATAATGTCTTAAGCAGCCATTCATAGAAATGAGCAAATATGGCATATTAAGACAGGTTGCTGCTTAATACAGGATAATTTGATCTAAAAGCATAATAATAGGAAACAGCAACTTTGGATGCCTAAGACAAGAGGCTGCTCAATAGAAGTGACTGCTTACACAGGTTTGACTGTTTATAGATTGTGTTATTTTTCACATATATATATAAATATATATATATACGAGGTATGTCCCAAAAGTAATAGGACGCATTTAGAACTATAACTTTTAGGGTTTCAATCCAAACAAAACTTGCCATGGATAATTTTCAATATCTAAACTATAGGCATGCAAAATTTCAATATCGTAAACCACTATTTAATATTAATTTTGACAAGTCAAAATGTATATGTTACAAAGTACGGGGGAGATTGACGTTATTTGTTCGACGTCAAATTGACATTCGAATGAAAGTCATTCTTTTTTTGAAGTATAAACCGCTGTTCAAAACACATTTTTTTGTGGTTCTGGACCCACTTCTGGTACATGTCACGATATAATGATGACTCGTAGATCCTAACAACAGAATGTACACTCCGGCTAATGGTCACAGTTACTTTCGCCTTTTCACAAAGATCTGACTTGAATCTCAGTAAAACTACACAAGATTTTGTTCGTCCAGATCGCTAATGGTCACAGTTACTTTCGCCTCACCACTGTAAACCCGTTGTACCAACAATAGATAAGACTCCAGGATATGCCTTCTGTTGAAGAGTTGTGTGAAACAAGCTTCAGGGTCTCCTATCGGGTCATATCACATCCAACACATCCAACACAATATTTTACCACACACAAAATTTCCACTCTAAGCGTGATGTCGTACAATTTCTTTACTTTTCAAATTTGCACTTGTTATTTTAAAAGTGCGCACAATAATCAAATGTTTATCGATAACGTCAAATTTTTAAATTACATTCATACATGAAATACGTCCACTATTATTTCGTAACAATAGGCACGATATTGAGGAAGTTGTCTGCTTTCCAAGACAATTATTTTTTTATAAAGTGAGATAATTAAATTCACAACAACAGAGTTTACGATTTTTGGAATCATTTCAGATGCTCATTCATAATGTATGATAACTATATATGGAGATAATTATTTGTGAATAACCAAGACATAAATGTACAGACCAGACTACGGCGAGTGCTCCTAGCTACAATGCAAACCACATATATACTATCATGTCTCATATAAAGCTATCAGTTCATGTATGTAAATTTGTCCACCCTGTCCAGATGTGTTTCATGTAATTCCATAGTATATAAGTCATGGTTGACATCAAATTTATTGGTTTGGCAGATGCCTTATATATATCATGGTTTCAGTAACACATACTATTTCTTACCGTTTTGACGTCTAGAAGCAACAGGTAGTGTACGAAAGGTGCGACCTTCGTATTACATTTACCAAATTTAGCTTGAATTTACTAGAATATCGATGTTAGACATGGTCATGTTAAGTGAGTACATCACTAACGGAAACGTTTTGACATTTTTAGTTCTTTAGTGACAGAGAATCAAACCGACCAATGAACTAACATGTTTAACAAACAATATGACATTTGACATTATATACTGAACATTTTACAATAGAATTTAATACAACACATTTATTTTCACTCCCATAGGGACTTTAATTTGCTTAATATGATATACACGTAACATAGATATATAAAAAAATGATATTGTATCATGCGTGCATTACAATATATGTTAAGTACCCCATTTTATGATCCACGGATATTTTAATTTTGTTATTAAGATTTTAAGAAAGAAAATAGCACATTGGTTTCTTCTTTTGTAAGGGAAACATGTTAATCATTATACACCAGTATTGCAATTCTTAAATGGAACGCTTTATGTCAAAACAGACCAATATTTACTATTTTTTATGGTTTTCAGTTTTTTAATAGTAAAAGTAGTTTTAACGTACTTGATCTTTCATGGAAATAATTTATATATCTTTTACAACAAAACAAACACAACAACATACAAAGTGCAACATATGATAAAATGAAACTCGTCTTCAAGTATATTATAGTATTTACATTTTCTCTCATCAACGTTGATCCTGTTTCTTGCCCTTCGACCTGATTCGATCTCTTATCTATGATCTGAGACCCGCAGTATTGACCGTGTTTTTTTAATGTTTTAGGATATTACTGCATATTAGAAATAACTACGTTTCTATAAATTAAAACACTGGGGGAATTGTTAAATCTAATTGTTCATTCTTTAAACGATAAGATGTGTCTAAAACTGGTTAACCGCATACCAGATCCCAGTATCAATTACTAGGCGCGCCGTTAGATAATGTAAATACGGTTGAATATAAAGCACTCATGAATTCAAACAAACTTGCTGATTTGTTATTAAAACGTCAATACGGAAACTTCATAACCATTCATATATATATATATATGTCCCAACAGAATACGTTATATCTAATACAATACAATTAACTGGTATGACCGACTGTACAATGTTGGGATGAGAACAGTCATTGTCTAAAATGTATTTCATTTTGTATAAAAAAAATCATAATATACAGAGAAAATTTGCAACCAGCATCTTTATTTACACAGTTCAGATCCAATTTTCGACACTTTATTTAATCTATCTAAAATAATGACGTAAACGCGTGATTCGGTTGTATTATATCTAGTTTTCAAGGTTATTTATGGCTGACACGGAGAAAAAAGACACATCAATGTGCAGATGCCTGTGTTAGAATCCGTGACCTCTGCCGTAAGCGGTCAACACTCTATTCACTGATCTACCGCTACATCTCGTCAGAATATAATATGCCATCTGAATTAAAAAATAAATTTTCATAAAAGGTTGTTCAATGTATGCTTTTTTTTGTTTCACTGTTGGTAAACATAAAAACATTTTCTTACGATTACACAACGACAAAAGTGGAGAGCGTGGTCCAGTAGTAGAACATCGAACCCAGGATCTAAGGGTCGTGGGTTCGAATCTCCCTTGTGGATGTGTATGATGTCCTTGAGCAAGACACTTTGTTTGCATAGGCTTAGTACTGGTTCTACTCAGGTAGACTATGAACGTGATTTGTATCAGTTGTAATAACTTGTTTCACATTGAAGTAAAGTACATGTAGACAAGTTTAAATTAAACGACAAAGATATAAGCATGGAAACTGATACAACTATGGGGAGCGTCATGAACTATGAGAGCAATATCACGCCCAAAGTTTAAACATGCCAAGCAACGGCAGTATGGCCAGACAATGATAAACACTTGATACTTTATTTGACACTAGGGATATTGCTGTCATGCCTTCATCCTCTCATTTACCATTTCTTAAATTTATAAGACGCATTTCCTATTGATCTGAGTAAAGTATACGCTTATGTTTATCCAAACAAAGTTATTGGTAATAAACATTGAAACAATTTGATTCAAAGAACGTTTAACGGTATAGATATTGCAATTTCGAAAGAAATGACAGTACTTCAGTTTGATAAAGAAGCACATTAAAGAGGCAGCACTAATAAATACGTGGCGTTTGTCGCAAAGATATGTCGGTATAAATGCTCCTTTAATAATAAAGTAAAAATGATGAAAGAATATAAAATTGCAAAGTAAGAGAATATAAGATTGCCAATCAAGATTATTAAATTGCGTTGATATTATAGTCTCGCAAACTAGGGAGGGCAGTGTCGGTCACGTGATATTTATTTATATATATATAAATATTTATTTATTTATTTATTTATTTATTTATTTATTTATTTATTTATTTATTCTCTTTAATTCCTCCGGTTACAGAGATTTTATGGTGCATGAATACAGTGCAAAGATATGTACAAAGTGACAAACGTAAAATATGAAAACGAAAGTACAAAAACGTTAGCAAATTATAATAGGCAATAATGAATAATTGCACGTTCGCTCGTTTGCCACACACACTCACGCTGGCACGCAGGCACGCGCACGCACGCACGCACGCACGCACGCACGCACGCACAAATGAATACACAAATTCATACAGAATACAGTAAACATTCGCATGCAATGACATGTAATGAAAACCTACACCGGTATCAGATGAATGTATATAGTAATCAAATAATTGTTTCTATCCAAAGCATACAATTAACAATATTTTGAAATGTGTCTATGCGAAACCTTTCAATCACGGCAGTATTATCGAAGTCATTTGGTGCCTGTCCCAGCAAGCATCTCATCATATTTTCTTTGTAAATGTTGATTAATTTGTCTGTAACTTAAAAACACATAATTTATGAAGTCCTGGCGGATCGATTGCGTCAATGGGCACGTCGTTATTATATGTAAGTTTGCGTCGTTGTAAATATGTTCACAGAAATGGTACACACGCGCAATTTTCGGCTGAGTATCTGTCAATATATTGCTAACAATAATCTTATTTCAAGGAGTTCCTGTTCGAGGCACACGTCCATACATTAGCGGGTTGGATAACAGTTTGTAATGCCATGAATCGTTCAAATACACCTTCAGCGCCCATTCGTTCATAACAGTGTTTGTTTTCATACAATTGGATAGACTTTTTTACCGTTCTTTTCCAGCATGTTTTGTTTTGAAATATACCAGTTTCAATATAATTAATTATGAAATGTGTCAGGTTATACTTATTGACAAACTTTAGAATATCAGGTATAAAACCTTTTTGTTTATTATTAGATCTAGTAACAAACATGGACAATTGCTGTTAGAGATGCGTTTTGATAGTATATCGTGTGGCAAAGTACATAGTTTTTGAAGAAATCCTAATTTTCTTTTATCAATTTCTGATTGTATAGAATACAGCATGCTCAGACACATCACTGTTCTAGTTCGTTTCTCAAAGCCTTGAATGACCTTGGAACAAAATCGAAAAAACATTTCTAGTTGTTCAATGTTTTTGACAGACAGGTTGGACCAAAGTTCTGAACCGTGGGATACATATCTGATGAATGAATGATGCTGATACTACTGGATTAACATCGTTTACGCTAAGACCGATAGGCATTATCAATATGTCGTTTTGGTTAAGCTTGTCATTTAAGTGTATACCAACATGGTTTACATTAGTGACAATATTAACATGTTCCTGTCCTAGGTGAAATTCAGGGTACTGTTTGGCACGCAATCTGTCACTAAAGACTACAATTTTGATTTAAATGGGGTTAATTATGTATCTCCATCGTTAAGAGTAAATATACACAATGTCTAACATCTGCTGCACATTAAGAGGAGATATGCAGGAGAGTGTAAGATCGTCTGCAAGATGCAATTACCAGTTTTATTACTTAAAATGCACGTTCCCAAATTGCTGCTTTCTAACTCATTTAAGAGGCCATCTATAAAGAGATTGTAGATAAAAGTTGAAAGCGTTCCTCCTTGGCGGACCCCTTGTTTTATCATGAACCAATCCGACTTCTTGCCATTTATGTAAATACAACTGTTAATGTTACTGTGAGCATTTACAATTAGCCTCCATATCTTTCCCTGTTTACCAAAATTATGCAATTTATAAAATATCCCAGGTAATCACAGGGTGTCAAAGGCTTGTTTTGTGTCTAACAGGCTATACTTTGAACCCTAGTTCTATATTGTAGTGTATAGATTCCTGAAGGTAAAATGAGACTGTAACTGACCAGCGATATTTTTGATAAGCATTTTGTTGTACATTTGGAAATGAGATATTTTTATTTGTTATCAAGCTTAGTAACTACGTATGTATAATCTTTTCAAACAGCTTATAAATAACAGGTAGGATCGTTATTAATTATTTAATTTAATCAGAATGACATCGAACCACAACAGAATGACATCGAACTACATCAAAATGTAAATTGACCACACCAGAATGACATCGAACCACAACAGAATGACATCAAACAGAATGACATTGAACCATAATAGAATGACATCGAACCAGATCAGAACGACATCGAACTTCATTAAAATGATGTCGAACCTTATCAGAATGACATCGAACCACAACAGAATAACATCGAGCTACCTTATAATGTAATATGACCACTTCAGAATGACATCGAACCACAACAGAATGACATCAAACCACAACAGAATGACATTGAACAACATCAAAATATAAAATGACCACATCAGAATGACATCGAACCACAACAGAATGATATCGAACCACAACAGAATGACATCGAACAACAACATAATGTAAAGTGACCACATCAGAATAACATCGAACTACATCCAAAACAGAATGACATTGAACCACGACAGAATAACATCGAACTACATCATAATGTAATATGACCACATCCGAATGAAAAGTAACCACAACATAATGACATCGAACTACATCAAAATGTAAAATGACCACACCAGAATGACATTGAACCACAACAGAATGACATTGAACAGAATGACATCGAACCACAATAGAATGACATCGAACCAGAACAGAACGACATCGAGCTACCTTATAATGTAATATGACCACCTCAGAATGACATCGAACAACAACAGAATGACATCAAACCACAACAGAATGACATCGAACAACATCAAAATGTAAAATGACCACACCAGAATGACATCGAACCACAACAGAATGATATCGAACCACAACAGAATGACATCGAACAACAACATAATGTAAAGTGACCACATCAGAATAACATCGAACTACATCCACAACAAAATGACATCGAACCACAACAGAATAACATCGATCTACATCATAATGTAATATGACCACATCCGAATGAAAAGTAACCACAACAGAATGACATCGAACCACAACAGAATGATATCGATCTACATCATAATATAATATGACCACATCAGAATGACATCGAACCACAACAGAATGACATCGAATCACAACAGAATGACATCGAACTACAACATAATGTAGAGACCACATCAGAATAGCATCGAACTGCATCATAATGTAAAATGACCACATCAGAATGACATCGAACCACAACAGAATGACATCGAACCACAACAGAATGACATCGAACTACATCATAATGTAATATGACCACATCAAAATGACATCGAACCACAACAGAATGACATCGAACCAAAACAGAATGTCATCGAACAACAACATAATGTAAAGTGACCACATCAGAATAACATCGAACTACATCATAATGTATAATGACCACATCAGAATGACATCGAACCACAACAGAATGACATAGACCAGAATGACATCGAATCACAACAGAATGACATCGAACTACAACATAATGTAATATGACCACAACAGAATGACATCGAACCGCTTCTGAATAACATCGAACTACATCATAATGTAATATGACCACATCAAAATGACATCGAACCACAACAGAATGACATCGAACCACAACAGAATGACATCGAACTATATAAAAATGTAAAATGACCCCTTCATAATGACCTCGAACCACAAAAGAATGACATCGAACCACAACAGAATGACATCGAACTACAACATAATGTAAAGTGACCACATCAGAATAATATCGTACTACATCATAATGTAAAATGACTACATCAGAATGACATCAGTCCACAACAGAATGACATCGAACAACAACAGAATGACATTGAACTACATCTTAATGTAATATGACCACATCAGAATGACATCGAACCACAACAGAATGACATCGAACCACAACAGAATAACATCGACCTACATCATAATGTAATATGACCACATCAGAATGACATCGAACCACAACAGAATGACATCGAAACACAACAAAATGACATCGAACTACATCAGAATGTAAATAAACCATCAAAGTCGTGTTTGGTGTTACATAATATTGTCAACCAAGTTTCAAATGCTCATTTAATATGTTATCAAATGAAGCAGCCTTTTATTATTCAACTCTATACTACTTTTTGTATATGCTCGCCCGTTGTATCTGCTTCTAGTATAGAATTGTCATTATATGCTACATTGTTCTGTGTTATTTTAGCAATTTTGTTTTCTATATCAGTTTTCAATTCCTCATCAAAATTATATGATTCTAGAGGTGAGTAAATATTTTGATAAAAATCAGTAAAGCAGTCGCATATCCCATGAGGGTCTCGTACTATACCTCTGTCCGTTTCTATTTGTGAGCAAGTAGGAAATCTTTTATTTTGTCTCTTCTTTACAAGACTCCAAAACAGTTTGTCACTGTCTGCAGTCATTATAGAATTTATTTTTTATGCTTTGTATGACTTTCTTTTGTATATTGATGGATTTTCATTTCAGCATTTTGTAATTTGAGTAGGTTTCATATTTCTACCACGTGGTTTACTCTCAGCTATTCATAACTTTCTAGCGGCGCGTTGATCTTTGTGAGCTTTTTGTACATCTTTTACCCAGTATGGTTTAGCATGCTTTTTCAATATTTGATTTCTGTATAGTTTCGTCAGCCCTTTATTGACTATTGACAGCAGGTCATTGTAATATATATCTGAACTGTCATTATTAATATTTTGTAATGCTGAAGATAGCTTGGATTGATACAAGATAGTTATATCCTTATCAATTTTATGCAATGCATTTTTTTCTGAATTTGGAATTTCTGATATTGTATTAAATTGAACGTTGACACTTACATATATGGGGTAGTGATCCGATACATTGAATAAATCATCCATCAAGTATCTTTATTTGTGTAATAATATCTATGTTATAGCTGTGTACAATAATATGGTCCATTATTTGATGTACCTAATCCTATGAAGTAAGTGAGTTGTTATATAAAAATCTTGACAGTCGCTTATCTTTAAATGATGCATTTTTATCATCTTTTTGTCTGACCTCCGCATTCATGTCGCCTGCTAAGAGTTTGTTTCAAGAATTGCCTGAATAGAACTCATTACCTTCATATACTCGAATGTACAATAATTTGAGGAGGGCATATACATACATATAAATAATTACCTAGTATTGTTACTTAGTGTGAGCTCAATTCCTGCTATTCTATCATCTTCGAGTTCGTACATTGTTCGAACTGAGAATTGTAACTCCTTTTTATAGATTATAGATACACCCGCCTTACCGCATTTTAATGAACCGTATACATCAAAAGAGGAATCGCACAAGGTATGATTATATTAATTAAAATTAATACTGTCCATAAAATTACTCATATGTGGTGAAAGCTTACGTATTGTTATTAAGTGCAACATCAATATTCAACGTGTCTAATGATTTACTTAGGCTGACTGCTGAGGACATAACTCCCCTTACATTCCAGGTTATTACGTTTAAATTATTCAAAGCATGTGGATTAACTGGTATAAGCTTAGATTTTGTAGTCATTAATAACTTTCTGGTTGATTTCTGTAGTTCAGATTTGTATCATCTACATCATTAAAATCATACCTATGACGTCTTCTCTGTTGTAGTGAACTTTTAAAAGTGCATTTTTGTAGTACCAACGCCTACAGCGGGTAAATTGCGGCCAAATGCAGTCATCATCTTCGTAAATTTGTCCTTGATAATAAGGCACAGACAATTTAGCAACGACGTCACCATACTGACCCTTACACACGAGTATGTTTCTAATCCTCTTTGTGTGGACATTGGATCAATCCCACTTATGTAATAACTTTTTAATCTACCCGAGTATTTTCCACTTAAAAGAGTCATCTGTACAGTATGACTGAGTAGTGTTTCTTCTTCCAATGGTAACGTGTGATTCTATCTTATGAATTTCCCAGTGTTCACGTTTTGGTTGTTGGGTTTCATAATGGACCGATTCAGAATTTTGAGCGAGTTTTAAACTGGCATCCGATTGCCTTTCATTGGGTTTTGAAATGTCCCTGCGTTCTGTGTTTCGTGTTTCTGTTGCTGATCCTTTCCATAGTTTTGTCTTTTGGTCAAACGTAATTGGTGGCTGTTCTTGTCGATGTTCTGGTATGATAATTCCTTTGGTGTGGGTTTTTTTACCACCTCTGCGTAAGACAGCGTTTGCATTGTTGCCATTTGGTCTTCTTCAATGCCATTGGTCGGAATAGTATTTTGCTATTGTGGGCCGCATTTTGTAGGGATAGTTGTTTCAGGCTTTGTGATTTGCTTTGGTGTATTTAGTTTGGTGGTTATCACATTTATAGTTTGTTCAGTTGTTAGATGATCTTGCAGTGTATCACTGTTACCACTGACTGCAATATTGGTAATTGCCTTACATGCATGTCTAGCTGTATCGAGTATGTTTTCATTCCCTGCATTGTAGAGTGCAACACACTGTTTAGTTTCATTTCATATTCATTTAATTTTTGTAAGACACCACTTTGTAACACGGCCATTTGACTTTTGAAAGTATCAGTTTCATTTTTTATATTGAGTTAGTTTACATTTTAGGCGGCTAATTTCTGCTTTATCAAGTTGTCTTTGGTAGTCTATTGAAGGTTGGGGTGGTGAATCTGCGGTTTATGAATGCAGTTTTCTTGCTTCGCTTTTGAGAAACTTAATTGCTTTCTTTTGCTAGAGAGTGTTTCAATTTCACTTTATTTTTCTCCCCGTAAGGACATATAAGAATGAAACAATCAGAAGCAAGCAGATGGTGAGCTGGGTTTCGTCTCGTTTCCCATTCGAACAATCAGACGACATTTTGGGCAGCCGTCAAGTTGTGTGGCCCGTTGGAAGAGTATGTTTCTATAGGCGTTTAATTCGTCTTCAGATTGGTCTATCACCTTAAGTTACTTGCTGATGTACTTGTCTCTCGGTAGGTTGGCAAGTTCTCTATTAATGACATTACATAACTGTGTTTCCCGGAATTTGTGAATCGTACATGTGGTCCAGATAACGAAGTTGCATAAGCTCACTGTAATTGTGATCCATGTTTTCATCGTTGTCGCTAGCGTCAAATATCTCAACTTGGGACAGTAACGGATTTGTACTATCGGCGTACACCTTTTAGGGGTGTGTCTGTACATTCTCGTCAAAGTTGGGGAGTGTTTTTACAGCTTGATGTGTTTCACTTGGATCGATATAATTGTAACGATTCTGATTTACAGGTGTAAGATTGTGATATGATTTATTACCACTTGAGATTAATGTGTCATTATAATGGTTTTCACTGCCCGTTGTGTACATTTTGATAAAAGCCTTTATCAATATTGCAGGCTAATTGTCATTCATCTCGTCAGGTAAAATGTTACCCCAGGGCATCATACTACTTAGCACCATGCAATCCAGTTTGAAGTTTCACTAAATATCAATGTATTGTTAAGTGGTGCTAATCCCTATTCAAATTGCTTATGAATTGAAAATAACCATTGTTTACATCATTTCTGTTAATAACTGTTTTGTCTTTAATTAACATGGAAAAATGACCGTCTCACCAAAATGTCCATGCATTCACAATTCCAATCATATAAAAAATCATGTCACTCACATTTAACGTTGGTCAGTAATCCACAATATTTGAAGAGAACCCAAACTTATGACCGATCATAAACACAAACAGTAACAAAAATAGACCAATGTTTATTATTTTCATCTGGTTTTTAATTTTTTAATATACTGTTGAATACAAAGGAGGGGGACACTCGTGAATACAAACAAACTTGCTGATTTGTAATTAAAACGTCCATGCCGAAACTTCATTACCATTTACATATATATGTCCCAACAGGATACGTTACATTTAATACAATAGTATTAAAACAATTAACTGGTATGACCGACTGTACAATGTTGGGATGAGAACAATCACTGTCTAAAATGTATTTCATTTTGTATAAAAAATCCTTAATATACAGAGAAATTTGCAACCAGCACCATTATTTACACAGTTCAGATCCAATTTTCTACAATTTATTTAATCTACCTAAAATAATGTCGTAAACGCGTGCTTCGGTTGTATTATATCTAGTTTTCCAGGTTATTTATGGCTGACAAGGAGAATAAACACACATCAATGTGCAGTTGCTTTAATTATACTAATTTATTTTAGCTTTGTTTCGAAGAAAACTCAAAGTTTATATGATGGCTATTGTGACCATTTCCTTGTAAGAATGAGTTCTGAGTGTTTTTTTTAGAACCTCGCCATCTGGCCGAGCCTGTGTCGAATCCTAGATCCTCTGTCGTAAACGGTCAGCACTCTATTCACTGATCTACCGCTACCGCTCGTCAGAATATAATATGCCATCTGAATTAAAAAATAAATTTTCGTAAAAGGTTGTTCAATGTATGTTATTTTTTTGTTTCAATGTTTGTAAACGTAAGAACATTTTCTTACGATTACACAACGACAAAAGTGGAGAGCGTGGTCCAGTAGTAGAACATCGAATCCAGGATCTAAGGGTCGTGGGTTCGAATCTCCCTTGTGGATGTGTATGATGTCCTTGAGCAAGACACTTTGTTTGCATAGGCTTAGTACTGGTTCTACTCAGGTAGACTATGAACGTGATTTGTATCAGTTGTAATAACTTGTTTCACATTGAAGTAAAGTACATGTAGACAAGTTTAAATTAAACGACAAAGATATAAGCATGGAAAATGATACAATTATGGGGAGCGTCATGAACTATGAAAGCAATATCACGCACAAAGTTTAAACATGCCAAGCAACGGCAGTATGGCCAGACAATGATAAACACTTGATACTTTATTTGACACTAGGGATTTTGCTGCCGTGCCTTCATCCTCTCATTCACCATTTCTTAAATTTATAAATCGCATATCCTATTGATTTGAGTAAAGTATACGCTTATGTTTATCCAAACAAAGTTATTGGTAATAAACATTGAAACAATTCGATTCAAAGAACGTTTAACGGTATAGATATTGCAATTTCGAAAGAAAGTACCGTATACCGATATAGCAGCAAATTAAAGAAGGCAGCACTAGTAAATATTTGGCGTTTTTCGCAAAGATCTGTTGATATAAATGATCCTTTAATAATAAAGTAAAAATGATGAAAGAATATAAAATTGCAAAATAAGAGAATATAAGATTGCCAATCAAGATTATTAAATTGCTTTGATATTATAGTCTCGCAAACTGGGGAGGGCAGTGTCGATCACGTGGTATTATAGAATCCTCGTACCCGTATCTGCAGCAGAGAAAACAAAGTGATCGTATATATTTAAATAAGATGTTGATCAATTTGCTAAGGCACATCACGAACTGATTTCAGCAAGTTATTATATAGCAAAGCGGTTTAGGAACCATGGACTATTTGAATAGAAAGTTACTTATTTTTTTACTCATATTTCACATTTTATTGAAATTAAATGTTAAAAACTTCACGTCATTATTTTGAACATATAAAAAGTTTCTAAATGTTAAGTATTAGCAGTTGATGAATTGTAACAAAAATATAAACTTCGCCTTCAATTGTTTTTTCGTACCGGAAATAGTGCTGGCCATGACAAGTGTTATACAAGAGACGGCGGTATCTCTTATTTTAATCAGAAAAACATTAAGACTAAGGCCTAACCTGTTGTTTTAGAGAAGAATAAATAGCAGTATCCGATCCTGACTTGTTATGGAAAAATCGATATAAAATAGTAAAATCACAGAGTTCATACTTTGGGAGACGGTTTTTAGGTTAAACATATTTGGTTGCCTATATATTTGCACATGGACATATTACGAGTGTACAATATTGAAATAAATAAGGCGAAAAGGTCTGGCTAGAACAGCTCATGAGATCAGTGCACCCAGCGGTAACACAATGTCAGTGAGAGCTTACATGAAACTGAGCAGCCGCGTAAAGTACACCCCTGTAATATTAACGTACATCCCTGTCTGTAGTGGTAGGTTATTTTATCCTATCAGCAATGGTGCTAACTGGGGTGAAAATCCAGTCAGACTTGCTAACAAGCAGGGTATCATTAAGCTCTCGCCGGAAATTACTATCTTTGCACAATGCACACGGTGCAAAACTTGTTCAATTAACATGGCGTATAGCCAACTGATCTTGAAATTGTTTCCGCTCACTTACAGCTCCAGTCATTTAAATTAGAAATTCCAGATGAATACTCCATCGATCATTTATTTTGTCAAGAAATCCCAGCATGGTTTGAATATGAATAAGTTGCGTTGTATCATCTGCGCATATAAGCGGAAGCAAATAGCCATTAAGGATTGCTTTTTAATTTCAACTGATGCGTATATTTTAAATATGATATAAATCCTGATAAACAATAAAAGCAAAAGCGTGTAAATATGTTTGTTTTAATGATACCATTGGATGCCTTTATTTATCAATATTCAAGCAATGGAGCAAGAAAATACAATGCAAAATACCAATGTAAATATTGTGATATTTAGTTGCGCTGCTGTAATCACGTTGCGCCCTCTTCAACCGAATACCATTAACTTTTTGTTGTCCTGAAATTAAACGTGCAAAATAATCTGCCAAATGGAGATAAAATAGGCTTTTGGCACAACAGCAACAAAACAAAATAATTCAATGCATATAAAATTGTATTAGACACATTGGTTCTTAAAACAGCAAGATAGCGAATTATTTGTGTACACTAGATTTATGAGTTACTTCCATTCAAGTTATCATGAATTGGAACACTAATGAAGTTATCAACGCGGTGTTAAAAAATGAATTGTGAATTATTGTCTGAGAAATGTACGGAAACGCACTAGTGCCAATCAAAATAAACAGAATATAACTCCTACGTACGTTTGATCTCATACATATACTAGCTCGTAAAATGAAATTGGTGTAAGTGTTATTTCATTTTTAAGATGATACATACTTCGAATGTATTTAATTGTCTTTTTCTTGATGTTGTTTTTGTGTGTGATTTAATTGATGTAATTTACAAGGTCACTTTATTATATACATGAAGCAGGTCTTAAAAATGAGTTCCATAATAAAGATGGCATAAAACAAATACAGTAGAACTTCGACGGCTCGAAGCAGACGGGACTAGAACAAAAATAGTTCGAGTTGTTCGAGCGCAACCACTACTTGATAGCTCCACCACTACAGTGATAGCTCCACCACTTTTACAAATATATGCATATTTCTCTTTTAAGAAAGTTTTATTAATCCTGATGAGTTCCTGTATAAGTATTATAATATGTGAATTATTTGCACCCGCGAGAATGTTCTTACATTGTGCCTAAACATCTAATTGTAGTTGAAATGCGGACATGTATAAAAATATGCAGTACACGGTATTACATTGCCCGATTTTCGAAATGAGATCTATTAATAAAAATATAAGACAACAAGAAATGTCACTGTTAAGTGTCACATGCCCCCCAAATGGTCTGTCAAAATAAAAATATGTTATGTTGATCATTTGTAGCAAGTATCAACAAAATCCATCAATGCATGACAAAGTTACAGGCCGGAAACGAAATCTCACACAAACTCAAAGTGTTGTCAAACAAACTCAAATTATGACCTTGACCTTTGAGGTATGGGTGTGGGTCTTACTCTCGACACGTCGCCATGTTATGCTGATCATTTGTAGCAAGTATCAACAAAATCCATCTATGCATGACAAAGTTACAGGCCGGAAACGAAATACCGGACGGAAGGACGGAAGGACGGACGGACGTTCTGGTGGAAGTGATGTTGTGGGGTGCGGTTTTTATATGTTATAAAACATCTTTTTTTTCATAAAACAAAACAAAACCTATTTTCTTTTTAACCCTAATGTCACAAACCTTGAGATCCAACCCTAATGACACTAAAAAAGAATGAAAAAAGGTGAAAAAAAAGTAAAAGAAAAATGTGAAAAAAAATGAAATTAACCCCACAATGCCATTTGGACGGGTTTTCGCACTTGTGGGGTGAACATTGCACCATAAATGTGACCGCACAACTTCTTCCAGGAAAGCCATTTTGTCGATTCTCTGAAGCTACCTGTATTTCTATTGCATTGTCACCTTTATTACAATGCTTATTTACATCGACTTTATCTCTGTGTGAATGGGAATCGATATATGAATGAACTATACAAGGTCACGCTATATTCATTAAATAGTATACTGTTCAAAAAAGATATAGTCTCTATTGATAATGAGTGACTCGTCTACGTCTACGCCGAACAAATCAAACAAGAAAAAGAGAGAACTCTCCTCGCCCGAATTCGATACTGAACTTAAGAAGAACAGATTATCGTCAGCCTCGTTCGACGCATCCGAAGTTTCTGAAATGCCTGCGATGGAAACGGAAACGGAAACAAAAACGGAAACAAAAATATCATTGAGTGAGGGCGAAATTAAAGGTATTGCGGATGTCCTTAGAAATACCTTCCCATACGAGATCACTGAAATGATCACCTTTATTGTCGACGGTGTGGTAAAGGGACTCAGGACGAAAAACACACAACTTAAACGTACTAATGAGGAGTTCGTGTCCGAAGTAACCAAACTTGAGTCCATTGCAGATGCAGCACAACAATACAGTCGCAGAAGCTGTATTCGTGTTTCAGGCATCAAAACTTCCCCAAGCGAATCTACCAACTCTATTGTTCTTGAACTGGCAAAGGCACTAAATGCCAACATATCTCTGGATGAGATTGGCAAGAGTCACAGGGTCGGCAGCACAAAAGTATCAAGACCACGTGACATTATCTTAAAGATGGCTACTTATCGAGCGCGACAAAAGCTCTTCAATCAAAAGAAGCTCGCTAAAGACCATGGCTATGCAAAAGTCTATAGCAACGAGGACTTAACCCGTTATCGAGGATCCTTACTTTACCAGGCCCGCTGTCTGGTGAAGTCCAACTGTATACAGGGCTGCTGGTCATCGGATGGTACAGTTCTTATAAAAGATCTTCACAACAATGTGCATCGAATTATGACTGAAATGACCTTTTGTCTTTCTCACAATCAAAATGATGTACTCAGTGATATTTATATTTCTAATATCTATGAATTTATCATAGTCAAAGACAACTGTGTGCTACTGACATTTTACTTTGCTAATCTTTTTAAAGCATTATATACAAACGTTTGACCAACCAAGTCCAGTATGCTTGAGAATACGCTACTATATATGGATAGACAATTAGACGGTGCTGGATGTACATGACCGGCTTGTGATAAGTGCTTGTTATACTGGCAGTGTTATATTAACTCTTACCATATACATTGATTTACCGATTATAAAATTAATTGTATTTAGTAAATTGATGTTAACAAGATAATTTTAAATACAACATAGAACTGATGAATTGTTTCTATATATTACTTGTTCATGATGTTTATACAAAGTAAATGATGCTTATTATTATGAATTTGTCGGCTCGCTGCGGTTACTATGATGAAATGCTGACATTAAATAATACTATGTACATGATGATGTTGTGTATACATTTTGGAATGATGATTTTGGTAATGATTATTATGGCGATGAGAAATTAACTTACAAGAATGATACATAATTATGAGTAATATGTCAATGTATGTGATTTTGTTATAGCATTGTGATGATAATATCGTGTCAATGTAGTTTATTGGGTCGATGATACTACATATGAGTATTATGTTGATAAAGGTGATTATATAAACTGTTTGGGATGATGATGATGATGATGATGATGATGATGATGATGATGATGATGATGGCGATATGTGCGAGTATTATGATGATATAGGTAATAATTTATAATGTTTGAAATGATGATGCCGATGCTGAGATGATGATGATGATGATGATGATGATGATGATGATGACGTTTTTGATGATGATAATATAGATGAGTATTATGTTGATGTAGATGATAATGTATAATGTTTAGGATGATGATGATTATGATGTATGTGTGTGTATATATATATATATCAAGTTGATACAGGGATAATGTAAAATATTTGGAATACGATGATGATGATAATATGAGCATTAAGTTAATGTAGTTGATAATGTATAATATTTAGGATGATGATGATGATGTATATATGTATGTATGTGTGTGTGTGTGTGTGTGTGTGTGTGTGTGTGTGTAATGTATGTATATATGTATGCATGCATGTGTATATGTATGTATGTATGTATGTATGTATGTATGTATGTATGTATGTATGTATGCGTGCGTGCGTGCGTGCGTGCGTGCGTGCGTGCGTGCGTGCATGTGTATTTGTATATATATTTATATATATAGAGTATCTTTTCTGATAAAGATGAACATGTCCAACGTTGGAATGGAATGAAGCTTATTAGCAATAAGTTGATCAAAATAATTATGTAACATTTTGGGATAAAAGTGATAATATATACGTTTCATGAAGCTGATTACTTATATTGCTGGATGAAGTATAAAGTTGGGATGATGCTGCTTCTCATAAGTATTATAATGAAGAGTATGAATTTAAGCGAAATGTTTTGATGTTTACCATTATTTTGTTGATGAAGCTGATTGTGTTTTATTATGGGGTACTAACGATGCTTATAAGCATTGTAATGATGAAGTCTTTGTGCATAATGCTTTTGATTAGTGTGTTATATCAGGTACTCATACAATACTTTCAGATGATAATGATACTATTGTTGGTTATTATAATGATGTAGGTGATTATGTATATCGGTGGAAGGAAGATATAAATTTTTGAGCACTATGTTAACTACAATAATTATGCATATTGTTGGGATGATAATGATACTCTTTATAGTGATGATGGGAATCAAGATTACAGTTGATTATCCTTCACCAACACTGTCGATCTGCATTAAATATATGTTTGTAGCGTTGTTGCAACTATTAATGTTAATGTCATTGTACCAATGTCCATTGTGTCTTTTATCGTTACTCATTAATACACATCGGAATTCACAATGTCATTCTGCGATTGTACACCCATACAGACACTTAATCAAGGGTAAAACATACACAGAAAATGTAGACTTGACTAAATACATTGCATGTATGATATTTGCGATCACTTTCCTAATTTGGCTATCGGTCATAATATTGTTATCAGGAGTTGTACACCCAAACCCAGGCCCAATTGAACTTCCATCTGACACAAGCTCTGACAGTAGTACTCATTCCACCTTATCTCATTGTAATTTCGAAGCTCTAGATTTTTCGAATTATTTGTCGTTAGTACACTACAACTTTCAGGGTATAAAGCACAAGTTGGCTATCATATACTCCGAACTATATGGCTTTGATATACTTACTTTTACTGAAATATGGCTCGATTATTCTGTTTCAACTGATGATATGGTGCTTCTTTCTTTTAACAAACCAGAAAGAAAAGATCGCATTGGAGACAACCACGGTGGGGTCATGTTGTTCATTAAAGACACAATACACTACAAACGTAGACACGATCTTGAAATCAACCCACTTGAATGTATATATATGGGTCGATATATCACAGGAATAACAAACGTTTTCTGTTAGGATTGTTCTACAGACCTCCTAGTTCTAACTCTGTTTACACCAATATAATAGAAGATTCCATTAACCTTGCAGTCGATACCGGTATTAAGGATATTATAATCACTGGTGACTTAAACTATAATATGCTAAGTAATGCTTCATCTACAAAGAAAGATAATATATGCCAACAGCTAGGTCTATATCAGACTATTACCGAACCAACTCATTATACTGAGAACTCCCAATCTTTGATTGATATTTTACTTTTAAACAACAAAAACATTTTGATAACATGTGAGATAGCAGAACCTTTTTTTAAACAAAGATATTAGATTTCACTGTCCAATATTTGGTGTTTTTAAATTTAATAAATCGAATGTAAATAGTATCTTAAAAACACTGCCAACAGGCAAAGCCTCAGGTCCAGATGATATCAACAGTTACATCTTGCGTGAAATATCTAATGAATTATCTACGCCTTTATGCAACTTATTTAACGTTTGTCTGACCAAAAGTGTTTTTCCAAAAGTCTGGAAAGAAGCATCAGTATGCGCTGTTTATAATAGAGAGACCCTTCCTTGGTTAATAACTATAGACCTATAACACTGTTTAAAAGCGTAATTGGCAACGTGTTTGAAAGACTTATTTTTAAACACATGTATAATTTCTTTCGTGATACCAATTTTATTTCATCATTTCAATCTGGTTTTGTTCCTGGTGATTCAACAATTAACCAGTTAACTTATCTTTACAATATATTCAGTAAAGCTATTGATGACGGAAAAGAAGTTCGCGTTATATTTTTTTATATAAGCAAAGCTTTTGCATAAAAGTTTAATAGTCAAGTTAAAAGCAGCAGGAATGTCAAAACAGCTTATAAATTTACTAAATGACTACCTAAAAGATAGGCAACAATGTGTTGTTTTATCTGGTACCAAATCTGATTGGACACTAATCAAGGCCAGTGTGCCTCAGGGGTCCATATCTGATATCGCATCTAACATATGTCTTTTTGCAGACGATACAAGCCTGTACTGTACAATCGATCACAATAACAATATAAACAATGCTGCACAAATTTTGAATTCCGACATCAACAAAATCACTGAATGGTCAAAACAATGGCTTGTAACTTTCAATCCATCGAAGACAGATTCGCTTCTTATATCTAGGAAACGTAATCAACCCGTCCATCCGCCACTATATATGCATAACCAACAAATATCGGAAGTACAATCACACAAACACTTAGGTATAATTTTATCAAACAACTGTACCTGGCACTCTCATATTCAATACATTAAGGATAAGGCATGGTCAAGAATTAAAATCATGAGAAAACTGAAATATCAGCTAGACAGAAGATCCTTGACTATATATACATATTTTATCCGACCACTGTTAGAATATGGTAACACAATCTGGGATAACTGCACTAGTTATGAAAAACACGAATTAGAAAAAAAATCAACACGAAGCAGCACGCATTGCAACTGGAACAACTAAACTTGTATCAATTAATAACTTAAACACAGAAGTTGGGTGGGAAAGTCTAGAAACTTGAACGACGAAACACAAATTAATTATTTTCTATAAGATGGTAAACCATATGACTCCTCCCTACTTTTCTGCACTAGTACCATCCCAAATAGATGAAAATTCCCCGTATAATCTCAGAAATAGTTATGACCTACAAATTCCAAATTCGAGAACAGCGCTCTACTATAATTATTTCATGCCATCTGTTGTCCGTGATTGGAACAATCTACATATTGAAACAAGACAAGCCGTTTCCATCAATGCCTTTAAGCACCAGCTAAATAAAAATCTTATCAAAACACTTTTACACAGGCACAATAAAATGTCAGGTCTTGCAAACTCGTCTTCGTACGAATTGTAGCACGCTGAAATAACACTTATTCCAAAAAAATATTGAAAATTCTCCACTATGTACATGTGGAGCAATTGATAGTACAAATCATTACCTCCTCGTCTGTCCTATTTATGATACCGAACGCGCTATGCTTGTCGCATCAATCTCTCACATATGCACTGTTACCCTCAGCACACTTCTCTTTGGAGAACCTCATCTCCCCCACAATACTAGCGTCGAAACTTTTTACTTTAAACATATTTTATTGCTTTTTCATATACACGTGGTAGCAAAAAGCAATAAAATATGTTTACCTCCTCGTCTGTCCTATTTATGATACCGAACGCGCTATGCTTGTCGCATCAATCTCTCACATATGCACTGTTACCCATAACACACTTCTCTTTGGAGAACATCATTCTCCCCCACAATACTAGCGTCGAAACTTTTAATGCTGTCCGCAAATATATACTCTCGAATAAGCGTTTTAATAACGTAAATTAAAAACTTATCTAACAACGCTGTAAAGTTGTAGACATTGTAGATAATAATAATAACAACAATAATGGTAATTTATATATTGTTTGTTTCCCTTGGCTCGCTCGCCTTAGTCCTGAACTCGTCCGCATTTTCTTTCTGTTTATCTTCTTTTTCTTTTTTTTTGAATTCTAAATTATATGATTAATTATAAAACTTTGTTTTCTTTTAAAACTTACAAGACATACAACTATTGATGTAAAAAATATATTTCTTTTATAGAACTGTATTGTGTTGATATGTCAAAACTAATTTAATGAAGCTTCGCCACCTTACACAAATGTTTAAGTTACTAAGGAGAGAAACTATATAAGACTTATTTTCTTTTGTTTCAATCCTTTTACTATGTATGTTGTGGAATACGCTGTACATAATTTATGAATAAAATATGTTTAAAACAAAACATGTCTTGTACATACTACCATATACTGATGCAACTTACATTCGGTATTCGGAAATCAAGATTGTACATTGTAATTTACAATAAAAAAAATGATGGCCATTTGGCTCATATAGTGGGCTACAAATGCAGAGATGCATATTTTTTGCCATATCTAATCTGAATGACCACATATTAGAAAGTTTCATTATGATATCAACATATCGATTTATGATAATATCTAAACAATAACCAATTAATTAAGTAGTATGGCAGAAGGTCGAGGGTTCATTTCCTGCATTTTTATCAAGTAATAAAATACTCAAGAAAACAGAAACTTGTCTGATTAACAGCCAGTCACCAACTAGTCTTAAGTATTCTCCGGCTGAAGAGATATCAGTAAATATTCAAACAATAATGACATTTTAGTCAACGAAATCAATTCGTATATTTCGCCCCATCTGTCAATTCTTACCTAAGGAATGAAATATATTTAATCTGCAATTTCTTTATACGAAAGTAAATTCAAAATGTTTATTTTTAATATTTCTACAACAGAGTGGTGATGTTCACCCACATCCAGGGCCGAGCAGTATTCCTGTATATTCGGTCAATATTCACAAGAAGAAGGAAGGGAGACAACCCAAATTCCCATGTGTTATTTGTGACAAAGCGGTTAGGAGTAGCAGTAAAACAGTAAGCTGTGATTTAGGTGATAAGTGGACTCCTTTTAAAAGCTTAAATATATATTCCCATTGGACAGTGTGAAATCTCAGTGATGATTTTATTTTTACGTGCCATAATTGTAGTTTTATTGAGTTACCATTTCATCAATTAAAAGATAGCTTTAACCTGGAACTGGTACTTTTTAACCATAAATAATCTACACACCATCGGGAAAATTTCACGAAGATTTCATATTTTACTGTTTTACACGAAAATGGTTGCATTGTACCTTATTTATCATAAATTAAACATATGCCATCAACTTGCAGTTTTGCTGTCCTAGCCTTTACAGAAACCTGGCTGGACAACTCTGTAAGTGATGCACACATACAAATTGATGGCTACCACTGTCAATATTTCAACTTCCAAATATTCTCCATTGTGATTGTTACACTTCTGCCATTGTGATACCCTGTTGAACATTGATTTAATGTAGAACAAATTTCTTTCACTGTCAAACACCTGCCCATATCAATCCGTTCTTTCACACGTTTAACGTGCTTATCTGCCGCCGAAGTCGCTTTCCGTCATCAAGCGGTTAACCACAAGCAGTGGTAAAACCCGCTGCAAATCTGTCATACCAGACGTAAATCATTGTTTCAGACATAACATGATCACCAGATACATTCTGAGTCTCATTCACATCTTCATTTTTACTTTTTTCTTCATTAACAATAAGCATTTTACTTCGTTATGTTGGTCATTCGCCATTTTAGCTATTTATGAACAGTTGTACGCGTGCGTATCGCTACATTGATGCCACACCAATATATTAACTCTTTGCGATGGTTAATAAAGGAAATATAAGGACTTGAAGTTACATAATGTAAGCAAGAAAAAGAAAAGTTTGCGCTGCTTATACAAACTTAACGATGCCTTGGCAACCATATTTTCGTTCACTCTATTGCAATGTTTCCGATAGTCATCCCAAGATATGCATATGCTCCTGGTCAAAATGCCAATGATATATTGTAATAATAAAAAAGTTGTATTCATTTCCTGTTAATTCTTTCTGAGCCCTCGTATAATTTCTGTGATATGAACCTAATAATAAAATATATTTTTGTTGATATGAGCCAATAATGTGATCTTTGACAGAATGCTCAAAATGACCTCATTGAAAGTAAGTTGTAAAACCGTATGGATTATCCTATGGAAATAGATATATCTCTAAATTAATCAATATTTAGCTATTTTGAATATTTGTGTAACAAGATAAAAAAATAAATGTGCAATAGTTGATAGTTTAAATGTTTAATTAGTTAACTGATTACAATACATGGTAATGCTTCTGTAGTTATTGTATGCTAGTGTGCTTTTAGTATTCTACACCATACAGACATACTGCTTCAAAACAAGGACTTATATAAGCTCAAAACAACCAGTGAACATCTGGTGTAGTTTTTCTTTATTTCTTTATGCTTGATGCTGAAAGAGATGGTTATGAAACTATCCATTTAATTCTTTGCTGAAAAATTTATCACGAACAAACATCAAAGATATGCTTGTTTATCATTTCTGTATTTTGACGTATTTCGGGTGTGATTCCGGTGCCGGGATTTTGCTATATCTAACCGACTTTTAGCTCAAGATTATTGCAACACGCAGTAATTGATGACGTCAAACACTAAAAAAAGAAATTATGGCTGAATTGCGAGTAACCACAGATCGTGATGGTTCTCGATCATTTGGGGGTAGGTTTACAAAATGTACACATGTATCGTACCTTGAACAACGATATAACCACGTTTTCATTCAATATGTCGACAACAAGTGTTCATAAAGTAACGATACTTCATTGAAATGAATCTATTTCATTATGACTTAAGTGGGTGGGGTATTCAGTATAATTTCGCGGATACCAGCTTTCGTGTTTTGGTTTTGTAAAGATTCAAATGTTCTGGTAATGTATAAGCCTTGCTTAGTGCTTTCCAGTAAAAATCAGAAATTGATTGTGGGAGCAACATGTAGTTTAATTTATCTTAACTGCGAAGTAAGCTCAGAGCTATGGACCACTTCTTGAACCAATATATCCCTTGTATACCTAATACCGCGATATACCTATTACCTCGAAGGCCGTATAATAACAATCAGGGAAGACATGCGCAAAGCTCCAACTTCTGTTAGCATTGGCATTTGTTTGCATTTCGTATCGGCAACTGTTTTTTACTCAGCACACTTGAGGTGGTTCCAAGATGGCTGATTAATATGGAAAATTCATGTCAAGTTTATTTTTCAAAATTCAAATACAGTATCATTTATTCACTGATATTGAGTTGTCATTTAATAAAAAGTGTGTACAAGTATATGATAAATGAGTAGAAATGAAAAACATAAAATAGAAAAAGAAATAATTAACATGGAACTATTGTTATTTTTCAAACCTCACAGTGAAATATTGACAAGTACAGCAAGTTCAGTAATAAGTGTTTAAGTCCTATAAATCACCCTTCTAGGACATTCTAGAAGAAAACAAAACTGAAACAATTGTAATTGTTCACTGTATTCCTTTTTTCTAACTGTATTTCATCACAAACAAAAATATGCACATGGCATTGTCCATGAAATTGAACTACTTTCATAAGTATGGTGGCCTTACAGGGTTACAGGTTTTTATTAAATTCAATTTACAAGTGTTGATTTACTTTGAAGATAATGTTGTTGTTGTTTTTTTCACAACTATAGAATTATATATAAAAGTTAAGTAACACTAAACAGAATTTAAAAATACATTGTTGAAGTAAATGTCATTGACTGAATGAAATCAAGAATATATATATACAGTCAAACCTATCTTAAGAGACCACTAAAGGGAAATCTGAAAAGTGGTCTCTTAAGGCAGGTGGTCTCTTATTGGGGTAAAAAAAAATTGTTGGTCTTTTTTTGTCTTATATAATGCATGTACGTTTCCATCATTTTAGGGCTTTCACCCGCTGTTCTAATGTTAGACATTTTGTCTTTGCTGAAAATATGGCAACGTTGATAGAATATTGCAGTATGAAACCCAGTCAAATAAACCTTGATATTCATTGTCTTACGTTTAATCATTTTTGTCGTAAAAACTTTCAAACCGTCCATGAAAACAATGACAAACTGTTTTGTCTTTAGTTTCCAATTTAATCTAATCAAAAAGCCGATCAAATAATCAAACGTAATAATAATTTTTAATCATAATAAAAAAATATAAAAACAAACGGCACACAGTCCAATCTCAATTTTCCAATTTAACCTGATCAAAAAGTCGGATCAAACCTATTTAATCTTTTTTGTCGTAAAAAACAAACAAACAACAAACAAACCTCAAACTGTCCAATCTTTGATTCCAATTTTTTTTAAGTAATTGACGATCTTTTAATTGTAATAAAACAAATAGCAAACGTGTCAATTTATTCCACCCAAACAATGATCAAACGTTGATATATAATTGGGGTTAAAGTGTTTTAACTCTATAACTTGTTATCGAACAATTATCGGCTTTTACCACGAGACACTGCAGTATTTGGCCTCGGGTTATTTTTAGCACATTAGCTCGGAGATCAACAATTTTACACTTACACATTTGTCACGTACACAAATCATGATGCTGAAATTTCACACCTCGTGTATTCGTGGTCGTATGTTAAAGGATATTTGTTGAAATTTGATGGATTTTAAGCGGTCGCTGGTCGCAGAGAGCAAGTGGTCGCTTATTGCATGTGTAATTATGAATGAAATTCGTTTGGGGGGATTTAATGTGGTCGCTTACATCAGGGGGTCGCTTATAACAAGTGGTCGCTTCTGCAAGTTTGACTGTATTACCTTTTTTCCTGGCACTTTTTTATGTAGCTATCATCATTGTGTGTGTCAAAATGTCCATAAGGATGGTTCTGAAACTGGTATTCTTCAGACCGCTGTTAGCTGCAGTTGTTTTCAGCTGATATGGTGCACATTAAATTTGGTTCAGTTGCTTCATTCTTTCAAGTACAATGTCATTTAGTACATATTTTCTTCTCTTACAAATAGTGCTATGTCTGCCCGATGGCAAATTAAATGTTTTCTTCAATTTCCTCTTGTTGCCCATTTTACAATATTTTCATTTTAAAACATTTTAATACCGTATACTCCCTAATAAACGCCCCCACTCTAATAAACGCCCCCCGCCCTTTTTTTCGGATAATTAAAAAATAAAACATACCTTTCTAAATGAAAATTCCTTTAATCAAGATACTTAAAACTCACAAACTCACATAAAAATCGTATACCGGGTATTAGTAATACATATTGAACACTAAACATAAATTTTAATTCGGTACACTGTTGTCAAAGTACGGTATAAGAATCAATGTCCAGGACTGTCATAATCCGTCTCGTCACTGTTCACTTCATCAGCAGATGATTCACTCAAAACGAGTATATTTCAATGGCTGACCACCCCTATCAAAACGTTTGGCACTTTTTGACATCAATTCAATTTTGTCTTTAGTTTAAACAATATTTTATTCACATAAGTACATATATTTAGCATACATTTAACAATAAAGTCATACGTTTAACGAATTATGTGGAAAGGATACAGAAAAAAGCTTTAGAAGCTTGTGTAAATCTGCTTCCATAACAGTTATTTTACATTTCTTATCAACTTTATCATATTGTTCCGAAATAATTTCAATTTGGCCAAATGTGCAAAAATTGGTTAAAGAAATAATGGTTTATTCAGAATATTTCAAAAACTAAAAAAGAGAGTATTGGTTGAAGAGAAGGAAAGAAAGAAAGAGACTCCACTGATTTTATTTTCTTTATCGGTTCATTCCGATACAGGGGATAGGTATTTTCCAAGTTACTGTTTATCAATCCAATCCATTCATTAACCATTGTTTCTTACTATCCAAGATCAAATAGAGGCGTGTTGTTATAATTAAGTAGGTAAAAAAACATAACAAGTCATTATCTATTTAACTGTGTGCGATATTCAAAACGTTTGGTCTTTATAATATAATTTTGAACTGTCATGAAAATCGAGATGCCCTCCATTCTCGGACACGTTTTCTATCTACCCCAAAAACTTTGGCAGCAAAGTGATTGCTTTTTCCCTCAGCAACTTAAATAACTTTTAATTTAAAGCCAGCTGTATAGGCCCTGTGTTTCTCTACTCTATCCATGGTTAAAACGTGCTAACTGTGAAAGGTCACGTAGACATGATCAGCAGGAAATATTTATGACGTAATAGTGGTTGGCAAACATCAAAGGTGTCAAAACTGCCAGCTGCAAAATTTCGAGAGCAAGAAACACGATACCGATACAAACACGATACCGTAATTGATGTAAAGCGGGCTCTAGCGTACCGTATAATTGTTTTTAACATGTTTCGAAAAAAAAGCATGAGAATCCGAAGTTAACCATTTATAAAAATGAGAAAAAAAAACAATGGGTTAAATTTACTTTTTTTTATCTTTAATAAACGCCCCCACCTTGTAAAATGTAATATTAGGGGATATACGGTATTAATGTCCTATTATTCCTTCTTCACACTAAACAAACATCCAGGAAAAACAATATTGAAACAGATAACTGAATCACTGATATAAACAACCGATAAACTTTAGTTGACAAATATTCGCCACCGTAGCGAACCACATGGTTTTGGCCTCACGATATGCACGATTTTTTCAGGAACTGTCAAAATTTATTGTGTACAATAAAACGAACAATATCTTATCTTTAATTTGCATGATTAGACAATCAACTGTATCCACTTGTACTTACAATTTATAAAAGCAATACCACACTTATTAACCTGAATTGATCTGTGTCTTTTAAACGTAAAAATGTACAGAAATCATTTCGGTAAACAGTTTCATGAGCGGAAGTGCCCACTAACACACTATGCGGATATCAATTATAATTGATAATTGGAACATCACTACTTACCAGGATAGTTTTCAAGCATTATTAATAATTTAATCAGTCTGGCAAATCCAAATCATGCTTGCATGGTTTAGTAGTCCATATGATAAACACACTTTATTTTTATTTTGTAGAACATGATGACAGATGGTCAAGAGGTGGAAGAGGTTCTGCACAGTACAGAGGGCGGGGAAGTTACAGAAGTAATAATAGACGGTTTCAAGGTGGAAGAAGTAAGATATGCCTGCATAAGGCATAAAACAATCTATGTTTCCGGCCGTCCCTAATATTTACAGCTGATTTCAAAAAATTAAAATAGAAATATTTTTTTTACCTGCATGATTTCAGTTATGCATTTACTGTATTATACCTAATGAAATGTGTAGTCTTATTATTAGTTGTTGTTTTGTTTCTACTCTCTTATTTATTGCACACATCGAAAAGTTGGAGCCTTGATGTTGCAGGTTTTTGTTTATTTATTTATTGATTTTATATTGACACATAAATACAGAGTTTTCTACATTGTATGTTAATACATAAACGGTCAAACATGATTAAAATACCCATATAATCTAATAAATATACCCCTCTTAAAAAACTCTACTTATCTAGCATATTTTTTTTAATGTAATTGGACCACACATTTTATTTTGTCTAATAACTAGATATTGCATTGTAGCTGAATGGGTCTAATAAAGTTAACTCAATATTTGAATCAGTTTCCTTATGCGTAAAGTTAGTATTGGTAATTGTTTCTCACTGTTCTATACTCCTGTATAAATTCCAGTGTTTTATCACACTTCGGTTAAATATATTTTATTTCCAATATTTTCATATGAACAAGATATAAAGGATTGAAACTTGGGTTGTCTACCATGAGATTTTACAAGCAGGTTAGAAATTTTAATATGATTAAATAGCTCGAATAAAAACACAAAATTTGAAGTTCATGGAAAACTTGAAGTTCATTGTTTTTGTCAGCTTTGTTTACATAAAATTATTTGACTGTCCCATACACATAATGATATTGATGTGGCATGAAGTTGATTTGTTTTATTAATGTCTTGTATATTTTTGTCCCACAGAAAGTTATATAAGAGGTGGTCATTCAGGTCGCCGAGGCCCCAGTAACAGTTATCGGGGACGTGGAGGGAGATCAGATGTGAATCCCCGCAGTAGGGTAGGGGAAGATGAAGATGGGGACGAGGTGATGGGAGGGAATGAAGATCAATCTAACAACAGAAGATTGTAAGTGAAGTTTGTCAATAATTACATGGTCTACTGTATTATATAGGCATGCAACAACAGAAGATTGTAAGTGAAGTTTGTCAATAATTACATGGTCTACTGTATTATATAGGCATGCAACAACAGAAGATTGTAAGTGGAGTTTGTCAGTAATTACATGGTCTACTGTATTATATAGGCATGCAATAACAGAAGTTTGTAACTGAAATTTGTCAATAATTACATGGTCTACTGTATTATATAAGCATGCAACAACAGAAGATTATAAGTGAAGTTTGTCAGTAATTACATGGTCTACTGTAATATATAGGCATGCAACAACAGAAGATTGTAAGTGAAGTTTGTCAATAATTACATGGTCTACTGTTCATATACGCATGCAACAACAGAAGTTTGTAACTGAAATTTGTCAATAATTACATGGTCTACTGTATTATATAGGCATGCAACAACAGAAGATTATAAGTGAAGTTTGTCAGTAATTACATGGTCTACTGTATTATATAGGCAGTGCAACAACAGAAGATTGTAAGTGAAGTTTGTCAATAATTACTTTGTCTTTCTATATATCCATGGAATAACAGAAGATTATTTATAAGTGCATTTATCCAGTAGTTACTTTGTCTTTTATGTAGAAAAATGTACTTTATAATAATAATGTTATGGTTACGTCTGAAAGTTGCTCAGTTTTTAAGCCTCTGCCATTTGAAGATTGGTGAATGGGCATTAATTGTTACCAACCAATAGCGGGGCATTCTTGCTGACACATTTTTAGTTTTAACTTTTTATATTTTTATATCTTACAGTAGCCCCTATGGCAGACCAACAAAAGGTGGATTCAGGGGAGGTAATAACAGATATGATGGGCCAAATAATTCTGGTAAGTTTTTGTGTTTTATCATTCTATAGAATAGTGTTAATACTTGGTCTGACAGACTAACTGATATGTTTTTGAATTCTTTATACCCCATTTTCTGAGGTAAGCAGTAGGCTTCCGAAAATGCAAGTATATAGCTGCGGTTTTGTCTGTCGGTCTAAATCTTTGTCCGGAACATAATTTCAAAACACTGGAAGAATCCAACAACATTTGCAACATGGTTAAAGGGTAATGTATTGAAGAACTGAGTAAAATAACCATAACTCTATCTTGAATATAATGGCAGAATTATCTCACCTTTTATGTTTTATAATTTTTACTTTTCTGGAATAAATCTTCAAAAATATGGAAGGGAGTCCAATGTGATTTGGAGCATGGGTAGATGGTAATGTATGGCAGCCAGTCGACCAATCGGGATATTTTTTAAGACCTAATGTTTTTACAAACTAAGCTTTGTTTCCTGCAAAGCTTCAATAACAGAGGTTCAACATATAAAACAATGATAATGGGCATAATTACGATACTTTATAATGGCATGTGACAGTTCACTATAAGTGTGTATGGGGAATTAAATTTTTTTAATAGACATGTATACATGTACCAATATTTCTGTTTTCAAGTTGTACAAATATTTCACTCTAGGTGGGAGACCAGATGCATTAAAAAGGCTTGGTTTGCCGATACATTCCAAAGGTGGTGGTGGTGATTCAGATTGGTATAAAGTAATTGTAAGTATATTTCATGAAAAACAAAACTTTATTGAATTAGTAGTTACTTTTTACATGGTAAAAAATCATGAAAAAAATGTGTGTATGTATTGAGTTATCATAAATAAGATCAGTATTAGATTAGGTTGCTTATGACTACACGTATCTCGCATGCCACGAACGAAACAGATTTGCTGAAAAAATATGAGTTGTGATCATTTAATGCCACATAAAATGATTGACAAATATTTACATTCCCATTGCAATCAGCCTAAATAAACTATAGAGATGTACTGCATTTCATTTCCCGATTAAAAACACTTGCAGCTGGGCGGAGCTAAAAGGACCAGTTTGCATTTCATTGCATGATTTTGTTTTGCTGGTGAGACGTCACCAGGTCACGTTGCCGTTAATTTCACCTGGCATTTGCTGTAAGTTGTCCCACAAATGTGTGCACTTATTCAGTATGTGGACAACGTGACATTGGCTTTGAGGTTTAATGCGTATATTTTGCATTTTAAATATCAAAATGGCAAAAATAATGTAATAGTTTTATCTAAAGTAGTTGGAAAATTTATGTAAATATAAGGATAAAAAGCCGAATTTTTTAGTTTTAATCAAGTGAGTGATGAAAAACATTAGGCTAGTTTAATGTTGCCGAGAAGCCCTTCGGACTTCAAGAACATTAAACCAGCCTGACGTTTTTCATCATTAGGCTAGGTTAATGTTGCGGAGAAGCCCTTCAGACTTCACGACATTAAACCGGCCAAATGTTTTTCATCACCTGATGAAAACTCAAAAATTCGTTTTTAATCCTTTATTGAAACTTATTAAAACCAGTTGCTTTTGCAATGTGTTGGCTGAAAGGACAGTTTCTATAAGCTTTATTATTTTTGACTGAAAAGCCTGTTTTTTTAATGGCTTATCATCAGCATTTATGTTTAAAGGTGGCACTTTGTAATGTGGCAATGTTAACAATCAAAATGAAAATGTAAAACATGTTTTTAGCTCTACTGGCCAAAGGCCAGAAGTGCTTATGCGATGGCGCGTTGTCTGTTGTCCGTTGTCTGACGTCTGTCGTCTGTTAGCAGCACTTTCTCTGAAACCACTAGACCATTTTAACTGAAACTTCACATGGGTGTTTCTATTGCATAGGAGACTATACAGAAGATTTTTTTTTTTCAATCTGAAATTCAAGATGGTCGCCATTACTAAAAATAGTCCAAAACTTAAAAAATCTTCTTCTCATGAACGGCCCAACAGATTTTCAAAATATTTATGTAGTAATGATGACCGACTATAGTTTTGTTAGATTTGTTCAAATGGTGTCCCTAGGGTTAAATATGACCCTGCCCTGAGGGTTCAATTAGGGGACACATGTCATTATAATATTTTTTCATTTTTATTTTTTTTTAAATGGAAATGATTTTGCCTATATCTTCACAGAAGCATTGTTTGGTGAAGGAGGTTCAGATTTGTAAAAATGACTGGGTTCAACTCTCTTAAGGGGTCAGGAGGGGCCTCAAAAGGGTAAAAATTGGGAATTACTAAATTCGTTTTCTTAAGAACCGGTATGTCAGATTTGTTCATATTTGATATAAATTATCCCTTAAGTGTAGGGGTTTGATTGCAGATAAGAATTTAGGGGCTAAAATATATAGGTGCCCTGTAAGGGGACTTAGAATTTTACATAGGGATACTGTGGGGAAAACAGAAAATTCTCTTTTTTTTTTCATTTATTCTGAAACCACCAGGCCAATTAAACTGAAACTTCACATGGATGTTTTTATTGCATAGGAGACTGTACAAAAGATTTATTTTTTCTATCTAAAATTCAAGATGGCCACCATTACTAAAAATAGTCCAAAACTTAAAAAAAATTTTCTTCTCATGAACGGTCCATGAGATTTTCAAAATGTTTATGTAGTAACTATGACCAACTATAGTTTTGTTAGATTTGTTCAAATGATGTCATTAGAGTTAAAAATGACCCCGCCCCGATGTTTCTATTGCATAGTAGAACTTCAAAAAGTGCTATGGCCACTATGAGTCAGTAGAGCGTCCTCAGGCCCTCTTGGGCCTCTTGTTTAATGATGGTAACATATTAAGAAATGTCCCAACCTTCCCAACCTCTAACTTGCTGTGCAAGGTATAGTTATATGGTCATTTTTGCTCGTTTAACATAATGTTTTTTACCATAAATATATTCTATGTAAAAATAATGCCTGGATGAATAATGATTTTGGGCTGTAACTGTTAATATGAATGTTTTTATTTTGGCCTGTAACTGTTTATTTGTTGATACATCTTAATTTGCAGATACCATGGGGCAAGAAAGCTGACAAAGATTTTATCCTGCAGAATATTAACAATCACGTGGATACGCCATTCCTTCCAACACATGTAAATAACCATGTTTTCTTACCATCTTCTGTAGTGTTGTTCCACCCATAAAAATACCGCTTGTGCTAAAAAATATATTGTTTTAAAAATAAAATTTTGTAATAAAACTATTATTCTATCAAATACAGGCCCTGTTAGCTTTAATAGTCGATAGTGTGTCTGACTCTCTAGCCAGGGGTCGAGAGTTCAAATCCCCACCTGGCCGGTGTCTCTGTGATGATAGATATATATATATGTCTCATTGTTAGTCGTCTCTCAATCCGTTGATTCAAGGGGAAAAGTAATCAGTTTATTGTGTCGATAGGTGTGCTCGAGTACTGATTAACCTTGCAGGATCCCAGAAAAGAGTTATTAGGTTAACTCGATTGCCTGTTAGCCCTTGATTGCATAAAAATTATGCTAAATTATAAAGCCATTATTCTAATATATTTAATGTTGAAACAATTATTCCAATATTTGCAATAAATACAGTATGTAAACACATGTAATGAAACCATAATTCATACATACATACATACATGTACGAATAGTGACTTTAATATTTTCAATGTTTAGTAAAGCCTATGAATGAAAATTATATTCCCATAAAAAGCAATGTCTCCTCTATGCAATGCCAAATTTCATATCTAAATTGAATATGGTTATGTAGCAACAGTGCCTAGAAATATGCATGTAACGGTTCCTCTGAGCTGTCCGAATAATAATCAGACATCAAAGTTTTGCATGATGTTTAATTGGCCAGATCACATCTTGTCAAAGTAGCCATGGGGCTCTTGGATCACACTCCATATGTCTTTCCACCCTATTTATAATACACATCTTTATATATCTCTTCCTTGAACTGTGCAATGGGTTTGAAACTGAAGTTCATGTAGATTTGGCCTGTTAAATATTGTTGCAGATATGGTTTAATAACATGTTATATGATTTCACAGTTTCATTTTCAAGACAAGACGGCGGTATTCTATGTACAAGACAGGAGAGCTGCAGATAGTATTCGGCTAGTAACAAAGCGAATTACTATGCCAAATGGATACAAGGTAAAGTGCTGAACATATTAAACCATTTATCTCTCAGTGTTTGTTTTAGATTTTCTCAAGTATTTGAGACAACAATAAATGAATAATCAAAGAGCTATGAACACTGAAAGCCTTGGGTTGCTGATGGCTTCGTGGAGATGTAGGTTGGACATTTTTTCAAAACTCTTCTCCAAGCAGCATTGCTTTTTTAAAATTTATCTCCAAGATAAAAAATTCCAAAGAGTCAGATTTCAGTAGTCCATCTAAATTACATGTATTTGTTTTCAAATAATCCGAGTTTGATTTTGTTTAGATCACATAAAACTGGTGTTGGGAAATGAACCCAAAAAAGCATAATCAATTATCGAATGGACAGACTTAATTGTTTATTGATTATCTATCGGTTATTTAACTTTCGAAAGTAAATTTCGAAAATATCTATTACATATATATATCTTTATTTCCTCCAAATCATACAGGAGAGCATACAAACAATAATATACATTGTTGACAAAGGACAAATGAAAAACAGGTAATACTATACAGATTGAATACATATATAAAGTAACGATAATTTACAATGTGGCATAAGACTTTTGCAGTGTTTGCATAATTGCCTTGGTCATGTTCAGGGTTGATTTGTTTGCAAGCTCTGTCTGCTCCTTTTCTGAAGCCGAAATGTCACCACACGTGGAACTTTACTTTCCCTAGGTTTTGGAACAGCTTAATTTCCCGTTGCCGTCCACCCATTCTGCTGCCTCTCTCGTAGGCGCCATGTTGTTCTAGAAGTTTCTGAAAACGCGGTCTTGTAAATGCTTCCACCTTGATGTACTGTATTGAATCAAGCATCTTTATTATTGCGAGTACAGTTTATCTACAATGTTCATATCCGAAACCCAAACTAAATTGACCGAAAAACAGCAAAGCATACAAAATGTCGCCGACAGTTAAAATCATTATCGATTGTCGGTGATACTAATCAGCGATAATCGGAACAACATTACATAAAACTACAGAACTTCAGCATTATATCCATATACTGTAGAATCTGGTAAATAAGCATATATGCACTTGAATTAGTTTGAGTGACACTTTTAGGCGCTTATTATTTGTAAGCGCTTTATACTAAACCACTAAAATGTGCGCCTTTATTTGATATGCGCTTATACATAAGCCCTATGCACCTATTTTTGACACTTTAATCAATGCTTACCTTGGTCAATAAAACGAAAGTAAAATGCTAGTACTATTACTGACATGTGTGGTGAGTTACCTCCGTTTATTTTATAACTAATTTCACAAATATAAAATTTATCAAATATAAACAGTACAAACATGAATAAGCTCTTTTACAGTTCAACATATACATGTATTGTGTGTGGCACAGTTTTAGTTAATGTACACTATGGCTATGACACATTGTCTATGTTGCTCTATTTTGATCATGAGTAATATTTCCTTTTTGAAGGAGTTTTATCCGTGTTTGATTCACATAAAAGATAAAAAACAAACTGTTAAGTATAACAACTCAAGCAATATACTAGCATCTAGTTTGTGTTTACAGTTGCTAAAAACTATTCAAACAATATGATTATAGGAAAACTATTACACTTCAACAGATGTTAAATACTAGTATAACTATTATTAGTTATTTGGTCTGTTACTGACCCACTACGGAAAAATGGGGGGTCTGTGAAATTTATAGATGCTGATTTATTTCATTGACCATCTTTCATGAGGAAAAAAATGATATTGTTTCATTTCATTATTAAAGTAGTGGGTGGGGGTAGAGTCATTTTAAAAATATAGTTATTTAAATAATCAAAAGAAATTACTGATATTGTTTCATTTCATAAAAAAAGTACAACTCACAATTTTAAACAATTTTTATGTTTTAAACTTAACATAATATCAATAAAAACTTAACGAAAACTAAAGATAAAAATAAATAAAGTAATAACATAATAATTATATCACAGTTTTAACTAATTCAATGTACTTTTCAATCATCACAGCTTTAACCATTGAAAACTAAACTCATTGGATCACACATATTTATTGCAGTCAATAAAATATGATGGAGTTTCATCCAGAGCACGTGATATGCAAATTCTAGTTAATTATTAATTGTAATGCTGTTTATCCATGTAACAGTACAATTGTTGAACACGGGCGGTTGTGGCATGTAATTTTGAACAGTTTCCTTTTGCGGACAAGGCATTGGAAAGTCATTGAATATGTCATCGGGATTTATGCCCACCAGCTGATTACTGATTTCTTGCAATGGCAGATCAACTTTGCTTCACATATCTTAGTCCTGTCTTTGAATCGATTTCAATTCGGAAAGTTTCCTTTGTCATGGTATGCATGTTTTCATTTCCCCTCCTGCAGAAATAAAGTCTTACATCAAAATGAACCTTATTGAACAGTCCTTGTTGTGTGAATATATTCATATGCAGTCTTGAATACAACTTCTGTATGTCCACTTCTGATATTACTGGATAATGCACAACTTCACCTTTCCCTGCTCTTTTCAATTCAACCAGAACAGCTTTGAAGCAAATGTTGCTACCTATAAATTTGGAGTCCTTTATTAAGTCAAACCTCTTATTGAAGGGTGGATTTTTTAGGTGTCGGTTGATTCCATGACAAATTCCCTTCATCGAATTAATTTTGTACGTAGACCCATCAGCACGGCGAAGGTCCATCCAAAAGCGACCCAAAGTTTCGTCCAACTCAACCTCCAGTAATTCTTAAAAATCCGGATTTTTCCCCTTCTCTGACAAATATCCTTCAGAATGTTGGCCACAAATTTATTAGCCTTTAAAGTCTTCCCCGTGTTTAAGTTTAAACTTCTCTCTTCTTGTTCTGATTTTGATGTTTCTCCAAATCTTAAACTGGAAGCCATTTTATCTCTGTTTTCGTCTGACGATAATTTGACAGGTCAGGGTCGACAAGGGAAATGCACTCGCATTGTACTTGACTAGTGTCACGGTCGCCATGTCAATACAGACAGGCCAACCAAACAAAATTTACAGTTGTGATATTGGTAGTGATTTCTGTGATTTTGGAATAAAAAAATGTGATTTTGAAGGAAGAATCGATGAATGGTGGCCATTTTGTCGACAATTGACTTCAAACTGACCCACTGTAGAAATTTAGGGGGTCACCATGTGACTGCTCTTATCCAATGAAATCGCTAGTTTCTAGTGGGAGGTGAAATAAATATATTTAATGATGACGGGTTACTCAACTTGTCACCTTTATACACAATACAAGTAAACAATTATCATGGTATAAATCAATAGTAGTTAAGCCGTGTTTTTGTTTGTATGCCTGTATTTGGATGTGTGCCTATTTTTAACACAAAATTACGGTAAGATTTTAGCATGCCCTTATTATCACTTAAAGAATGATGGTATGGCTGTATGTGCTTAATTTTGGTATACACTTCAAGTATGCGCTTATTTACCAGATACTATAGTATATATATAAAAGTATAAAGATGTTAAGGGGTACTGCCTGGTTATTTCAACTGCAAAACTTAGTACCAAATATTTTATTTCGAAAGGATTTAGTATATCATTTAGTGATATGAGTATTGCTTGAAACAAGTTTAGAACAAGCACAATATAATTATGAATATGTATGGAACCATTATATGGCTAGGCTTGGAAATGATATATATATATTTTTACTGTACAGTATTTAGCTTATACAAAAGTTTTTTATCAATCATATAGCACAAGGTTGGTCTAATTGTTGAAATATACAGAAAATAAGCCTTGTGTAGTTTTGTTACTTTATATCATTGTGCCTGGTCAGGTTAGCTCAGTCTGTAGTGTGCCTGACTATCTAACCAGGTGTTGTGGAATCCCGCTTGGCCACAGTCTCTGTAATAATTAATATACAATATTGCGTCTCATTGTCATTCATCCCTCTGCTGATTCAAGTGAAAAAGCTATCAGTTACTTGTGGAGATGGATGTACTCAAGTACTGGTTAACCTTGCAGGTTTTGAGGGAAGAGTGGTTAGGTAAACTGATTGTGTATAAGCCCTCAATGGCAAAAAAAATTATGCCTAATATTCATATATTTTATCATTGTATTTCTTAACTTAGATGACTATATTGGTAAAGAACAGTGGTCCTCCAAACATCCCAATGGGCGAAGAAGATATAGAAAAGTTGAAAGTAAGTTTGGCACTTTTAAAAGCAGCCATGTTGTGTCTTAAAATTATTTTAGTTAATTATATCTAAGCACATGACCATATAAACATATAAAATTATACCCTGTAAAAATAGTGTGCTTAACATTATGATATTTGGTTATCATCATAAAAAAGAATATGATAAAAAATATGTACAGCAGTTTGGCTAAATATATTGACACTTCCGTAGGTCATGGAATGTATTATAACCATTATGTAGTGAAATAAAAATAACTTTGATTAAATACATAAACTGACCTACCAATTACTGTGGTAAATGTAACTGTTAATTTTGTCTCCTACACATGTATTTTGCAGGTGTGCATGAGTAACAGATATGATCCGGCCACAAAAGCGTTAAACCTCAGTAATTTTCACTCAGACTCAGGTAAAATATTCATTATGACGATTGAATGTACATTGTAATTGCCACCCAACTTTATGTACATACATGTGTTGTAAGAAATCTTGTTCATGTTTCAAAAGAATGTAGTCCAATGGTAACACATGGAACTTGGTATCCTAACGCTATGATCCCTGCTTCTCCACTAACTTGCAGTATTTTGAATTAAACTTAAAACCAAGGTGCTTTGTATAGTTGCTTAACACCGATCATATTAAATAATCATAGGGTCTGAATGTTTGAGCTTATCTGTATTATATTCTGTATCTAAATAATAATACTTCATAAGTGGTCCTCCACTGCTGAGTTGCATTTAGTGGTCTTCCACAGCCGAGTTACATTTAGTGGTCCTCCAAGGCCGAGTAACATTTAGTGGTCCTTCATGGCCAAGTTACATGTAGTGGTCTTCCGCAGCCGAGTAACATGTGGTCCTCCACAGCCGAGTTACATTTAGTGGTCCTCCACGGCCGAGTTACATTTAGTGGTCCTCCACGGCCGAGTTACATTTAGTGGTCCTCCACGGCCGAGTAACGTTTAGTGGTCATCCACGGCCGAGTTACATTTAGTGGTCCTCCACGGCCGAGTTACATTTCGTGTAGTCCTCCACGGCTGAGTTACATGTAGTAGTCCTCCACGGCTGAGTTACATGTAGTAGTCCTCCACGGCTGAGTTACATGTAGTGGTCCTCCACAGCAGAGTAACATTTAGTGGTCCTCCACGGCTGAGTTACATGTAGTAGTCCTCCACGGCTGAGTTACATGTAGTGGTCCTCCACAGCAGAGTAACATTTAGTGGTCCTCCACGGCCGAGTTACATTTTGTGGTCCTCCACGGCCAAGTTACATTTAGTGGTCTTCCGCAGCCGAGTAACATTTAGTGGTCCTCCACAGCCGAGTTACATTTAGTGGTACTCAACAGCCGAGTTACATTTAGTGGTCCTAGATTGTGGGTTCATGCTCATCTTGGTCACAAAAACTGTCAGACAGTATACAAGTAACTTGCAGAATGACATTTGTTCTACTCATATTCATTCTGAGGTCTTTCTCCACCAATAAAACTGGACATGCCATATATAACCTGTTATGTCTTGACAATGGCATTAAGTCGCATTCAATCAATCCTTACTTAGATTTGGAATATACATGTTATAACAACTTGACATGAATTAAGATTAAGTTATAATACATAACAAACATGTTTTAACTGTTTCAGAGCTGCAGCAACTGAAACAGTATATGGCACTGGCAAGACCACAAGTTATGAGTAATGTTGTCAAGGTGATACAAGAAAACATTCCAGAGGTGACCAATATATATTTTATGTGAAAACAAAAAATGAAATATAAAACTTGAAATTTTAGTATTTGCAGGATTTCATGAAACATGGAAAATTGTTTAATAATGACATGTACTAGGCATGATTAAATTGTCGTGAATCGATGGATGTATGAATTTTTTTTATTGTTAGCTGAATAAAAAAGTTCACATTTTCAATATAACCCAATATTCCTTTAAAAAACTCGCATAAAAATTATATAAAAGAAACTGTGATAAGTAGAGATTGACTAGGGGGCAATAAAAAATTCCAGAATTTCGTAATGTTTTGAATCTCAGATGTTTTCAAATGACTGCACAAAAAATACAAAATATTCATAAAAAATACCTTACTTATATATCATTCTGTGCAGATAGTTTGAAAAGGAACCCTATTTAATGAATATTTTCATTCATTGTATTATTACTTGTTTTCATCTACAGTGTATGTTATGTATTTTGTCAGCTTGTCAGCCTTGATATGAGTAATAATAAGCTGGCGTATCTTGAACACCTGGCAGGACTTGTGTCGAAAACACCAGATTTGAAAAGCCTCAATCTTGGACAAAATAAGGTAGGTTAAAGCACAAGGATCCATTTGATTTATGTAACAGAAAATGTTGATGTAGATTCTAACAAAAAGAGCATTTATGCCCTAAGTACATAAGGGTTTGGTGGCATATAACATTTTGGTCTACCAGTTTTGTCTATCATTTGTCATGTTGTGCTCGTAACTTTCCAATTTAATGTCTCAGATGTTTGGATAAAGTTTAACTTGCCAGTGTCACAACTAGATGCAATGTCTGTGTCTTCAATATAGGTGTTGGTTTGAATGGCAGTATTGTTGTTTTTTGAACATGTTGAAAGCATATTCATGTTTGAATTCAGAAAAAAAAATGATGCTTGGAAATTGCAGTATGAATACATGATTTGTGACATCTACTTTCATTTTGTGAAGAGTGTACACACTGAACTGAAATTATCTCTTATATGCATCTTGAACCCTACTTAAACTTTGCATTTACTTGCTTTTAAGTTTAAGATATCTATGCAACCACTCATTGGATGTGAATGAACTTCACATGTGTGCTCACCATCATCAGTGGAACATACAGAGACAAAAACCATAACTCTGGATTGCATTTTGGCACACTTATGGCCCTTTTTCGACTTGGACACCAAGGTTAAACTTTGCGTTTAGTTGTATTTAAGTTTAAGATATCTATGCAAGAGGTTGACAGACAATAATATGTAAGTTCCGCTTCTTTCTTTTGTGTCCTTCAGTGAGTGGCATGCATGCAACTTTTTTTTTTATTTACTATAGAATAAACGACAAAAATCAATGGTGAAATGTTTGAGATGAAATTTATTATTTCAGATATAGAATTTAGTGCATAATGTGAACTTTTACTTAAACTGATATCATCCTGGTTCTACTTTCAGTTGACTCACATTGAAGAGATGAGGAAGCTGGGTGGATGGAAATTAGAAGGTCTAAAGCTGGACGGAAATGTTTTATGTGATAAGTTCAATGATCAGACTGCATATGTAAGGTAAAACCTCTGCTAACACAGATCACTCTTTATCACAAAGAGCTTTATGATCTGTGTCAGGTAAGGACTTTATGACCTCACTTGAAGAACAGATTGAGTGTTACACTCCAGATGCGTGTTGATGAACATGTACATAGAGACAGCAAAATAAGATTCAAGCCACAATTTCTTAACAATGCTATTTTTTTAACCCTCCCCACAAAGTTTCTTTAAGCAAGTGGCATTGTTTTATGTTGGAAATATTCAACAATGTTTCCTATAGGTAAACATGTTGGCCAGAGTTGATGCATCTAAATCTGATGACTGCTATAAAGGCAAGAGATTTGATTCACTGCATTTCTATTGATAGTGTCACACTTACATATAGATATGGCTTTTAAGTTATAAATATAACTCTGATTGTTTAAAAGGAATTTAATAAAAATTAGTGTGAACAAAGTAAAAAGTAAAAATATGCATTGTACAGTTTACATGGGAAGCCAGCTGTTGATATGGAATTTTTGTCTGTGTTTCAGAATAATTTATATTAAAAATGTCTCTTAATAAAGAGGTAGCAGTGTAAGAAAAGGAACAAATAATGTTTTTTTTACAATGATGGTTACATTTATTTTTATGGTACATTTCTACTCTTGGAAGAATTTTTGTTTTGTGAAGAAATAAGCTTCAGTTGGTGTAAAAATGGTAAGATCAAAGAGCTTCACTTGGTGGAAAGATAGCTTATATTATTGGAATGTTGTGGTTAAAGTATGGTACATTGGTTACGAAGAAACCTCCTAGCGGTTAACTGCAATATCTGCGACTAACTGTCTTTCAGTACATGTTGCTGATTGGTCTTTAATGGTTGGAATTAATACACATTTGCTGTGTAAACTTTTGATAGATATACATACGGGTTCTCCGTGGCCTAATGGTTCAAGTTGCTATCTCAAGATCACATCTCTCACTGCTTAGGTCGTACGTAGGTTTGAGTTCCCTTCCAAAAAAAAGATATACATGTAGTGGCACCTGTTGTGTTTGCTGAGATGGGTTATAATTTTTATGGTTATCAAACTTCTTTTGAAATCACAATAAGCGATCGTTTGGATTTACGAGTATGTCTGTATAATTATGGAACTTGTAAGTATTATGTCCTCTGCCAGTGCATTGCATGGACCATGTACAGCTCGTGCTAATGTAACGCAGGTCTGTCACCAATGACGGGTCAAGGCGTGCCAGAAAGGGCGTCGGCCCATACAGGGACAGCTGGTACATTAAGCCGTCAGCTAAACACACTGAAGCATATGTAAGAGTATGCCCATATAGACATGTGTTATGTTAACACATACATAATGTGTTACTTATCTTGGTTGCTTGTACATGTACGGGGTAGAAGCAATGCTGACTATTTTACATAATTTGCAGACTACTCAACTATTCATTGAATCATTGAGATTTGTAACTGGATACATATGGACACATGTATATGTCTTGTATGTTTCAAACATTTGATTTATATAATGTCATAATCTATGTGGATGTCAGGTTTTTTTTTTGCATTTTATAGTATTTGCTTGTTGTTTGTCAGACAGGTTGTACAATGTGGTAATATGGAAATCAAAATGGCATGAAATGATATCTTAACGACTTCTGTCAACTTCTGAGAAAAAATGTTGCAGTGACAATTCAACTGTCCACAACTGCTTGATGTAAGGAGTTCACATGTTTAGAAAATTTTATTAAAAAACATGATTCTTGTTTCCATTGTCTTCTTTTAAGGTTGTAGTCAATTTCTTTTTTATAGCATCACCTAGGACAACTTTCAGAATCTATACAAATTTGAATGTTCTAAGCACAGCTTTGTTTCAATAAAGAGATGCTATTACAATAAAATCTTACATATTTTGGTGCCACTCAGTCGAGTTAATGGATAAAACAAGCCTCGTTTCGAACACACTGTGTATGTAAAAAGTGAATATGTATAGATACAGACATCACATTTCTATAAATAAAAATTTATGAAACTCATTGTTGCACCATTCCCATCCAGTAGATTTTATAATTCTAAGTAAAAAATATAAGCACTTTCTCTGTATGCAAACAGTACATGGGATTGTGTAACATAAAGGAACACATTTCTAGTCCATGCTAATGTAAGCTGGCATAAGTAAGGATTTATACAGACCTGTATAATGTTACTTAAACATAAAGTGATAAACAGTTTACTATTTTGCTCTGTTTACAAAGAAGAGATTTTTAGGATGCATGTAAATACATTTAGATTTTCCAGACATAACTGTTCGATGAGATTAAAAGCAAACTATCAGTTTATAATGTGTTGTTGGTTTTTCAAACATACATATAGGTGTTTCAATGCACATATCCTATATGATTATGACTATAGTGGCAATGCAGTTAAATTGCACATTTAGATCACAGCTGTCTTCCAGTGACTGTACAGTGCTTTTGAATTATGAAAATGGTATGTCATGAAGATGAATAGATAACTGCTTTATATAATACAGGATTATCCTCTGTAAGATGTAGTCTAGTGTACATCACAGGTTTTGTACAAGTTTCAAGTCGGGCCCAGTTAGCTGAGTTGGTAGCATGTCTGACTACCAATCCAGGTGGCGTGAGTTTGAATCCCTGTCCATTCATAGTCTTTGTGAAGTTTGACACAAGCCAGTGCATCTCGTTGTTATTCACCTCTCACTTCTGATTGAAGTTGGAAAGTTATCAGTTACTTGTGAATGGGCTTGAGTACTGATTAGCCTTCCAGGATCCCTGGAAAGAGTGTTTATCTGTGCTTATCTGTTATTCCTCAATGACATTAAATGATACTAAATTTCAAACAAAATCAAACCAAAACAAGTACCAAACTATGATTTGATTAAAGTATATTTTACAAGTACCATATTGTACTTATTATTGTTGGCAAAATACAAGTTACAGCCAAGTTCAAGGGCATTAAAATAGAAATTCATAATTAAATAAAATGTACTTTTTCTTGTATTTTACCGGGTGCTTGTTAACATTCATGTACTGTATATCTGAAACTTCATTTCAGTGCTGTTCGAAAGATTTTTCCAAAAGTTATACAATTGGTAAGGCAGAATTATTTTGCTTTGAGATAAAGTTAAGTTAATAACAATGTAGTAACAGTAAGTTTGTATAGTTTCACTTGAATTCAAGACTATTCTAAAATTGTACTACAATTTTATTATGTATGAAAAACTGCACTCTTTTTTTGAGTACTACATTGTTTATCGAAACATACATTGCCAAATTCCATTTAAAATGAAAATAAAACTTAAATTAAAGAAGTCATTAGATAAAAAAATGAAAATCTATTCCAATGTGATTTGACTTAATGTTTTTCAGGATGGAAACAATCTTCCACCACCTATAACATTTGATATCGAAGCCAGGACAGATTTACCGAAATCTAAGGTATTATAGATAATCTATTAACACATACTTCAAGGTGTAAGAACCTGTGTGGTTCCAGAATAGAATCACTATTGATCTCTGCAGAGGGGTAGGAATCGTCCAAATGGGTGTCATGTTGATTTTTTGTCATGTTCATTATTGTGGTTAAATTACAACCCCTGTGTGGTTCCAGGGAGCCATATGAGTGGTGGAAAGAATAGGATCACTGTGGCTCATGCATGTCGTAAGAAGCAACACTTTGAGTAATAGGATAGAATTAGCTGAAACACTACAATTCTGCAGGTATCGTGGTTCTAGGTTCATTCTGCATATTCATTTGTTGATGGCTTCTTTTTTATCTGTATGTTAATTTGTTGTTGTTTTTTTACATGAAGAGTGAACCTGGAATCTTCCTTCCTGTTGGCATCGAATAACCTATAATGTGTTGGTACGCCATAAAACCCCATTCAGTAATTCATTGAGGTGCAGGAGTGTAAAAAACCCATGACATATTTTTGATATTAAACCTAGTAGTATAATATAACTTCTGAAACATCATTCAGGTGTTTTCTGTATAACTCAGTTCTTGTACGTAAAATACTGATCATGTACTTTCCAACTTGCCTGATTATATAAATTTGTCTTGGTAAATTGACATTATTTTGAGACTTTACGTCATACGATGACTGACTCAAACTAATATATCCGATTTATTTCCGTTCCATAAAAAGGTGATTTGTTAAATATGGTAAATTTACCATTTTCCTGAGCTATGTGATAAAAAAGAATCTTTCAATACATTCTTTCACATTTATTATTCAATTTATCAAACTCATTGAAAAACATTATATAATGCTTTGCAAGTGGACAAACCTTGTCCTGAAGTGGGCATAGACTTAACACCCACAAAACTGAGGTCTAGCAATCTATCGATACATATGTAGTTACTGTTTTGTTTTATTTTGTCTTTTACAGGACAGTTTTTTCCCTAGCAGTGATAGTCAGATACCGGTAGTGAAGTTTCTGAAGGATTATTTTATGGTATACGACTCGGACAATCGGGCGAGTTTGGATGGAGCTTACCATGACCAGGCTCTGTTCTCACTGTCTGTAGCATACAATGGAGCTGTGCAATACAAGTATATATAATATAGTTGGAAAATAGTAACAGTTATGATTACGTAGAAATTCTCCAAAACTTGTCTATGATTTAGGATGGTTGACATGACATTATTGAATTTATTTTGTATTAAATTCTATCAGTGAAGTTACAAAATTTTTATCAAATTTGAGAAGACCGAAAGGTACAAAACATGATGTTTATTTGATTTTGTCACCATATTTGTGATCATAAATATTTGACTATTCCTCATGGATCTCAGACCTTCTGGAAATAATGGAAATAAACTTGTTATAATGGATACTTAATGCATTTACAACTACAGTGTTATACTTTACGTGTTTTGTAACTTTACAGATTTAAGCATATTAAAACTATCAAAAACAAGATTGTGCACTATATAAACTGTGCATGCTTATTTGTAATTTATTTCCATCTTGATCATAATTTCAAATTATTTCTCGAATCTTGGAAGAAAAGTAATAAACCGAAAAATAAGTGTCTTTTATGTTTATATAATTCTCTGTATACTGTACGCTTGTGTATCAATGTGATGCTGATTTGAGTTTAATGAAGTTCTGTTGTGCAAGTTTTATATGCATGTATAAAGTTTTAATCATATTTACGATGAACTTGCCATGTGTGTGATCCTTTGTTTACTTGCAGACAATTGTCATTATCAGTGTATTTAGAAGAAAGTCGAAACCTGGTCCGAACAAACAATAAAGACACGAGTAAGATTTATATTTCCTATTTACATCGACACATCAATTTTAATGTTTTGAAACACACTTACATGTATTTCCAGTAATATTATAAAATGCTAGTTTAGCTAAGTAATGATATATTTTGATTACATGTACGAGGTATGTCCCAAACATAATGGGACACATTTAGAAATATGCATTTTAGTGTTACAGTCACAACAAAAATCTACATGAGTAAATTTCCATTTTTAAACTACATGCATTCAAAATTTAACTATTGTACACCACAATCTAAGTAACATAAGTTTGACAAGTCAAAACTGATATCTTGCAAAGTACGGGGGAGATTGACGTTACTTTTGTCATTTCTTTCCAAAGTATGAACTGTTCTACAAAACAACATTTTCAGTGGTGCTGCACCAACTTCTTGTAATGTCATGAAACGATGATGAACCGTAGGTCCTGATGTTTATACACTGATGATTTTGATTTTACCTCTAGATCGGAAACATAAGCTGTTGAGGCATGGAAGCCACATTGTTCCACAGATATGTTTGCTACCAAAGACAATGCATGATCCAAACTCTTTTGTCGTGGACATCAGTTTTGTATCAGTAAGTATCATGTTTTGTTTCAGTTAATTAGGGCTATTCCATTTAAACATACAACCCACCCATGGAAGGCACTTTGAAATTGGACCCTCCCCCTTTATAATTTTAATTCATTTTATCAGGCCCCCCATTTTGAAAAACCCTCCCACCTTAGAAGTTTATTATTTTGCCATCCATGGGTGGGATGTATGTTTAAATGTAACAGCCCTTAGTGGTAAATGTTGCAATGTTCAGTATTGATAATAATGGTAATGAGTTTCTGAAATTCCTTTTGCTGACAGGGTTAGTCTTGGCAAATCTCAATACTGAAAACTAAGTGTTTTAAAAAGCTTACATGTACATGCTTGCAGGAAAAGGATTAAAAAGTATAAGAATATTACAGATATGTCTGTATTGATTCCAAGAAATAAATTTAATGCATGTATTTTTCTAATTTGTAAGTGATTCTGTGGTTAAACTTTAATATATGTGGGAAGGTAGTTTGTAGATAGTTGCAGTTTATAACGTACCAAGTGGTGATTTACATTTATTTTCAGCCTGCATTCATGAGCTTCACAGTGCAGGGTGTATTTAAAGAAGGTAGGTGTGTTGTCCGCCCTTTACCAGTATATTTTCCTGGACTTCAATTCTGACAGAATCTCCTGGATATACATGTATTATCTTGATTGTACTGTATTCTTTTGAATTGAAATCATATGTTTACATGCTGTGCTGATGCCGTTTTGAAGTCCAAAATTCTAAGCGAAAGACGTATTGTGATTGGCTGGATATCTAACGAGTTAGACTGGTGTTCTGGATAATTTTGTAAAAATGTATCAGAAATAATTTTGATCAATATTATTAAAATCAAATTAACTTTAAGCTTCCATACTCGCACAGTAGATCTGACAGCGTTGCATTAAAGGTCACCTCAGATTGACCTTTCATGTAATTAATATTCATAACAATTCAGCCAATCAGATTGACTAACATTTGCAGTTCATTGTGATTTACATGACGTCAATTGAAACATTCTTACTAAGTGCTGTTTCCTGGGCGTTGATTTGGCCATAGTGATCTTTCTATGTTGGTGTATAAAAAAAAGACTCAGTAATCGTCCCTGATTTCTATGATTTCTGAAAATCATTTATATTTAACATGGGTACAGCCATAATGTTTTTATAACAATTATAACGCATGATAATCGCACATGATATTGGTATCCCTGCTAAATATAGATAATTCTTTGGTAAAATAGACTTCTACTTTTGCTTTCAAAACCCTGAAAGCAATATTTGATCGGCTGGCGGAAAGGTCAATCGGAGGTGACCTCTATGCAACACTGTCAGATCTACTGTGCGTAGAGTACGGAAGCTTTAAGTTGAATCTGATTTTAATGTGATTGATTTTTGATGTTAACTTTATAATTAATTAATGCAACTAAGTTTGCAAGTATAAAATGGTGTGGATATATATTCATTAAATATGTGTGTGTGTGTGTGTGTGTCGATACTAGAGTATCTGGGTCTGACACAAGAAAAATAAACTACATGTAGTGACAACATTTTAAGTGAATCTTTCGAAAAGTCTACGACACTTTTTCCAACTTCAGGTGCTCAACATCTTAAATATTTCACTATCTAAATCCTATTATTAAGCATCAACTGGTATTTGCAATCTTTAACTGAATATCAAAGAGATACCAATTAGTTTCAATGAAACAGTGTGATAAATTGACAGTAGAAAAGGAGGAGGGGCGGAGTCTGTATTAATCAGGCATGATTGCAGGGAGTAACCAGTAGAAGTAGAAGTAATATTTGGTAAAACTTACTATGAATAATAAATGCATATTTATTGTCAGAGGGGACATCAGTTTCCTGGACACATATCTAATTTTAATTGTAATATAAAAACAACTGTGTTGTGAGTTATTATGCTTAGTATCAGAATATTAAAAAGCTCTCAAAGCAGAGAGAAACAAGAATTGCAAACTTGTTTCTATTATGGGTAAAGGCACAGGGACTGTTGATTGAGTTGAGTTTGTTTTGTGTTTTCCTAAATTTAACTATTAATGATCCGGGGGTCAGCCAACCATTTTTGAGAATATTCTTGGACTTGAGCTTGAAAATCGAAATTTTAACCTTAGATATCTCATTTACCATGACATACATGTATAGAATATTTGTGAGATTTGATTTGACTTTATATTAGGTGTCCCTGCATGCTTGCAAATTTTTCTCTAAAATAATAGTCTCTAAGTTTGTTTTTCAAAATTAATAATGGTTAGGTGAATACCATCCCAGAGGTTTTTATGGTCAGAAAAACTACATTGAATACAGTGACTCTTTATTAATATATCCACTTTAATTATAGTATTAAAATTGAATGTTTAGATTTGTGTATATATATATTTGTTCTGAATGTGCTGAAGAGTTGATTGAAGCCAGTCTGTTGTTTGTTTCAGTTGCCAGTAAGTTGGACAAGCCACCTATACGAGCCTTCAGTAGAACATTTGTAACTGTCCCAGGAGGATCTGGGTAAGCTACCATACAATTATATTGTACTTTAGTTTTGTTATTATGGTTGTCTCTCAATTTACACTGATTAAATTGTAAACAAGAATTTTGAACATTTAAGAATTTACTAAAATCATTATATATCATTGACACCTCTCAAAATGTAAACAATACTAGTACTGTATAAAATAAACTCATCCTGATATGAGGAGAAACAGAATATGCTGTGCTCCTAAGTCCTCAGCACCAGATGGCAGTGTTTTATTTTTAAATATCATGAAATGACCTTGAAGTTCATCATTTCAAATGACCAGAAATAATAACAGTGAGTCAAAGTACAAGGCAGGTTTTTATGGCTGCCATGCTACACATAGGTTTACTGAGGTGAATGTCAATAAGACTCCTTTATGGGCAAGTGGTCTGAGGCTAAGATTGTAGGTTCCAGTCCTTTATGTGAGAAAGTTTCCAGTTATCAAAGATTCATTCTGAGGTATTCCTCCATCAGTATACTGGATTTGGCATTAACATATAGATAACCTGGAATGTGTTGAAAATGGCATTAAACCCCATTCAAAAAAGAAAGAAAAAAGTCAGTAATATCCTACCATGAATTAGTGTCGGACATTTAGTATTTAAGTGAAATTTTTGTGTAACAAAATTTTACATGAACCAACTGATCATCTAGTTTATACCATGTCTGTGTAAATGTTTATGTAAATGTCTGTGTAAATGTCTGTGTAAATGTCTATGTAAATGTCTGTGTAAATGTTTGTGTAAATGTCTATGTAAATGTCTGTGTAAATAAAGTAATACATGTTGATTGAGTTTTACAGTTTTAAAATAGAGATATAGCAAAAAAAAAATTCTGCTGTTTTGTATTGTAATAAAGATTTAGTATACTGTAATTTTAAAATTTGAAACTGTATAATTATGAGGTTTTTAATAATCACAATTTTTTTTAACTGTGACACCTGAAGATGGAGCTGTTAAAACAGATTTGCAATTATTAAAAACCACATATTTAAAATTACAGTGTACTTTATCCTATTCTAACACACTTTAATATACATTTTTAATTAAAACCTACCATTTAGCTGAATAACCGCATATCAGCAATTGATGTGCTATTAAAGTATTTTTTGGTAAAAATCAAACTAAAGTGCCAAACTATTCCTATTTAAATATATCTTAACTTTTTACAAATAAATTGTATTTTAATTTGGCAAACAGATTTTTAAACTACTGTATACTAATGTGGTGATTTTATCAACAGTATATTCAGTTTTTAATACCCGCAAATCTAAAAGCACCAACTAATGAAATCACAGGAAAAATTCTGAAGGGTGTTAGAATATGTTAGCTACTGCTAAGTGTTATGATTGCTTTTATTTTATATTTCTCCATAATTGTGAGTTTTAAAAGATAAAGACAACCATATTTTATAGATTTAAAGTTTCAATCTCTGGAGTAGACCAGTGAAACTTGACAGAATCATTTTTGAAGTATTAATAGTAGACTGGTTTGTTTCATAACAACTTGACTATATTTCAGTATGCTTATTTTGAACGACATGTTGACCGTTACAAATGCATCCCCAGACCAAGTTCAGGTATGTTTACTTGTATACTATATCAAATACACCAACATAGAAAATCAATCTTGATAAATTTGTAAATTTTTAAAGACGCACTCATTCAGGCCAAGTTTGATAACCAGGCAATAGCGACCATTATCTTCAGAGTTATGGCCCTTTAGTCAAAAATGCTAAAATTTACCGTTTCCGCGCAATAACTAGAGTATTCTTAATCTGAACTCAAGCAAACTTACACAAAGTGTGTTTCTCTAAAAAATCTGAGCCAAGTTTGATAACCAACCAATTCTTATCATTATCTTCAGAGTTATGGCCCTTTAATTAGTCAAAAATGCTAAAATAGTAAAAATAATCTTTTTCTTTTGTTATTTTGATGAAGATGCTAAAAAAGTTTTGATTGATGCATTGATATACAGTTGATACTCACTAACTCAAACTCTTTTTATTTCGAAATTCCGGTTATCTCAAATTTGAAATTCAGTCCCGTTTTATCTCCTATTTCTATATTAATTAACTCCGGATATATCAAATTCCATTAATTCGTATTATTCACTTTTTCAAATTCGTTCTTCTGTCCCTCAATATTAAAATCTATTAATTTATTACTTGTTATTTTGAATTTTTTATCATCGTGTGAAGATGAAAGGCAAACCGCTGAAGGTGATAATTGCTGATCCCATACCTGTAATTTATCGCTTCATGTATCTGTACTGGCAGATAAGTTAATTGAGTCATGAAATTGTTATGATACAAACACAAGCGAGACACACGCTAATATGGCAAACAATGCTGCTGCTTGTTTGGGTTAAAGCGATAACATGGAAAATTGAGTTAAAGAAATCAAACACTTTAGCATATTTGAGTAAATATTGACAGTCGTCTGATATGAATATAAGATCTTTAAACAAGAATCATTATTCACAATGTCTGAAATGCAAAATAATTATATGAAACACATTTTGTTTTTCTATTATATCACACTTTATTACAATGTTCACGCACTGGGCAAATAGACAATTACACATGGATAACAATGTACAACATACGTTTGCATAGAAGAAAATGACGCATATAAACAGTAGAATTTACCACGATTTAAGATCAATCCACAATACACATCAATATAAACAAAGTTTATGTCGTGTAAATATAACAAAACGTGTTATATTGAGTAAAAAACAACAAATACATGTATATGTATTTACATGTACACATATATTTTCAATGATTTATGAAGTGGGAGGGGTAATGGTGAAATAACGAGTTTCGACTGTATATTAAAGTGAAACTCCATTAACATGCACATTTTTATCTTGAAAATGGTTTGTGGTGCCCTTGCTCAGTTGATAGCCATGAGGCAAAAAATATTATAAAAAATACAAATGATTTATTAGAGAAATGTACAGGTCCATTTAAAATTTTTACAACACAGCTGAATTTCTCGTAATGTTTGGTGCATTTTGTAATATATTTGTAGAATCAAACATTGTGTTTAAGAAATTATTGCTATCAGTTGAGCATGTGTGACTTGCCTCCTATCTGTGGGCACTGGAAACAATACCACCACTTAAGCCTCAATGCTAAATGTGAAAATATTGATGTATTTTTTTTATGAATTTGCATGTTTGTTTCCGAGTATAATCACATTACATCTTTCATAATGTGAATGACGGAAGTAATATTTTAGCAAAACAACCAGTGAATAGCACAGAAACAAGAGAAAAACTTTATTTCATGCTTTTTTAACAAAACTATTGCATCAATGTTTCACAAATAAAAAACAAAATTTGAATTGTATGCTTTTAAGCTCGCCAGGACGAAGTCCAAGGAGAGCTATTGCCATGACCCCGGTGGCGTAGTCGACACCCATGTTAATCTTTCGTGATTAAGTTTAAGATATCTATGCAACCACTCATTGGATGGGAATGAAACTTAGCATGTGTGTTCACCATCATCAATAGAACACACACAGACAAGAACCATAACTCCGGATTGCATTTTGGCACAGTTATGGCCCTTTTTGGACTTAATTTTTTCAGGTTAAAGTTTTGTATCAGGTAAGATATCTATGCAACCACTCATTGGATATGAATGAAAATCTGGCTTGCATATTGGCACAGTTATGACCCTTTTTGGACTTAGACACCTAGGTTAAACTTTTGCGTTTAGTTGCGTTTAGGTTTAAGATATCTTTGCAACCACTCATTTGATGTGAATTAAACTTCGAATGTTTGTTCACCATCATTAATGAAACACACACAGACCAGAACCATAGCTCGTGGTTGCTTTTTGGCACAGTAATGGCCCTTTTTCAACTTAATTTTTCAGGTTGAAGTTTTTTATCAAGATACTTATGCAACCACTCATTGGATATGGATGAAAATTTGCATGTGTGTTCACCATCATCAATGGAATACACAGAGACAAGAACCATATCTCGGGGGTTACATTTTGGCACAGTTTGGGCCCTTTTGAACTTAATTTTTTGTCTGTAGACACCCAGGTTAAACTTATGCATTTAGTTTTGGTGTTAGCCTCCAATCTCAATCTTTGCATGGGTGGTAAGTTTTATCCCATCAGCATGCTTTGTTGTCTTCTAACAACTCTTGTTTATTTTCTGCTTCAATGTACATAAAATTCTGGCATGAAATAGAGTTATAGTTACGGAATAGCTAAAATCATGGTTTACCGTGTCTCTTGTAAGCTGAAAATGTAATATGCTTCATATTGCTTTTTTATTTTTATGCCTCCCAAAGTAATCGCAGCCTCCGTCTGTCCGTCCTTCCGTCCAGTATTTCGTGTCTGGTCTGAAACTTTGTCATGCATTGATGTATTTTGTTGATACTTGTTACAAATAATCAACATAACATGACGACGTGTTGCAAGTAAGACTGACACCAGTACCTCAAAGGTCAAGGTCACAATTTGAGTTTGTTTGACAACACTTTGAGTTTGTGTGAGATTTTGTGTCCAGCCTTTAACTTTGTCATGCATAGATGAATTTTAATGATACTTACAACTTTGTTGTGCATAGATGGATTTTATAAATACTTGCTGTTATTGATCAACATAACATGAGGACATTTTGCACATAATACCCAGACTCCCACTTCAATGGTCAAGGTCACAATTTAATTTTGTTTGATGACACTTTCATGTGTCCAGTGTGTAACTTTGTCACCTATGGATAAATTTTAAAAACACTTGGCTCAAACCAACTTTGTCTTCTATGGATATATTTGCAAAACACTTAGCTCAGTTGATCAACATGACATAATTAAGTGTCGCATGTAAGACACAGAACTTTTCCTCAAAGGTCAAGGTCACACTTTCAATTTTTCTTTGATATCTGGTCTGTGACTTTGTCTTTACTTTTATCAAGATGACATGACGACATGTCATAAGTAAGACATAGACCTGAACCTCAGAGGTCAAGGTCACACTTTTAGTATGTATGACAACACTTTGAATTTCAAGTCAATCCTTTAACTTTATCATAAATGGATGGATTTCAAAAACACTTGTCTGAATTTATCAATTGATCAACAATTGATCTGTAACTTTGTCTTACATTTATGAATTTTAAAATAGCTTGACACAGGTGATCAGCATGTCATGATGATGTTTCACCTGCATTTAACTGTTGAAATACAAAGACTATTACATCAGATGTCAAGGTCAAGGTTACACAAGGTCAAGGTCATGCTTTAATGTAAAAAAAAAACATGAAATTGCATGTTTAGTCTGAAACATCAGTCCATTACTATTGATATTCATGGCTACCTATTATAACATATATTGTTATTTTTCACAGACCATTTAGGGAGCATGTGACACTTACAAGTTTTTGCACAGATATTTAATAATATTTTTTGTATTTCCAATGCCAATAAAGTTTAATACAGGACAATGCTGCGTTTAATTGGCAGTGTTAGTGTTTTATTTTCCTACAGTTGTCATTGTGTGATAAAGGGACATAAATCAGTTTGATTATTGGTCACTCAACTGTTCTTGAAAATTATATATATATATACACTGAATTAATACAAAAATGACTATTAGAATACCACAGCATGTGTGCAGACCAACAATTTGGTTTCTATTTTGTAAAGGGGCACAACTCTTGTAATTGATAATTTGTAATTGATTTTGCATATATATGTTCATGTTTCTGAGACAAATGTAACTTATTTTTTATTTTCATCATCTTTATCTATAGGCATTATTGAAAAAGATTCAAGGAAATATTAAGATGTATTTTTAAAGAACTTTTCATTTTCATAGCTACATGTAGCTTCATAAAAAATGAAGATATTTAAGATATTTACACTTGAAAATTGATATCTTTATGTGGTTTTTAGGTTCACAGTTGTCAAGATATGGAACGTGAATATTAGCAACATCCATTTTAACTTAGTTGTGTGTTCTTTAAAGTGGATATACATGTTTATACATGTAGTTTCCCATTCTTAAATTTACTTAAAGAATATCAATGAAAGTTTGATATTGGTGTTACTTAGTGTTCTTTGTAAAGCCAAACAGGTTGAAATTATGTTAATGTCATCATTGTTATTAACCATTTACAGGCAGCCTTCAAAACCCCTGCTCCGACCCCTTCCTCTAGTCCTGTACCACAGACAACTCCAACAAATCCCTTTTGAAGGGCACAGCATTGACCGACAGTTCAAAAGAAGATGATAGAAAGTTTCATGACAGATTCCAGCATGAATGCAGAATGGTCAGTTAAGTAAGTTGTGACTGTTTTTTTTTATTTGAATTTTTAGCATCAATTTTATGCCATCAAGGGCTAACAGATGATCAGTCCACCTAATCACTCTTTTCTGAGATCATGATAGATTAACCACTACTCAAGCACACTCATTTTCACAAGTAACTGATAAATTTCCTTACTTGAATCAGCAGTGAGAGACAAATAATAATAAGACACAATGTAGTATATGTATATCAATCATCATGGTGACTGTGGCTGGATGGAGATTCAAATACAATGACCTCTGGAGTGATAGCCAGAGGCCCTTACCATCTGAGCCTAACCAATTTGTTTGTTTAATCATCAATATTATCTTGATTAGACTAACCTTTAAATATATAAACATAAATAAAACGTGTAACATTAAGCGTGTAACTGTTTAGAAGTTTCTGTAGTTTAATATTTATACTTGTATGTTTGACCATTAAGGTCTTAAATTTGTATGAAATGCTGTTAATCAGTTGATTAAACACAAATTGGTTCAACTCTGAATAACTTTGACACAAGTGTAAAAATCTGGGGGGGGGTGGGGGGTAACCAAGAGTTGTACATGCACTACAGCTACTGCTGGCAATGGGATTAATATATATGATATTATAAAGGGACCCTATTTACGTATTAAACTTTATCCTATGCTTATATATACTGAAAGGTAAACCTGGCTCTGAAACTCACCTGGCGTTTCTTTATCCTTTCAGTATAAAACTCAAAAGTTCAGTACATACCTATTCCCCCCAAGAACAAGGTCCATTTACAATACAGTTGTTCCTGTACTTGCTAAACCAGATATTGTCCAAGCTATACATCGGGAAAGTTTGCATCACTGTTTGTATATTTCGGTGAATCTTGTACTAGAAGGGTGATAATTGCTGGCTAGGGAATGATTACTATAAATGCAGTTATTGTATTTTTGATAGAGGTTATTTATCCCCCCCCCCCCCCCCCCCCCACACCCACACCCACACACACACACACACACCCACACCCACACACACCACAAATTGTAGTGGATGCTTTGTTATCATGTAACATCTGACTCAAGGTTCAGGTTCTGTTATTGTAGTTGCATCACAATTTTAGATGTTTTCATTGTTTCTATAAGTTTTGTACTGGAACAGACATGGTGCTGCGGAATTATTTGTCCGTTAAGAAATACAGTTCTTACATGTGCTTAGTTTCAGGATGATCTACAAACTGATAGCTGATAACAAATAAACATTTAGTATAAAGAGACAAAAGATATAAATATTCTCTCAAAGGCAGCATATTAAGAAAAATTGCTATTAATAAAAATAAACAAACTATTTTTAAAATAGATACACAGCATCTCATTATCATCAATAAATTTGATATGAATGATTTGGTATTTATATCCACAAAAACATGACAAAAAAAAAATTATAATTGAGGTGGTAAAATTGAAACGAAATCCCAACTCTTAATACAGATAGCAGGCCAATTACTGCTTGAAGACCTTCACCTTATCACTCTGACTTTTTCTGAGATGAAAGAAATTCTGCAATATGTAACTAATATCAAAGAATCAAATTAAAATCAAAATGAAACCATTTGACTCATTTGATACATAACAAAGTATTTTACAATTTTAAGTGGAAATCTAATTAGTCTGACCTAAAGGACAGGAAATCCCTTTTCATTATATTATTTTCCCATGTTTAAAGAGATACTCTTATGGCAATACAGGGTCAGTGAGTATATACTGTGATAAAGGTATGATATATTGGCCATTTTAAAATTTTTGCAAACATCCTGATATTTGCCATTTGTCTTAAGCAGCCGCATTTGCTATTTCCCATTTTTAAGCTTTCAGAGCAAATTAACCAGTATTTAGCAATAACCTGTCTTAAAAGGCCACTTTTGCTCTTTCCCTTGACTGGCTGCTTTAAACAGGTTTGACTTTACTTCCCTTAACCAGGATTTATTAATTAAAAAAGACGTTTAATTAAAACTTATACTGTATGATGAATATGGACCATATCTGTCACCATACAATACACAACCAGTTAATAGCAGCAATTCAAGTATTATTAAGATGAATTAACAGCTATACAAGTATTATTAAGATGAATTAGCAGCAATACAAGTATTATCAGGATGTATTAGCAGCAAGACAAGTATTATCAAGATGCAATACAAGTATTATCAAGATGTAATAGCAGCAATACAATTATTTTCAAGATGTATTAGCAGCAATACAAGTATTATCAAGATGTATTAGCAGTAATACAAGTATAATCAAGATGTATAAGCAGCAAAACAAGTATTATCAAGATGTTTTAGCAGCAATACAAGTATTATTAAAGATAAAAAGAAAACAGATATATTTACATGTATGAATGAAATCACTCAGTTTTTGTCCATATCATTTATCAAGTTTTGTTTGTAATGAAATGTCAAAATTTGAATTATTATAGATGTCTGGCTGAGAATGGCTGGGAGTATGCAAAAGCTGGACAAATATTTATGCAATTACAGGTAATTATAAATGCAACATTCTTTTAAGAAATATAATATGTATATAATATAGTACATATTTTTGTTAATAGCAAGTTCATGTACCGGTATATATGTACATTAATTAAAGAGCTGAGGGATTAAGTGCACTTCCTCAAGATCATTTTCATCTCACAGTTAAGGTTGTGTATTACAGACAAACTTGGTCCCAATATGTGAGAAAACTTTTGTTGTGGAAGGTCAGCCTGTCTACTCTTTTTCCTTTTTAAATAAATATTGAAAACCGCATATAGCATGTTATGTGTTGGAAATTGCTTTTATAAAACAACAAAATGTAATAAGCCAGTTCTCAGAATATATATATATATATATATATATATGTGGTAGATGCCTTAATATTGTGTTTGGTTTGCATTGTAGCTAGGCGAGCTCACCGTAGTCTGGTCTGTACATTTATATCTGGTTGTTTACAAATAATTATCTCCATATATATCCTAATTTATGTTGTGAATGTGCATCTGAAAAGATCCCAAAGATCAGAATTTCTGTTGTGAATTCAATGATCTCCCTTTATGAAATAAATACATGTGATTTCACTGTATCTTCATGATCCAATCTGATTCTAAATCTGTCCTTTATATAGCGTGAGTAGTCATGAATCCTTGACTGGACTCTACTCAGTATAAGCTGTCTTTCATGTATGTAAATTGTCTGTCCAGTCCAGATGTGTTGCATGTAAAACCTATAGTATATGTCATAGTTGACACCAAATCTGTTGGTTTGGTAGATGCCTTGATATTGTGTCTATGGTTTACATTGCAGCTAGGCGTGCTTGTCGTAGTCTGATCTGTACATTTATATCTAGTTGTTCACAAATATTTATTTCCTATAACGTATGCAGCATTCTGCTTGGATTGCTTGTGTGTCATTTTAAATTGATATTTCATGTTATAGTGATATGACTATGTAAAAGTAATCACAATTACATGTATATTCATGATCCATTGACAAATAAATGTGATATGTATCTAAATATTTGTATTGTACCATTTTTCAGCAAGAGGGGAAAATACCACCTGAAGCATTCAAGAAATGATTTCGTCCTAGAAAGCAAGCAGAGAATTATTTCTGATACAATTCCTAATATGGGAATAGAGACAACTCAATGCCTGATAAAGACACCGTCTCTTATTAAAGAGAGGTGAGAATCTGATCAGGAAACAATGAATACTTGAGTACCTGATACAAAAACTTGTACAAAACTTTAAAACAGTCGGTACTTGAGTACCTGATACAAAAACTTGTACAAAACTTTAAAACAGTAAATATTTGAGTACCTGATACAAAAACTTGTACAAAACTTTAAAACAATGAATACTTGAGTACCTGATACAAAAACTTGTACAAAACTTTAAAACAATGAATACTTGAGTACCTGATACAAAAACTTGTACAAAACTTTAAAACAGTCGGTACTTGAGTACCTGATACAAAAACTTGTACAAAACTTTAAAACAGTAAATATTTGAGTACCTGATACAAAAACTGGTACAAAACTTTAAAACAGTGGGTACTTGAGTATCTGTTACAAAAACCTGTACAAAGCAAAAACCGGTAAATTACTTATTTGGTACAAAACCAGTGCTGAAATGAATACCTGTTACAAAAACTAGTTCAAAACTGTGGATGAAAGAGTACCTGATACAAAAACAGTGGATAAATGAGTACTTGTTAATAAAACAAAACAGTGGATAAATGAGTATCTGATACAAAAACAGTGGATAAATGAGTATCTGATACAAAAACAGTGGATATATGAGTATCTGATACAAAAACAGTGGATATATGAGTATCTGATATAAAAACAGTGGATATATGAGTACCTGATATAAAAACAGTGGATATCCTGATATAAAAAAACAGTGGATAAATGAATACCTGATACATAAACAGTCGATAAATGAGTACTATATACAAAAACAGTGGATAAATGAATACCTGATACAAAAACAGTGGATAAATGAGTACCTGATACAAAAACAGCAGATAAATGAATACCTGATATAACAAAAACAGTGTATAAATGAGTACCTAATATAACAAAAACAGTGGATAAATATGTACCTGATACAAAAACAGTGGATAAATGAATACCTTATACAAAACCAGTGTATAAATGAGTACCTGATATACAAAACAGTGGGTAAATGATTACCAGATATAACAAAAACAGTGGGTAAATGAGTACCTGATACAAAAACAGAGGATAAATGAGTACTTGATACAAAAACTGTGTAAAGGAGTACCTGGTACAAAAACAGTTGATAAATGAGAACTTGATACAAAAAATGTGTATAAAAGAGTACCTTGTACAAAAACAGTGGATAAATGAGTACTTGATACAAAAACAGTGGATAAATGGGTACTTGATACAAAAACTGTGTTTAAAAGAGTACCTAGTACAAAAACAGTTGGTAAATGAGTACTGGATACAAAAACAGTGGATAAATGAGTACCTGATACAAAAAACTGTGTATAAAGTAATACTTGATATAAAAATAGTTAATAAAATGAATATCAAAATATGAGGCTTGAACGAATATCTGTTCCAGAAACATCAGCAAAATTAGTACCAAATATGGTTACAGTACCTGGTACCAGATACACACTATTGAGTACCTGTTTCAAAACAGAGGGTTCAAGTATATGTGTGCCAGATCTAGAAACAGTGATTTTCTTGAAAACTTTACATTAAAACGATGGTTTATTGAAATTATGATTACGGTATTTACCATATGTATTGGGACAGCAACAAATAAATATAAATATTTATTATTTTAAAAAAAAATAATTTAATATCCCAATGCATAGGGTAATTATAGGTAAGCTGTGTATATTTCATACAGAAGCCATATACAACACTTTGCAGAAAAAACATAGGTGGTATCAACATCACTTGTGATTGAAGTTGTAAATACAAGTTGACAATGTTGTTCAGTAAATCATTTGTTAACAGTTGTATTAAATATGCTCTCTACATACTAGATGTAAAGATGCATTCATTGTCTTAATATTTCTGTGAATGCATAAAATAAAATAAATTTAGTAAATTTGACATTTAAAAAAATTTGTGTTAAAACACCTGTGTTTTTTTTAAATGTCAAAACCATATAAAATTATATTCAAATAAAAAAATGTATGTATTAAAATATGTTCCAACAGCTGTTATCAAATTTGTTTTAGAAGATGAAATCAGTATTGCAACTAGATAGTGTTTTAACCTTATAAACTGATAAATTAGAGTTGCAATTCATATGTAACTTTTTTTTTTTGATTGCATTGCCTAAGCCTCAAGTTACATAGCATGTATTGCATATTGTTCTATAGAAAATTCACAAAACTTGAATATTTGGTAGAGATCATCGAGGAGCTGTTTAAGCTGTATCTACTATGCTTTCTCTATAAATGTTGTAATTAAACCTAGGTAGTTCTTGGTTAGACAGTTCACAGTAGTTCACAGTTGATCTCTACAGAGTGGGTAGAAACCTGTGTGTGGTTCCGTGGTGCTACATGAGTGATGGCAAGAATAGAACCCTTGTAGTTCATTCATTTCCTAAAAAATGACAAGTTCATTTAAGTTATTATAACTAGCTGAAACCCGTCAGGTATCAAGAGTCTAGCTTTCTTCTGCAGAATCTTTGTTGATGTGCTATTGTTGTATTTTTCACTCTTTGTTTTAAGTTATTGATTTTGGTCATGGAGAGTGGACCAAGAATCTTTCCTCTAGGTAATTTCATGTTTTTTTTGTGTTGTGATCCCTTAAGAGAAAAAAAAAGTTAATTGCACATTATGTATTTCTTTATTAAGAAGTCATAATAAGGTGTTATTTATCTTTTATTATTTGTATAATTGTATAATAATGTTCTGATTGACTGATGTACATATAGTGATTTTGTGATATTGTTTTATTGTTTTATAATTGTCATAATTAATTGGGGAAATCAATCGAACAGTTATGTTAAATGGAATTATGATATAAACACAGTGCTATTAGAATTTTATTTTTTTTTAAAATGATTTTAAAAGAAGTGTTTCTACATTTTGTTGGGTTTTATACATATCTGTATAAAGGGAACGTGCCGTGTCCATGTACAGATGTGATTGCTGTCTTGTATGTTTTATAATTACAAAGTAATCTGTCATAGAATTGAAGGAGAATTCTCATGCGTTTTGGTTCATTTAATATCTAGACTGAATAATATATCTTTTGCAATTCTTTCCATATGAATATACTTACAATATAGATACATGTACATAAAATTTTTTATCTCATGTACATGTATTATGATATTTGCCATTAGTTATGCATTAGGAATCTGAAGTTAACATGTCAGTAAATTACTTCCCTTTATTAGGTCACCGGAGACTGTCTCAAGGGACCTTTTGCTATCGCCTTTTATCCGTCATCGTGCGTCCGTAAACAATTGACATTTTAGAATTCATCTCATAAACCGTAAGCTCAATCATAATGAAATGTGTGCAGCTTTGGTACCGAAGAGTGAATCAAAATCATGAATTGCATGGTCCACATACCAATTGGGGGCAGGCCCTTAACAGTCAAATTCAAGGTAAACTTTGAAAATCTTCTTAATATAGGAAGCACTAAGAAACATGGTCAGCATGATTATGAACTTATATGGGTCCTTTATTAAAATTGTGAATTGCATGTCCCTGGGTTTCACTGTTTGGCCGTTGGGGTGGGGCCTACTTTACTAAATATATATGAGAAATTGACAAAAAACGTTATTTCTTAAGACTGAATAGACTTGTGTGAATATGTTTTGGATAATCCGGTGACTAGTGAGACCCTTGGGCCTCTTGTATAAAGTTGAAATATGTTTTGAAGTCGCATAAAAATCAGAATTCCAACTTATTTTTTTAATTCATTTTTTTTTAATAAATTCTGTTTTGTTGTTGACTCAAATTCAGTTTTAAGCTATGACATTTGTAATTTACACAACAAGCTATGTACTCATAGAGGATTGAATATTTTGTATACTAGTTTTTCGTGTATTTTTGTTGCTGAAGTTATTTTATTAATACTTCAAGACATATATACTGAACGGAACAGCTAGCCTGCCACCTGATTTTATGTATTTTCTCAAAAAGTATCAAACCAATTACCTCTAAATTTTGTCTTGAATAAAAAAGAACTTTTAGGATGTTAACAATGATCAAGTCAGTATTACTAAAGTTGACAGTACATTGTAATTGGAATAGTTTCATAATTATTGAAATTGAAATGCTACTCAATATTTTAATCAAGATATTGGAAATACAATACTGGCAGTTTAACTGTTGCGTTCAGTATATATATTGGCTGTTGCTATGGCTGGTAATTGATAGTGAACCTAGAATGTTATTTACTGTAGGTATGATCCTCATGTGTTAGTATTTTGTAACGCTTATAAACCATCATCAGTGACGTTCCTTCAGTGGAACAGAAACATTCCTAAGTACAATTTTGATCTAGATTTATCATTCAAAAACAAAGAAAGTGTTAAGAATACATATAAATAGGTGACACACATATGACACACACACTTGCCTGGTTTTAATTCAGATATTATATTATATACGTTATGAATTGTTTGTCATATGAAAACACTGTAATTATGTAAAATAATAAAACTTGCTTGTTGTCAAAGAGTATTTTATGATAAGTAAAATTATTAAAATGGAGACTTTTTCACTGTTATTTAGATTGCCATAAGTTTGTTTTATTTTTTTCATAATTTTTATGCTATCGAGGGCTAACAGCTGCTCAGTAAACAATAGCCACTTTTTCCTTGGATCTTGGAAAGTTCACCTTGTTCTCCAGCACACACATATTTGCAAATAACTGATAACGTTCCCACTTGAATCAGCGTTGAGAGATGAATGCAAATGGGACATAAAGTCGTATATTAGTCATCACAGAAACTGGCCAAAGGGGGATTCAAACTCGCTACCCCAGGACTGATAGTCAGACACACTACAGACTGAGCTAACCGAGCCCGGTTGAATGCGGTAAGATGTAATTGCATGGTCTGACTGTAGAGCAGAGAAACCCAACCAGTGCCATAATAGTATGCTGTGTACCTAAATAAGACATTAAATCAACATACATGTATTCTTAGTACTGATTTTACCCAGGCAGACACAGAGCATGATATGTCTAAGATGTTAAAACTGCCGTAATAAACGCTTTAAATAACATTATTCCCCGAGAGCTATTTGAATTCACTACAATATGAACAACTACATATATTTACAAAGGCTTAGATAGGGCGACCATTTATCTCTGAAAGTGACGTCATGAGTTCAGGAATGCGTTTCACAAAAAACCTTGCAACAAATATTGTCGTAAACGTAACCCTACAAGTATTCATAATATTTTTATTTTTCATCCAAATGAAGCCAAGTTTTATTCAACTCATGCAGAAAGCTAGATATTTTCTGAAAATACAATCATTTTAAGTGTCGATCAAAATTTGAACATACAACGGAGAAATGGTCAAATTGACTTACGTCGATTTTTATCGTTATTCTTGAAACGCAGTCCTGATATGTTAAATATGTCTTCCATCCGGGGTAAACTTGTCTGTCCGTCCGTCCGTTATGATTTGGGCCTGCTCCGCATCTTTTGATTATATAGAGGGATTCTTAAATATATCGGCACAAATATTTGCCATACTTAACGCAACATCCAGCCATATCGTTTCAAGGTCATTGTCGTTCTAGGAGGTCGAATGGGCAGTATTTTTCGTGTCCACTTGATATTTTAACTGTTTGAGAAATATTTTTACTGATACGTTTGGTGCAAATGTTTACCATATAAGACTATTTTAAAAAAAAACTCGTGTTTTTTAGCAATATTAAAAGATTGCGCAGACCTCAACATCCAGCTGTCGATTAAAGGTCAAGGTCGCACTGAGCGGCCTAACGTCAAATAATCAATATTTCGTATCTCCATATCTTCTAACTGCTTGAGGAATTTTATAAATACTTGGCAGGTATGTTCTCAATTTTAAGACGATGTGAAGAATATGTCTGTTCATTGGTTTGTCCATTTGTTCACCAGTCCGTCCGTCAAGTGATTCCAATATCATTCAATATGCCTATTTAATCGTTGACCTCCATGTACGACATTGATTTGAATCAACATGTCTGAAATTTTCCCTCTGAACTTGATACGATAAGCACTTCGTATTGATATGGTGAGCATTTGTGCCAAGTAACTGCAAAATCCTTAAGCTCTTTGACATGTGACAGAAACTGGGAGAGCGGAGAAGGAGACATACATTTGTGTGTTACAGAACAACCATCTAGCTTCAAACTAGATTTTTTTAGAACTTGCTAGAAATAACGTTGAGTGCATTTTTATGCCATACAAGTAGGCGTAAATTTGCATTTCATCTTGAAATTTTGCATGTAGCATAGATAATGATCCGCAGCCAAGATTGTTGAAACCATGCCACTGCGGTCGTATTTGACCCTATCCCGGAGTTCATACACGGAAGAGCCATCTCGGACCAACTTGGGTTTCTTGTAAAGCACGACTTATAATCTCAGTAACTATTGGACATATACATGTACACTGATCATACATCAAACGAACTCGGGATAAACATATTGAACGACATAAGAAGTAAGCAGAATTATTGTCCTGTTTTACTCTGAAAGTTCTGGCACGCTAGCTTTGTGAATTATATCTTAGAGGGTGTTATATAACTCTTGATTTGATGTTAGACATACTGATTACTATTATTATTATCATTGTAAAATGTTAGTTGGCAAGCAAGCGTTATAGCTGATATTGTAGTAGCTACTGGCAATAAAAATATGTTATTTCAAGTATGTATGAGTACTGGCGCGTCTGAGCGATTCGCTTTCTTTTATAGAATATGCACAAGATATAAGATAGAAAAATAACAACACTTATTGAGTCTGTTATGTAACTAAATACTTGTTAAAATAGAATATCAATTAGAATGGAATGTTGAATAAAATATTTATAGAAAAGCTATTTCCGGCAAAAACTAAATAATACAGCAGTGTAATGGGATGCTATTTTATGGCTTATTTGAGCAATGTAATTATGTCTCTCCCCTCTCCACATGTTTCTTAGGTCAACCATTCATGACTTATGTTACGGAAATTTCACGTATGACACAGACGTCTGTACCATATGTACTCGTCGAACCCGGTAAGCTCAATCAGTAGCGCATCTGACTATCAATCTACGAATACCTGCGCGGCTACAGTCTCTGTTATGATTGATACACGGCAGTGTTTCTCATTGTCATACGTCTCTCAGCTCTAAACTCAAGTAAGACTGTTATCAGTAGCGGTTACTTGCGGAGATGGGTGTACTCGAGTACTGGTTAACATTCCAGGATCCCAGGAAAAATAGTTCGCTAAATATTCAAACAAACAAAACATTCCTGCGTTTAGCAGTTTCGAGATCATTGTGTTTAATATTCTTAGACGTATCGACGTGTCCGAATTCTGTCTACTTATATATGATTTGATTTCAGTTTCACTTTTCCTTTTATATTCTCAGTTTTTTATTAATTCTTTTTATACCCCCGACAAACGAAGTTTTGAGGGGGTATATTGGAATCACCCTGTGGTCGGTCTGTCGGTCTGTCGGTCGGTCTGTCCGTTGCAATTTCCTTGTCCGGAGCATCACTTGAAAAGTACTGGATGGAATTTCATCAAACGTCATACAATGGTAGAATATAATGAGAGGAAGTGCAGTGTACAAGAAACATAACTCTATTCTTGCTAATAACAGAGTTATTGCCCTTTGATATTTTTTTTGTCCGGAGCATAACTTGAAAAGACCGGATGGAATTGCATCAAGCTTCATACAATGGTAGAATATAATGAGAGGAAGTGCAGTGTACAAGAAACATTACTCTATTCTTGCTAATTACAGAGTTATTGCCCTTTGATATATTTCCCTTGTCCGAAGCATTACTTTTAAAGTACTGGATGGAATTTCATCAAATTTCATACAATGGTAGAATATAATGAGAGGAAGTGCAGTGTACAAGAAACATAACTCTATTCTTGCTAATTACAGAGTTATTGCCCTTTGATATATTTCCCTTGTCTGGAGCATTACTTTTAAAGTACTGGATGGAATTTCATCAAACTTCATACAATGGTAGAATATAATGAGAGGAAGTGCAGTGTACAAGAAACATAATTCTATTCTTGCTAATTACAGAGTTATTGCCCTTTGATAAAAAATTTGTTTCTTGTCAAACTGTTTCTTGTTTAATAAAACTTCATACAATGGTAAACCATTTTCTGTCATGGCGGCGTTCGGGGGTATTCATCACCTTCAGTGATAGCTCTAGTTTATTTTGTTATTGTAAAATGATTAACATTTCAAATATTTCCTTGCAGACAAGCTTCTAATAGGTCTACTGGAGCCAAATTGGACGAGTCTGAGTCAAACTGATGAAATGCTGTCTGGACTGGTTACAATTGTTGTTTATTTATCTCGTATGATCGGAATATAACATGACATTGTCTGCACGATCATCAATCTATCGCGCAGAAAACATTCAAATTGTATTACACAATATTTAAATAGTTCTTTAATATAAAAAGACCAGAGGCGCGTCTGAAGCCCAGAACAACTAAGTGTGTCTGTATATTGGATGGGAACTGATACATAGACAGTTCTACAGTTAAGGTTATTGTTTTGTTATACAGTGCACAGTATTATAATATAAGTAGATAAAACGACTGTGTAAACAGTTAATAGAAATTTCAAACTCGATGTATAACCTCATATACACATAAAACTTGAAGAAAAGGTAAAAAATCAAAGTATTAAGGAGTACTGCCAGCCGGCCTTTAATCAGTATTAATACGCCAACCCAATTTGTGTGGTATTATTGCAGCAATGTTTTATACAAAATGACATTATACAATACATTATTGTTTCATTTGTTACTGCTTGAAAATATAAAATACATGCATACAAGTAAAATTCAAAAAATAAAAAAGTAGTCCAGGAGGCAAACTTGAGTATAGTTCATATAAGTTCTGAGCTTTTTTCTCTTCGCAATCGAGCTAAAATTAATTAGTAAACTATGCCATCATGACTCATAAAATTGAAGATATCCGAGACTGATATCTAACGCCATATTTTCTGATATTATTTGTTAACAAAACAACTACAACAACAACATTACGATGACTTGGATGCGAGCTAAGGCACACCAAATGACAGCGAATTAGCCAATCTGATCACCTCGGCCTTTATGCTATGCAACAGACCTTTGACATAATAAGGCGCCATTTTGGAACAACTTTCAGTCACATGATAAAATAAAATGGCAACCGCCTTATGCCACCTTATCTATATACATGTACATTGAAAATATAAACGTTGGTTAATCAAGACTGATATTTTAAATTCCCCCCATTAACATGACCCATATCGAGTGTATAAACAAAAAAAATCGATATAATAACACCATAACGCAATATATTCAACTTAATGACGGATACATAATGTGTTACTTTCACGCGAATGAACACAGACTTGTAACACAGGCGAATAGCGTTGGTGTATTCTAGAGCTATACACGAGGTGTATAATACGGATGATACGGAAATGCCCGATGTTTCACGATTGCGAATTTGCATATATCAACAGTGAATGTTATATAAATATTGTCACGTGGGACATTGATGTTTTAAATAAATAGTGTGATAATGATGATGTTAGGAACTGCTTGTATATATTAGATGTTATAGATTTAGTTGAGAAGTCATTTTACTGGAGAATTTATTAGCTTTAAAGAATGTATTTTGATTGTGTTCTAAATAAAGCACAAAATGCTGTTAGAAATAGTGGAGGTGTAGGAGTGTTTTTTAAAGATTGTCTTATTAAACAAAATGTAGTAAAACGTATATTTAATCATTTAAGTAATTGTGTCATTTTATATCTTGATTGTTCAAATGTTCAAGGTGTGAATAATATCATTATGTATATTGCATGTGTCACCTGAAGTATTAAAGATGACTTCGCTGATTCAAACGGTATTTTGCTGTTAGAGAATAACATTATTGAATTAAGATCAGTATATCCTGATTGTAATATATTTTTGGCAGGAGACCTGCATTCTAGAACAAATGATTTTCGTGATTATATCACAAACGATACTTTGAATTTTGTTTTTGGGGACACGGATTACGATGGGAATGACTTTGATATGCCAAGAAATACTACGGATTCTCTAAGATATCGCAGGTTAAATTATGCAGCAGTAATAATATGCATTTTTTAAATGGAAGGCTTTTTGATGATGGCTTTTTAAGCAATTTTTTAAGTATTTCTGATTTCAATGTTGAAAATAGTGGTCGGTACATTTTAATTAATCAAATGCCAGTTAAAGTTGACTATCCAAAATGACCCCGAGATGAATATGCCAACTGTTAATATGAAAGAACGTGTAAAGTATAGATGGGGACCGTGATACTTTTATGAAAAAATTCCGAGAACATCACGTGATGATATAATGCATTATGTAAACTCCGATATAAATAAAGCAGTTAATTAGTAAATATGCTGACAGACACATATAAATTTGCAGCTGAGTCAATGCGTAGTAAAAATAAACAGTATAACAATAACAGCAACAACCATCCGCCATGAAGGCATGAAGATTGCGAAGCATTTAAACAAATAAAATACTCATTACTGCGAAAATTCCGAACAACAAGTTTAGAAAATGATCTTATTACGTACAAGAATGAACGAGATGCCTTTAAAAGCATATGCTAACTAAAACAACGACAATATGAAACACAAATTTAAACCGAAAAGATTTAATAGATTCGCGTACTGGTCCTTCTTCTTATTGGATAAAAAACCCCACAATCAAAACAATCTTCTCACACAGTTTTTATACATCGAATGAAGAATAGTGGACTATTTCAGTAAACGTTTAAATATTGTAGACAACTCTAATATCGAACTCGATCTACAATTAAGATGATAACGATTTGATAATTATTGACTTCACCGCAGACGTGCTAAACGGCCCGATTGCAGGCGCAGCCATTATTTCAGTAATCCGGATATCAAATTCCGGTAAGAGTTCATGCCCTTGTGAGATCGGAGCAGACATTTTTTAAACTTGAATACGAAAACTGAAATTGTTCCCTATCTAAATACAATATTTAACAAAATCTTAGATAGCAGTGTTTATCCAGAGGCTTGGGCAGAATGTATTCTATGCCATTACACAAATCCAGTCTAAAAGATAACCCAAATACAGAGAAATTTCGCTTATAAGCATTATGTACAAACTATTTTCTAGGCTAAGTATTTCAGTTGGGCTGAACGTGAACATAATATTGATGAGGCGTAAGCAGGCTTCAGCTCGGGTTATTCTACAATAGATACATCTTCTCCATACAAGTTCTTGTACAGAAACATATTTCAAAGAAAGGAGAGCGTTTTTACCTACTTTTCGTAGATTTTAGCAAAGCGTTTTATAATTTAATTCATAATAAATTAGTTATTGTATTGCGCAAAAAATGATTCCCATGTAATATTGTGACGAGAATGGGGGATATAAGTAGTCCTACTTTATTTTCTCTTTATATCAATGACTTTTGTACATTATTTAGAGACCGCTATGGTACTGGAATATTTGTCTCAAATGATATACCTGATAATATGTATTTATTATTTGCTGATGATGTAACAAGCGTAGCTGAGACTTCGTCAAAGCTACAGACTCAACTAAATGTATTCAATGAGTTTAGCATTTCTACAGGCATGAACGTTAATCTTAAGAAATAATTGTACTTAGGAATGGTCACAGACTTCGTTTATATGGAAATTGGTCGTACAGAGGAAATATCATAAAACAACGTCGTTATATAAATTCATGGGCATTCTGTCAAAATCAAACTTGCACACAGGCCAAAAAAGCTATATATTCAAATCGGAATTATCAAAGGTCATTTGGACGATTTTTACATAACGAACTATCTAAATTGTTTGATTTGATGATAATAACTATTATTACGCGTCAGAGATATGTGGTTACGTATATTCAAGTGTAAATGAGTCAGTTCAAGCTGATTTTTGTAAATACTTTTTTAGGTATTTATAGTTCTGTAAATACTATCGTAGGGCTCGGCGAGTGCGGAAGGCTTCCTTTGTGTATTACTTATCATACAAATTGCATAAGTACTTGTGTAAAATAATACATATGCCAAATTCCAATATTCAAAACATTATTATAAAATGCTAAAAAAATTAGATGGTGTAGAAAGAAAAACATGGACTTCAAGTGTTAAGAATTTATTGTTCAGATACTGACTTGGGTATGTTTATTTTAGCATTTAAACAACGACTATCAGATTGCATGGCCTAGTACTGGCCATGGTCGTATTGCGGAATCTAAACGTTGTTACTCTTATACATATTTTAAACCTTATTAAATCCAGAAAAATATCTTTGTATTGAAATTCCCTTTTTGTATAAAAAATCTCTTGCCCGTTTTCGGTGTTCTAGTCACAAGCTCAAAATAGAAACTGGTCGCCATGAAAATATTGAAAGGGAAGACCGAAAGTATGTGTACATATTGTTATATTCATGCAAATATAAACATTTTAGAGACGAAAATCGTGTATTCTTTTTGTGTCCGAGATATGCGGATCTGAGACTACAACTAAATGATACTTTCAAACTTAGGAAACTAGCCACATATGGGCATTTTGTTTTGAATGAATCATATATTTCCACATGCCATATTTTATTTTGTATTTTGACACTACTAAACGTTTGTAAATAATGATAAGTGTTTTGGGCCGGAGGCCTCTATTCACGAAACAAAGGATCTGTATTGTATTGTATTAATTAGAAAAATGATATTAATGACTTCCAGAAGAACTTACGAGCTTACCTTAGAATGGTAAGTTAAACATCACAGAAAGCTCAGTTCTTAGTGTTCCGTTAGTTTAAGAAAATTAATGATATAAATAAATCGTTAAGATATTGTTTATGTCCCTTGGGGTAATAGTTTACCTTTATTGTTAAGAACATACAAGACTCCCCGCAAAATTCAGTTTACTTATACCGCCATGATGTGGAGGAAGTGTATATGACGTTGCTGCAGGCGACAAGGTCACTTCCGCCTTTGTAATTGACCAAGGATAGTATCGTTATATTATATATGGATTTATATCTAAGGGAAGCAAAAGGTAAGGCTATATTGTGTTTTAACTATTTAACTTTCTGTTTTATATCCAATTTCTTTTTAAAATAAATAAATACATTTTTATCAGCCGTATGTTTTATGTATTATATAATTATGTTGCATAATAAATAAGTTTAATGCAGTTTGATATAAACGGACAGCACAACTTAAAGGTGGAGAGGTCATATAGCAATACTACGACTGTCATGGCACCCGCTTTTGATATTTTGATATAATTCTGATAATAAAATTTTTTTTTATTTGAATCGAACTAAAGAAATTTCCAACACAACACAGGTTATATGACATATACGACTATTTTCCTTCTTATTCTCCTTCTTCTTCTCATTCTTCTTCTTCTTCTCCTCCTCATATTGTTCGTTTCCTTTTTCTCATCTTCTTTTTCTCCTTCTTCTTCCTTTTATTTTTTCTGCCCATCATCTTCGTTTACTTCTTCTTTATCACCATCTTCTTCTTCTTCTTCTACTTCTTCTTCATCTTCTTCTTTTCTTCTTCTTCTTCTTCTTCTTCTTCTTCTTCTTCTACTTCTTCTTATTATTATTCTCATCTTCTTCGTTTCCATTTTTCTCATATTCTTCTTCTTTTTATTTTTCTCTTCTTAGTATTTTTCCCCATTTTTGTTGTTGTTGTTGTTGTTGTTGTTGTTGTTGTTGTTCTTGTTGTTCTTGTTCTTGTTCTTCTCTTCTTCGTCTTTTTCTTCTCATCTTCTTCTCATCTTCTTTTTCTTCTTTTCTACTTCTTCATTTTCTTCTTTTTCGTGTTCTTTATTATTTTCTTCTTCTGCTTCTTTTTCTTTTTTTTCTTCTTTTTCTCTTTGTTACTCCATTTACGTAATGTTTTTTATGTGTCTTCTAGACTACAATTCATAAATGACTTTCTTTCTTATTTCATTTACGAAATGCCTTTATCTATGGATGTACTATATATACTACGTTAATAGTATACACGATTGTACAGTATACGTTATCATATATAGATGAAAGCTTGATCAAATTATTAAGATCACAAAATAAACAACTGTTTTTCTCCTACATATATTTCTCAGTAGCATTCGATAGTATTTGGCGGTTAGGTCTGTGGAGCAAAATAATCAAAAAATGGAATAAACGGTAAGCTTTTCCAAGTAATATTAAATATGTATTCCGACATTAAATCTTGTGTAGCTGTTAGTGATAATATTTCCCCCTTCTTCAAAAGTCACTTTGGGTAAGATAAGGCGAGAATCTTTCACCGATCCTTTTTTCAATCTAATTAAACCACCTAGAAACGGAACTCGAAAAAAATAACATCGGTATCGAATTTTTCTAGCAACTTGACAACTTAAACATTAATTTAATTTGCTATATGCGGACGACATTGTTATTGTAAGTGATAACCCTACCGCGTTTCAAAACATATTAAATGATGTTTACTTGTAATGCACAAAATTGAAATTATCAATTAATGAGTAAAACAGAGGTGACTAATTTTGTTGCAAATACACTTTAGTTTTAATGGCAAAAACATAGAAATTGTTAAAGAATACAAATATCTAGGAATATTATTTTCTTCATCCGGCGGTTTCCTAAACACAAGAAAACATATAGATAGTCAAGCAAATAAAGCAATGCATATATTTAATACACGAATCTCAAATCTCGACTTGCTAATTGATATTTAACTTAAATTTTTCGACCAAACACTATTTCCAATTTTAACATATAACTGCGAGGTCTGGGGCTTCGAAAACTTAGATTTAATAGAAAGAGTACACACCGCTTTCTTTCGCAAAATAACGAACAGCAAGGAAAATCGTTGAAAGAATGTTCGTTTTTCCCCGTACTTTCCCCATTTTATATCCTCGTCCCCTAAGTATTTCATCTAAGGCACAACCGCCACAACCGCCACATTTCTATGTGCAGAACAGAACGGAATTCAAATGTGAATATACACTCTTTTATTTATGTGCATAGATGATGTAACTTAAATCAGCAATGCCAAATGCCAATATGTACTTAATGTAAACTTAACGTATATCTAATTTACCTGTAACCCGGCAAATGGCACGAAAGTTAAAAACTATATGGACACAAGTAAAACACTATAATGCATTTTCTTCGTTAAATATTGTTTTAGTATGTAAATATTGACTGATGTGTAATCTACATAATTTGATTTATTTCTGTCCCCTGGATAAATACCCACATACATATATGTTAAACAAAATGAATTATGTTGTTACCTTTGTGTAGCCTGATATTAATAAAAGTAAATGTTGTTGTTGATGTTGATGTGTCAAAGTATGCGAGTAAGGGAAAGTCCTTTATAATAGGTAAATGGCGTCGGCATTTTACACGGGCAGATAAATAACTAAATAGCTGTAGGTTTGTTAAAGCACATGTTTATTGTTAAATATTAAATACAATACTCACCAAAATACCATCTTCACTCGTTTAGTTTGTGAACATTTGACAACACACTAAGCAGACAGAAAGATGCATACCATGAGGACATCCGGACGTGTCGTGTTTTCAACTTTTCTACTTGGACTTGCGTTGATTGGTGAGTCGCCAGATTTTAGTTTTGAAGCAAACTCAAACATGTTCACAGAGTCTGACGTCAACATAAACACATACCGGTGTTGTAAATCAATATCTGGTCAAAATACTGTTTCTGAAACTTTAATATTCTATGAAAATCCACCAGTGCAACCAATCAAAGCTAATAATGTGTACAGCATGCTGAAAAAAACTTTAGAAACAGCAATTTATTGTATCTTTTTAAAAAAAATAGAAAATTATATATATGTTTATTGTTTAAGAAAGCTGCTTTTAACATAATGACAGTTATATTTCCTTGGGGATTAAACAATAATCGAAACAACATTTACATTCTAATCAGTGCATTAAGGAGAATGATGTAATGGCACGGCCATCTTAGAATTCAGAAAAAGGTTACAGATAATGATCAAACCTGGTCATGTTTGCTATATTGATGCGGTCGAGTGGTGAAAGCAAAAAAGGTCTAAGTGCATATAAATAAAGAAGCACTTAGACCTTTTTTACTTTCACCCCTCGAAGTGTAGACGTAATTACAATCCTATATATTCAGTAAAATATGAGTTTTAAAACAAAAAAAACACAAACATTCAGCATGATAATTATTACTACATGTATTATAAATGTTGAATGGTTTCAGAAATCAGTAAAATACATCATATATGTTTTTGTTTTGGTTCATTTCTTCTTCCCATACATCCTTAACCACCCCTCTACCATCCGACCCCTACCTCCGCACTCCCCACCCCGACCTCCACTTCCCGACCCCGACCTCTGCTTGCCCCACCCCGAACTCCGCTCCCCCAATACGACCTCCGCTAGCCATACTCCGACCTCCGCTCCCCCACTACGACCTCCGCTCCTCCACCCGACATCCACTCCCCAAATCCTGACCTCCACTCGCCCCACCCCGACCTCCGCTCCCCCTCCCGACCACTGCTCGCCCCACCCCGACCTCTGCTCCTCAAACACGGCTTCCGCTCGCCCCACCCCGACCTCCGTCCCCCATACGACCTCCGCTCGCCTCACCACGACCTCCGCTTTCCCCACCCTGACATTCGCTCCCCATCACCACGACCTCCGCTCGCCCAACGCGACATCCGCTCGCCCCATCCCGACTTTCGCTCTCTCCCACCCCAACCTCCGTTCGCTCCACCACGATTTCCGCTTCCACAACCCGACGTCCACTCCCCCATCCTGACCTCCGCTCGCCCCTCCGTGGTTCTCTTCACTAAATAGCATACACAGCTCTCAAAAAGTTTTCTGTTCCTTTATGTCAATTTCAACAACAGATGAAATTTTGTCAACCGTTAAATATTTGTATCCCACAATGGACACTGGAAAACTAGACGTTAATATTCTATAGTTACTTAGATAATATCCATTGTAATGCTACATCTGCATTTATTATTGGTAGATTTGCGACTCTATTGTAAAATTGTACAGTTTGTATTTTGGGCCAGAGGCTTATTTTACCAAATAAATAAACTAAACTATGATATTTCAAATTCTACTCTTCTTCAGAACCCACAACTGTCCATTCTCCAAACCCTTTTTCTTTATCCCAGCCTTTTGTTCTTTCTTTCAGTATTTTGTTCTTTCTCTCGGCCTTTTGTTCTTTCTTCAAGCCTAATATACTTTCTCCTAGCCTTTTTTACTTTCTACCAGCATATTATACTGTCTCCCAGCCCTTTGTTTTTTCTCCCAGCCTTTTGTTCTTTCTACCAGCCTTTTGTTCTTTCTCCCAGCATATTATATTTTCTCCCAGTCTTTTGGACTTTCTCCCAGCCTATTATACTTTCTCCGGGTCTTTTGTACTTACTACCAGTTTTTGTTCTTTCTCCCAGCCTTTTGTTCTTTCTCCCAGCCTTTGTACTAACTCCCGTATTTTTGTACTTTCTCCCTTCTGCCAGCCTTTTGTACTTTCTCATGGCCTGATGTACTTTCTCCCAGCCTTTTGTTTCTCCCAGCCTTTTGTACTTTCTCCTGTTTTTTTGTACTTTCTCCCTTCTCCCAGCCTTTTGTACGTTCTCCTGGCCTGATGTACTTTCTCCCAGCCTTTTGTTCTTTCTCCCAGCCTTCTTTTGTACTTTTTCCAAGCCGCCTTTTGTACTTTCTTCCGGCGCCTTTTGTACTTTCTCCCAGCCTTTTGTTTTTTTATCTTGGCCTATTGAACCTTCTCCCAGCCTTTTGTTCTTTCTCCCAGCCGTTTTTTGTACTTTCTTTCAGCCGCAATTTATTCTTCTTTGTTCCAGCCTTTTGTTCTTTCTCCCGGCTTTTTGTTCTTTCTCCCAGCCTTTCGTTCTTTCTCCCAGCCTTTTTTTCTTTCTCATAGCCTTTTGTTCTTTCTCCCAGCCGCCTTTTGTACTATTTCCCATCATTTGTTCTTTCTCCCAGCCTCTAATTCTTTCTCCCGGCATTTTGTTCTTTCTCCCAGCCTATTGTTCTTTCTCCCGGCATTTTGTTCTTTCTCCCGGCATTTTGTTCTTTTTCCAGCCGCCTTTTGTTCTTTCTCCCAGCGTTTTGTACTTTCCCCCAACCTTTTGTTCTTTCTTCCAGAATTTTGTACTTTCATCCAGCCTTTTGTACTTTCTCCCAGCCTTTTGTACTTTCTCCCAGCCTTTTGTGTTTTCTCCTGGCCTTTTGTACTTTGTACTTTCTCCCGGCCTTTTGTTCTATCTCCAGAGCTTTTGGTCCTTCTCCAAACCTTTTGTACTTTCTTCCAGCCGTTTCTTCTTTCCTAGCCTTTCACTCGGACTTTTGTACTTTCTCCCAGCCATTTATGTTTTCTCCCAGCCTTTTGTGTTTTTTTGTGAATGAGGGATTTTTGCTATAGTTTCAGAAATAAATTGATAGTTATAATAAATGCAGTAATAATTATCATGATAAAAGTTTGTGATTTTTTTTTGTGTTTTAAAGCACAAATATTACTAAATAAACAGGCTTGTAATAACGTCTGCACTTGAACTGCATCAATATTGCATACGTTGCCAAGTTGTCTTTTACAAAAACAAATCAAGATATGGTGATTTTAAGAAATCTGTGATGGCTGTGCCATTACATTAACCTTAACTTGAACTTAATTGTTGTGAAAAGTTAAAATGACACGTTGTTACAGCTAGTGGGACTTTAAGTGCACCAAATACGGTATTTCAGGTTGCCTTCTGGTGCAGACACTAAGACTCCATGCCCTGAAGAGTTCTTCCGGTTGTTCCATCGGTTCACAGTTTCCCAGAGTAAAACTGAGAAATGACTCTGACACGCTTCTCATACCGGATGATGACGTACTGAGAAATATGAATCACGTGGATTTGTTGTCACTGTTTTCCAGGTGGGTGGGAGAATTATAACATTGACCATTTAGATAAACTCATTAAACTGTAATTAATTTTTCAACAAATGATGCGTTCTACAACTTAAAAACGTATTTAAGAAATCATTAAAGTAACAATAAAGACAATTTATAAGACAAGTTTCAAGATACAACGATAGATACAATAGATAATCAGTCAAAACTTAGTTAAGATTTTAAACATTCAAGTAAAATATCGGGGAAGAAGCCCGATTTTTTTAAAAACGTAACATTCTAAATTATGGGACACTTATTTGATTCCAACTACAGATATACAAATACAATACAAATGTTGTGCAAAAACATAGAGCGAGTTGGTAACCTGGACGAGGGAGGAAAAGACATGTGCATTGACGCGTCCGTATTGCCCAAGGAACAATGTTTAGTGTATTCCGTCGGGTAAGAAAGCTATTAACTCACTTTAATTCACAATCTGTAATAATGATATAAAATAAATAATTGTTGTCACAATCTATCGCTGATCTTCAATAACTTACATATCATGGTACTTTTCCATTCAACATTGCAGTTATATTGATGCTATATCTGAACCCAAGGCTTATTTAACAAAATGTTTAATTATCTGAAACCTTACTATTCATTCAACTGCTGGTACTTCATGACTTTTTTTCTCAAGTTACACGTTTACATATATAATATTACTGTTTCTCTTAACAGTGTAATGAGACATAAATGTACTGTTTAACTCAACTGTCAAGAAAAATTATATATACTTGTTATAGTACATATAAATGTACTGTTTTACTCAACTGCCAAGAAAAATTATATATTCTTGTTATAGTACCTATAAATGTACTGTTTTACTCAACTGTTAGTCTATGAAAAAAATGTCACCGTTATTAGACTATAATGACAATATATCCCACATTACTGTTGTTTTCTCCGTTGTTGGTCTAAATTGATTGTCACCTTTGTTTTAGAATGACGGTGTCGCATTTGTATACGTGCATTAGTATTTCTGTTCCATTAAACTATTTATTGACGTTAGGTTTATATGTAAGTCGCTGCTAATACCATTATTTCCTTCAACTAGTGATCTCTTATAAAGACGATACAACAAATATACTTAAACATTTTCAACAAACACGTGCGTTACTGTTTCAGGTCTAACAACCAGTTCGATTTCGAGGAAGACATTATCCGGCTCTTCGGATGCGACGTCCGAACGTTTGATCCAAGGTAAAATGTCACTGCTTCACACTGTCACATGTTTATCTTGTAAAACCAAAGTTTCTTAAAAAAGTACAGGCAAACTAATACAAAATAGAATACTTGGTTAAGATGATACAGGCAATTAACAGCCTTAGGCATCATATTTTAGGCTAAAAAATTAAAGCCAACGGCAAACATTTTCAACCAACATATCACTAACACTGCAAAAATGGTAGCCACAATGCCAACGCCCAGTAAAGACAAAATCTACACTCGTGTGGGAACGGTAATCACATAGAGACTGCCTTAAGCTCATATAAACGGTATTAAAAGTTTCACTGGCGGATCTAGAGGTTGAGACAGGCGCTCTGGACCCCTCCCCTGGGATATTATTCTTTATAAATGAGAGATACATATTTAGGTACCAGGCATTAAACGTGTTTGCTGCGTATCGGTATTGATGAATGCAGCCTTGGTGAAATGTATATTGATCAAGTGCGAAACGACTACTGGGCGAACAGGAAAGATGAAATCACCGTAGTCCATTGAGAAAGTTATGGTTACTTCAGTGATATCCTATAAAAATGAATGTCCCTTGTTCGCGCAAGAACATGCACGTTTTTGATTTGTACTGTTTCACTACTAAATCATGAATATGTAGCCATTGTACTAAAATACCACAAATGACCTGACCCGAAAACGATACATACCACATGGCGTTGTTTGTCCAAATAAAATAGGTTTACCTAGACATAGTCAGCTTGTCTAAGGACAATGTCGGCACTGAAACCAATATCGATTGCTGGCTGGATTATAGACTTATTCGACTGACAGCTTGCGTCGTTCCGTGTGTTACAGATAATGCATACTTATCACATTTTAATTATCTTTTTCAGTATGAACTATCTTAGACCGCGGAAAATCAAGAATCCTAAAGGATGTAAATTCTATAATTTTGGTCTAGCTGATATAGATTTACTTACAAATCATGATAATACACGAGGTCTGAAGTACGATAGATGGCAGGTCCATACAATGAATACCATCCTGCACAAGCTGGGCCACACTGAGGTATGAAATACAAGATATCGGATTTCTTACAATTAAAACTGAATCTTTTAGCACACGAATAAAATGTCCTGTCAGTCTGTTTACAATTTCTACTTGTTTTTTAGCCTTTGAAAGGGCATGGGAATTGTGCATTATGAACTAAAGCCCCGTACAATTGCACAACATTTACACACGTAATTTTTACATATATGCAAATTTTGCTCATGTGTGCAAAATATTTTACTAAGCGTTCACATATCATTGAAGATCAACATATCATTTCAATCAAAATGAATGGACTCTTTAGGTTTAGGCGAAACAGAATGTTTCCGTATTACATTGGTTGAGGCTTTGCTGTTGGATTTGGACATGAAAAGAAGATATGGAGCAGACCTCAATCAGATTGGTATGACCGTGTTGTTTGGGACATCTTTGAAAATGAACAATGGGTTAAAAACTTCAGAATGAGAAGGCAGACGTTCAATTCCATAAGCAGGGCCCTTAAAGCTAGCTTGTCTTCACATGATAAGGTTGTACGAGAAGCTATTGATGTACAAAAGCAAGTTGCTACTACCCTTTATTGATTTGCTTTCTCAGGGTTTGCTTTCTCGGGTAATACACATGTCTTACTTTCAATATATGCAAAGGTTAACTTGCATGTGGGCTCCATTAGGTGCACATTTGCATATTGAGTGCATTTACTCACGTATGTAAATTGTTCACATATGTACCTGTGAGCAAATTAGCATATATGCAAATAAATACTCCTGTGTGCAAATAGGTGCATGTGTACGGGGCTTAAGTTCACTTAAGTTATGACCTTAGGATAAAATTTGATTATAAGAATTTTATTTTGATCATTTGAAAATTGTCTACTCTGTAAAGGCTAGAGTATATATATCTGCATAACTGCACCACATTATATTATTGTATCGAAGTTCAAGCCATGAACCTAGCGTCAAATTGGCACCGGCCGAGTGGCTTATCAGTTTAACATGAGTAAACTTTACTTATTAAACATTTATCAAGAATTCGAGAGCCAAATTTGCTAATATAAGTTTAGCTATGGACTCAGTATGAATTTGAATTTTACATTCTAGTAATACTACAGAAAAGCAAGACATTCTCATTTTCTTACTAATATCTAGTATAGGAATTATTTTAGTCGTCTTGATATCTACAATTTCGTCTAGTCAGTTTATATTTGATTATTTCAAATATTTACATCTTCACAAAAGGCCAGCAGGGGTCATACAACGGATAAAATTGTGAACTTTCAAAAATCGTTTTACCAAAAGCTGTAAAAACAAATCAATTCAATTTTTTTTAAATACTCCGTTTGCGTAGGTGTTTCAAGTTAATTTAATAAAGGGTTTATGATCTGCCTGGATCCCACTTTTTTTCAAATGTGATCGTAATTCGGCTTAAATTATCAAATTCGTTCAAATAAACGAACTTGAACTTATTTTGGGCCTGCAAAGGAATTATAATTTTATATACTGCTATAGTTTTATACAATGGCATTTTCAATTTGGTTCTTTAAAGGACATAAGTAGCCATTTCAATAAATCTTTTAGGAGACCAACATGCAATACTACATCTAAGGTCTAGGACTTGAACTTTCAGAGAATTTTTTTTAAAGTTTCACTTAAAATGTGGCAGGGACATTTGTGATCAAATCATGTTGGTTCAAGAACTTATCCGGGGTCTTGTGGTTATATAACTGCTGAGTATGTTAAGTTCATATTCAATGAAAAAATGGAGGTGTTATTGCGGCTACAACACTTTCCCTATATAACTCTATGTAAAACAGTGACCCCTGTGGCGGCCCAAATATGACCACAGGGACTCGACATCAATAAAGCTTTTAGGGGACCTAATTTCAATGCTGCTTGTAAAATATCTAAAGTATATACCTTAAACTTCTAGAGAAAATGTTTTCGCTTCGAATATGCTTATAAGTCTTGTGGCGGGGGCATTTGTGGTCATATCTCTCTGGTTCAAGAACTCGTCCAAAATATTGTGGTTATAAAACTGCTTTGCAAGTTTGGTTTAGATTCAATGGAAAATTTAGGTGCTATCGCGTCTACAAGAAAAAGTAAACGGACGGACGACGACGACGGACGGCGGATGACGGACATTTTACCATGACATAAGCCTTGCTGGCCTTTGGCCAGTATAGCTAAACACTGGTAAACATTATCATTAGTGTTTTCAAATTGATTAATATAAAGCGACAAGGATCCACTCGGGTCACACTGACCACAAAAAGGGCTAAAATTGTTAACATTAACACCCAATTAGGCATTGACATATTTTAAATGCTCTTCATTTGTTTGGTCCATTAAAAACAGTGATGTGGTGAGCAACGTTAACCCAGATGGACCTCTTGTTTTGTACTCTGGTTACAATTACCCCAAATGAGACAATTGTATTTGTTTCAGTGAGAACTAAGCTAACAGCTCATTATTACAGAGTAATATATATTTTTTTCTTGAAGGTGCACAAAACCAATCCCTAATCTATTTCTTGAGATGAACTCCAAGGGCCAGACGCGGTACTTTAATATATATGTTTTTTTATCATTTTGACTACTGCTAAAGAATAAATGCTATCGAGTGTTATTTTTTCTGAAAATAAATTGTGATACCTTATCAACATTGCTTAGGCAGACTGCATTTATTTGGACATTCGTATTTCGTCCTTTGATATAAAGTAAAACCTGTTTTAGTGGTCATCTCTATGTGACAACCGCTTGTCTTAAACAGACACATTTTCTATTTGCCATATTTATATTATTAGTTATAATAATCCTGTATTAAACAGCCACCTGCTTTACAAGGTCATTTTTGCTCAATCCCGTAAGTAGCTGCTTAAGACAGGTTGCTGTTTAATAAAGGTGACCACTAACAGAGGTTTGACTGTAGTTAAAAAAATTTTTTAAAATTAATAATGCAATTACTTGTAGTAATGTACTCGTATCTATCTTAATTAGTTGTTTGAAATAAGCATATATTCTCGGGTTTAAAATACCTTTTTACAGTATGATACCACTTAGTTTAAAAAGACCTCACCTATACCGCCGATATGTTTTGATCTCAGCAGTAAAACTGTACAATCATATCAAACATCATATATTATGGATATTCTGTTCAGGAACTTATATTGTATTTTGTCTCTGTTATATATAGTTACGTTATATTGTTGACAAAATACTTAATCGTGCACCGCGATAAAGTCACTCATTGGTCAGTATAGGGTTATGCTAAAACATTGACGAATAAAACACAAAATGCCGACCTGTATTTTAACGAATTTCTCGATAAATAAGATAAACTACATGGACGGAGTCAAGCATTATCTTCGAATGTGACCTTTCTTATTCTAATAAAAAATCATTCCATCATTTGCTGAACAGAAAGTTATAGGTGATGCATCTTCAAGGTGGACTGCAAAAAAGAATGATTTGAACATACTTTGTTTGTGGATATAATATTTTGAATAAATATTGCTTATACAGATACAATACTAACCGTACCCGTGTCTGTATCCTATATTGAAGATATCTGATATTGATAGGAAAAAATAGTTTCTTATTTGCTTTATTAAACATTACTTTCTAATTAAATATATACACGGTTTCAATTAATTGATTCAAATCAGTTGAACCCCTAACTGTAGATATAATTTAGATTACATAAAAAACAAAACAAAAGTTGACTGACATGCTTATTTCTAAAGGTAAACAAGTCATACACAGGATTTTCCTTATAAGTGAAGCATTCACAAAATTGATGCTACAAAACCAAATTTTCATATCGAATATATGTATTACTATTTTTCTGTTTCTCAATTGCCAGTGTGATACAAATACTAACTCTTGTATGACACAACTGTTAAATAATATTTCTGATAACAGTAGGTCTTGAACTTGGAATACAGATAAACAATACGTCTCAGATTTGTAATGACACTTTTATTATTCAAAAACTTTTATAATTAACATATATCATAAAATTATTAACATAATTTAACAAGTGCTATTTAATTTAAGCACATTCAACTTATAAATAATGTAGTCAGTATATCAAAAGTAATGTCTGCTTATTATCTAACAATTCCACATTGCTACAAAATATGTGAATCTTTAACTTTAATATATTTAACAATTACGACAGTTACAAGTAATTTCATATTAAAATAATTAAATTTATTTACCTTGAAATAGAGATAAACTTTACGACTCAGATTTGTAATAATAGCACTTAAGTTTCCAAAGAGGTGTTCCAGTTGGAAACGAAATCTGAGCGCGTTTGTTCACAGACATAGACATATTTTATTGACTTAAACTTTACGGTTTCTCATCATTTTACATACAATTTACAATATTTTTTGCACATGACAGATATAAACATTATAAACATTAAATTTTGCAAAAGTATAAAATGTTTAGTATCAGGTGAGATCACGTGGTTTGGAAAAGAATGGACGTTGTTTACATCGGTGGTGATAAACTTTAAAAGTGTTGTGTTTTAAATGGATTATATGGACAAAAGTTGCACCAAATCGTTAGTAGCACTTTTTCTGAATTTACAAGTATAAAATATTTGAACAAATTTACTTGAAAAAGTATCGTAAAGCGTAAATATAGCTGACGAACATGTATACTTTTTGAGTGTGCGAGTTACGATAACACGGCCACTAACATCGTCCATTGTCCTTGTGCATCGGAGTGTGAACGTGAGCGAGGTAGTCATTGTAACTCAACCTATCATTCATAAAAAATCAACGGAAACATTTTCGGGTCATAATGTTTCGAAGTTGACTTGTGTTAACCGCAGAACTGTTTTGTACCACCAACACTTGTTTATATTTGACAGCCGTTCTATAAACATGGGCATCGATTTGATATTATACCGTGCACATATAGGTGTTCATAAAGACAAAGGTAGTAGGGCTCGTCATAACATTTCAAAAACACCATATACGCCATATACTTGTCAGTCAGACATCCACTTTATAACTATTATGTGCTGCTTGGTACTAACCAATATAGTAGTGATCACTTACACATTATTGTGGTCATTAGACATTGCAGTCAATGCTAACATGTGATGATTCGTTAACAGGAAAGCCTATTGGTTGTTACACATCTACGGATAAATACATGTCCATCGGGTCAAACATTTGTTCGGGTAAGCAGAACGTGTATAGGTCATACCCAAAACTACGGCTTATATTATCGACAGATGTTGAGACGAATCCAGGTCCATCTGATGAAACTCGACAAATACTTGAGACTATTGCAGACACAAAAGCTAGTACAACAAATGAAATTAGACAAGTAAAAGATGAAGTACTGCAGGTAAAAAATGAAATGATGACTATTAAATCGGAAGTTTCCAAAATTAAATCTACAGTGAAACACGTTGAAGAAAAACAGTATTCTTTTGAAAAACGCCTTAACAATATGGAGTAAAAATTTAAAGAATTGTCGACAATTCAAGAAATGCTTCAATCAGATCTTTACAAATGGACTTTGATAAAAAGTACAACGAGTTTGAAAACCTGGAAAAAAATGTTGATTATCTTGAAGTACAGTCTCGCAAAAATGCTTTACGAATATTTGGCTTGGAAGAAGAAAATTTTGAAACCGAAACTGTCAGAAAATCTGTCGTTATGGAAAAAGTTGTCAAGGTCGCTTGTCCTGATAAAGAATATGGTACTGACATAATTATAAGTGCAATTCGAATTGGTTCTATTGATAAAAAGCCACGTATGATGCTTGTAAAGTTTTCTAACTGGCAACAAAAGATCGAATTGTTTAGCGGACGAGATGAACTACGGAAGGCGGGCATTCGGATATCAAATGATTTGATATCTAAACAAAGAAAACAACTGAAAGATTTGAGCAGTAGAGGTCTAGGTGGTTATTTCTGCGAGTTGCAGACCTACCAAAAATCTAAAAGGAATGACTTCATCAGAACCCGTATATTCAAAAAGGGTGTTCGAACTCTAGCCTCAATAAATGAAACTGTACATGGAAAAAATGACATGGAAATAACTCAGTCAGTAAATTCACTAGCACTCGAAAATGCTCAGGATAATCACACGTTGATTAATGCCAGTGGAGAAGTATTCTAGCAGTCAGGTCAACGCCCACCAGATAACAATCATACCATATCTATAACATGTTGGAACATTGAAGGGATAAGAAATAAATTGTCTGATAATGACTTTATGTCTTACATACTGAATTTTGATATTATAATATTGTTAGAATCATGGGAACATGGATTCGAGGATATCAATAAAAAGTTTCCAAATCACATTTATTTTATTTGTCCTGCCAAATTGTCTATACATGGTGGTAGAAACATGGGTGGAGTTGTGGTTATTATACGCAGTGTATATAAACAGAATGTAAAACAATTATCTGATAGTTTTGAATTTGGAGTATTAGTAAAAATTAACAAAAGTATACTTAATATGAATATTGATATTATACTTATAGGTGTGTATATACCACCAGAAAACTCTCCTTTTTATAGGGGTATATGATCAGGTTTCAAAGTATAGAAAATGAAATGGTTGAAATTCAGACTTAATTCCCAGGATGTAACATTCTTCTCGCTGGTGACTTTAATGCGCGCACATCAACGCTACATGATTTTACCGACATAGATTTACATATAACAGAATTAAGTGAATACGAAGATATATTAAATGGGGACATCGGTATAAAGAGAGAATCATGTGATGACAAAATTAATAAATTTGGTAAAGAACTTCTAGAATTTTGTAAAACTTATAGATTTTATATTGTAAATGGAAGGTTTGGTAGCGATAAAGGAACTGGACAGTTTACATATATAAGCCAGTCTGGCTGTAGTGTCATAGATTATTATCTTATCTCTAAAAGCCTTATCGATTCCATAGGAAATTTTGAAGTGGATGACAGAACTGAGTGTAAACATCTCCCAATCAATTTGTACTTACATTCATGTAATTTAGTAAAGTTTGATCAGGTTGACGATCAGAGTAGTAGTGTCACTGAATATAAATATGAATTTGGTGATGAACATGTGGAGGAATTCAGAAACATTTAACGCGAAAATGTACTGGAGGGCAAATTAGATAGCGTAGATGATATGATTGATGACAGAGAAACGAATATCAATTGCGTTATAAATGACTTTGTTAAAATTATGGATGAAGCATGTGATCAATTTAAATACAAGAAACAAGTAAAAAATAAGCCTTCAACCAATCAAAAGTGGTTCGATAGTGAATGTCGCATCCTTAAAAATGATAAAAGCCGATGTTTACGTCATTTTCGCACGACTAGAGCCATTGATGAGTTAAATGCATACATTTGTGCAAAGAAGGTTTTCAAAACTGTGTGCGGTAAAAAGAAATATTTTTTATAATAAAAGTGTTCTTAATTCAATAGTAGAATCAACTAAGAACTCAAAACATTTTTGGAATAAAAATAAAGCATGTAACCCAAAGAATCCTATTGCCAAATCTAAAATATACAATGACACTTGGTTTAATCATTTTAAAGCGCTATTTAACCAGTTTGATGATATAAATGATGACAATGATGGAAATAATGATATTAACTTTGAAGAAATAAACGTTGATTCAAATTCCATAGATAGTTTTATATTTAACTCGTAAATTACAGCTGACGAGGTCATGGATGCAGTGAGACGTTTGAGGAAGAACAAAGCTTCATCGGGTGTACTAATTGCTGAACATTTTATTTACAGTATAGACATTATGTTGCCATATTTTAGTAAACTTTTCAATAGAATGTTTTCAAGAAGAGAATTCCCAGATAAATGGGCAAACTCCATCTTAGTACCTATCCATAAAAAAGGATCATTTAACTATCCAGATAATTACAGATTTATATCATTACTAGACACTTTTAGTAAGATATATATTAGCATACTTACTAAACGGATAACATTCTATTCAACAATATTTGATAAAATATCTGAGTCACAAGGGTGGTTTTGCGCTCAGAATACTCTACTATTGATAATTAACGAACTGAGCGATGAAATTAATAATAGTGGAATACATGGAGTTCAGTTGACACCTGATATTGTGGAAATACTATTGTTGTTGTTTGCTGATGACATTGCATTAGTCTCAGATACTGTTAATGGTTTACAAAAGCAGTTAGACTTACTATTTAAATATTGTACAACATGGAAATTGAAAGTGAATATAAAGAAAACAAAAATTGTCGTGTTTAAAAATGGGGGATGCCTAGCAAGAGCGGAGAAGTGGTCATATAATGGATCACTTATTGATAATGTAAACGGTTTTAATTATGTTGGTTTGTATTTTACCAGTCAGTTATCTATGTGCCAGATGGCGAATGCATTAGCGATAAAGGCTAAACGAGTGCTAGTAACAATGCTTAATTCATTGAGTGAGCTAGGCCCATTACCTCATAGTGTATTTTTTAAACTATTTGATACAAAGATTAGTCCAATATTGTTTTAAGGTTCAGAACTGTGGGGTTTCGATAAAATGGGATGTATAGATAGAGTCCATTTATATGCTTGTAAAAGATTTATGAATGCATCTATAAAATCTTGTAATGCTGCAGTTATAGGTGACTGTGGCCGGTACCTTATGCACATACCTGCCAGCAAATGTTGTATAAAATATTGGTGTAAAATATTAAAAATGCCTAGCACGAGATATGTTAGAAAATGTTATGATATGTTAGTCCTTTTAGACAGTCAAGGATACAAAAATTGGGTGTCTAAACTTAAACACAACTTGTATTCAAATGGATTTGGTTATGTTTGGGAACAACAACATGTGAAAATACAAAACTGTTTATAAACAGATATTATATTAGACTTACAGATCAATTTAAACAAAGCTGGAGTGGATTGGTAGAGGGTAATGCAAAATTAAATTTATATAAGTATTTTAAACAAGAACTTATTATGGAACCTTATTTAAATGTATTAGATGTAAAGCGATTTAGAATAGCAATGGTAGCATTTAGAACCTCATCTCATTGTCTACTTATAGAACGAGGAAGACATATAGGTATTCCAAAAGAAAGGCGTCTATGTTTTCATTGTAAAACATTAATTGAAGACGAATATCATTTTTTACTGATATGTCCACTATATCATGATTTAAGATCACTTTATAAGAAATATTTCACACTTCCCAGTAAAAACAAGTTCTATATTATTATGTCATGTAAATGTGAAAATGTTATAAATGTGTAGCTATGTTTCTTTATTAAGCTTTTATCAAAAGAAGCCAATTGGTCAAAGATTAATATCATTATAAAGTCATGATATTATTATGTTTATGTCATAGTTTTTGAATGTATTCAAATGTATTTGAATGTAATGTATAGTTACTAAAATTCCAAATCACCTGTAAATGATGTGCTATTATATTGTACATATGTAATGTGTGTGGGCCGGAGGCCTGAGTCACTAATAAAGAATTGAGAATTGAGATATATAGACGTGTCTGTAAAACAAAATATATTAAGTAACAAAAAACATAATGCGTAATGTTTTCGTTCACAATAAATCAAGATAGTTTTCATTTTACATTTCTGTATAAAATGTTTAGAACTATATTTGAAATGAGATCTTAATTCTAGTTTTGAATAAAACAATCAACTACTCTTTGGCGAAATATTGAAATAAATGTTTTATTAATACCATTAGTTGGTTCATGCCAAACATACATAAACCCATAGTTATGTAACATACATTTTACATTTGACAACCAATTTATTTCCCCATTTTCACAGTCTTCATATGTTCTCTTATAAACACAATTTAAAATCACATTATCGGACTTTAATATCCTTATCTAGTATTTGAATATCCTTATAAATCTTGATAAAAAGCGGATAGCGACCAAGTTCTCCATAGACACCTGCATTGCTCGTTGTTAACTTAACATCTAAAGTATTCTTACAGAACTTTAAATGTATTCTCTCGATATCATTTGGACTTAGTGGATCTCCATACCTCACTCCCATAACTAAGAATAGATGTAACAAAAGCATCAAATAATTGCAAAGATATTTTTGGACGAATTAAAAAATTAATTTTAATTAAGTATTTGAAGTTGAAAGATTCATTGTTTTTAACGCTTTACCGCAAACATATTGTTAATTCAATGTAAATATATCCGTATAATTAAAAACAACACCTAGATAATTAAAACCATCTACAATATCCAATAACATTTCATTATAGTGGAAACGTTTGGATTCTTTTAATCTTTTTTGCGAAAACCACGACTTTTGTCTTTTCGGTATTTACTTGAAGACCCCAAATATCGCAATAATCATATACTCTATCAATACTTCTTTGCAGATCCTCCGGGCTTGAATCATGTCTTCAACAAAAAGCAATAATATTAAAGTAATATCGTCTAAAGACATTCCACAATTTACTCTATTTTGTAAAAAGAGCTTAATGTCCTTCCATGTACAGAGCAAACATGATCGGCGACATTATTTCTCCTTGCTTTAAGCCTATTGAAATATTGAAAAAGTCCGAACAAGATCCACATAATTTAACACAAGATTTAACAGAATGATACATTGATCAAATAATCCTAAGCATTTTCCCCTTCACGCCTAATTTAAATAACTCGAACCACATTGCGTGCCCATCAATTGAATCAAAGTTTTTTTTAATATCAATAAAAGCGCAATATACACGATTTTTATTGTTAAGAACTTTATCGATAATACATTGGAGTATAAATATAGCATTTGTGGTTGATTTTCCCTTTCTAAAACCAAATTGAGCATCTGATATAACATTATTTTCATCAACACCATTTATTTACTCGCTCATTAATAACACTAGTGAAAAGTTTGACCATACAACTAACTTGTGTTATTCCCCGGTAATTATTAACCTCATCTTTGTCACACTTTTTGTGTAGTGGAATAAAATAATCCTTAGTCCATTCATCTGGAAAACACTCAGTATCAAAAGTAATATTAAAAATGTCTATAAGATGAGGCGATAATATATCGCAAGTTGATATAAAATATTCATTAAGCATATTATCTCCAGCGACCTTCTTTTTCTTTAACGCTCGGATCGCGACTTCAACTTCTCGGACACTTATACGTCTATCTAGTACTTCGAAAACTGGGTCGTCCTGATTGAAATCATGAGTTTGGTTAAAAGTTTCGGCATCATCGGAAATAGTAACAGGTATATCTTTGAAAAAAAATTACAAAATATGTATTAAAATCATATAAAGAAATGTCTGGGAGAGTTTTTCTTTTGATAACGCGTCTCCAAAAATTACATGGTCTGGAAAAACGCATACTTTCCAACTCTTTCATTTGTTTGTATTCATAAGCACGTTTCTTTTTTTTCAATAAGTTTTGTTAAGCAATCTTGTTATCAGCAAGTAACGTTCTGTTCACATCTGACTTATTTAGATTAAAAGTATATAATGCTTCTTTATACCGCTTTTTAGCTTGAATACACTCCCTATCAAACCACCGCTTTGTATCACTGTTCTGAATGTTAAACTTTGAACCCGAAACATTGTATTTCCCGTTAAAAAGCGGATCGGCCACTTCGCGGATTGTATTCGTAAATTTTACAATAAGATTATTAATACTTAACGGACTATTTTTATCGACTAGTATCTAAAAAAATATTGAACTGTGGTAATTTGTCCTTTGTACGCTTTGTCCTCTTGTGTCTGAATTTCCTATAAAAGTAATAGCATTTATAACCTGGAAGTCAATGTCACTGTTCTCTGAGGTCCATGATTCTGATAATACTATGGATATCGTTTTTACACAAATCATTTACGAAATCAGCATTCTCCTTCTTAAAATCATTCAGTCCATTACAATTCCTTACTAGAATCTTGAGTTCATTCTCTACATTGTTACTTCATTTAACTTTAAGTAAACATTACAATTTATATAATAATATAACAATATATTACCTATATATATATATATATATATATATATATATATATATATACACACGCTTCTAAATACTACGTGATAAGTATCTGTATGCTAATACACATGTTTATACAAATTAAACTTTCATGACTTTACATTTAATACAATGCCTTATTTTCAAAATATGTATTTCTAATAATCGCCATTTGGTGCAATAATTCTGGTAACACTTGTTTCAGTTGTCACAATAATTGTTTTTACATCGACTTTGAAACACGTTTTTACATCTGTCTTTATGGGTGGAACCAGCAATTGTCATATAGAGATACAGTAATCAAGTACACAACACATGACCGTGGTTAGGGATCGAATGCATGGCCCTCAATTATACAACCCGTTGCTCTATATCCAGAGGCGTTCCTAGAAGATGTTTTAGTATACGCCTGGGGGAGGGTGTGGAAATGGGTTGTCCCCGTCGTATTTGCAGGGAGTTAAGGGCCCTACCTCGAGATTGTTTTTCTTTAATGGTACTGGAAATGAGTGGTTTTTAGCGACTTTGACACAGACTGTGAAGTCATTCAAATTACCAGACATTATACGGGTTTTCTATTACCTAAATCACGAACCCCTTACCCAATACCCAAACTCGGATTAATTTTTTTATTGCTTTTTCGAATTTTAACCTTTTTTTATTTTCTGCACTCAACTTTAAGTATAATTCTGGTTGTATATAAGTATGCCTAAGAACGCCCCTGTGTCATCCAAACTACGTGCTCCTTAATTGTAAATATAATTTTCTTATTACTAATAGTATACTATTTTCGTTCTCTTTTTTTAACTGTCTTGAACCAATGTTAATATTGTAATTTCAGAGCATCATAGACGTACTTAAGATAGATATTGAAGGAGACGAATGGAAAGCGCTTGCACACATGAAACGTAACGGAACCTTATCTAACGTGCGCCAACTGCTAGTGGAGTTTCATTTTTGGCAAACCTATTCGAAAGAACGTCACGCGGAATCGCTGGCCACGTTTCGGCACTTGTATGAAGCAGGTTTTCGCATTTACAACAGGGAACGTGTCATATATCCCGCGGGCATAGGCTTTGTGAAAGAGTTGGGGAAAAAAATTGCTTATCAAGTTGAAATTTGTTTTATAAATATAAACCTTCTATAGGGAATTATAGATAAATTATATATTTGATTTGAAGAAATGAGTTTCGGTGGTCTAATAGAGTATGCTTGCTCTAAGACACAGAGGTTCGCGTTTCGAATTCGGTGGGGTTTCGTCCTGGTTATTTTTCAATCAATGCCTTTTTTCGGGCAAGGTTGTGGGAAAACTTGCAATCCTTCAGAAAAGAAATAAGTACAAAAATGTAAAATTAGTTAGAAAGAGTCTGGATTTAGTGAGAGGTCGACGAAATAATGGTCAAAATATGCTTAGAACGTATAAACGTTTCAAATCCAAATATATTGCTGAGTCGTATTGTAAAGTCATTTTACCCTTAAACCATAGTTCAGATGTGGGTTAGCTCCCTTAAAATAGAAACGGGTCGATATGAAAATTTATCTGAGAATGAACGGTTATATCCATTTTGTAAAGTGACATTGAAACTGAATTACATGCACTATTAAAATGTAGACATTCTGTTGAAACATGCAAAACAATGATTGCTTAGGGTACAATTTTATGTAACGATGATAAATATTGTAATATTTCATTTAGATGTATAAGTCGTTTTAATACTGTGCTGAGAAGTCGGTGCTAATCTGTTCACTGTAGATTTGATCTCGAGTGATATTCGATTATTAAATTAATTCTAACTTTTGAATAGCAGTTGCGTTACAGCACGTTTTCTCCTCCTCACATTGTAATCACATATACTCTTAATAAAGTTTTAGACTATATGTCAAGATAAGCACCGACCTCTCATGTTTTAATGTCATACAGTCGTTTACACTTGTATTGTTGAATAGTTTCTCTTTTAAATTTTGACATATTTCAAATATTGTCTCTTATAATTGTATATAGAATAACATGGCTATTCGATATATGTAAGGATTGTTTTATATTATCTTTATACTGTGTATTAACCA